>CAWUFW010010569.1:0-683368 GCA_963921515.1 Calotriton arnoldi
CAGTGAACAAAGGCTCTTGGATAGCTCGTATTTCTGGGAGAACAGTCTCATTCAACATATCCTCATTCTCTTTATCCGTTTGCGTCCACGTTAGCTGGGCATCGCAGAAAGGGATAGACCGGGGCACCTGTTCACACTCCGTGTCCCCAATCCCATCTTTGACCCACTGGTCGTAGGGTAGGGGCAAGGGAACCCTCCGACCGTGGGTCGTGTGGACCCAGTTCTTATGGCCAGCAACCTTTACAGCAGTTGGCCTCACCAATAGAACCTGCTCAGGACCCTTCCAGCGTGGCTCCAAACATTTCTTCCTCTGGAAGTTGCACAGCAAAACAAAGTCACCGGGCTGGATATTGTGGCCAGGTCCCTCTGGTGTGGAAGGTAGGGACTCTCGCACCTGTTGGTGAATAGAACGTAAACTTTCAGTTAACTGGCCAAGGTAATCAAGTAACACAGGGTACTCAATTTCAGAGAACCTACGAGGACGCGGGACGCCCCAGACGTTTGCCAGGCGCCCAAACAAGACCTCGTAAGGAAACAATCTGTCCTAGAATGTGCTGTCATTCTTGTTGACAAAAGAGCCAATGGTAAAGCATCCGGCCACTTTAACCCTGTGGTCTCCTGAATTTTTGCCAATTTCAGTTTGAGAGTACCATTGTACTTCTCAACCAAACCCGCCGAATGTGGATGATTTGCAGCATGAAATTTTTGTTTTACATAGAGACCCTCACAAATCAATGAATAACTTTCGCATTAAAATGACTTCCGTTGTCACTCCAGATAACTCGGGGCAAGCCGAAACGAGGAAAGAACTCCTTCAGGAGTACCTTTGCAGTCGTAATGGCTGTATTATCCTTAGTGGGGTAAGCCTCAACCCATTTACTAAATGCACATGCAACCACCAAAACATACTTAAGATTATTGCATCTCTCTAATTCAATATAGTCCATTTGAATGACTTCAACAGGAAAAGTGGGTGGTGCAAAGTTACCAGGTGGTGTTGGGGTACCCTTTCCTGGATTATGCATCATGCAGACCGTGCAATATTTCACTAAATGTGCAGCCGTCCTAGAGATATTGTCATTCTGCCACACAGGGGCTAACAGCTTATAAATGCCTTTGGTACTAATATGAGCTTGACCATGTGCCATAGTAATCACAGGAAGAACATATGCATCTGGCAACATCCATCTCTGCTTCCCTGATTTATCGATCCAACATCCTTCCTCATTCAAATGTGCTGTACTTTCCTGCCATTCTGCTAATTTTTCCATCGTGGCTTCACTTTGCATCTCCTTTACACTTTTAAGGGTATTCTCAAGCATGACAACTCCAAGGGCCCACCTAGCTGGACCTGCTACAAACATACGTTTCATCTTTTTTCGGGCCGTTTCCTTAGCTGTCTGATCTGCAAAAGCATTTCTTCTACCCAGATTATCAGTAACCTTCCTGTGGGCACTACATTTAATTATGGCCAATTTCTTGGGGAGCGTTAAAGCGGACAAAAGCCTCAATATGAGGTGCCCATGCTGAATCTTGGTGCCATGAGAAGTAAGGCACCCTCTTTCAGCCCAGAGTCGCCCAAAATTATGTGCGGCCCTGAAGGCATACTGGCTGTCAGTATAAATGTTGACAACCAGACCTTCGCTCAATTCGCAAGCTCGAATAAGAGCAGCGAGCTGAGCAGCTTGAGCCAACTGATAGGGGACCCGCGATGTCTCTACCACCGTGCGCAACGTAGTGACAGCATAAGCTGCTGTCGTGGTGCCATCTGGTAATTTAAAACAAGAGCCATCGACATATAGTTCCCCTTTGGGGTCAGATATGGGAAGATCAGTCAGGTCTACCCGTCCCTTCGTCTCTTCTTCCGTCTGGTAGATACAATCATGTTTATCCACTGCATCGTTCTCAGAAGGGAGGGGTAGTAATGTGGCTGGATTCAGAGTGGCACATCTTTTAATTATAATGTGCTTAGCGAGCAATGTCAATTCATAGCCGGTGAGACGTGCTGGTGAGGTGCTGTGTCTTTGTCTTATTCAAAAGTGTATCCACAGCATGGGGTACCATAACTGTGAAGTCTGTATCAAGCACAAGTCCAGCCGATTGTCTGATTGAAGTGGCCACAGACGCGACCGCTCTCAGACAACTCGGGAGGGCCCTTGCGACGGGATCAAGCACAGCAGAGAAATAAGCACACAGCCTTTGCTTATCCCCAAACTTTTGTGTTAGGACAGAAAGCGCGCAACCAGCCATCTTGTGGACATAGAGCACAAACGGTTTGCCATAGTTAGGTGTACCAAGCACTGGAGCTGAACAAAGTGCAGTTTTCAATTGCTCAAAAGACTGCTGGCATTCGGGCGTCCAAGGCAAAGGCTCATGCACTGTTTTCGTTGTTAATGTAAGCAAAGGTTTAATTAGTAGGGAATAGTTAGGTATCCATTGACAACAGTAGGAAGTAATACCTATAAAAGCGCGCACATCTTTCTGAGTTTGTGGAATGGGCAATTTAACAATGGTACTGATGCGCTCAGGGGTCAACCTCCTACCCTCCTTCGACAGTAAGTGACCTAAACAGGTGACCTCCTGTCGACAATACTGAAATTTAGAAAGGGAAACCTTATGTCCATGATGGGCCAAATGCAACAACAATTTCACTGTACTATCTTTGCAACCCTGTTCCGTATCAGAAGCAATAAGGAGGTCATCAACATACTGCACTAATATATTACCTGGAGGAAGCGACAAGGAATCCAACTGACCTTTTAATGCTTGACTATAAATACTAGGACTCTCTGTATAGCCCTGAGGAACACAACAGAATCTAAAACTCCTACCAGCCAGTGTGAACCCAAACAAATATCTACTGTCTGGATGGATAGGAATACTAAAGAAAGCATTTTTCAAATCAATAACAGAAAAGAAGTTAGCAGTAGAAGGAATCATCGTTAAAAGCGTAGTAATATCAGGAACCACAGGGAACTGTGGAACTACTATTTTATTAACCTCGCGCAGATCAATCACTAAACGATAAACATTATCATTGTCTTCAGAGGAGCCTGAGGGTGTCCTTTTAAGAATCGGAAGAATAGGACTATTACAAATCTTTGCAGACTTTTCTTCAACTACTCCCTTTTGTATCAAATCCTGAATAATCTGAAGAAGAGCCCGTTCTCCTGCCTGTGGTATCTTATACTGAGGAATGCGAGGCAAAACAGCATTCTCTTTAACCTGTATAGAAACTGGTGGTATATGCAACAGCCCTACATCCTTGTCACCTGTAGCCCATAGAGTGGGTGGGACGTCAGCAAATTCAGCTGGGAGGGGTGCATCCTGAGACAAACACTGTTTAGTACTCACATCCGGACCCATAGTAATATAGACACCCGCAGGAGAGCAATAGATAGTAGCATGCAACTTCTTCAACAAATCCAAACCCATCAAATTCTCACCACAGTTGGATGTCAACAATAACGGAGATTTCACAGTGAAAGGACCAACAGTCAATGCAAGGGGGCTTGAAATGGGGCTTACAACCGGTACACCTGAAAAACCTACTGGAACATTATTGTGGCCAGACAGGGCCACCCCAGGGACCATATGTCGAGAAACAGAACTCTTTGTCGACCTGTGTCCACCAAAAATTCCTTAGTCGAGCCTTGCAAATATGCTGTGACATAAGGACCACGCTGATCTACAGGTATCTGAACTGGTCCCTCTCCCTGGCTTTCCTAGCTATGGGACATACCTGTCTCCTCATCCCTATCGTAATCATCATGATAATACTGTCCATCACGAGGGTCATCAAAGTAATTATTATCAGAACGACCCTGTGAAACCGTAGCATTATGAGCTCTCTCTGTCCACGACCTCTCCCACCAGAACCTCGCCCTCTAGGAGCGGCAACCTTCTGTAAAAGCACAGGGCACTGGCTACGCCAATGACCTTCCTCCTTACAATACGCACACTGATTTGGCCCTAAAGGTGTTATTAAAGGCTGCCTGCTGGTATGTGGAAGCTGTCTGGAAGGACCACCTCATCCCCTACTATTTCCCCTAAACGCTTGTTGCAACAACACCTTCGTTTTTAACTCCTTGTGTTTCTTATCAGTCCTATCCTTTTCCTCCTGATCTCGGTGTTCGTAATACATATTCAAAATAACAGAAGGGGAAGAGGTGGACCAAGTACTCTCAGACGCCTGTAAACGAGTCGTAATTTCAGGAAGAAGATTAGAAACAAATCTGTCAACGAACAATCAAACTCCTCCCTCAATAGACATATACTGCCCACTATAATCCAAAAACATATCTTCAAACCGGGTAAAGAAATCAGACACACTTTCATCCTTCTTCTGTCGACAAGCCGTCAATTTGTCCCAGCTTACCTTCTTAGGCGGAATAAGGGAATGCATATATGTAATAATACGACCTGGCAAAGCAAGTATCTCGGTTTGGGGTTTATCACCTGGCTTCCTTCACTGATCCCATCCTTTAATCACATCCCATGTACCACCCAACTCCGCGACATGATCTTGAGTATCGTATAACTTCCCAAACATCCTCCGCACTAAAATCGCATTACGAGCCCACCGTGCAGCCTGGTCAGCTATTATTTGTTTCTCTTCATCCCCTACCCCAGATCGCACTAGCGGGCCTATTCGCTCCTTGAATTTTGTCCAATCTCTATCCTCAAACCCACGTACTGGCGTCTCAGCAGTCAAAGGCATCGGAGGATGAAAAACCATAGAAGGAGAAGCAACAGAAGTGATAGGTACAATCGTTGCTGGCGCTTGCACCGGAGGAGAAAGAACAGAAGATACAGGAGTAAAAACAGCAGATGTACTAGGGGTCACAGTGGTCAAAGATGGCGAGGACAAAGGAGGAGCAGGAGGTGCCGTAGCCAAAGCTGTTGAAACAACAGCCGTAGATACAGGAACAGCCGGAGCAGATGAAACAGGCTGCTGGGACTGTAAGGGAACGGCGGGATATATCCTCTGCGGGGCACAAGGAGGCGGGGTCGAGTATCTAACAGCTCCTCCACAAAAGTATCATCTTCTTCTTTGGCCAAATAAGACTTATCAATATGCAACCGCAATCTCCTATCTTCACATTCAATTCCAGACTCTTGTTTTTCTCTATCATATGCCACAGATTTCTGTGTCAATGTTTGCATTTTCCCCTTCTGTGCATCTCTATCCATCTTTAACCGTCTCTGTCTAGCCTCCTTGTGCCAAGTTCTGAGGGAATCAAACATGGACTGTCTACTTCTTTTCTTAAATAATTGCTCCTATAAAAACCCAATTTTCTGCTCATCAAAAGTGCCCGTCAACAGCCACTGCAACTCGGCATTGTCCCTTGTATATTTGTGCCATAATGTACTAAACATAATAGGGCCAAGACCATGCTTCACATACATATCAAAATTAGGGCTGCCTTCAGGAGGCGCCGGCTGAGCTTCTTCCAATCCAGCATCTGCAGAACAACAACGACAACACAAAGTCCAAATCTTACTGAATCCAGGCATTTTAAAAGGAAAACAAGTTCGTTATTTTTACCTGGCAAAGTAGTTGCAAGTACTTTTATCAAAACAGTCCTCAGACCATACCAAACTCAAACCACAATGGTACCATATCCACAAAGAACCAAAACAAACTCACCTGATATCAGTAGCACAAACGAACCAGTTCTCCACTGCCGACTCTTCAGACCAAACGGTCAGATCCAAGGGTTTTGCCGTTCAGGACTCCAGTCGGGATGACCACTGGGCGAGGCACCGTCCGGCAGGACAGAAGGGGCAGCTGCGAGCAAATAATACTCTTCGTGCAGGGATCTCTGAGCCGTCAGTCCGACCCGACGATGTCCTCGGCCCCAACCGCCCCCGTCTGCGGAAAGGGGATGGATCAATCACCCGAAGGAGTCCCTGTTCAGGCACCAACTGAAGAAAGTGGCACGATTAGGGTCACCCGGGTCACTAATGACCATCTCTCAGCCTTCCATACCAAATGAAGAGTCGGTTAGTCAGTAGAGAATACAAACCAATAACTGTTTATATATATACATTCAGAGAGGAGCCCAGTCTGCCCAGTCGCTAGGAGTGCTGCAGAGGGGACTGAAATCAACAAGCATAGAAATACATTATGTACATTTCGTAACTGGGCTAAAACACGCCCACAGTGGAATTTTACAGGCAGGCGTAGCTAAACAGTGAAATACAAAAAAACGGTCTCAGCGGATGTATCATCTACAAAGTATCTCAATTCCAAGGTCGTTCCATTCGGGCCTGCCAATAGACAAGTGGGAGAGGGCCTCTCTGTAGTGAGGAAGATATGCGCTAATAGGAACAGTGTACTCATTACGGGGAACCAAGCTCTAATGTTACCAGATGCAAAACTTATAGTAGGAGCATTTCTCGGGAAATCAAACTAGATCAGTTTTCGAACAGCTTAAAAATGGCGCCTGCAAAGAAAATGGCGCAGCGAATGCTTAACTTACATAGAGCAATGCGCAAACTTGAACATTTCTAGTTTAAAAGTGGGTGGCATAAACAGTGCTGCAAGCCCAGTAGTTTATATCAAAAAAGAGATCCTGGCCGGTATTTTTATAGGCTGTTTATTTAAACAGACTTAGACCATTAAATCATTTAATGAATCTGAAGTATTTCCATTTACTTCATGTTTGTAATTTTTAAGCATATTTAGACACTATTAAAGCATGTCAATGAAAAGACAGACTACCTATGACATTACATGAGATTGAATTATTACTCAACATAGACATAAAACAAACATTGTCCCAGCAACAACAAATAAACATATTGTACATCAACCAGTCATTTTATAAACATTACTGCACTTATTGTTTGGTTTTTACACACTATTACTTTGTGTATGTATATAGGCTGTAGCCTGCTGGGTACAGATTTTTGTATGTATCTATGAGGGCGAACAAATTTTTACACAATTGGCTCCGCATAGAGGGTGTTATTTATAGTGTCCCAGGAGGAGAAAACGCCGACGCGTTTCGATCCCCTTCATTAGTTGATGGGGTTTAATTCTCTTACTAAAGCCCCATCAACTAACAGTGGAACCCTGTAAATCCCACAGCACCTGAACTGCTGTCCCTCTGTTATTCTAGCCCCTCTATACTTATTGGGGTCTGTGTGCACACTGCGCTCCCGCCGTGACAGTGCAAGTCCCCATGGGAACATAACAATTTGAAACTATAAACAATTGTGTAATCTATATGCAACACAAATATTCTTCAAAATTTTCCTTTTATTCCAATTTCTATTGTTTTTAAACGTGGTCATAAACATCCAATTTTCACAACGATACAGCCAACGCGTTTCGTCCTTTTAAAGGACTTCTTCAGGGCTGTTAATTTAAACAAACAAAAAATACACATCAATAGACAAAAACAAGAACAAATATAATACATCACATACTATACAAACATTTAAAATGCTATTTTTTTAGCCACTTGACTACATTGAGAGTGCAATACAAAAAACAAAACAAAGAAAAACGAAAAAGGACAAGGACAGACCGACTTTTTTTGCTTATTTACAATATTATTCTCCATGCATCCACGAACAACATTTTTACAAAGTTTTCTTATATATAAAACATATCAAAGAACGTGTCAAAAAACCATACTCCTTTAACGGACTTATGTAAGAGATTTTTGCACGAAAAAACAAGCTACCACAAGGGATACTAGGAGGTAGAAAGAAGTAAGGAAAGAAAAGAGAGATAAAGAGAGATATTACTGAAGTGAACAAAGCAAAAACCAATAACACTGATGATCATGCTATGTGAGTTAAAGAAAAGGAGCTTTGAATATTCGAAAGCAATGTCTCAGGTTACTGATTAAAAAGTGCTTACAGGAAAATGTGTAGCTCGAACCATTATGCCAACAGGACCATGCTGGCTAAAATAGTGCAAATAGACGCGGTAAAATACCCACCACTGAAAGTTCGAATAGGTCAGTCTCCGCATAAAGAAAGCCAATAAATAACCGGATCAGTAGCCTATATATCGTTCCACATCTAAATCACGGTTATCTGGAATATCAGCAAAATATATGTATAGGTTATACACCAGGCTCAAATAATGAGCCACACAGGTTTACAATGATAGCAGACCAAGCTGGCCGGAACAGCCATACTTGCTCAGTATCACCAGAGTATAGAAAAGGTTCCTCATGATCATAAAGAATCAAATGGATACAAGCAACGAGGATGCCGGATAGGTTCAATGATGGAGCACAGGTGAGCTACACGGAATAATACGTAAAAAGGATCATACCTGAGCTGGTCAATACTGCGTTCTAGGAAATGAGAATGAAAAATCACGGATTACACTCCATTAGTTGATGGAAACCGAATTTAGAGAAGTGTTCAGATACCATTACTGAATCAATCGTGCCCCACTAAATATCTGGCCAGTTTGCAGATTCCCTTATAATAAAGGGAATATGTCAAAGATCCAGGTAGGACCCCAAGAGAGGGCCGCATATAGGCGTGAATCTCGCAGACCGGTTTGTTATCGCCCTGTTGAATCACATAAAAAGGACAGAAGCTTAACCTTAATACATTTCCCTACCTCCTTATTTCAAAATCGTATATGGTTTTTAAGAATCATAATAAAAATACCCACTTATGTTATAAAGCGGACAAATACAGGGCTTCACGATCTAATCTCCCCAAGAAGCTCTAGCAAAATAAATAGTGCACCCCTCCTCCCACTAGGAGCCACTCAGTCGAGTCTAATAATCACTGCGAGGTTACTCCCCAATCTCCTCCTTCACAAAATCAACAAGAAAGCATCATTAGATCTATAATTCAATTTAAAAAGCGAAGTATAGCTGTGCTACAAATCTACGGTATACCATCTCATTATAGCTATGGTCAGCAACTACCAATATACCACAGCAACAGGCTCCAATACTTACATAAAACACCATGTAATTAACCTCATCAAAGTAAAGCACTACCCAATCTGTGTCAATTCAAATGCATCCTATATGCTCAAAGTCAATGCCAGCCCAGCCTATGAATGAGAAGCGAAAAAAATAATAAGCAAATATGCTGGTTTGCCCGGAGCTTCTAATAGGTAAAAACACAGTGCCTGCACAGGAAATAATAATGTCCATAAAACTGGCCCCACTGTGCTCATCCTCATGTTTCCCCCATCGAGATAATCACTGAATAATGTCCCGAAAAGTAATCTAAAGCATTGTCCCCTATAGTATGCCTGGATAAGCTGGCAGTTCGGTAAAGAGAAGAAAACAGACGGTTGTGTGAGAAGTTGGCCTGGTATATGCTGTCCACTAATTATAGTGGGCACATTGCACCAGTCCAAACAACCCCTTATTGGAGATAGGTTAAAGACAACCTTATTGAAAGCTATCCTAGTGGTAGCTATGGAGAGCAGCCTTCAGGCTAAGTCTTGAAGGAATGTAAAGCAGCTTGTTTTACCAGTCTATAATCTCTTGAGTGATCAAATGAAAGAGCACCACACCAGGTATATATTCAAAATATATGTATTTATTGCTAAACACACCCCTCTAGTCTCTTTATGAGGCTAGAGTTCGAAGTACATAAGTTAGAAGATATTTAAACACAGTAATAGCACAAATACACGTTTGGGCCCTAGGGGCGTACCAAACCATATACCAATAAAGTGGTATGCGAACCACGACTGAACTAGACACTAGGCCTAGAGCCTCTAGAAGTGCTTGGACCACAAGGAACCACCCAAGGTAGCGACACAGGGGACCCACGGGAGACGCGTGCAGTGTAAATACACAACCGCGATACGCCGTTGACTTCTATGGAGAAAGTCGGGATCGGAAATTAGAGAAAAGGGACACTTAAAAGAGGACTAGGAGCAAAACCCTTTGAGATCTAGGACTTTGAAGAGTCTCTACCCACGGGAGCACCGGAGTACTCGTGTTACCTCACCCAGGGAAGCTGGGTGCATAGGTGCCTTTCGGGCTCGGGTTTCGTTGCCGATTCGAATGGCGATCTGCTGCAAAGTGCTGCTGGCGGCCAAGAGAAAAGTGTCCGGGTGGATCCAAGAGTGGATCGGAGTTCTGAAGAACCTGAAAGCAGAGGGGACAGAGTCTGGGTCACTAGCCAGTGACCAGGAAGGCGATGGACAGATGCCCACCGATGTCGAGTGCTTCAGGTGCGTTGACGGTCGTCTTGACTCTTCAGCCACGAGGTCCAGGAGGCGTTGTCGGCGACCAGGAGCAGGATTCGGGCTGGTACACGATGTCTGTCGAGTGCTGAGGTGTCGGCAACCGGATTGGACCCAACAAGCCTTGGCAACGGCAAGTCTCGGTGGAAGATGTAGATCGTCGATGGTGCAGACCAGCAAGGTCTGTGGAACTCACCCAGCAAGGATAAGTGAGGGCAGGCCTGGAGCAACCAGGATGCCAAGTAAGAAAAGGATTGGCCTTCGTTGAGGGCTACTAGCCAACGGGCTAGCGACCACGAAGAAGCCTCGTGACGCTGCACGTGGATCTGGCTTACAGGACACTCGTGGAGTGGGGGCCAGTGATCTTCAGAGCAGTTAGTGCTGGAGGCTAGGGCTACAAGGAGCCCAAAGCACGACTTCTTGGAAGACCCAGAAGAGGATGCACTTGCAAATGTGCTCGGTGTCCAGGGGTCACGGTCTCAAGTCACCCACGATAGACATGGGCCTCAGCTTTGCTGGGGACTCAGGGTAGCCTCGGGGAAGTCTGAGAATCCACCTCTGGTGATGCGATGACTTCAGCGTCCGACGGGAGCATCAGAAATGCAAACCGGACAGATGCTTCTTTGGTGCCTGCCAAGCAGGGGAGTCACTCCTTGACCCCAAGGGAGATTCTTCTGTCCTCTAATCGTGAGTAGAGCGTCGAAGGTCCAGGATTCAGTTTCAGAGTTTCGTCCAGGTATAATCTAAAGTCCTAAGGACTGGGTTCCTACCTTTATACTAAAGATAGGGGTTGGACATACTCTGTGGCCCCACCTATGGGTGGGTCAGGGCAGAGGGGTGGCTACACCCCTTTCCCATTGTCCAGTTTCACGCCAAAGCAGGGGCTGCAAGCCCCTGATCCGGTTTGAACTGGGGTATGCACAGGGACACCAAATGTGCCCCCAGTGCAGGACTTCAAAGCACCCGAAAGTGCTCCCGCCCAGCCCCAATACACATTATCCTGTCTGGGGAGGTGGTCACACCTCCCTGGGACAGGAAACCTATTGTCCAGGCCTCCCCTGCTGGAGTTTCGTCCAGCAGCAGGAGGCCAGACTCGTGTCTGTGGCAGCAGCATCCATTTTGTGATGCCAGGGCTCTGGAAAGTAAGTTACCGGACTAGTCAGAGTTAACATGTCTTTCCCTCTAGAAGGGTGGAATGCTACCCCTGCCACCAGCATTGGCGGGGGGTAGTATTCCAAGATGTTTGACACCAAACACGACATGTTTAGGTGCAGCCATTCCAAAGTTAGCATTTTACCGCGAGGATATAATGCGCTTAAGAGTATATGGTCAGGCTGCACTACAAACAGCATCAGAGATGGTCTCCGAACGCTGCAGAGGGGCCCTGCTCATGCAGGGGCACCATCTCACATAGGAACCATGCACTCTGCCTTTAGGATTGATAAGGCCTGCCTTAGGAGTGACTTATAGGTTTATATGTGTGTATGTATTTAGTGATATAGGTAACCTATATCACAGTAAGGGGTGCATGCACCACCTTACCCAGGCTGCAGTAGCAGACCTGTGGTGTCAGTTTGGATGGCCTTCCAGGGGTGGCATAATACATGCTGCAGCCCCTGGCAGGCCTCTGAGGTACCTATGCCCTTGGTACATAGTATATCATATACTAGGGACTTATAAGGGCACTCCAGATCCCAATCAGTGATGTGCCTAAGGCACATGGAAACCATTTTAGAGAGGAAGCAGCTAGGCTGGGGTTCTGATTAGCAGGGCCCCAGCCAGACTAAGGTCGAAAAACAGTGAAGCATCAGCAAAAAGTGGGGGTACCCATGTGAAGCAGATCCTACTCTCCTACACAACCCACCCCCAAACGTAGGGACATTAAACTAACCTTGCCCAGTTAAGTCTTCATGTTCTAAGTGGAAGTACCTAGAGAGTCCATCTGCATTGGCATGGTTACTCCCAGGTCTATGTTCCACTGTGAAGTCCATCCCCTGTAGGGAAATGGACCACCTAAGCAGTTTGGGGTTTTCACCCTTCATTTGTTTTAGCCATAAGAGGGGCTTATGGTCTGTTTGAACAAGGAAGTGAGTACCAAACAAGTATGGCCTCAACTTCTTCAGAGCCCAGACCACAGCAAAGGCCTCCCTCTCAATGGCTGACCAACGTTTCTCTCTAGGGGTCAGCCTCTCTCTCTAGGTGATCCTGACCTTCATCATTCAATTGTGACAGTACTGCCCCTACCCCCAATTCAGATGCATCAGTTTGAACAATGAACTTCTTCGAGTAATCAGGACTCTGTAGAATGCACATGGCCTGCTTCAGGTCATCAAATGCCTTTTGACAGCTAACTGTCCACTGAACCTTTTTGGGCATTTTCTTGGAAGTTAAGTCATTCAGGGGTGTCACTATTGATCCATACCCCTTGACAAATCTCCTATAGTACCCAGTCAGGCCTAAGAAGGCTCTCACCTGAGTCTGGGTAGTTGGAGCAGTCCAGTCCATGATGGTCTGGATCTTGCTCTGCAGTGGTTGAACCTGGCCTCCACCCACAAGGTGGCCCAGGTACACAACCTGACTCTGCCCTATCTGGCACTTAGTGGCCTTGATAGTCAGGCCTGCTTTCTGCAGGGCCTGCAAAACATTTCTGAGGTGGACCAGGTGATCCTCCCAGGTGGAGCTAAAGACAGCAATATCATCTAGATATGCTGCACTATAGGCTTCCAGACCTGTAAGGACTGTATTCACCAACCTCTGAAAAGTGGCAGGTGCATTCTTCAGACCAAAGGGCATCACCACAAATTGATAATGCCCACTAGGGGTTGAGAATGCTGTCTTTGGCTTTGCATCATCAGCTAGTCTGATCTGCCAGTAGCCAGCTGTCAGGTCAAATGTGCTTAGATACTTGGCTGAGGCCAAAGTGTCTATTAGCTCATCTGCCCTTGGTATTGGATGGGCATCAGTCCTAGTGACTGCATTGAGACCCCTGTAGTCCACACAAAACCTCATCTCTCTTTTCCCACTACTGGTGTGAGGTTTTGGCACAAGGACCACTGGACTAGCCCAAGGGCTATCTGAGGGTTCAATAACTCCCAAATCCAACATCGTCTGGACTTCTGTCCTGATACAGTCCCTGACATGGTCAGGTTGCCTATAAATCTTATTTTTAATAGGCAGACTGTCCCCAGTGTCCACTTCATGAGTGCACCAGGTAGTCTGACTGGGTGTCAGTGAGAATATGTGTCTGAACTGATTGAGCACCTGTCTGCAATCAGTCTGCTGCTGGGTAGTGAGGCTGCCTGCCAAGGCTACACCATCTACTGACCCATCACCAGGGTTCTGTGAGAGCAGGTCAGGGAGTGGGTCACTCTCTTCCTCCTGTCCTCATCAGTAGCCATGAGCAAGCCCATGTCTGCCCTGTCCACATATGGTTTTAACCTGTTGACATGGAGAACCCTGTGGGGAGTCCTGTGTGTTCCTAGGTCTACTAAGTAGGTAACCTCACCCTTCTGTTCAACAATGGTATGGGGTCCACTCCATTTGTCTTGGAGAGCTGCTGGGGCCACTGGCTCCAACACCCACACCTTCTGTCCTGGCTGATAAACAGTCAGTACAGCTCTTTGGTCATGCCAGGCCTTTGAAGTTCCTGGCTAGCCTCAAGGTTTTTAGTTGCCTTTTCATATACTCAGCCATCCGGGAGCGGAGACCAAGTACGTAGTCCACTATGTCTTGCTTGGGGGCTTGAGAGGTAACTCCCATCCTTCCTTCACCAAGCACAGTGGACCCCTGACAGGGTGACCAAACAAAAGTTCAAAAGGGCTGTAGCCAACCCCCTTTTGAGGCACCTCCCTGTACGCAAATAAAAGGCAGGGCAAGAGTATGTCCCATCTTCGCCTAAGCTTTTCTGGGAGCCCTTTAATCATGCCCTTCAAGGTTTTGTTGAATCTCTCAACTAAACCATTGCATTGTGGGGGATAGGGTGTGGTGAACTTGTAAGTCACTCCACACTCCTTCCACATTGCTTTTAAGTATCCAGACATAAAGTTTGTGCCCCTGTCTGATACAACCTCCTTAGGGAAGCCCACTCTTGAGAAAATTCCCAGGAGGGCCCTTGCCACCACAGGTGCTGTAGTGGTCCTAAGGGGAATAGCCTCTGGGTACCTGGTGGCATGATCCACTACCACCAGGATAAACCTGTGCCCAGATGCTGTTTTGGGATCCATGGGACCAACAATGTCAATCCCCACCCTTTCAAAGGGAACCCCCACCACAGGTAGTGGTATCAGGGGGACCTTTGTAGTGCCACCTGCCTTGCCACTGGCCTGGCAGGTTACACAGGAGCGACAAAACTCCTTGGTGTCTTCAGACATGTGGGGCCAGTGAAAGTGAGGGACAATTCTGTCCCGAGTCTTGTTCTGGCCCAGGTGACCTGCTAAGGGAATATCATGGGCTAGGGTCAATAGGAAGCCCCTGAACTTCAAAGGTATAACCAACCTCCTGGTAGCACCAGGCTTGGGGTCTCTACACTCTGAGTACAAGAGTCCATCATCCCAATACACAGTAGGGGACCACTAGCTTTCCCAGCAGCCTCAGCAGCAGCTTGCTGTCTGAGGGGTTCAAGAGAGGGGCAGCTCTGCTGCTCCTGGCTCAGATCTGCCCTGGAAGGTCCCCCTGTCCACAATAACTCAACCTGTTCAGGTTCAAGCTCCTCTGGGACAGTTCCTTCCTCAGGACTGAGATCATCCCCCTCAAGGGACTGATCTTCCTTCTGAGCCAAGGGGGAAGGCACTGCCTTTACCCTACTACTCCTCTTCTTGGAAGGCACTTGGTCCATTATTCCAGAATCCAAGGCCTGTTCAGTGCTAGACATTTTGGCTTGTGACCTGGTCACAGCAAACACATCTGCAGGGATCCCCAGCATTTCTGCATGGGTCCTGAGCTCCACTTCTGCCCAAGCTGAAGTTTCTAAGTCATTGCCAAGCAAGCATTCAACGGGTAGGTCTGCACTTACCACAACCTTCTTAAGGCCAGTTACCCCTCCCCAGGAGAAGTTAACAACTGCCAGAGTATGGTCTGTTCTGACGTTGCTAGCATTAGTCACTTGGTACATCTCACCAAGTATAATCTGCCCAGGATTCACAAGGTCTTGTGTCACCATGGTGACACTTGCCCCTGTGTCCCTAAATGCCAAAGCCTCTCTTCCATTGATTAAAGGCTGTTGTCTGTACTTGCCCAGATTACTGGGACTCACAGAGGAGGTCATATCCATGCCTCCATCACAGACTAGGACAGCCTGAGTGAGTTCTCTGACTAGGTCAGAGCTCATCTCTTTACCCAGGGTCAACCCTACTAAACCCTTGGCTTGTGTAGTCCCACCACCAACTGTAGCTGCACTAGGGGGAGCAGGTGCCTTAGGGGCATTGGTGGGGGCTGGAGTCGAGTCTTTGGACTTGGTGCAATCACTGGTCCAGTGGGTCTTTTGCTTACAGACCTTGCACCATGGTTTTCTTTGGCCTTTCCCTTTGGTAGACTGTGAATCCCCACCTGAAGAAGATTTTTGGGGGCCTTGTGAAGACTTTTGATCTTTACCCTTCTCCCCACCCTTATCAGAGGTTTTCGAATCTTGCTTCTTAGGGTCACCACCTTGGTTCTGTACCTTCTGCTTCACCCTGGTTCTGACCCATTTGTCTGCCTTCTTTCCCAATTCTTGGGGGGAGGTCAGATCAGAGTCTACCATGTGCTGATGCAACAGCTGATTTTGACAGTTATTAAGAATCTGCTCCCTCATTATCAGATTGTACAATCCTGTGAAGTCACATACCTTACTGCCCAATAACCAACCTTCCAGAGCCTTGGCAGAACAATCAACAAAGTCCACCCAGTCTTGAGTCTGTGCTTTTTGGGTATCCCTGAACTTTAACCTGTATTGTTCAGTGGTTAGGCCAAACCCATCAATTAGAGCACTCTTCAAGACTTTGTAATTATCAGCATCCTCCTCTCTAACAGTGAGGAGCTTGTCTCTACCTTTGTCTGCAAAGGAGAGTGTAGGAGAGTAGGATCTGCTTCACATGGGTACCCCCACTTTTTGCTGATGCTTCACTGTTTTTCGACCTTAGACTGGCTGGAGCCCTGCTAATCAGAACCCCAGCCTAGCTGCTTCCTCTCTAAAATGGTTTCCATGTGCCTTAGGCACATCTCTGATTGGAATCTGGAGTGCCCTTATAAGTCCCTAGTATATGGTATACTATGTACCCAGGGCATAGGTACCTCAGAGGCCTACCAGGGGCTGCAGCATGTATTGTGCCACCCCTGGAAGGCCATCCAAACTGACACCACAGGTCTGCTACTGCAGCCTGGGTAAGGTGGTGCATGCACTCTTACTGTGATATAGGCTACCTATATCACTATATACATACACACATATAAACCTATAAGTCACTCCTATGGCAGGCCTTATCAATCCTGAAGGCAGAGTGCGTGGTTCCTATGTGAGAGGGTGCCCCTGCATGAGCAGGGCCCCTCTGCAGCGTTCGGAGACCCTTCTCTGATGCTGTTTGTAGTGCAGCCTGACCATATACTCTTAAGCGCATTATAACCTCGCGTTAAATGCTAACTTTGGGATGGCTGCACGGAAACATGTCGTGTTTGGTGTCAAACATCTTGGAATACTACCCCCCGCCAGTTCTGGCGGCCGGGGTAGCATTCCACCCTTCTAGAGGGAAAGACATGTACACACCGGTATGCCCGGTACTGACTTTCCAAGCCCTGGCATCACAAAATGGATGCCGCTGCCACAGACACGAGTCTGGCCTCCTGCTGCTGACCGAAACTCCGGCAGGGGAGGCCTGGACAATAGGTTTCCTGTCCCAGGGAGGTGTGACCACCTCCCCAGACAGGATAGTGTGTATTGGGGCTGGGCGGGAGCACTCTCGGGTGCTTTGAAGTCCTGCACTGGGGGCACATTTGGTGTCCCTGTGCATACCCCAGTTCAAACCGGATCAGGGGCTTCCAGCCCCTGCTTTGGCGCGAACTGGACAAAGGGAAAGGGGTGTAGCCACCCCTCTGCCCTGACCCACCCATAGGTGGGACCACAGAGTAAGTCCAACCCCTAAACTTAGTATAAGTATGGGACCCCAGTCCTTAGGACTTTAGATTATCCCTGGACGAAACTCTGACACAGAATCCTGGACCTTCGACGCTCTACTTAAAGATTAGAGGACAGAAGAATCTCCCTTGGGGTCAAGGAGTGACTCCCTGCTTGGCAGGCACCAAAGAAGCAATTGTCCGGTCTGCATCGCTGAAGCTCCCGTCGGACGCCGAAGTCTTTGCATCACCAGAGGTGGATTTCCAGACTTCCCCGAGGCTGCCCTGAGTCTCCAGCAAAGCTGAGGCCCGTAGCTGTTGTGGGTAACGTGGAACCATGACCCCTGGACACTGCACGCATTTGCAAGTGCATCCTCTTCTGGGTCTTCCACGAAGTCGTGCTTTGGGCTCTTAGTAGCCCCAGCCTCCAGCACCAACTGCACTGAAGATCACTGGCCTCCACTCCACGAGTGTCCTGTGAGCCAGCTCCACGTGCACTGTCTTGAGGCTCCTTCACGGTCGCTAGCCCATTGGCTAGTAGCCCTTCACGAAGGCCAATCTTTTTCTACTTGGGCTCCCTGGTTGCTCCAGGCTTGCCCTCACTTACCCTTGCTGGGTGAGTTCCTCAGACCTTGCTGGTCTGCACCATCGTCAATCTTCATCTTCACCAAGACTTGCCGTTGCCAAGGCTTGTTGGGTCCAATCCGGTCGCCGACACCTCAGCACTCGACAGACATCGTGTACCAGCCCGAATCCTGCTCCTGGTTGCCAAAAACGCCTCCTGGACCTCGTGGCTGAAGAGTCAAGGCTGCCGTCAACCTACTTGAAGCACTCGACATCGGTGGGCATCTGCTCATCGCCTTCCTGGTCACTGGCTAGTGACCCAGACTCTGTCCCCTCTGCTTTCAGGTTCTTCAGATCTCCGATCCACCCTTGGATCCACCCGGACACTTTTCACTTGGTCGCCAGCAGCACTTTGCAGCAGATCGCCATTCAAATCGACGACGAAACCCGACCCCGAAAGGCACCTATGCACCCGGCTTCCCTGGGTGAGGTAACAAGAGTACTCCGGTGCTCCCGTGGGTAGAGACTCTAGAACGACCTAGTTCTCAAAGGGTTTGCTCCAAGTCCTTCTTTAAGTGTCCCTTTTCTTTAAATTCCAAACCGCGACTTTCTCCATAGAAGTTAACGGCGATTCGCGGCTGTGTTACTACACTGCACGCGTCCCCCGTGGGTCCCCTGTGTCACTACCTTGGGTGGTTCCTTGTGGTCCAAGCACTTCTAGAGGCTCTAGGCCTAGTGTCTAGCTCAGTCGTGGTTCTTATACCACTTTATTGGTATATGGTTTGGTACGCCCCTAGGGCCCAAACGTGTATTTGTGCTATTACTGTGTTTAAATAACTTATAACTTATGTATTTCGAACTCTAGCCTCATAAAGAGACTAGAGGGGTGTGTTTAGTAATAAATACATATATTTTGAATATATACCTGGTGTGGTGCTCTTTCATTTGGTCACTCAAGAGATTATAGACTGGTAAAACAAGCTGCTTTACATTCCTTCAAGACTTAGCCTGAAGGCTGCTCTCCATAGCTACCACTAGGATAGCTTTCAATAAAGGTTGTCTTTAACCTATCTCCAATAAGGGGTTGTTTGGACTGGTGCAAGGTGCCCACTATAATTAGTGGACAGCATATGCCAGGCCAACTTCTCACATTGGTGTGCAGCGTGTGGGATTCCAGCTTGCTATTGTTTTACCAGATAATCTCAATTGAATTGATCAACTGAAAACCACTAAAGGTACCTAAGGTACATATAAATTAAGCTTAGTATACAGTAAGTTCTACTGAACTTAGAGTTGTGTGTTAAGGGACAGCACACCCTTTCTACAACTCAAGAGAGTTTAGTAGGCCACACTAGAGTAGGTAGTGCATACACCACACCTCACTAGTAATGTCTTCAAAGCCAGGACCCAGTGAGTCCTTGCCAGAAGCCAGTGGGCTTCTTCCCTCCAAGTATGATAAACTCCCATTCTTGGAATTGAGAGCATTATGCAATACTAGGAAGTTGAAGGCAGGCAAAAGTGCTAGCACCCAACACCTCAGGGAGGTGTTACTAGCTGATGATCTCAGCAGGCCCCTAGGGTCTGAAGGGGTAGGCAAAGAGGGTGGGGCAGAAGATGAGGAAGGGGCCAGGGGTGAAGAAACCCAGGACCCCCCTCTGAAACTGGCCAGGAAGGTGAAAATGACCTTGTCCTGGAGAATCCAATTCCTCCTGTGGAGGAGGAGGAGGGAGAGGATCAGACTGACCTCCCCTTTGTCCCCCAGGAAGAGTTCTGAGTGTGCCCAGAAGGTCTAGGTCTCCTTCTCAGGAGTCTAACCACTCTGACACCTCAATAGGGTCCTCTGTCTCCTCTCATAGGAGGGAATCCTCTCATGAGAGAAGAAAGAGACTGATTCAATATGAGCAAACTCAGCTTGAACTCAGGAAACAGCAATTGGCTATAGACAGGGAGTCCCTAGATCTCTATAGAGAGAGACAAAAGTTGGGACTAGAGTCCCATGGTGGCAGCAGTTTCCCCAAAGATAGGGAAAGGTCTTATGACCATAGAAACCTGAGCAAGATTGTCCCTCCCTACCAGAGTGGGGATGACATCCACAAATGGATAACTGCTCTAGAGAGGGCCTGTAAAGTACAGAGGGTCCCTCAGGAGCAGTGGGCAGCAATCTTGTGGCTCTCCTTTGCAGACAAAGGTAGAGACAAGCTCCTCACTGTTAGAGAGGAGGATGCTGATAATTACAAAGTCTTGAAGAGTGCTCTAATTGATGGGTTTGGCCTAACCACTGAACAATACAGGTTAAAGTTCAGGGATACCCAAAAAGCACAGACTCAAGACTGGGTAGACTTTGTTGATTGTTCTGCCAAGGCTCTGGAAGGTTGGTTATTGGGCAGTAAGGTATGTGACTTCACAGGATTGTACAATCTGATAATGAGGGAGCAGATTCTTAATAACTGTCAAAATCAGCTGTTGCATCAGCACCTGGTAGACTCTGATCTGACCTCTCCCCAAGAATTGGGAAAGAAGGCAGACAAATGGGTCAGAACCAGGGTGAAGCAGAAGGTACAGAACCAAGGTGGTGACCCTAAGAAGCAAGATTCGAAAACCTCTGATAAGGGTGGGGAGAAGGGTAAAGATCAAAAGTCTTCACAAGGCCCCCAAAAATCTTCTTCAGGTGGGGATTCACAGTCTACCAAAGGGAAAGGCCAAAGAAAACCATGGTGCAAGGTCTGTAAGCAAAAGACCCACTGGACCAGTGATTGCACCAAGTCCAAAGACTCGACTCCAGCCCCCACCAATGCCCCTAAGGCACCTGCTCCCCCTAGTGCAGTTACAGTTGGTGGTGGGAGTACTACAGCCAAGGGTTTAGTAGGGTTGACCCTGGGTACTGAGATGGGCTCTGACCTAGTCAGAGAACTCACTCAGGCTGTCCTAGTCTGTGATGGAGGCATGGATATGACCTCCTCTATGAGTCCCAGTAATCTGGGCAAGTACAGACAACAGCCTTTAATCAATGGACGAGAGGCTTTGGCATTTAGGGACACAGGGGCAAGTGTCACCATGGTGACACAAGACCTTGTGAATCCTGGGCAAGTTATACTTGGTGAGATGTACCAAGTGACCAATGCTAGCAATGTCAGAACAGACCATACTCTGGCAGTTGTTAACTTCTCCTGGGGAGGGGTAACTGGCCTTAAGAAGGTTGTGGTAAGTGCAGACCTACCAGTTGAATGCTTGCTTGGCAATGACTTAGAAACTTCAGCTTGGGCAGAAGTGGAGCTCAGGACCCATGCAGAAATGCTGGGGATCCCTGCAGATGTGTTTGCTGTGACCAGGTCACAAGCCAAAATGTCTAGCACTGAACAGGCCTTGGATTCTGGAATAATGGACCAAGTGCCTTCCAAGAAGAGGAGTAGTAGGGTAAAGGCAGTGCCTTCCCCTTGGCTCAGAAGGAAGATCAGTCCCTTGAGGGGGATGATCTCAGTCCTGAGGAAGGAACTGTCCCAGAGGAGCTTGAACCTGAACAGGTTGAGTTCTTGGGGACAGGGGGACCTTCCAGGGCAGATCTGAGCCAGGAGCAGCAGAGCTGCCCCTCTCTTGAACCCCTCAGACAGCAAGCTGCTGCTGAGGCTGCTGGGAAAGCTAGTGGTCCCCATACTGTGTATTGGGATGATGGACTCTTGTACTCAGAGTGTAGAGACCCCAAGCCTGGTGCTACCAGGAGGTTGGTTATACCTCTGAAGTTCAGGGGCTTCCTATTGACCCTAGCCCATGATATTCCCTTAGCAGGTCACCTGGGCCAGAACAAGACTTGGGACAGAATTGTCCCTCACTTTCACTGGCCCCACATGTCTGAAGACACCAAGGAGTTTTGTCGCTCCTGTGTAACCTGCCAGGCCAGTGGCAAGGCAGGTGGCACTACAAAGGCCCCCTGATACCACTACCTGTGGTGGGGGTTCCCTTTGAAAGGGTGGGGATTGACATTGTTGGTCCCATGGATCCCCAAACAGCATCTGGGCACAGGTTTATCCTGGTGGTAGTGGATCATGCCACCAGGTACCCAGAGGCTATTCCCCTTCAGACCACTACAGCACCTGTGGTGGCAAGGGCCCTCCTGGGAATTTTCTCAAGAGTGGGCTTCCCTAAGGAGGTTGTATCAGACAGGGGTGCTAACTTTATGTCTGGATACTTAAAAGCAATGTGGAAGGAGTGTGGAGTGACTTACAAGTTCACCACACCCTATCACCCACAATGCAATGGTTTAGTTGAGAGATTCAACAAAACCTTGAAGGGCATGATTAAAGGGCTCCCAGAAAAGCTTAGGCGAAGATGGGACATACTCTTGCCCTGCCTTTTATTTGCATACAGGGAGGTGCCTCAAAAGGGGTTGGCTACAGCCCTTTTGAACTTTTGTTTGGTCACCCTGTCAGGGGTCCACTGTGCTTGGTGAAGGAAGGATGGGAGTTACCTCTCAAGCCCCCAAAGCAAGACATAGTGGACTACGTACTTGGTCTCCGCTCCCGGATGGCTGAGTATATGAAAAAGGCAACTAAAAACCTTGAGGCTAGCCAGGAACTTCAGAAGGCCTGGCATGACCAAAAGGCTGTACTGACTGTTTATCAGCCAGGACAGAAGGTGTGGGTGTTGGAGCCAGTGGCCCCAGCAGCTCTCCAAGACAAATGGAGTGGACCCCATACCATTGTTGAACAGAAGGGTGAGGTTACCTACTTAGTAGACCTAGGAACACCCAGGAGTCCCCACAGGGTTCTCCATGTCAACAGGTTAAAACCATATGTGGACAGGGCAGACATGGGCTTGCTCATGGCTACTGATGAGGGACAGGAGGAAGAGAGTGACCCACTCCCTGACCTGCTCTCACAGAACCCTGATGATGGGTCAGTGGATGGTGTAGCCTTGGCAGGCAGCCTCACTACCCAGCAGCAAACTGATTGTAGACAGGTGCTCAATCAGTTCAGACACATGTTCTCACTGACTCCAAGTCAGACCACCTGGTGCACTCATGA
Source organism: Calotriton arnoldi (assembly GCA_963921515.1). Taxonomy (NCBI): domain Eukaryota; kingdom Metazoa; phylum Chordata; class Amphibia; order Caudata; family Salamandridae; genus Calotriton; species Calotriton arnoldi. The sequence continues at coordinate 22,861 of CAWUFW010010569.1, forward strand.
AGTGGACACTGGGGACAGTCTGCCTATTAAAAATAAGATTTATAGGCAACCTGACCATGTCAGGGACTGTATCAGGACAGAAGTCCAGAAAATGTTGGATTTGGGAGTTATTGAACCCTCAGATAGCCCTTGGGCTAGTCCAGTGGTCCTTGTGCCAAAACCTCACACCAGTGGTGGGAAAAGAGAGATGAGGTTTTGTGTGGACTACAGGGGTCTCAATGCAGTCACTAGGACTGATGCCCATCCAATACCAAGGGCAGATGAGCTAATAGACACTTTGGCCTCAGCCAAGTATCTAAGCACATTTGACCTGACAGCTGGCTACTGGCAGATCAGACTAGCTGATGATGCAAAGCCAAAAACAGCATTCTCAACCCCTAGTGGGCATTATCAATTTGTGGTGATGCCCTTTGGTCTGAAGAATGCACCTGCCACTTTTCAGAGGTTGGTGAATACAGTCCTTACAGGTCTGGAAGCCTATAGTGCAGCATATCTAGATGATATTGCTGTCTTTAGCTCCACCTGGGAGGATCACCTGGTCCACCTCAGAAATGTTTTACAGGCCCTGCAAAAGGCAGGCCTGACTATCAAGGCCACCAAGTGCCAGATAGGGCAGAGTCAGGTTGTGTACCTGGGCCACCTTGTGGGTGGAGGCCAGGTTCAACCCTTGCAGAGCAAGATCCAGACCATCATGGACTGGACTGCTCCAACTACCCAGACTCAGGTGAGAGCCTTCTTAGGCCTGACTGGGTACTATAGGAGATTTGTCAAGGGGTATGGATCAATAGTGACACCCCTGAATGACTTAACTTCCAAGAAAATGCCCAAAAAGGTTCAGTGGACAGTTAGCTGTCAAAAGGCATTTGATGACCTGAAGCAGGCCATGTGCACTGCTCCCATTCTACAGAGTCCTGATTACTCCAAGAAGTTCATTGTTCAAACTGATGCATCTGAATTGGGGGTAGGGGCTGTACTGTCACAATTGAATGAAGAAGGTCAGGATCAGCCAGTAGCTTTCATTAGCAGAAGGCTGACCCCTAGAGAGAAACGTTGGTCAGCCATTGAGAGGGAGGCCTTTGCTGTGGTCTGGGCTCTGAAGAAGTTGAGGCCATACTTGTTTGGTACTCACTTCCTTGTTCAAACAGACCATAAGCCCCTCTTATGGCTAAAACAAATGAAGGGTGAAAACCCCAAACTGCTTAGGTGGTCCATTTCCCTACAGGGGATGGACTTCACAGTGGAACATAGACCTGGGAGTAACCATGCCAATGCAGATGGACTCTCTAGGTACTTCCACTTAGAACATGAAGACTTAACTGGGCAAGGTTAGTTTAATGTCCCTACGTTTGGGGGGGTTGTGTAGGAGAGTAGGATCTGCTTCACATGGGTACCCCCACTTTTTGCTGATGCTTCACTGTTTTTCGACCTTAGTCTGGCTGGGGCCCTGCTAATCAGAACCCCAGCCTAGCTGCTTCCTCTCTAAAATGGTTTCCATGTGCCTTAGGCACATCTCTGATTGGAATCTGGAGTGCCCTTATAAGTCCCTAGTATATGGTATACTATGTACCCAGGGCATAGGTACCTCAGAGGCCTACCAGGGGCTGCAGCATGTATTGTGCCACCCCTGGAAGGCCATCCAAACTGACACCACAGGTCTGCTACTGCAGCCTGGGTAAGGTAGTGCATGCACCCTTTACTGTGATATAGGCTACCTATATCACTATATACATACACACATATAAACCTATAAGTCACTCCTATGGCAGGCCTTATCAATCCTGAAGGCAGAGTGCGTGGTTCCTATGTGAGAGGGTGCCCCTGCATGAGCAGGGCCCCTCTGCAGCGTTCGGAGACCCTTCTCTGATGCTGTTTGTAGTGCAGCCTGACCATATACTCTTAAGCGCATTATAACCTCGTGTTAAATGCTAACTTTGGGATGGCTGCACGGAAACATGTCGTGTTTGGTGTCAAACATCTTGGAATACTACCCCCCGCCAGTTCTGGCGGCGGGGTAGCATTCCACCCTTCTAGAGGGAAAGACATGTACACACCGGTATACCCGGTACTGACTTTCTAAGCCCTGGCATCACAAAATGGATGCCGCTGCCACAGACACGAGTCTGGCCTCCTGCTGCTGACTGAAACTCCGGCAGGGGAGGCCTGGACAATAGGTTTCCTGTCCCAGGGAGGTGTGACCACCTCCCCAGACAGGATAGTGTGTATTGGGGCTGGGCGGGAGCACTCTCGGGTGCTTTGAAGTCCTGCACTGGGGGCACATTTGGTGTCCCTGTGCATACCCCAGTTCAAACCGGATCAGGGGCTTCCAGCCCCTGCTTTGGCATGAACTGGACAAAGGGAAAGGGTGTAGCCACCCCTCTGCCCTGACCCACCCATAGGTGGGACCCCAGAGTAAGTCCAACCCCTAAACTTAGTATAAGTATGGGACCCCAGTCCTTAGGACTTTAGATTATCCCTGGACGAAACTCTGACACAGAATCCTGGACCTTCGACGCTCTACTTAAAGATTAGAGGACAGAAGAATCTCCTTGGGGTCAAGGAGTGACTCCTGCTTGGCAGGCACCGAAGAAGCAATTGTCCGGTCTGCATCGCTGAAGCTCCCATCGGACGCCGAAGTCTTTGCATCACCAGAGGTAGATTTCCAGACTTCCCCTAGGCTGCCCTGAGGCCCCAGCAAAGCTGAGGCCCGTAGCTGTCGTGGGTAACGTGGAACCGTGACCCCTGGATACCGCATGCATTTGCAAGTGCATCCTCTTCTGGGTATCCCACGAAGTCGTGCTTTGGGCTCTGAGTAGCCCCAGCCTCCAGCACCAACTGCACCAAAGATCACTGGCCTCCACTCTACGAGTGTCCTGTGAGCCAGCTCCACGTGCACCGTCTCGAGGCTCCTTCGCGGTCGCTAGCCCGTTGGCTAGTAGCCCTTCACGAAGGTCAATCTTTTTCTACTTGGGCTCCCTGATTGCTCCAGGATTGCCCTCACTTACCGTTGCTGGGTGAGTTCCTCAGACCTTGCTGGTCTGCACAATCTTCAATCTTCATCTACACAAGACTTGCCGTTGCCAAGGCTTGTTGGGTCCAATCCGGTCGCCGACACCTCAGCTCTCGACAGACATTGTGTACCAGCCCGAATCCTGCTCCTGGTCGCCGACAACGCCTCGTGGACCTCGTGGCTGAAGAGTCAAGATGACTGTCAACCTACCTGAAGCACTCGACATCGGTGGGCATCTGCTCATCGCCTTCCTGGTCACTGGCTAGTGACCCAGACTCTGTCCCCTCTGCTTTCAGGTTCTTCAGATCTCCGATCCACCCTTGGATCCACCCGGACACTTTCACTTGGTCGCCAGCAGCACTTTGCAGCAGATCGCCATTCAAATCGACGACGAAACCCGACCCCGAAAGGCACCTATGCACCCGGCTTCCCTGGGTGAGGTAACAAGTGTACTCCAGTGCTCCCGTGAGTAGAGACTCTAGAACGACCTAGTTCTCAAAGGGTTTGCTCCAAGTCCTTCTTTAAGTGTCCCTTTTCTTTAAATTCCAAACCGCGACTTTCTCCATAGAAGTTAACGGCGATTCGCGGCTGTGTTACTACACTGCACGCGTCCCCCGTGGGTCCCCTGTGTCACTACCTTGGGTGGTTCCTTGTGGTCCAAGCACTTCTAGAGGCTCTAGGCCTAGTGTTTAGCTCAGTCGTGGTTCTTATACCACTTTATTGGTATATGGTTTGGTACGCCCCTAGGGCCCAAACGTGTATTTGTGCTATTACTGTGTTTAAATAACTTATAACTTATGTACTTGAACTCTAGCCTCATAAAGAGACTAGAGGGGTGTGTTTAGTAATAAATACATATATTTTGAATATATACCTGGTGTGGTGCTCTTTCATTTGGTCACTCAAGAGATTATAGACTGGTAAAACAAGCTGCTTTACATTCCTTCAAGACTTAGCCTGAAGGCTGCTCTCCATAGCTACCACTAGGATAGCTTTCAATAAAGGTTGTCTTTAACCTATCTCCAATAAGGGGTTGTTTGGACTGGTGCAAGGTGCCCACTATAATTAGTGGACAGCATATGCCAGGCCAACTTCTCACAGAGAGCCACAAGATTGCTGCCCACTGCTCCTGAGGGACCCTCTGTACTTTACAGGCCCTCTCTAGAGCAGTTATCCATTTGTGGATATCATCCCCACTCTGGTAGGGAGGGACAATATTGCTCAGGTTTCTATGGTCATAAGACCTTTCCCTATCTTTGGGGAAACTGCTGCCACCATGGGACTCTAGTCCCAACTTTTGTCTCTCTCTATAGAGATCTAGGGACTCCCTGTCTATAGCCAATTGCTGTTTCCTGAGTTCAAGCTGAGCTTGCTCATATTGAATCAGTCTCTTTCTCCTCTCATGAGAGGATTCCCTCCTATGAGAGGAGTCAGAGGTCCCTATTGAGGTGTCAGAGTGGTTAGACTCCTGAGAAGGAGACCTAGACCTTCTGGGCACACTCAGAACTCTTCCTGGGGGGACAAAGGGGAGGTCAGTCTGATCCTCTCCCTCCTCCTCCTCCACAGGAGGAATTGGATTTTCCAGGACAAGGTCATTTTCACCTTCCTGGCCAGTTTCAGAGGGGGGGGGGGGGGCTGGGTTTCTTCACCCCTGGCCCCTTCCTCATCTTCTGCCCCACCCTCTTTGCCAACCCTTCAGACCCTGGGGGCCTGCTGAGATCATCAGCTAGTAACACCTCCCTGAGGTGTTGGGTGCTGGCACTTTTGCCTGTCTTCAACTTCCTAGTAGTGCATAAGGCTGTGAGAAGTTGGCCTGGTATATGCTGTCCACTAATTATAGTGGGCACCTTGCACCAGTCCAAACAACCCCTTATTGGAGATAGGTTAAAGACAACCTTTATTGAAAGCTATCCTAGTGGTAGCTATGGAGAGCAGCCTTCAGGCTAAGTCTTGAAGGAATGTAAAGCAGCTTGTTTTACCAGTCTATACTCTATTGAGTGATCAAATGAAAGAGCACCACACCAGGTATATATTCAAAAGTATGTATTTATTACTAAACACACCCCTCTAGTCTCTTTATGAGGCTAGAGTTCGAAGTACATAAGTTATAAGTTATTTAAACACAGTAATAGCACAAATACACGTTTGGGCCCTAGGGGCGTACTCAAACCATATACCAATAAAGTGGTATAAGAACCACGACTGAGCTAGACACTAGGCCTAGAGCCTCTAGAAGTGCTTGGACCACAAGGAACCACCCAAGGTAGTGACACAGGGGACCCACGGGGACACGTGCAGTGTAGTAACACAGCCGCGAATCGCCGTTAACTTCTATGGAGAAAGTCACGGTTGGGAATTTAAAGAAAAGGGACACTTAAAGAAGGACTTGGAGCAAACCCTTTGAGAACTAGGTCGTTCTAGAGTCTCTACCCATGGGTGCACCGGAGTACTCTTGTTACCTCACCCAGGGAAGCCGGGTGCATAGGTGCCTTTCAGGGTCGGGTTTCGTCGTCGATTTGAATGGTGATCTGCTGCAAAGTGCTGCTGGCGACCAAGTGAAAAGCGTCCGGGTGGATCCAAGGGTGGATCGGAGATCTGAAGAACCTGAAAGCAGAGGGGACAGAGTCTGGGTCACTAGCCAGTGACCAGGAAGGCGATGAGCAGATGCCCACCGATGTCGAGTGCTTCAGGTAGGTTGACGGTCATCTTGACTCTTCAGTCACGAGGTCCAGGAGGCGTTGTCAGTGACCAGAAGCAGGATTCGGGCTGGTACACAATGTCTGTCGAGTGCTGAGGTGTCGGCGACCGGATTGGACCCAACAAGCCTTGGCAACGGCAAGTCTCGATGAAGATGAAGATTAACGATTGTACAGACCAGCAAGGTCTGAGGAACTCACCCAGCAAAGGTAAGTGAGGGCAAGCCTGGAGCAATCTGCGAGCCCAAGTAGAAAAATGGATTGGCCTTCGTGAAGGGCTACTAGCCAACGGGCTAGTGACCGCAAAGGAGCCTCGAGACGGTGCACATGGAGCTGGCTCACAGGACACTCGTGGAGTGGAGGCCAGTGATCTTTGGTGCAGTTGGTGCTGGAGGCTGGGGCTACTCGGAGCCCAAAGCATGACTTCGTGGAAGACCCAGAGGAGGATGTACTTGCAAATGCGTGCGGTGTCCAGGGGTCATGGTTCCACGTTACCCACAACAGCTACGGGCCTCAGCTTTGCTGGGGACTCAGGGCAGCCTCGGGGAAGTCTGGAAATCCACCTCTGGTGATGCAAAGACTTTGGCGTCCGACAGGAGCTTCAGCGATGCAGACCGGACAATTGCTTTGGTGCCTGCCAAGCAGGGGAGTCACTCCTGACCCCAAGGAGATTCTTCTGTCCTCTAATCTTTAAGTAGAGCGTCGAAGGTCCAGGATTCTGTGTCAGAGTTTCGTCCAGGGATAATCTAAAGTCCTAAGGACTGGGGTTCCATACTTATACTAAGTTTAGGGGTTGGACTTACTCTGTGGTCCCACCTATGGGTGGGTCAGGGCAGAGGGGTGGCTACACCCCTTTCCTTTTGTCCAGTTTGTGCCAAAGCAGGGGCTGGAAGCCCCTGATCCGGTTTGAACTGGGGTATGCACAGGGACACCAAATGTGCCCCCAGTGCAGGACTTCAAAGCACCCGAGAGTGCTCCCGCCCAGCCCCAATACACACTATCCTGTCTGGGGAGGTGGTCACACCTCCCTGGGACAGGAAACCTATTGTCCAGGCACTCTGCCTTCAGGATTGATAAGGCCTGCCATAGGAGTGACTTATAGGTTTATATGTGTGTATGTATATAGTGATATAGGTAGCCTATATCACAGTAAGGGGTGCATGCACCACCTTACCCAGGCTGCAGTAGCAGACCTGTGGTGTCAGTTTGGATGGCCTTCCAGGGGTGGCACAATACATGCTGCAGCCCCTGGTAGGCCTCTGAGGTACCTATGCCCTGGGTACATAGTATACCATATACTAGGGACTTATAAGGGCACTCCAGATTCCAATCAGAGATGTGCCTAAGGCACATGGAAACCATTTTAGAGAGGAAGCAGCTAGGCTGGGGTTCTGATTAGCAGGGCCCCAGCCAGACTAAGGTCGAAAAACAGTGAAGCATCAGCAAAAAGTGGGGGTACCCATGTGAAGCAGATCCTACTCTCCTATATTCTGCACCTCTGTTGTCTCTTTATGCACCTCTGTTGCCTCTTTCTGCACCTCAGTTGCCACTTTTTACACCTCACTTGCTTCTTTCTACAGCCATCTTGCCTCTTTCTGCATCCCCTTCCCTCTTTCTGCACCTCTCTTGCCTTATTCTGCACCCCTGTTCCCTCTTTCTGCACCTCTCTTGCCTCTTTCTGCACCTCTGTTGCTTCTTTCTGCACTTCTCTTGCCTCCTTCTGCAGTTCTGTTCCTTCTTTCTGCACTTCTCTTGCCTCTTTCTTCACCTCTGTTGCTTCTTTCAGCACTTCTCTTGCCTCCTTCTGCTCCCCTCATTCCTCTTTCTGCACCACTATTGCTTCTTTCTGCACTTCTATTGCTTCTTTCTGCACTTCTCTTGCCTCTTTCTGCACCTCTGTTGCTTCTTTCTGCACTTCTCTTGCCTCCTTCTGCAGTTCTGTTCCTTCTTTCAGCACTTCTCTTGCCTTCTTCTGCTCCCCTCATTCCTCTTTCTGCACCTCTATTGCTTCTTTCTGCACTACTCTTGCTTCTTTCTGTACCGCTCTTAGTTCTTTCTTCACCCCTCTTGCCTCTTTCTGCACCCCTCTTCCCTCTTTCTGCACTTCTATTGCCTCTCTCTGCACCCCTGTTCCTTCTTTCTGCACCTCTCTTGCCCGTTTCTACACTTCTCTTGCCTCCTTCTGCACCTCTGTTGCTTCTTTCTGCACTTCTCTTGCCTCTTTCTGCATCTCTGTTGCTTCTTTCTGCACTTCTCCTACCTCTTTCAGTACCCCTCTTGCCTCTTTTCTACCACCTCTGTTGCTTCTTTCTGCACCTCTCTTGCTTCTTTCTGCACGCCTCTTGCCTCTTTCTGCACCCCTCTTCCCTCCTTCTGCACCTCTCTTGCCTCTTTCTGCACCTTTCTTGTACTCTTTCTGCAGTTCTCGTCCCTCTTTCTGCACCTCTGTTGCTTCTTTCTGCACTTCTCTTGCCTCTCTCTGCACCTCTGTTGGTTTTTCTGCACTTCTCCTGCTTGTTTCTGCAACTCTCTTGCCTCTTTCTGCAGTTTTCTTGCCTCCTTCTGCACCTATGTTGCTTCTTTCTGCACTTCCCTTGCTTTTTTCCGCACCTCTCTTGTTTCTTTCTGCACTTCACTTGTCTGTTTCTGCACCTCTGTTGCCTCTTTCTGCACCTCTGTTGCCTCTTTCTGCACCTCTGTTGCCTCTTTTTACACCTCACTTGCTTCTTTCTGCAGCCATCTTGCCTCTTTCCGCTAAACCCTTCCCTCTTTCTGCACCTCTCTTGCCTTATTTTGCACCCCTGTTCCCTCTTTCTGCACCTCTGTTGCTTCTTTCTGCACTTCTCCTGCCTCTTTCTGTACCGCTCTTGCCTCTTTTCTACCACCTCTGTTGGTTCTTTCTGCACTTCTCTTGCTTGTTTCTGCAACTCTCTTGCCTCTTTCTGCAGTTCTCTTGCCTCCTTCTACACCTCTGTTGCTTCTTTCTGTAATTCTCTTGCATTTTTCTGCCCCTCTCTTGTTTCTTTGTGCACTTCACTTGCCTGTTTATGCACCTCTGTTGCCTCTTTCTGCAGCTCTGTTGCCTCTTTCTGCACCCCTCCTGCCTGTTTCTGCACCCCTCTTCCCTCTTTCAGCACCTCTCTTGCCTCTTTCTGCACGTTTCTTGCACTCTTTCTGCAGTTCTCGTCCCTTCTTTCTGCACCTCTGTTGCTTCTTTCTGTGCTTCTCTTGCCTCTTTCTGCACCCTCTTGCCTCTTTCTGCACCTCTGTTGGTTCTTTCTGCACTTCTCTTGCTTGTTTCTGCAACTCTCTTGCCTCTTTCTGCAGTTCTCTTGCCTCCTTCTGCACCTCTGTTGCTTCTTTCTGCACTTCTCTTGCCTTTTTCTGCACCTCTCTTGTTTCTTTCTGCACTTCACTTGCCTGTTTCTGCACCTCTGTTGCCTGTTTCTGCACCTCTGTTGCCTCTTTCTGCAACTCTGTTGCCTCTTTCTACACCTCACTTGCTTCTTTCTGCACCCATCTTGCCTCTTTCTGCATCTCCCTTCCCTTTTTCTGCACCTCTCTTGCCTTATTCTGCACCCCTGTTCCTTCTTTCTGCACTTCTCTTGCCTCCTTCTGCACCTCTGTTGCTTCTTTCAGCACTTCTCTTGCCTCTTTCTGCACCCCTCCTTCATCTTTCTGCACCACTATTGCTTCTTTCTGCACTTCTCTTGCTTCTTTCTGTACCTCTCTTGCTTCTTCCTTTATCCCTCTTGCCTCTTTCTGCACCCCTGTTCCCTCTTTCTGCACCTCTGTTGCTTCTTTCTGCACTTCTCTTGCCTCTTTCTGAACCCCTCTTGCCTGTTTCTGCACCTAACTTGCCTCTTTCTGCACCTCTCTTCCCTCTTTCTGCACCTCACTTGCCTCTTTCTGTACTTCTCTTGCTCTTTTCTGCACCTCTCTGGTTTCTTTCTGCAACTCACTTGTCTCTTCCATCGCTTCTCTTGCCTCTTTCTCCACCTCTTTTGCTTCCTTTAGCACTTCTCTTGCATCTTTCTGCAACTCTATTGCTTCTTTCTGCACTTCTTTTGCTTCTTTCTGCACCTCTCTTGCTTCTTTCTTCACCCCTCTTGCCTGTTTCTGTACCCCTCTTGCCTGTTTCTGCCCCTCACTTGCCTCATTCTGCACCTCTCTTGCCTCTTTCTGCACCTCACTTGCCTCTTTCAGTACTTCTCTTGCTCTTTCCTGCACCTCTCTTGTTTCTCTCTGCAACTCTCTTGTCTCTTTCCTCACCTCTCTTGCCTCTTTCTGCACCTCTGTTTCTTCTTTCTGCACTTCTCTTGCCTCTTTCTGAACCCCTTTTGCCTCTTTCTCCCACCTCTGTTGCTTATTTCTGCCCTTCTCTTCCATCTTTCTGTACCTCTCTTGCTTCTTTCTGCACCTCTCTTGCCTCTTTCTGCACCTTTCTTGCACTCCTTCTGCAGTTCCCGTGCCTTATTCTGCACCTCTGTTGCTTCTTTCTGCAGTTCTGTTGCCTCTTTCTGCATCCCTCTTGCCTTTTTCTGCACCTCTGTTGGTTCTTTCTGCACTTCTCTTACTTGTTTCTGCACATCTCTTGCAAATTTGTGCACCCTCTTGCCTCTTTCTGCACCACTCTTCCCTCCTTCTGTACCTCTCTTGCCTCTGTCTGCACCCCTAAACCCTCTTTCTGCACCTCTTTTGCCTGTTTCTACAACTCTCTTGCCTCTTTATGCAGTTCTCTTGCCTCCTTCTGCACCTCTGTTGCTTCTTTCTACATTTCTCTTGCTTTTTTCTGCACCTCTCTTGTTTCTTTCTGCACTTCACTTGCCTGTTTCTGCACCTCTGTTGCCTCTTTCTGCACCTCTGTTGCCTCTTTCTGCACCCCTCTTCCCTCTTTCTGCACCTCTCTTGCGTTATTCCGCACCCCTGTTCCCTCTTTCTGCACCTCTCTTGCCTTTTTCTGCACCTCTGTTGCTTCTTTCTGCACTTATCTTGCCTCTTTCTGTACCCCTCTTGCCTCTTTCTTCCACCTCTGTTCATTCTTTCTGCACTTCTCTTGCTTCTTTCTGCACCTCTGTTGCTTCTTTTTGTACCCCTCTTGCCTCTTTCTGCACCCCTCTTCCCTCTTTCTGCACCTCTTTTGTCTCTTTCTGCACCTTTCTTGCCTCTTTCTACAGTTCTCGTGCCTCTTTCTGCACCTCTGTTGCTTCTTTCTGCACTTCTCTTCCCTCTTTCTGCACCTCTCTTGACTCTTTCTGCACCTCTCTTGTCTCTTTGTGCACCTCTCTTGCCTCTTTCTGCACTTCTCTTGCCTCTTTCTGCATTTCCGTTGCTTCTTTCTGCAATTCTCTTTCCTATTTCTGCATTTCTGTTCCTTCTTTCTGCACTTCTCTGCCCTCCTTCTGCACCTCTGTTGCCTCTTTCTGCACATCTCTTGCCTCTTTCTGCACCCCTCCTGCCTCTTTCTGCAACTCTATTCCTTCTTTCTGCACTTCTATTGCTTTCTTCACCCATCTTGCCTCTTTCTGCACCTCTCTTGACTCTTTCTGCACCTCTCTTGTCTCTTTCTGCACCTCTCTTGCCTCTTTCTGCACTTCTCTTGCCTCTTTCTGCATTTCCGTTGCTACTTTCTGCAATTCTCTTTCCTATTTCTGCATTCTGTTCCTTCTTTCTGCACTTCTCTTCCCTCCTTCTGCACCTCTGTTGCCTCTTTCTGCACCTCTGTTGCCTCTTTCTGCACCCCTCCTGCCTGTTTCTGCACCCCTCTTCCCTCTTTCAGCACCTCTCTTGCCTCTTTCTGCACCTTTCTTGCACTCTTTCTGCAGTTCTCGTCCCTTCTTTCTGCACCTCTGTTGCTTCTTTCTGCGCTTCTCTTGCCTCTTTCTGCACACCTCTTGCCTCTTTCTGCACCTCTGTTGGTTCTTTCTGCACTTCTCTTGCTTGTTTCTGCAACTCTCTTGCCTCTTTCTGCAGTTCTCTTGCCTCCTTCTGCACCTCTGTTGCTTCTTTCTGCACTTCTCTTGCCTTTTTCTGCACCTCTCTTGTTTCTTTCTGCACTTCACTTGCCTGTTTCTGCACCTCTGTTGCCTGTTTCTGCACCTCTGTTGCCTCTTTCTGCAACTCTGTTGCCTCTTTCTACACCTCACTTGCTTCTTTCTGCACCCGTCTTGCCTCTTTCTGCATCTCCCTTCCCTTTTTCTGCACCTCTCTTGCCTTATTCTGCACCCCTGTTCCTTCTTTCTGCACTTCTCTTGCCTCCTTCTGCACCTCTGTTGCTTCTTTCAGCACTTCTCTTGCCTCTTTCTGCACCCCTCCTTCCTCTTTCTGCACCACTATTGCTTCTTTCTGCACTTCTCTTGCTTCTTTCTGTACCTCTCTTGCTTCTTTCTTTATCCCTCTTGCCTCTTTCTGCACCCCTGTTCCCTCTTTCTGCACCTCTGTTGCTTCTTTCTGCACTTCTCTTGCCTCTTTCTGAACCCTCTTGCCTGTTTCTGCACCTAACTTGCCTCTTTCTGCACCTCTCTTCCCTCTTTCTGCACCTCACTTGCCTCTTTCTGTACTTCTCTTGCTCTTTTCTGCACCTCTCTTGTTTCTTTCTGCAACTCTCTTGTCTCTTCCATCGCTTCTCTTGCCTCTTTCTCCACCTCTTTTGCTTCCTTTAGCACTTCTCTTGCATCTTTCTGCAACTCTATTGCTTCTTTCTGCACTTCTTTTGCTTCTTTCTGCACCTCTCTTGCTTCTTTCTTCACCCCTCTTGCCTGTTTCTGTACTGTTGTATACTTCATAGGGTGTCCATAAACGGGCTTTCTAGAATCATGACCATATATAGGCACAATCCAACCTGCCCTTATATAGGCATAAAATCCCAGACCTTATTTAGGCATATACCATGCATACCAAATACAGGCATGGATTCCGACATCCGTCCACCCTAGCGTCTCAATGAGTCCATGAAAAAACAGACCCTTAGGCTGCGGGAGTTTCCCTTGCCCAGGACTATTGATTTCTTCAAGGACTCATACATTATGCATGAACCGTTAATCCCTAAAGGTTCATTCATGACATCTTTCGCTACCCAACTTACGTCAATGCTAACATTTTCAGGTATAAATATACCTTCCCAAACCCCTGTAAATCAGAGGAGACCTCGACTTCAGAGGAGCCCGATTCCCGGCCGGATGCACTGAGAAGACGCTGTCATTCCTGCACGCAGAGAGTCCAGCTTCCAGTGATCTAACTTCCCTTGCGGGGTGTTGGAGTTCGAGTCCGGATAGAGATTCCTACCTCTCTCATTCTTCAGGTATGGAGCAGACTAGAACCTAGAGGGACTCTTGGCATACTAGACTCTTGGCATACTAGGCGTAACTTACTCTTAGTATACTCTAGTCAGGAATACAGCACCTACTTCTACTTCTCCCTACACCTAGGAAAGGTTAGGCACACTGGGTAGAACTAGGATAGAAATGCATCGTATGAGTACTCGCATTTTTAGGCTGTGTCATTTTATGTAAATGCATATATGCTGAAAAGATAATGCTAACGCAGTATTATTTATTTTTACTGCTCACCTTGTACATCATTTATCTTGCATACTGTCTTGTGATCGTAACAGCACATCTAACTTACAACAGAAACAAGACTGTTCAATAAACCTCTTTATTGAAACGCCCGTCTGTTATTTCTGTGTAACTTTGAGGAGTAACTGAATCATGCACAACTGAGCTGAGTGAAATAGTTATCTATTGTTTCTACGACTCTGGGACACGTCCTGATTCTGTAAGGGAAACACAGTGGTCATGTTCTTGCGGCTGCCAGAAACTGATCCCTTCTTGTTGTCAAGAAGTTTCTAGTGGCCTCTGAGCTAGCTGGCACAAGTAATTAAGTTTAATATACTCGATAGGGACATACCGACCTTAGTCCTATGTCAAACCTATAGGATATATTATTCCAATGCGCAGAGCCTATTAGGGAAATAGGAGCTACACTACATGGCGCCCAACGTTTGGTAAGGCAGTAATTCAACGTTAGAGACTGAGTAACTCAGCTGTGCAATATATTCTTTCTCTTCAGAGACCCCTACCCATATACTCCAAAAGACGTCTGGAGTGGGCAGGGATAGTATCCGCCACGGCTACATAGGGAAGACCCCTATATATTAGCTGTTTGGTATGCTCAACGTTGAAGGATACAGTGTTCCACAATATTGTGCACCTTATCTTTGTTTCCTTGAAATTCGTTCTACATTTTTCATAAAAACAAAATGAATGAAGACGCCGGAAACGGTGTAGCTGCGGCTGATCCAGCCCAACCAGCACTTTTTAACTTCACCGGTTTAAATGAAACCGAGGAGGGTGTCATCGACATCGCTCCAAACTTAAGAAGAGCCATTACTCTAAAACTTATAAAACATGGCCTACCACCGAGAGGAGGTAGAGCAGTTTTCGTGATTGAGGCACATGAATACTTTCAGACAGAGGTATTCTATTCATGGGTAATTCTTCCTGAATCCAATCCAGTAACACACTTGTTTCACTTCTACAAAGAAGATGAACCACCAGAGGAATATATTCCTTTCGAGGATATTGAGATTCCATTAACATACCAGGAGCATCAGCTCTGGTTTAAAGGCGCCCTAAAACATCATAAAAATATAACCAGGCTCGGTCCACTAGGTAGACCAGGAGCAACTTGGCCGATTCTAGCCGGCTACACACCGCATCCAGACATCGAAATAATGTCAGACGAGGAACTACTTAATCAACTCACAGAGTTAATAAAAATCTACAGACAATTGGTTCAATATGTCATGCGGACTTTCACAGTCCAACCTCCATTAACAGTTCCAAATCATACTCCTCCACAGGGGAGTACATTAAAAATTACACCACAGACTCTATACGCAGTCATGGGTAAAATGCCCACTAAGCGGGAGCAAATTCCATTTTGGATAGCTCAAAAATTACTCAAATCGAAGCAGTATTTCCAAATACTAGCCCGCACGAGAAACACAGAATCCTAACCATTAGTTTACCAATGGGGATCACACCACAACTGGAAGACTGCACCACTTGGGGCTCAGTCTTTGCTGCCATCTACACTAAAACACACGGCATTCCGTCAATTGCGGTAATACCTGATGTCCTAAAACAAATTCAAAACGAATACGGGGCAGAGCCTGCTTTAAATTTAGGTATGAAATTACTGAAAAATTTCGACCAGGTCTCAACAATAATATTATCAAATATTAAAGGGGAGGCAGCAGCAGTGGCGATTCGACAAAAATTAAGGGAATTTGATGTTACAGAACATCAAACAGAGCTACCCAGAATTATAGAACAATCTTATGCAGAGTTAGGCAGAGATAGTTTGGGTGGGAGACCAGCTAAACCAAAACTATCTGAAAGTCCTGAGAAGGACTCAATCAAACAAACTCCTACATCTTCTAAAAAGAAGTGGGAGTCTAATAAACAAAATTCAAATGAGAAAAGATCTCAATCCCGAGGTAGGTCTCCTCAAAAGGAGCCCTCTGAAAGGAGGTACAACCTCAGGAATAGGGATAATTTGAGAAAACCTGACAGGTATCAAGATAATGATACACGTTCCTCTCGTCCCCTTCAGGTCTCATCACAGACTTCGGAAAGAAGAGGACGAACAGAACATAGAGAAGAACGCGTGAAATCGAAAGACTACAAGCACGCAACAAAAATTAAAGCTAAACCTCAATTCTCCAAAAAGAAAGTAGCAGGTCTAAAAATAAGACATGCCGAGAATACTGAGATCACAACTCAAGAACGGAGAATGGGCTCAGACAATGCTGGACATTGCAGCAGAAGTCACAATAGCTCGCCAGAACCTGATGGAACTTCTGGAGATAGTGGACTTGAATGAGTACATTACAGTAGAGACTGTAGACACCAGGGTTAGTACTCCACAAAGGTTATATGGAATAACACTCCAGATGGAGGGAGACAAACCTAGACAGGTTAAAGCACTTTTTTGGGAAAAACTATCAAAGGGTTATGACATACTTCTAGCAGAAAAGGACTGGCCACCACAATTTGTCAGGGAGTGCCCACACGGCGAGGACATGATTATGCCTGCCTTCTCCAATAACATACCAATTCACTTAAAATATACATATGCCAGAAAATGGGCAGTGGCCCAGGCTCCAGCATTATATAAAAATCATGTAGGATGGGATGAGGACTCCCCTCACCATAAAATAAATCTGAAACATGAACCAACTGCTCAAAGGCAGTATCCTATTAAGCAAGAAGCTAAAAAACAGGTCAGGGAGATTTTAAATCAACTTGAATACCAAGGGGTGATTGAAACATGCACCTCCTCCATGAACAATCCTTTGTTTCCTGTCTCCAAACCAGACAATACACATCGTCTAATTTTGGACTACAGACATTTAAACACTTGTTCTAAAACGTTTGCAGTGCAAAATGCACATAGCACAGCATTAATGAATAACATTGTGCGTAAAAAATACAAAACAACAATAGACATCTCAAACGGTTTCTTTTGTCAAAATATAGCACCTGAAAGCAGGTACTTAACGGCATTTTCCATAATGGGGACCCAGCGTCACTTTTGTCGACTCCCACAAGGGTTCAAGAACAGCCCAGGTTTATTCTCAGCGAGAGTAACGGAGTTACTACAAATTTATGACAACGAGGCATTGTCCTATGTCGATGACATCTATCTGACAGACGATGACTTGGAAAGACACTTGAACAGGGTGAGCACCATTATACTGGGATTCGCCTCTGAGGGCTACAAGTTCAACTTTAAAAAGTCTCGAATTGCCCATCTCAATGTCCTATTTTTAGGATATGAGCTTTCAAGTGAAGGCAAGAGCTTGGCAGCTAACTTTCTAGAGAAATGTGCGCTGCTCCAACCTCCAAAAACGCAAAAAACTTACAATCAATACTGGGATTCCTAAATTTTGGAAGAACATACATTCTAAACTACGCAGAAAGGGTTAAACCTCTCTACGCATTAATCAAACCTGATTTCACAATTAAAAACTGGACACAGGAACACACAGAAATTTTGCCTTCACTCCAAGCTAACATGTTAGCAACAAATCACTTACAAA
Source organism: Calotriton arnoldi (assembly GCA_963921515.1). Classification (NCBI taxonomy): domain Eukaryota; kingdom Metazoa; phylum Chordata; class Amphibia; order Caudata; family Salamandridae; genus Calotriton; species Calotriton arnoldi. The sequence goes on from CAWUFW010010569.1 coordinate 39,671, forward strand.
CACGCGTAAGTCAAAGAAATTTGGTGATTCGAATAATTTCGGGTCAATGTGGATTCACTTACTTAACCTTTAATGAGGGTGAGAAAGTACCAATTGCATACAAATCACATTTTATACACAAGCGGAAATGCGCATCAGTTCAACTGAAAAAATTCTGACAGCAGTTCAAACAGCTGTAGCAAAAGAAAGAGCCTTAGCCCAAGGGAAACGCATAATTGTCGTTACCCCAGTACCGGCTTTAGAAGCGGTCACAAAAGCGAGCATTCCAAATGCTAAAGCTTTACATCCGAGATGGATACAGTGGGTTAATTCTCTTGCTGCAACTGATGTTGAATATATTTTTGATCCAGATTTAAAGACACAGGCATTTCTCCAATATGAACAAGAATGTCCTCTGCCCACTGAGATTCTGCCTCTCGATCAGTATGAATTCGTAATTTACACTGACGGATCCGCACAACCCGCAACAGGGAGTAAGCAAGCTTACAGTGCAGCGTGTGCTATCGTTAAAGGTCGCATGCGAAATGGCATCTTCAGACCTATGGTCACAAAAACTCAGTCACTAGGTGATTGTACAGCTCAGCGAGCTGAACTACAAGCATTCAAACTGGCACTTGAGAGTACGGATCGAGAATTCCTCACACTAATCGTGTGCGATTCCTTTTACTGTGTTCAGTCGTATAATGATTATATACGAATCTGGCTTGAAAATGGTTTTAAAGATGCGAAAGGTGGCACAATTAAGCACAAACTGCTTTGGGAACAAGTAGTTCAGTTGAAAAACAAACTACCAAAGGCTCACGTGATTCACACACTGAGTCATCAGCGTGATGGCGTTCACGTTGCAGGGAATTCATTGGCTGACGAAGCTGCGAAGGGGCTGTTCAGACGGCTTCCGTAGCTGCGATCACTCGTTCAAAAACAAAAATAGACGGTGAGATAATGTTAGCTGTCAATGCTTCAAGCAAAGGCAGCAGTGCAGCGTTACCTAAAAGGTTTCCACTCAAGTACTCTTATGTAATTGATGCGAATAACGTTCCTTTTGCTCGAATCCCTGGAGTGGGGATAGGGTAATTCCAAACAAGGAACGCAGATTAGGACTTATCCTAGCAGCACACGAAGGGATGGCTTCTGCCCATGCAGGTGTTTCTGCGACAGTATCTTTACTCAAGCAAAGATATTGGTGGCCTGGCATTCGGAAACAAACTAAGAACTATGTTTTAGAATGTGATATTTGCCAACAGATGAAAGTCTCAACAGTGAAACGTCCTGCGCAGACACCCTTATTAATTTCAGATAAACCATTAGCTTGTGTTTACCTGGACCACTGCGGTCTCTTGCAAAGGGACGGTAATTATAAAAACATCATGGTTGCAGTGGATTCATGCTCTAGGTTCCTATGGTTATGGCCTCAGCGCTCGGCTGACGCTCGAACTGTTATAAAAGATTTGCGAGTCTTTATCGGCACATACGCAATAGGCACGCTACATTCTGACCAGGGTCCTGCGTTTAGCTCTAGGGCTTACAAGGAGGCCATGGCCAGTCTGGGCGTTGCATTGCGGTACTCCTCTCCATTCCATCCTGAGGGAAATTCTGTTGTGGAAAGGAAAACCGGGACATAAAGCAGTCTATAACAGCTAGGGTATTAGGCTCGGGTGATGGGTGGGTCAAACACCTAAATAGCGTCCAGCGCGCTCTCAACAATTTGCCAAGAAGTTCTCTAGGGGGGTCACTCCATATGAGGTCCTATTTGGGACAAGAATGTGGGTTCCAGACTTAGAACACGTAGGCACAGTGGTGGACATAAAAACATTTGATATCAAAGATCGTTTGGCTGTTTTACAGGATCTTAACAAATTAAGAACGAAACAAAGCAACGTATCCCTACAGCCAACCACCACTGGGGAAAAATCGGCGGTCCCAGCAAGGCCTTTCTGGATTCCAAAAATTGGGGATCTAGTCAAAGAAAAAATAGCGGACAAGAAGGAATTTGGACCTTCTTACAGACAACCGGTACCTGTTCTAGCTGTTCAAGGAACAAGGACAGTACTTCTGCCGCCCCTTGCTGGAAGAAAAGAGAAAAGATTTGTGTCAATCGACCTGATCAAACCACAGTATGTGGCCAATACTAAGCAGTAGGCCTCGTGGACTCCGACCTAGTAGCAGACGCACTCCTCTCGCTACTATTCAAGAGGTTCAGACTGAAAGACTGATCACGATCGAGAATTCAGCTGTAACAAATGAAGGACTAAGCAACCAGGCTATGGAACTCATCCCTCTTGATAACCAAGTAACAGTTCGTCCAAATACACCTGTCTACACTAACGTGACTCGTGAAGAACTGGTTCCTGTGATTTCAACGAATCCTGATGCAATTCCAACAATTGACAGAACTGCTTCTGGCTATTTCATTGACTTTGATACGTTCTCAGAAGATCCAAGTGAACCTGAAACGACGCCAGCATCATCAAAATTCAAGCAGCAAGTACAAGACTTTATTCACTTTTTGAAAAAGACTTATCTGGTTTCTCCATGGATTGAACTATGGATTACATCTGGACTTTTTGTTTTCCTGCTCTGGCTAGCTTTGGTAACAACAGTAAGCATGCTTATAAATGGCAGATACATCCATGTGAACAGTGAAGGAAAAGACATAAATGTACTTTTGAAACCACATAAATCTTCCCTTCGTGAAGCAAGAGACTTGTCATCAGTGAACATCACAGCTGTTCCTATACAGGATGGTATAGTGTGGGACAAAACAGATTATGAAATCTTCGGTCCAAGTGTACAATTGAACATTCCACATTATTTAAAATTTCACTAAATGATTTAATTACGTCCAGTACCTATTCAGATGATTGGGACTTAGAGACTGTTCAAGATATAATGTTTGATGTAGAAAAATCTGCTGCATTTTCTAAAAATGAATTTTTAGAGGGTTCATCTGATTATGAAGAACTGTATTGTTATAACCACTATGGTCATCATTATTTGCACAAAACTGCATATCCAAGAAATGTGTTTATGTTTAATCAATGGGAACATTGTCCTACACCACCACAAGGTAGTTCGAAAACTTTTGCTAGTAAGTTTCCATACTTTTCAGGTTATAATACATCTGACCCAGAAACGTTTTACTATAAAAATGTAAACAAAACAGGAATGAAAATTATGTTAACAAATACGAAACAGATTTATTCTGAAGCATTTATTGCCCAACTGTCTATACAGGGTTTCGACTTATGGAAAGACACAATAGAGACAAAAACTGTCTTGGGTAGTAAAGATTGGCAAGTACAGGGTATAGAAGCTTTATTCAGAGCCTGTATTATCCCTGAACTAATAATGTTTTTGAATGACACCGTCCAACAGACATCTTGTCTTGGATTAGCCAAGATCAAAGAGATGAAAACACCTTCTGTGCCAACACCTGCCAGTGATAATAATACAAAGGCAGTGGTGACAGTTGACAATATACTACAACTCAACAGAACTCATCCGAATTGGAAGAAATGGTTGATCTGGCCCACAGACACAAGCAACTGTCAGGAAAGGTTCTTGAACAAAACTCAGGGCTTTACTATTCATAGGCCAGACCCAAGATATGTCCAAAGACAACATCCGGGGGTAGTAACAACATACAGTGTAGGTAAATTATGCCTCGATTGGCTGCATAAATCTACACTACAGGATGTGAAGCAACACTTAACCTTACTTAAAGAGGACGCAGATCTTAGGGAATTCTTGCTTGGACCAAGAAAACCGCGTCAAAAACGTTTCATATATGCCGGCATCTATGCTGCTTATAACGAAGCATGGAAAGTGTCACAGATAGAGGCTGCAGAACGAATACGTGAACTTGATCGTATTAATTTAGAGAAAACACTCTCTGTAGTCGACAATGGGTTAACAACTTTGTCCTCCAGGATTTATTCATTGGATGGCATTGTATCCTCTGCTATCGACATTCTAGAACAAGATTTGGCTATGTTACAACAAGGTCAGTCTCAATTACGTTCTATTGTGTTATTGACATGGACGCTGCAATCTTTGCGAGCGGGCTATGTGCCTTGGCGTTTCATCAACACGTCGTCTCTGTTTGCAGAATACAATCTCACTGATAAACAGATCGAATTGGCACAAAGAGGAGCGAGGTATACAGTGCTAAGCATTGAAAAAATGGAAAACTACTGTTTACAGTGGCAGAAAAACCAGCTACAGAATGGATTATTCATGGCAAAATAACATTACCTGTGACAACTTTTCAGTTTCAGTATTGCCTCAGACAGATGCAAGCAGGCAAATATGAAAGGTTGGGTAAGGAATACATTAGGATATCTTGGAATTTACCGTATACACATAGATGTTGGAGTGGGGATCGTGAAGTGTTTCTTAGCAGTACTAACTGTAAACATGCACTGACCGGTTCACTCATATGTCAGGACATTATTTTACACGGAGCTTGTAATGGTTCTGTGGCAAACTTGTCTTGCCATCAGCACGGTTCACCAGCTGCTGTGATTAATCCAACGTTTGGACAACTTTCGAATGGGAGTTACCTCATGTTGAATGATCAGAGCTGCTGTGGAATGTTGCCAGGCATCCCATATCTAGTAACGGTCAACTCCAGGGTCACTTGCTGTATGCAAGTATTGTTTCCCCAATAGACACAGTCAGGGAGTCGCCTTTATGGCCTTCACTGAACGTCTCTTTTATAAGATTTGATACTTTAAGCAGAATGAAAGCCATGCTTTTACAGCAAACAGTGCCTTTGACCTCGGCCAAAGAAACTTATGATCTACAAGTTGCAAGGACTTCGGCTGAGATACGGACTTTAATACGTACAAACTGCCCTATACATTTCGTAGAAATGATATCACGTATCTTTAACATGTCAGATACGACAGGAATTGTACATGTATTTAAGAGCATTTGCTCCGGTCTGTTAGCACCATTCCAGGCAATACTTGGAATCATTCCGACCTTTGCACATTCGGTGTTTGGTGGCATACCATTAATTCTAGCACTTGTTGCGGGGATTTTATTCATCTGCCTGCTATTGTGCTATGGCCAGCCGATTCGCCGATATCACTCCGAGCGAAATGGAGAAAGCTCTCCTTGAAAGAAAGTGCCGTGAGCGAATAGTACAGCTATTGGGCATGACTCGCCCACGGGACCTTAATACCACGTGGTTCCTGTCATTCAGACCAATCTGGCATGATTGCATCTTACCTGTTCTACGCTGCCTGCTATGTGGTGAAGAATGCGTGTTGGACGCTTGTCCAACATATCCATCAGCTACGCCAAAGGACGTCGATGCTTTGCTGGACCCGATAACGGCCCATGCTCTGTGTTGTCCCCAGAGGCTTCAATACTGATGTCAGCATTCATTGAGATCTCACAGTCGCCTCCTGCTGCTGCTGAGGTACGAGAAACAACTCCAGGCACACAGGTAACAACGGACGCGAACATTGCTGCGGCGACCTATGCTGAGAGCGATGCTTCCCATCTTTGTGTGATCAATCTTCTACACGAGGTGTTCCAACTTATACCAGCGGCAATAGATGATGTTTTATCTATTGAAGTAGATGATCTCATGTTTACACCAGACCCGTAAACTGACTCTGATTCGGCATACTCTGTTCCAGTACAACAGCAACAATTTGGCCTTCATTTTTCAAAACCTTGGAACTTTACCAAATTTGAACTTTTGTCCCATTTTTTCGAACGAAAATGGCACTCCAATCTGCTTAAAGTAGAACTAGCCTTATAATACAGACTTGGCAGTACTTCCAGGGACACTTAGTCATCTTGTGTGTCTAAATCAGTTCATTTAAGTTACATGACAGGAAATGACTTTTGATTTTGGACAAACTTATCGATCATTTTAGTCATATGTAAATATTGCTTTTATATTACGTTCCGATTGCATTTATTTCACACTTTATGCAGGAAATGAGAAGCACTGCTTTATGATGTACAGCAACCTTTACATTTTTAATATGTCTTTTAAAGTTTTTAGGATATGTTTTAATATGCAGTACTCCATTTTTAATGTTTAGCATTTTAATGTTTAGCATTTTAGTATTGTTGTATACACAAAGAGGAGTGGGTGTTGTATACTTCATAGGGTGTCCATAAACGGGCTTTCTAGAATCACGACCATATATAGGCACAATCCAACCTGCCCTTATATAGGCATAAAATCCCAGACCTTATTTAGGCATATACCATGCATACCAAATACAGGCATGGATTCCGACATCCGTCCACCCTAGCGTCTCAACGAGTCCATGAAAAAACAGACCCTTAGGCTGCGGGAGTTTCCCTTGCCCAGGACTATTGATTTCTTCAAGGACTCATACATTATGCATGAACCGTTAATCCCTAAAGGTTCATTCATGACGTCTTTCGCTACCCAACTTACGTCAATGCTAACTTTTTCAGGTATAAATATACCTTCCCAAACCCCTGTAAATCAGAGGAGACCTCGACTTCAGAGGAGCCCGATTCCCGGCCGGACGCACTGAGAAGACGCTCTCATTCCTGCACGCAGAGAGTCCAGCTTCCAGTGATCTAACTTCCCTTGCGGGTGTTGGAGTTCGAGTCCGGATAGAGATTCCTACCTCTCTCATTCTTCAGGTATGGAGCAGACTAGAACCTAGAGGGACTCTTGGCATACTAGACTCTTGGCATACTAGGCGTAACTTACTCTTAGTATACTCTAGTCAGGAATACAGCACCTACTTCTACTTCTCCCTACACCTAGGAAAGGTTAGGCACACTGGGTAGAACTAGGATAGAAACGCATCGTATGAGTACTCGCATTTTTAGGCTGTGTCATTTTATGTAAATGCATATATGCTGAAAAGATAATGCTAACGCAGTATTATTTATTTTTACTGCTCACCTTGTACATCATTTATCTCGCATACTGTCTTGTGATCGTAACAGCACATCTAACTTACAACAGAAACAAGACTGTTCAATAAACCTCTTTATTGAAACGCCCGTCTGTTATTTCTGTGTAACTTTGAGGAGTAACTGAATCATGCACAACTGAGCTGAGTGAAATAGTTATCTATTGTTTCTACGACTCTGGGACACGTCCTGATTCTGTAAGGGAAACACAGTGGTCATGTTTTGCGGCTGCCAGAAACTGATCCCTTCTTGTTGTCAAGAAATTTCTAGTGGCCTCTGAGCTAGCTGGCACAAGTAATTAAGTTTAATATACTCGATAGGGACATACCGACCTTAGTCCTATGTCAAACCTATAGGATATATTATTCCAATGCGCAGAGCCTATTAGGGAAATAGGAGCTACACTACAGTACCCCTCTTGCCTGTTTCTGCCCCTCACTTGCCTCTTTCTCCACCTCTCTTGCCTCTTTCTGCACCTCACTTGCCTCTTTCAGTACTTCTCTTGCTCTTTCCTGCACCTCTCTTGTTTCTCTCTGCAACTCTCTTGTCTCTTTCCTTACCTCTCTTGCCTCTTTCTGCACCTCTGTTTCTTCTTTCTGCACTTCTCTTGCCTCTTTCTGTACCCCTCTTGCCTCTTTCTCCCACCTCTGTTGCTTTTTTCTGCACTTCTCTTCCTTCTTTCTGTACCTCTGTTGCTTCTTTCTGCACCTCTCTTGCCTCTTTCTGCACCTTTCTTGCACTCTTTCTGCAGTTCCCGTGCCTCTTTCTGCACCTCTGTTGCTTCTTTCTGCAGTTCTGTTGCCTCTTTCTGCATCCCTCTTGCCTCTTTCTGCACCTCTGTTGGTTCTTTCTGCACTTCTCTTACTTGTTTCTGCACATCTCTTGCAAATTTGTGCACCCCTCTTGCCTCTTTCTGCACCACTCTTCCCTCCTTCTGTACCTCGCTTTCATCTGTCTGCACCCCTAAACCCTCTTTCTGCACCTCTTTTGCCTGTTTCTACAACTCTCTTGCCTCTTTATGCAGTTCTCTTGCCTCCTTCTGCACCTCTGTTGCTTCTTTCTACATTTCTCTTGCTTTTTTCTGCACCTCTCTTGTTTCTTTCTGCACTTCACTTGCCTGTTTCTGCACCTCTGTTGCCTCTTTCTGCACCTCTGTTGCCTCTTTCTGCACCCCTCTTCCCTCTTTCTGCACCTCTCTTGCGTTATTCCGCACCCCGGTCCCTCTTTCTGCACCTCTCTTGCCTTTTTCTGCACCTCTGTTGCTTCTTTCTGCACTTCTCTTGCCTCTTTCTGTACCCCTCTTGCCTCTTTCTTCCACCTCTGTTCATTCTTTCTGCACTTCTCTTGCTTCTTTCTGCACCTCTGTTGCTTCTTTTGTACCCCTCTTGCCTCTTTCTTGCACCCCTCTTCCCTCTTTCTGCACCTCTTTTGTCTCTTTCTGCACCTTTCTTGCCTCTTTCTACAGTTCTCGTGCCTCTTTCTGCACCTCTGTTGCTTCTTTCTGCACTTCTCTTCCTCTTTCTGCACCTCTCTTGACTCTTTCTGCACCTCTCTTGTCTCTTTGTGCACCTCTCTTGCCTCTTTCTGCACTTCTCTTGCCTCTTTCTGCATTTCCGTTGCTTCTTTCTGCAATTCTCTTTCCTATTTCTGCATTTCTGTTCCTTCTTTCTGCACTTCTCTTCCCTCCTTCTGCACCTCTGTTGCTTCTTTCAGCCCTTCTCTTGCCTCTTTCTGTACGCCTCCTGCCTCTTTCTGCAACTCTATTCCTTCTTTCTGCACTTCTATTGCTTTCTTCACCCATCTTGCCTCTTTCTGCACCCCTCTTAACTCTTTCTGCACCTCTATTGCCTCTTTCTGCACCTCTCTTGCCTGTTTCTTTATTTCTATTGCCTCCTTCTGCACCTCTGTTGCTTCTTTCTGCACTTCTCTTGCCTCTTTCTGCACCCCTCTTACCTGTTTCTGCACCTCATTTGCCTCTGTCTACACCTCTATTGCCTTTTTCTGCACCTCACTTGCCTCTTTCTGACCTTCTCTTGGTCTTTTCTGCACCTCTCTTGTTTCTTTCTGCAAATCTCTTGTCTCTTTCATCACTTCTCTTGCTTCTTTCTGCACCTCTTTTGCTTCCTTCAGCACTTCTCTTGCCTCTTTCTGCACCTCTCTATTACTTCTTTCTGCACTTCTCTTGATCCTTTCTGCACCTCTCTTGCATCTTTCTTCACCCCTCTTGCCTCTTTCTGCACCCCTCTTCTTTCTTTCTGCACCTCTCTTGCCTGTTTCTGCACTTCTCTTGCCTCCTTCTGCACCTCTGTTGCTTCCTTCTGCACTTCTCTTGCCTATTTCTGCACCCCTCTTGCCTGTTTCTGCACTTCACTTGACTCTTTATGCACGTCTCTTGCCTCTTTCTGAACCTCACTTGCCTCTTTCTGTACTTTCTGCTCTTTTCTGCACCTCTCTTGTTTCTTTCTGCAACTTTCTTCCTTTCATCACTTCTCTTGCTTCTTTGTGCACCTCTTTTGCTTCCTTCCGCACTTCTCTTGCCTCTTTCTGCACTTCTCTTGCGTGTTTCTGCACCTCTCTTGCCTCTTTCTGCACCTCTATTGCTTCTTCCTGCACCCCTCTTGCCTCTTTCTGCACCCCTCTCGCCTGTTTTGGCACCTCTCTTGCTTCTTTCTGCACCTCTCTTGCCTGTTTCTGCACTTCTCTTGCCTCCTTCTGCACCTCTGTTGCTTCTTTCTGCACTTCTCTTGCCTCTTTCTGCACCGCTCTTGCCTGTTTCTGCACCTCACATGCCTCCTTCCTGCACCTCTCGTGTTTCTTTCTGCCACTTTCTTGTCTCTTTCATCACCTCTCTTGCCTCTTTCTGCACCTTTCTTGCACTCTTTATGCAGTTCCCATGCCTCTTTCTGCATCTCTCTTGCTTCTTTCTGCACTTCTCTTCCCTTTTTCTGCACTTCTTTTGCCTCTGTCTACACCCCTATTCCTCTCTTTCTGCACCTCTTTGCCTGTTTCTACAACTCTCTTGCCTCTTTCTGCAGTTCTCTTTGCTCTCCTTCTGCAACTCTGTTGCTTCTTTCTGTACTTCTCTTGCCTCTTTATGCACCCCTCTTGCCTCTTTCTGCACCTTTCTTGCACTCTTTCTGCAGTTCTCGTCCCTTCTTTCTGCTCCTCTGTTGCTTCTTTTTGCACTTCTCTTGCCTCTTTCTGCACCCCTCTTGCCTCTGTCTGTACCTCTGTTGGTTCTTTCTGCACTTCTCTTGCTTGTTTCTGCAACTCTCTTGCCTCTTTCTGCAGTTCTCTTTCCTCCTTCTGCACCTCTGTTGCTTCTTTCTGCACTTCTCTTGCCTTTTTCTGCACCTCTCTAGTTTATTTCTGCACTTCACTTGCCTGTTTCTGCATCTCCCTTCCCTCTTTCTGCACCTCTCTTGCCTTATTCTGCACCCCTGTTCCCTCTTTCTGCACCTCTGTTGCCTCTTTCTTCACCTCTGTTTCTTCTTTCTGCACTTCTCTTGCCTCTTTCTGTACCCCTCTTGCCTCTTTCTACCGCCTCTGTTGCTTCTTTCTGCACTTCTCTTCCTTCTTTCTGTACCTCTCTTGCTTCTTTCTGCACCTCTCTTGCCTCTTTCTGCACCTTTCTTGCACTCTTTATGCAGTTCCCATGCCTCTTTCTGCATCTCTCTTGCTTCTTTCTGCACTTCTCTTCCCTTTTTCTGCACTTCTTTTGCCTCTGTCTACACCCCTATTTCCTCTTTCTGCACCTCTTTTGCCTGTTTCTACAACTCTCTTGCCTCTTTCTGCAGTTCTCTTGCTCTCCTTCTGCAACTCTGTTGCTTCTTTCTGTACTTCTCTTGCCTCTTTCTGCACCCCTCTTGCCTCTTTCTGCACCTTTCTTGCACTCTTTCTGCAGTTCTCGTCCCTTCTTTCTGCTCCTCTGTTGCTTCTTTTTGCACTTCTCTTGCCTCTTTCTGCACCCTCTTGCCTCTGTCTGTACCTCTGTTGGTTCTTTCTGCACTTCTCTTGCTTTTTCTGCAACTCTCTTGCCTCTTTCTGCAGTTCTCTTTCCTCCTTCTGCACCTCTGTTGCTTCTTTCTGCACTTCTCTTGTTTATTTCTGCACTTCTCTTCCCTCTTTCTGCACCTCTCTTGACTCTTTCTGCACCTCTCTTTGTCTCTTTGTGCACCTCTCTTGCCTCTTTTCTGCACTTCTCTTGCCTCTTTCTGCATTTCCCGTTGCTTCTTTCTGCAATTCTCTTTCCTATTTCTGCATTTCTGTTCCTTCTTTCTGCACTTCTCTTCCCTCCTTCTGCACCTCTGTTGCTTCTTTCAGCCCTTCTCTTGCCTCTTTCTGTACGCCTCCTGCCTCTTTCTGCAACTCTATTCCTTCTTTCTGCACTTCTATTGCTTTCTTCACCCATCTTGCCTCTTTCTGCACCCCTCTTAACTCTTTCTGCACCTCTATTGCCTCTTTCTGCACCTCTCTTGCCTGTTTCTTTACTTCTATTGCCTCCTTCTGCACCTCTGTTGCTTCTTTCTACACTTCTCTTGCCTCTTTCTGCACCCCTCTTACCTGTTTCTGCACCTCATTTGCCTCTGTCTACACCTCTATTGCCTTTTTCTGCACCTCACTTGCCTCTTTCTGACCTTCTCTTGGTCTTTTCTGCACCTCTCTTGTTTCTTTCTGCAAATCTCTTGTCTCTTTCATCACTTCTCTTGCTTCTTTCTGCACCTCTTTTGCTTCCTTCAGCACTTCTCTTGCCTCTTTCTGCACCTCTATTACTTCTTTCTGCACTTCTCTTGATCCTTTCTGCACCTCTCTTGCATCTTTCTTCACCCCTCTTGCCTCTTTCTGCACCCCTCTTTCTTTCTTTCTGCACCTCTCTTGCCTGTTTCTGCACTTCTCTTGCCTCCTTCTGCACCTCTGTTGCTTCCTTCTGCACTTCTCTTGCCTATTTCTGCACCCCTCTTGCCTGTTTCTGCACTTCACTTGACTCTTTATGCACGTCTCTTGCCTCTTTCTGAACCTCACTTGCCTCTTTCTGTACTTCTCTTGCTCTTTTCTGCACCTCTCTTGTTTCTTTCTGCAACTTTCTTCCTTTCATCACTTCTCTTGCTTCTTTGTGCACCTCTTTTGCTTCCTTCCGCACTTCTCTTGCCTCTTTCTGCACTTCTCTTGCGTGTTTCTGCACCTCTCTTGCCTCTTTCTGCACCTCTATTGCTTCTTCCTGTACCCCTCTTGCCTCTTTCTGCACCCCTCTTGCCTGTTTTGGCACCTCTCTTGCTTCTTTCTGCACCTCTCTTGCCTGTTTCTGCACTTCTCTTGCCTCCTTCTGCACCTCTGTTGCTTCTTTCTGCCACTTTCTTGTCTCTTTCATCACCTCTCTTGCCTCTTTCTGCACCTTTCTTGCACTCTTTATGCAGTTCCCATGCCTCTTTCTGCATCTCTCTTGCTTCTTTCTGCACTTCTCTTCCCTTTTTCTGCACTTCTTTTGCCTCTGTCTACACCCCTATTCCCTCTTTCTGCACCTCTTTTGCCTGTTTCTACAACTCTCTTGCCTCTTTCTGCAGTTCTCTTGCCTCCTTCTGCAACTCTGTTGCTTCTTTCTGTACTTCTCTTGCCTCTTTCTGCACCCCTCTTGCCTCTTTCTGCACCTTTCTTGCACTCTTTCTGCAGTTCTCGTCCCTTCTTTCTGCTCCTCTGTTGCTTCTTTTGCACTTCTCTTGCCTCTTTCTGCACCCCTCTTGCCTCTGTCTGTACCTCTGTTGGTTCTTTCTGCACTTCTCTTGCTTGTTTCTGCAACTCTCTTGCCTCTTTCTGCAGTTCTCTTTCCTCCTTCTGCACCTCTGTTGCTTCTTTCTGCACTTCTCTTGCCTTTTTCTGCACCTCTCTTGTTTATTTCTGCACTTCACTTGCCTGTTTCTGCATCTCCCTTCCCTCTTTCTGCACCTCTCTTGCCTTATTCTGCACCCCTGTTCCCTCTTTCTGCACCTCTGTTTCTTCTTTCTGCACTTCTCTTGCCTCTTTCTGTACCCCTCTTGCCTCTTTCTACCACCTCTGTTGCTTCTTTCTGCACTTCTCTTCCTTCTTTCTGTACCTCTCTTGCTTCTTTCTGCACCTCTCTTGCCTCTTTCTGCACCTTTCTTGCACTCTTTATGCAGTTCCCATGCCTCTTTCTGCATCTCTCTTGCTTCTTTCTGCACTTCTCTTCCCTTTTTCTGCACTTCTTTTGCCTCTGTCTACACCCCTATTTCCTCTTTCTGCACCTCTTTTGCCTGTTTCTACAACTCTCTTGCCTCTTTCTGCAGTTCTCTTGCCTCCTTCTGCAACTCTGTTGCTTCTTTCAGTACTTCTCTTGCCTCTTTCTGCACCCCTCTTGCCTTTTTCTGCACCTTTCTTGCACTCTTTCTGCAGTTCTCGTCCCTTCTTTCTGCTCCTCTGTTGCTTCTTTTTGCACTTCTCTTGCCTCTTTCTGCACCCCTCTTGCCTCTGTCTGTACCTCTGTTGGTTCTTTCTGCACTTCTCTTGCTTTTTTCTGCAACTCTCTTGCCTCTTTCTGCAGTTCTCTTTCCTCCTTCTGCACCTCTGTTGCTTCTTTCTGCACTTCTCTTGTTTATTTCTGCACTTCTCTTCCCTCTTTCTGCACCTCTCTTGACTCTTTCTGCACCTCTCTTGTCTCTTTGTGCACCTCTCTTGCCTCTTTCTGCACTTCTCTTGCCTCTTTCTGCATTTCCGTTGCTTCTTTCTGCAATTCTCTTTCCTATTTCTGCATTTCTGTTCCTTCTTTCTGCACTTCTCTTCCCTCCTTCTGCACCTCTGTTGCTTCTTTCAGCCCTTCTCTTGCCTCTTTCTGTACGCCTCCTGCCTCTTTCTGCAACTCTATTCCTTCTTTCTGCACTTCTATTGCTTTCTTCACCCATCTTGCCTCTTTCTGCACCCCTCTTAACTCTTTCTGCACCTCTATTGCCTCTTTCTGCACCTCTCTTGCCTGTTTCTTTACTTCTATTGCCTCCTTTCTGCACCTCTGTTGCTTCTTTCTGCACTTCTCTTGCCTCTTTCTGCACCCCTCTTACCTGTTTCTGCACCTCATTTGCCTCTGTCTACACCTCTATTGCCTTTTCTGCACCTCACTTGCCTCTTTCTGACCTTCTCTTGGTCTTTTCTGCACCTCTCTTGTTTCTTTCTGCAAATCTCTTGTCTCTTTCATCACTTCTCTTGCTTCTTTCTGCACCTCTTTTGCTTCCTTCAGCACTTCTCTTGCCTCTTTCTGCACCTCTATTACTTCTTTCTGCACTTCTCTTGATCCTTTATGCACCTCTCTTGCATCTTTCTTCACCCCTCTTGCCTCTTTCTGCACCCCTCTTCTTTCTTTCTGCACCTCTCTTGCCTGTTTCTGCACTTCTCTTGCCTCCTTCTGCACCTCTGTTGCTTCCTTCTGCACTTCTCTTGCCTATTTCTGCACCCTCTTGCCTGTTTCTGCACTTCACTTGACTCTTTATGCACGTCTCTTGCCTCTTTCTGAACCTCACTTGCCTCTTTCTGTACTTCTCTTGCTCTTTTCTGCACCTCTCTTGTTTCTTTCTGCAACTTTCTTCCTTTCATCACTTCTCTTGCTTCTTTGTGCACCTCTTTTGCTTCTTTCTACATTTCTCTTGCTTTTTTCTGCACCTCTCTTGTTTCTTTCTGCACTTCACTTGCCTGTTTCTGCACCTCTGTTGCCTCTTTCTGCACCTCTGTTGCCTCTTTCTGCACCCCTCTTCCCTCTTTCTGCACCTCTCTTGCGTTATTCCGCATCCCCGTTCCCTCTTTCTGCACCTCTCTTGCCTTTTTCTGCACCTCTGTTGCTTCTTTCTGCACTTCTCTTGCCTCTTTCTGTACCCCTATTGCCTCTTTCTTCCACCTCTGTTCATTCTTTCTGCACTTCTCTTGCTTCTTTCTGCACCTCTGTTGCTTCTTTTTGTACCTCTCTTGCCTCTTTCTGCACCCCTCTTCCCTCTTTCTGCACCTCTTTTGTCTCTTTCTGCACCTTTCTTGCCTCTTTCTACAGTTCTCGTGCCTCTTTCTGCACCTCTGTTGCTTCTTTCTGCACTTCTCTTCCCTCTTTCTGCACCTCTCTTGACTCTTTCTGCACCTCTCTTGTCTCTTTGTGCACCTCTCTTGCCTCTTTCTGCACTTCTCTTGCCTCTTTCTGCATTTCCGTTGCTTCTTTCTGCAATTCTCTTTCCTATTTCTGCATTTCTGTTCCTTCTTTCTGCACTTCTCTGCCCTCCTTCTGCACCTCTGTTGCTTCTTTCATCCCTTCTCTTGCCTCTTTCTGTACTCCTCCTGCCTCTTTCTGCAACTCTATTCCTTCTTTCTGCACTTCTATTGCTTTCTTCACCCATCTTGCCTCTTTCTGCACCTCTCTTGACTCTTTCTGCACCTCTCTTGTCTCTTTGTGCACCTCTCTTGCCTCTTTCTGCACTTCTCTTGCCTCTTTCTGCATTTCCGTTGCTACTTTCTGCAATTCTCTTTCCTATTTCTGCATTCTGTTCCTTCTTTCTGCACTTCTCTTCCGTCCTTCTGCACCTCTGTTGCCTCTTTCTGCACCTCTGTTGCCTCTTTCTGCACCCCTCCTGCCTGTTTCTGCACCCCTCTTCCCTCTTTCAGCACCTCTCTTGCCTCTTTCTGCACCTTTCTTGCACTCTTTCTGCAGTTCTCGTCCCTTCTTTCTGCACCTCTGTTGCTTCTTTCTGCGCTTCTCTTGCCTCTTTCTGCACACCCTCTTGCCTCTTTCTGCACCTCTGTTGGTTCTTTCTGCACTTCTCTTGCTTGTTTCTGCAACTCTCTTGCCTCTTTCTGCAGTTCTCTTGCCTCCTTCCTGCACCTCTGTTGCTTCTTTCTGCACTTCTCTTGCCTTTTTCTGCACCTCTCTTGTTTCTTTCTGCACTTCACTTGCCTGTTTCTGCACCTCTGTTGCCTGTTTCTGCACCTCTGTTGCCTCTTTCTGCAACTCTGTTGCCTCTTTCTACACCTCACTTGCTTCTTTCTGCACCCGTCTTGCCTCTTTCTGCATCTCCCTTCCCTTTTTCTGCACCTCTCTTGCCTTATTCTGCACCCCTGTTCCTTCTTTCTGCACTTCTCTTGCCTCCTTCTGCACCTCTGTTGCTTCTTTCAGCACTTCTCTTGCCTCTTTCTGCACCCCTCCTTCCTCTTTCTGCACCACTATTGCTTCTTTCTGCACTTCTCTTGCTTCTTTCTGTACCTCTCTTGCTTCTTTCTTTATCCCTCTTGCCTCTTTCTGCACCCCTGTTCCCTCTTTCTGCACCTCTGTTGCTTCTTTCTGCACTTCTCTTGCCTCTTTCTGAACCCCTCTTGCCTGTTTCTGCACCTAACTTGCCTCTTTCTGCACCTCTCTTCCCTCTTTCTGCACCTCACTTGCCTCTTTCTGTACTTCTCTTGCTCTTTTCTGCACCTCTCTTGTTTCTTTCTGCAACTCTCTTGTCTCTTCCATCGCTTCTCTTGCCTCTTTCTCCACCTCTTTTGCTTCCTTTAGCACTTCTCTTGCATCTTTCTGCAACTCTATTGCTTCTTTCTGCACTTCTTTTGCTTCTTTCTGCACCTCTCTTGCTTCTTTCTTCACCCCTCTTGCCTGTTTCTGTACTGTTGTATACTTCATAGGGTGTCCATAAACGGGCTTTCTAGAATCATGACCATATATAGGCACAATCCAACCTGCCCTTATATAGGCATAAAATCCCAGACCTTATTTAGGCATATACCATGCATACCAAATACAGGCATGGATTCCGACATCCGTCCACCCTAGCGTCTCAATGAGTCCATGAAAAAACAGACCCTTAGGCTGCGGGAGTTTCCCTTGCCCAGGACTATTGATTTCTTCAAGGACTCATACATTATGCATGAACCGTTAATCCCTAAAGGTTCATTCATGACGTCTTTCGCTACCCAACTTACGTCAATGCTAACATTTTCAGGTATAAATATACCTTCCCAAACCCCTGTAAATCAGAGGAGACCTCGACTTCAGAGGAGCCCGATTCCCGGCCGGATGCACTGAGAAGATGCTGTCATTCCTGCACGCAGAGAGTCCAGCTTCCAGTGATCTAACTTCCCTTGCGGGGTGTTGGAGTTCGAGTCCGGATAGAGATTCCTACCTCTCTCATTCTTCAGGTATGGAGCAGACTAGAACCTAGAGGGACTCTTGGCATACTAGACTCTTGGCATACTAGGCGTAACTTACTCTTAGTATACTCTAGTCAGGAATACAGCACCTACTTCTACTTCTCCCTACACCTAGGAAAGGTTAGGCACACTGGGTAGAACTAGGATAGAAATGCATCGTATGAGTACTCGCATTTTTAGGCTGTGTCATTTTATGTAAATGCATATATGCTGAAAAGATAATGCTAACGCAGTATTATTTATTTTTACTGCTCACCTTGTACATCATTTATCTCGCATACTGTCTTGTGATCGTAACAGCACATCTAACTTACAACAGAAACAAGACTGTTCAATAAACCTCTTTATTGAAACGCCCGTCTGTTATTTCTGTGTAACTTTGAGGAGTAACTGAATCATGCACAACTGAGCTGAGTGAAATAGTTATCTATTGTTTCTACGACTCTGGGACACGTCCTGATTCTGTAAGGGAAACACAGTGGTCATGTCTTGCGGCTGCCAGAAACTGATCCCTTCTTGTTGTCAAGAAGTTTCTAGTGGCCTCTGAGCTAGCTGGCACAAGTAATTAAGTTTAATATACTCGATAGGGACATACCGACCTTAGTCCTATGTCAAACCTATAGGATATATTATTCCAATGCGCAGAGCCTATTAGGGAAATAGGAGCTACACTACATGGCGCCCAACGTTTGGTAAGGCAGTAATTCAACGTTAGAGACTGAGTAACTCAGCTGTGCAATATATTCTTTTCTCTCTCAGAGACCCCTACCCATATACTCCAAAAGACGTCTGGAGTGGGCAGGGATAGTATCCGCCACGGCTACATAGGGAAGACCCCTATATATTAGCTGTTTGGTATGCTCAACGTTGAAGGATACAGTGTTCCACAATATTGTGCACCTTATCTTTGTTTCCTTGAAATTCGTTCTACATTTTTCATAAAAACAAAATGAATGAAGACGCCGGAAACGGTGTAGCTGCGGCTGATCCAGCCCAACCAGCACTTTTTAACTTCACCGGTTTAAATGAAACCGAGGAGGGTGTCATCGACATCGCTCCAAAGTTAAGAAGAGCCATTACTCTAAAACTTATAAAACATGGCCTACCACAGAGAGGAGGTAGAGCAGTTTTCGTGATTGAGGCACATGAATACTTTCAGACAGAGGTATTCTATTCATGGGTAATTCTTCCTGAATCCAATCCAGTAACACACTTGTTTCACTTCTACAAAGAAGATGAACCACCAGAGGAATATATTCCTTTCGAGGATATTGAGATTCCATTAACATACCAGGAGCATCAGCTCTGGTTTAAAGGCGCCCTAAAACATCATAAAAATATAACCAGGCTCGGTCCACTAGGTAGACCAGGAGCAACTTGGCCGATTCTAGCCGGCTACACACCTCATCCAGACATCGAAATAATGTCAGACGAGGAACTACTTAATCAACTCACAGAGTTAATAAAAATCTACAGACAATTGGTTCAATATGTCATGCGGACTTTCACAGTCCAACCTCCATTAACAGTTCCAAATCATACTCCTCCACAGGGGAGTACATTAAAAATTACACCACAGACTCTATACGCAGTCATGGGTAAAATGCCCACTAAGCGGGAGCAAATTCCATTTTGGATAGCTCAAAAATTACTCAAATCGAAGCAGTATTTCCAAATACTAGCCCGCACGAGAAACACAGAATCCTAACCATTAGTTTACCAATGGGGATCACACCACAACTGGAAGACTGCACCACTTGGGGCTCAGTCTTTGCTGCCATCTACACTAAAACACACGGCATTCCGTCAATTGCGGTAATACCTGATGTCCTAAAACAAATTCAAAACGAATACGGGGCAGAGCCTGCTTTAAATTTAGGTATGAAATTACTGAAAAATTTCGACCAGGTCTCAACAATAATATTATCAAATATTAAAGGGGAGGCAGCAGCAGTGGCGATTCGACAAAAAATTAAGGGAATTTGATGTTACAGAACATCAAACAGAGCTACCCAGAATTATAGAACAATCTTATGCAGAGTTAGGCAGAGATAGTTTGGGTGGGAGACCAGCTAAACCAAAACTATCTGAAAGTCCTGAGAAGGACTCAATCAAACAAACTCCTACATCTTCTAAAAAGAAGTGGGAGTCTAATAAACAAAATTCAAATGAGAAAAGATCTCAATCCCGAGGTAGGTCTCCTCAAAAGGAGCCCTCTGAAAGGAGGTACAACCTCAGGAATAGGGATAATTTGAGAAAACCTGACAGGTATCAAGATAATGATACACGTTCCTCTCGTCCCTTTCAGGTCTCATCACAGACTTCGGAAAGAAGAGGACGAACAGAACATAGAGAAGAACGCGTGAAATCGAAAGACTACAAGCACGCAACAAAAATTAAAGCTAAACCTCAATTCTCCAAAAGAAAGTAGCAGGTCTAAAAATAAGACATGCCGAGAATACTGAGATCACAACTCAAGAACGGAGAATGGGCTCAGACAATGCTGGACATTGCAGCAGAAGTCACAATAGCTCGCCAGAACCTGATGGAACTTCTGGAGATAGTGGACTTGAATGAGTACATTACAGTAGAGACTGTAGACACCAGGGTTAGTACTCCACAAAGGTTATATGGAATAACACTCCAGATGGAGGGAGACAAACCTAGACAGGTTAAAGCACTTTTTTGGGAAAAACTATCAAAGGGTTATGACATACTTCTAGCAGAAAAGGACTGGCCACCACAATTTGTCAGGGAGTGCCCACACGGCGAGGACATGATTATGCCTGCCTTCTCCAATAACATACCAATTCACTTAAAATATACATATGCCAGAAAATGGGCAGTGGCCCAGGCTCCAGCATTATATAAAAATCATGTAGGATGGGATGGGGACTCCCTCACCATAAAATAAATCTGAAACATGAACCAACTGCTCAAAGGCAGTATCCTATTAAGCAAGAAGCTAAAAAACAGGTCAGGGAGATTTTAAATCAACTTGAATACCAAGGGGTGATTGAAACATGCACCTCCTCCATGAACAATCCTTTGTTTCCTGTCTCCAAACCAGACAATACACATCGTCTAGTTTTGGACTACAGACATTTAAACACTTGTTCTAAAACGTTTGCAGTGCAAAATGCACATAGCACAGCATTAATGAATAACATTGTGCGTAAAAAATACAAAACAACAATAGACATCTCAAACGGTTTCTTTTGTCAAAATATAGCACCTGAAAGCAGGTACTTAACGGCATTTTCCATAATGGGGACCCAGCGTCACTTTTGTCGACTCCCACAAGGGTTCAAGAACAGCCCAGGTTTATTCTCAGCGAGAGTAACGGAGTTACTACAAATTTATGACAACGAGGCATTGTCCTATGTCGATGACATCTATCTGACAGACGATGACTTGGAAAGACACTTGAACAGGGTGAGCACCATTATACTGGGATTCGCCTCTGAGGGCTACAAGTTCAACTTTAAAAAGTCTCGAATTGCCCATCTCAATGTCCTATTTTTAGGATATGAGCTTTCAAGTGAAGGCAAGAGCTTGGCAGCTAACTTTCTAGAGAAATGTGCGCTGCTCCAACCTCCAAAAACGCAAAAAAACTTACAATCAATACTGGGATTCCTAAATTTTGGAAGAACATACATTCTAAACTACGCAGAAAGGGTTAAACCTCTCTACGCATTAATCAAACCTGATTTCACAATTAAAAACTGGACACAGGAACACACAGAAATTTTGCTCTTCACTCCAAGCTAACATGTTAGCAACAAATCACTTACAAACACGCGTAAGTCAAAGAAATTTGGTGATTCGAATAATTTCGGGTCAATGTGGATTCACTTACCACACCTTTAATGAGGGTGAGAAAGTACCAATTGCATACAAATCACATTTTATACACAAGCGGAAATGCGCATCAGTTCAACTGAAAAAATTCTGACAGCAGTTCAAACAGCTGTAGCAAAAGAAAGAGCCTTAGCCCAAGGGAAACGCATAATTGTCGTTACCCCAGTACCGGCTTTAGAAGCGGTCACAAAAGCGAGCATTCCAAATGCTAAAGCTTTACATCCGAGATGGATACAGTGGGTTAATTCTCTTGCTGCAACTGATGTTGAATATATTTTTGATCCAGATTTAAAGACACAGGCCTTTCTCCAATATGAACAAGAATGTCCTCTGCCCACTGAGATTCTGCCTCTCGATCAGTATGAATTCGTAATTTACACTGACGGATCCGCACAACCCGCAACAGGGAGTAAGCAAGCTTACAGTGCAGCGTGTGCTATCGTTAAAGGTCGCATGCGAAATGGCATCTTCAGACCTATGGTCACAAAAACTCAGTCACTAGGTGATTGTACAGCTCAGCGAGCTGAACTACAAGCATTCAAACTGGCACTTGAGAGTACGGATCGAGAATTCTCACACTAATCGTGTGCGATTCCTTTTACTGTGTTCAGTCGTATAATGATTATATACGAATCTGGCTTGAAAATGGTTTTAAAGATGCGAAAGGTGGCACAATTAAGCACAAACTGCTTTGGGAACAAGTAGTTCAGTTGAAAAACAAACTACCAAAGGCTCACGTGATTCACACACTGAGTCATCAGCGTGATGGCGTTCACGTTGCAGGGAATTCATTGGCTGACGAAGCTGCGAAGGGGCTGTTCAGACGGCTTCCGTAGCTGCGATCACTCGTTCAAAAACAAAAATAGACGGTGAGATAATGTTAGCTGTCAATGCTTCAAGCAAAGGCAGCAGTGCAGCGTTACCTAAAAGGTTTCCACTCAAGTACTCTTATGTAATTGATGCGAATAACGTTCCTTTTGCTCGAATCCCTGGAGTGGGGGATAGGGTAATTCCAAACAAGGAACGCAGATTAGGACTTATCCTAGCAGCACACGAAGGGATGGCTTCTGCCCATGCAGGTGTTTCTGCGACAGTATCTTTACTCAAGCAAAGATATTGGTGGCCTGGCATTCGGAAACAAACTAAGAACTATGTTTTAGAATGTGATATTTGCCAACAGATGAAAGTCTCAACAGTGAAACGTCCTGCGCAGACACCCTTATTAATTTCAGATAAACCATTAGCTTGTGTTTACCTGGACCACTGCGGTCTCTTGCAAAGGGACGGTAATTATAAATACATCATGGTTGCAGTGGATTCATGCCCTAGGTTCCTATGGTTATGGCCTCAGCGCTCGGCTGACGCTCGAACTGTTATAAAAGATTTGCGAGTCTTTATCGGCACATACGCAATAGGCACGCTACATTCTGACCAGGGTCCTGCGTTTAGCTCTAGGGCTTACAAGGAGGCCATGGCCAGTCTGGGCGTTGCATTGCGGTACTCCTCTCCATTCCATCCTGAGGGAAATTCTGTTGTGGAAAGGAAAACCGGGACATAAAGCAGTCTATAACAGCTAGGGTATTAGGCTCGGGTGATGGGTGGGTCAAACACCTAAATAGCGTCCAGCGCGCTCTCAACAATTTGCCAAGAAGTTCTCTAGGGGGGTCACTCCATATGAGGTCCTATTTGGGACAAGAATGTGGGTTCCAGACTTAGAACACGTAGGCACAGTGGTGGACATAAAAACATTTGATATCAAAGATCGTTTGGCTGTTTTACAGGATCTTAACAAATTAAGAACGAAACAAAGCAACGTATCCCTACAGCCAACCACCACTGGGGAAAAATCGGCGGTCCCAGCAAGGCCTTTCTGGATTCCAAAAATTGGGGATCTAGTCAAAGAAAAAATAGCGGACAAGAAGGAATTTGGACCTTCTTACAGACAACCGGTACCTGTTCTAGCTGTTCAAGGAACAAGGACAGTACTTCTGCCGCCCCTTGCTGGAAGAAAGGAGAAAAGATTTGTGTCAATCGACCTGATCAAACCACAGTATGTGGCCAATACTAAGCAGTAGGCCTCGTGGACTCCGACCTAGTAGCAGACGCACTCCTCTCGCTACTATTCAAGAGGTTCAGACTGAAAGACTGATCACGATCGAGAATTCAGCTGTAACAAATGAAGGACTAAGCAACCAGGCTATGGAACTCATCCCTCTTGATAACCAAGTAACAGTTCGTCCAAATACACCTGTCTACACTAACGTGACTCGTGAAGAACTGGTTCCTGTGATTTCAACGAATCCTGATGCAATTCCAACAATTGACAGAACTGCTTCTGGCTATTTCATTGACTTTGATACGTTCTCAGAAGATCCAAGTGAACCTGAAACGACGCCAGCATCATCAAAATTCAAGCAGCAAGTACAAGACTTTATTCACTTTTTGAAAAATACTTATCTGGTTTCTCCATGGATTGAACTATGGATTACATCTGGACTTTTTGTTTTCCTGCTCTGGCTAGCTTTGGTAACAACAGTAAGCATGCTTATAAATGGCAGATACATCCATGTGAACAGTGAAGGAAAAGACATAAATGTACTTTTGAAACCACATAAATCTTCCCTTCGTGAAGCAAGAGACTTGTCATCAGTGAACATCACAGCTGTTCCTATACAGGATGGTATAGTGTGGGACAAAACAGATTATGAAATCTTCGGTCCAAGTGTACAATTGAACATTCCACATCTATTTAAAATTTCACTAAATGATTTAATTACGTCCAGTACCTATTCAGATGATTGGGACTTAGAGACTGTTCAAGATATAATGTTTGATCTAGAAAAATCTGCTGCATTATCTAAAAATGAATTTTTAGAGGGTTCATCTGATTATGAAGAACTATATTGTTATAACCACTATGGTCATCATTATTTGCACAAAACTGCATATCCAAGAAATGTGTTTATGTTTAATCAATGGGAACATTGTCCTACACCACCACAAGGTAGTTCGAAAACTTTTGCTAGTAAGTTTCCATACTTTTCAGGTTATAATACATCTGACCCAGAAACGTTTTACTATAAAAATGTAAACAAAACAGGAATGAAAATTATGTTAACAAATACGAAACAGATTTATTCTGAAGCATTTATTGCCCAACTGTCTATACAGGGTTTCGACTTATGGAAAGACACAATAGAGACAAAAACTGTCTTGGGTAGTAAAGATTGGCAAGTACAGGGTATAGAAGCTTTATTCAGAGCCTGTATTATCCCTGAACTAATAATGTTTTTGAATGACACCGTCCAACAGACATCTTGTCTTGGATTAGCCAAGATCAAAGAGATGAAAACACCTTCTGTGCCAACACCTGCCAGTGATAATAATACAAAGGCAGTGGTGACAGTTGACAATATACTACAACTCAACAGAACTCATCCGAATTGGAAGAAATGGTTGATCTGGCCCACAGACACAAGCAACTGTCAGGAAAGGTTCTTGAACAAAACTCAGGGCTTTACTATTCATAGGCCAGACCCAAGATATGTCCAAAGACAACATCCGGGGGTAGTAACAACATACAGTGTAGGTAAATTATGCCTCGATTGGCTGCATAAATCTACACTACAGGATGTGAAGCAACACTTAACCTTACTTAAAGAGGACGCAGATCTTAGGGAATTCTTGCTTGGACCAAGAAAACCGCGTCAAAAACGTTTCATATATGCCGGCATCTATGCTGCTTATAACGAAGCATGGAAAGTGTCACAGATAGAGGCTGCAGAACGAATACGTGAACTTGATCGTATTAATTTAGAGAAAACACTCTCTGTAGTCGACAATGGGTTAACAACTTTGTCCTCCAGGATTTATTCATTGGATGGCATTGTATCCTCTGCTATCGACATTCTAGAACAAGATTTGGCTATGTTACAACAAGGTCAGTCTCAATTACGTTCTATTGTGTTATTGACATGGACGCTGCAATCTTTGCGAGCGGGCTATGTGCCTTGGCGTTTCATCAACACGTCGTCTCTGTTTGCAGAATACAATCTCACTGATAAACAGATCGAATTGGCACAAAGAGGAGCGAGGTATACAGTGCTAAGCATTGAAAAAATGGAAAACTACCGTTTACAGTGGCAGAAAAACCAGCTACAGAATGGATTATTCATGGCAAAATAACATTACCTGTGACAACTTTTCAGTTTCAGTATTGCCTCAGACAGATGCAAGCAGGCAAATATGAAAGGTTGGGTAAGGAATACATTAGGATATCTTGGAATTTACCGTATACACATAGATGTTGGAGTGGGGATCGTGAAGTGTTTCTTAGCAGTACTAACTGTAAACATGCACTGACCGGTTCACTCATATGTCAGGACATTATTTTACACGGAGCTTGTAATGGTTCTGTGGCAAACTTGTCTTGCCATCAGCACGGTTCACCAGCTGCTGTGATTAATCCAACGTTTGGACAACTTTCGAATGGGAGTTACCTCATGTTGAATGATCAGAGCTGCTGTGGAATGTTGCCAGGCATCCCATATCTAGTAACGGTCAACTCCAGGGTCACTTGCTGTATGCAAGTATTGTTTCCCCAATAGACACAGTCAGGGAGTCGCCTTTATGGCCTTCACTGAACGTCTCTTTTATAAGATTTGATACTTTAAGCAGAATGAAAGCCATGCTTTTACAGCAAACAGTGCCTTTGACCTCGGCCAAAGAAACTTATGATCTACAAGTTGCAAGGACTTCGGCTGAGATACGGACTTTAATACGTACAAACTGCCCTATACATTTCGTAGAAATGATATCACGTATCTTTAACATGTCAGATACGACAGGAATTGTACATGTATTTAAGAGCATTTGCTCCGGTCTGTTAGCACCGTTCCAGGCAATACTTGGAATCATTCCGACCTTTGCACATTCGGTGTTTGGTGGAATACCATTAATTCTAGCACTTGTTGCAGGGATTTTATTCATCTGCCTGCTATTGCGCTATGGCCAGCCGATTCGCCGATATCACTCCGAGCGAAATGGAGAAAGCTCTCCTTGAAAGAAAGTGCCGTGAGCGAATAGTACAGCTATTGGGCATGACTCGTCTACGGGACCTTAATACCACGTGGTTCCTGTCATTCAGACCAATCTGGCATGATTGCATCTTACCTGTTCTACGCTGCCTGCTATGTGGTGAAGAATGCGTGTTGGACGCTTGTCCAACATATCCATCAGCTACGCCAAAGGACGTCGATGCTTTGCTGGACCCGATAACGGCCCATGCTCTGTGTTGTCCCCAGAGGCTTCAATACTGATGTCAGCATTCATTGAGATCTCACAGTCGCCTCCTGCTGCTGCTGAGGTACGAGAAACAACTCCAGGCACACAGGTAACAACGGACGCGAACATTGCTGCGGCGACCTATGCTGAGAGCGATGCTTCCCATCTTTGTGCGATCAATCTTCTACACAAGGTGTTCCAACTTATACCAGCGGCAATAGATGATGTTTTATCTATTGAAGTAGATGATCTCATGTTTACACCAGACCCGTAAACTGACTCTGATTCGGCATACTCTGTTCCAGTACAACAGCAACAATTTGGCCTTCATTTTTCAAAACCTTGGAACTTTACCAAATTTGAACTTTTGTCCCATTTTTTCGAACGAAAATGGCACTCCAATCTGCTTAAAGTAGAACTAGCCTTATAATACAGACTTGGCAGTACTTCCAGGGACACTTAGTCATCTTGTGTGTCTAAATCAGTTCATTTAAGTTACATGACAGGAAATGACTTTTGATTTTGGACAAACTTATCGATCATTTTAGTCATATGTAAATATTGCTTTTATATTACGTTCCGATTGCATTTATTTCACACTTTATGCAGGAAATGAGAAGCACTGCTTTATGATGTACAGCAACCTTTACATTTTTAATATGTCTTTTAAAGTTTTTAGGATATGTTTTAATATGCAGTACTCCATTTTTAATGTTTAGCATTTTAATGTTTAGCATTTTAGTATTGTTGTATACACAAAAGAGGAGTGGGTGTTGTATACTTCATAGGGTGTCCATAAACGGGCTTTCTAGAATCACGACCATATATAGGCACAATCCAACCTGCCCTTATATAGGCATAAAATCCCAGACCTTATTTAGGCATATACCATGCATACCAAATACAGGCATGGATTCCGACATCCGTCCACCCTAGCGTCTCAACGAGTCCATGAAAAAACAGACCCTTAGGCTGCGGGAGTTTCCCTTGCCCAGGACTATTGATTTCTTCAAGGACTCATACATTATGCATGAACCGTTAATCCCTAAAGGTTCATTCATGACGTCTTTCGCTACCCAACTTACGTCAATGCTAACTTTTTCAGGTATAAATATACCTTCCCAAACCCCTGTAAATCAGAGGAGACCTCAACTTCAGAGGAGCCCGATTCCCGGCCGGACGCACTGAGAAGACGCTCTCATTCCTGCACGCAGAGAGTCCAGCTTCCAGTGATCTAACTTCCCTTGCGGGGTGTTGGAGTTCGAGTCCGGATAGAGATTCCTACCTCTTTCATTCTTCAGGTATGGAGCAGACTAGAACCTAGAGGGACTCTTGGCATACTAGACTCTTGGCATACTAGGCGTAACTTACTCTTAGTATACTCTAGTCAGGAATACAGCACCTACTTCTACTTCTCCCTACACCTAGGAAAGGTTAGGCACACTGGGTAGAACTAGGATAGAAACGCATCGTATGAGTACTCGCATTTTTAGGCTGTGTCATTTTATGTAAATGCATATATCCTGAAAAGATAATGCTAACGCAGTATTATTTATTTTTATTGCTCACCTTGTACATCATTTATCTCGCATACTGTCTTGTGATCGTAACAGCACATCTAACTTACAACAGAAACAAGACTGTTCAATAAACCTCTTTATTGAAACGCCCGTCTGTTATTTCTGTGTAACTTTGAGGAGTAACTGAATCATGCACAACTGAGCTGAGTGAAATAGTTATCTATTGTTTCTACGACTCTGGGACACGTCCTGATTCTGTAAGGGAAACACAGTGGTCATGTTTTGCGGCTGCCAGAAACTGATCCCTTCTTGTTGTCAAGAAGTTTCTAGTGGCCTCTGAGCTAGCTGGCACAAGTAATTAAGTTTAATATACTCGATAGGGACATACCGACCTTAGTCCTATGTCAAACCTATAGGATATATTATTCCAATGCGCAGAGCCTATTAGGGAAATAGGAGCTACACTACAGTACCCCTCTTGCCTGTTTCTGCCCCTCACTTGCCTCTTTCTCCACCTCTCTTGCCTCTTTCTGCACCTCACTTGCCTCTTTCAGTACTTCTCTTGCTCTTTCCTGCACCTCTCTTGTTTCTCTCTGCAACTCTCTTGTCTCTTTCCTTACCTCTCTTGCCTCTTTCTGCACCTCTGTTTCTTCTTTCTGCACTTCTCTTGCCTCTTTCTGTACCCCTCTTGCCTCTTTCTCCCACCTCTGTTGCTTATTTCTGCACGTCTCTTCCTTCTTTCTGTACCTCTGTTGCTTCTTTCTGCACCTCTCTTGCCTCTTTCTGCACCTTTCTTGCACTCTTTCTGCAGTTCCCGTGCCTCTTTCTGCACCTCTGTTGCTTCTTTCTGCAGTTCTGTTGCCTCTTTCTGCATCCCTCTTGCCTCTTTCTGCACCTCTGTTGGTTCTTTCTGCACTTCTCTTACTTGTTTCTGCACATCTCTTGCAAATTTGTGCACCCCTCTTGCCTCTTTCTGCACCACTCTTCCCTCCTTCTGTACCTCTCTTGCATCTGTCTGCACCCCTAAACCCTCTTTCTGCACCTCTTTTGCCTGTTTCTACAACTCTCTTGCCTCTTTATGCAGTTCTCTTGCCTCCTTCTGCACCTCTGTTGCTTCTTTCTACATTTCTCTTGCTTTTTTCTGCACCTCTCTTGTTTCTTTCTGCACTTCACTTGCCTGTTTCTGCACCTCTGTTGCCTCTTTCTGCACCTCTGTTGCCTCTTTCTGCACCCCTCTTCCCTCTTTCTGCACCTCTCTTGCGTTATTCCGCACCCCGTTCCCTCTTTCTGCACCTCTCTTGCCTTTTTCTGCACCTCTGTTGCTTCTTTCTGCACTTCTCTTGCCTCTTTCTGTACCCCTCTTGCCTCTTTCTTCCACCTCTGTTCATTCTTTCTGCACTTCTCTTGCTTCTTTCTGCACCTCTGTTGCTTCTTTTTGTACCCCTCTTGCCTCTTTCTGCACCCCTCTTCCCTCTTTCTGCACCTCTTTTGTCTCTTTCTGCACCTTTCTTGCCTCTTTCTACAGTTCTCGTGCCTCTTTCTGCACCTCTGTTGCTTCTTTCTGCACTTCTCTTCCCTCTTTCTGCACCTCTCTTGACTCTTTCTGCACCTCTCTTGTCTCTTTGTGCACCTCTCTTGCCTCTTTCTGCACTTCTCTTGCCTCTTTCTGCATTTCCGTTGCTTCTTTCTGCAATTCTCTTTCCTATTTCTGCATTTCTGTTCCTTCTTTCTGCACTTCTCTTCCCTCCTTCTGCACCTCTGTTGCTTCTTTCAGCCCTTCTCTTGCCTCTTTCTGTACGCCTCCTGCCTCTTTCTGCAACTCTATTCCTTCTTTCTGCACTTCTATTGCTTTCTTCACCCATCTTGCCTCTTTCTGCACCCCTCTTAACTCTTTCTGCACCTCTATTGCCTCTTTCTGCACCTCTCTTGCCTGTTTCTTTATTTCTATTGCCTCCTTCTGCACCTCTGTTGCTTCTTTCTGCACTTCTCTTGCCTCTTTCTGCACCCCTCTTACCTGTTTCTGCACCTCATTTGCCTCTGTCTACACCTCTATTGCCTTTTTCTGCACCTCACTTGCCTCTTTCTGACCTTCTCTTGGTCTTTTCTGCACCTCTCTTGTTTCTTTCTGCAAATCTCTTGTCTCTTTCATCACTTCTCTTGCTTCTTTCTGCACCTCTTTTGCTTCCTTCAGCACTTCTCTTGCCTCTTTCTGCACCTCTATTACTTCTTTCTGTACTTCTCTTGATCCTTTCTGCACCTCTCTTGCATCTTTCTTCACCCCTCTTGCCTCTTTCTGCACCCCTCTTCTTTCTTTCTGCACCTCTCTTGCCTGTTTCTGCACTTCTCTTGCCTCCTTCTGCACCTCTGTTGCTTCCTTCTGCACTTCTCTTGCCTATTTCTGCACCCCTCTTGCCTGTTTCTGCACTTCACTTGACTCTTTATGCACGTCTCTTGCCTCTTTCTGAACCTCACTTGCCTCTTTCTGTACTTCTCTTGCTCTTTTCTGCACCTCTCTTGTTTCTTTCTGCAACTTTCTTCCTTTCATCACTTCTCTTGCTT
This sequence comes from Calotriton arnoldi, assembly GCA_963921515.1. Classification (NCBI taxonomy): domain Eukaryota; kingdom Metazoa; phylum Chordata; class Amphibia; order Caudata; family Salamandridae; genus Calotriton; species Calotriton arnoldi. The sequence continues at coordinate 69,994 of CAWUFW010010569.1, forward strand.
CTTTGTGCACCTCTTTTGCTTCCTTCCGCACTTCTCTTGCCTCTTTCTGCACTTCTCTTGCGTGTTTCTGCACCTCTCTTGCCTCTTTCTGCACCTCTATTGCTTCTTCCTGCACCCCTCTTGCCTCTTTCTGCACCCCTCTTGCCTGTTTTGGCACCTCTCTTGCTTCTTTCTGCACCTCTCTTGCCTGTTTCTGCACTTCTCTTGCCTCCTTCTGCACCTCTGTTGCTTCTTTCTGCACTTCTCTTGCCTCTTTCTGCACCGCTCTTGCCTGTTTCTGCACCTCACATGCCTCCTTCCTGCACCTCTCGTGTTTCTTTCTGCCACTTTCTTGTCTCTTTCATCACCTCTCTTGCCTCTTTCTGCACCTCTGTTTCTTCTTTCTGCACTTCTCTTGCCTCTTTCTGTACCCCTCTTGCCTCTTTCTACCACCTCTGTTGCTTCTTTCTGCACTTCTCTTCCTTCTTTCTGTACCTCTCTTGCTTCTTTTCTGCACCTCTCTTGCCTCTTTCTGCACCTTTCTTGCACTCTTTATGCAGTTCCCATGCCTCTTTCTGCATCTCTCTTGCTTCTTTCTGCACTTCTCTTCCCTTTTTCTGCACTTCTTTTGCCTCTGTCTACACCCCTATTCCCTCTTTCTGCACCTCTTTTGCCTGTTTCTACAACTCTCTTGCCTCTTTCTGCAGTTCTCTTGCCTCCTTCTGCAACTCTGTTGCTTCTTTCTGTACTTCTCTTGCCTCTTTCTGCACCCCTCTTGCCTCTTTCTGCACCTTTCTTGCACTCTTTCTGCAGTTCTCGTCCCTTCTTTCTGCTTCTCTGTTGCTTCTTTTGCACTTCTCTTGCCTCTTTCTGCACCCCTCTTGCCTCTGTCTGTACCTCTGTTGGTTCTTTCTGCACTTCTCTTGCTTGTTTCTGCAACTCTCTTGCCTCTTTCTGCAGTTCTCTTTCCTCCTTCTGCACCTCTGTTGCTTCTTTCTGCACTTCTCTTGCCTTTTTCTGCACCTCTCTTGTTTATTTCTGCACTTCACTTGCCTGTTTCTGCATCTCCCTTCCCTCTTTCTGCACCTCTCTTGCCTTATTCTGCACCCCTGTTCCCTCTTTCTGCACCTCTGTTGCCTCTTTCTGCACCTCTGTTTCTTCTTTCTGCACTTCTCTTGCCTCTTTCTGTACCCCTCTTGCCTCTTTCTACCACCTCTGTTGCTTCTTTCTGCACTTCTCTTCCTTCTTTCTGTACCTCTCTTGCTTCTTTCTGCACCTCTCTTGCCTCTTTCTGCACCTTTCTTGCACTCTTTATGCAGTTCCCATGCCTCTTTCTGCATCTCTCTTGCTTCTTTCTGCACTTCTCTTCCCTTTTTCTGCACTTCTTTTGCCTCTGTCTACACCCCTATTTCCTCTTTCTGCACCTCTTTTGCCTGTTTCTACAACTCTCTTGCCTCTTTCTGCAGTTCTCTTGCCTCCTTCTGCAACTCTGTTGCTTCTTTCTGTACTTCTCTTGCCTCTTTCTGCACCCCTCTTGCCTCTTTCTGCACCTTTCTTGCACTCTTTCTGCAGTTCTCGTCCCTTCTTTCTGCTCCTCTGTTGCTCCTTTTTGCACTTCTCTTGCCTCTTTCTGCACCCCTCTTGCCTCTGTCTGTACCTCTGTTGGTTCTTTCTGCACTTCTCTTGCTTTTTTCTGCAACACTCTTGCCTCTTTCTGCAGTTCTCTTTCCTCCTTCTGCACCTCTGTTGCTTCTTTCTGCACTTCTCTTGTTTATTTCTGCACTTCTCTTCCCTCTTTCTGCACCTCTCTTGACTCTTTCTGCACCTCTCTTGTCTCTTTGTGCACCTCTCTTGCCTCTTTCTGCACTTCTCTTGCCTCTTTCTGCATTTCCGTTGCTTCTTTCTGCAATTCTCTTTCCTATTTCTGCATTTCTGTTCCTTCTTTCTGCACTTCTCTTCCCTCCTTCTGCACCTCTGTTGCTTCTTTCAGCCCTTCTCTTGCCTCTTTCTGTACGCCTCCTGCCTCTTTCTGCAACTCTATTCCTTCTTTCTGCACTTCTATTGCTTTCTTCACCCATCTTGCCTCTTTCTGCACCCCTCTTAACTCTTTCTGCACCTCTATTGCCTCTTTCTGCACCTCTCTTGCCTGTTTCTTTACTTCTATTGCCTCCTTCTGCACCTCTGTTGCTTCTTTCTGCACTTCTCTTGCCTCTTTCTGCACCCCTCTTACCTGTTTCTGCACCTCATTTGCCTCTGTCTACACCTCTATTGCCTTTTTCTGCACCTCACTTGCCTCTTTCTGACCTTCTCTTGGTCTTTTCTGCACCTCTCTTGTTTCTTTCTGCAAATCTCTTGTCTCTTTCATCACTTCTCTTGCTTCTTTCTGCACCTCTTTTGCTTCCTTCAGCACTTCTCTTGCCTCTTTCTGCACCTCTATTACTTCTTTCTGCACTTCTCTTGATCCTTTCTGCACCTCTCTTGCATCTTTCTTCACCCCTCTTGCCTCTTTCTGCACCCCTCTTCTTTCTTTCTGCCCCTCTCTTGCCTGTTTCTGCACTTCTCTTGCCTCCTTCTGCACCTCCGTTGCTTCCTTCTGCACTTCTCTTGCCTATTTCTGCACCCCTCTTGCCTGTTTCTGCACTTCACTTGACTCTTTATGCACGTCTCTTGCCTCTTTCTGAACCTCACTTGCCTCTTTCTGTACTTCTCTTGCTCTTTTCTGCACCTCTCTTGTTTCTTTCTGCAACTTTCTTCCTTTCATCACTTCTCTTGCTTCTTTGTGCACCTCTTTTGCTTCCTTCCGCACTTCTCTTGCCTCTTTCTGCACTTCTCTTGCGTGTTTCTGCACCTCTCTTGCCTCTTTCTGCACCTCTATTGCTTCTTCCTGCACCCCTCTTGCCTCTTTCTGCACCCCTCTTGCCTGTTTTGGCACCTCTCTTGCTTCTTTCTGCACCTCTCTTGCCTGTTTCTGCACTTCTCTTGCCTCCTTCTGCACCTCTGTTGCTTCTTTCTGCACTTCTCTTGCCTCTTTCTGCACCGCTCTTGCCTGTTTCTGCACCTCACATGCCTCCTTCCTGCACCTCTCGTGTTTCTTTCTGCCACTTTCTTGTCTCTTTCATCACCTCTCTTGCCTCTTTCTGCACCTCTGTTTCTTCTTTCTGCACTTCTCTTGCCTCTTTCTGTACCCCTCTTGCCTCTTTCTACCACCTCTGTTGCTTCTTTCTGCACTTCTCTTCCTTCTTTCTGTACCTCTCTTGCTTCTTTCTGCACCTCTCTTGCCTCTTTCTGCACCTTTCTTGCACTCTTTATGCAGTTCCCATGCCTCTTTCTGCATCTCTCTTGCTTCTTTCTGCACTTCTCTTCCCTTTTTCTGCACTTCTTTTGCCTCTGTCTACACCCCTATTCCCTCTTTCTGCACCTCTTTTGCCTGTTTCTACAACTCTCTTGCCTCTTTCTGCAGTTCTCTTGCCTCCTTCTGCAACTCTGTTGCGTCTTTCTGTACTTCTCTTGCCTCTTTCTGCACCCCTCTTGCCTCTTTCTGCACCTTTCTTGCACTCTTTCTGCAGTTCTCGTCCCTTCTTTCTGCTCCTCTGTTGCTTCTTTTTGCACTTCTCTTGCCTCTTTCTGCACCCCTCTTGCCTCTGTCTGTACCTCTGTTGGTTCTTTCTGCACTTCTCTTGCTTGTTTCTGCAACTCTCTTGCCTCTTTCTGCAGTTCTCTTTCCTCCTTCTGCACCTCTGTTGCTTCTTTCTGCACTTCTCTTGCCTTTTTCTGCACCTCTCTTGTTTATTTCTGCACTTCACTTGCCTGTTTCTGCATCTCCCTTCCCTCTTTCTGCACCTCTCTTGCCTTATTCTGCACCCCTGTTCCCTCTTTCTGCACCTCTGTTGCCTCTTTCTGCACCTCTGTTTCTTCTTTCTGCACTTCTCTTGCCTCTTTCTGTACCCCTCTTGCCTCTTTCTACCACCTCTGTTGCTTCTTTCTGCACTTCTCTTCCTTCTTTCTGTACCTCTCTTGCTTCTTTCTGCACCTCTCTTGCCTCTTTCTGCACCTTTCTTGCACTCTTTATGCAGTTCCCATGCCTCTTTCTGCATCTCTCTTGCTTCTTTCTGCACTTCTCTTCCCTTTTTCTGCACTTCTTTTGCCTCTGTCTACACCCCTATTTCCTCTTTCCGCACCTCTTTTGCCTGTTTCTACAACTCTCTTGCCTCTTTCTGCAGTTCTCTTGCCTCCTTCTGCAACTCTGTTGCTTCTTTCTGTACTTCTCTTGCCTCTTTCTGCACCCCTCTTGCCTCTTTCTGCACCTTTCTTGCACTCTTTCTGCAGTTCTCGTCCCTTCTTTCTGCTCCTCTGTTGCTTCTTTTTGCACTTCTCTTGCCTCTTTCTGCACCCCTCTTGCCTCTGTCTGTACCTCTGTTGGTTCTTTCTGCACTTCTCTTGCTTTTTTCTGCAACTCTCTTGCCTCTTTCTGCAGTTCTCTTTCCTCCTTCTGCACCTCTGTTGCTTCTTTCTGCACTTCTCTTGTTTATTTCTGCACTTCTCTTGCGTGTTTCTGCACCTCTCTTGACTCTTTCTGCACCTCTCTTGTCTCTTTGTGCACCTCTCTTGCCTCTTTCTGCACTTCTCTTGCCTCTTTCTGCATTTCCGTTGCTTCTTTCTGCAATTCTCTTTCCTATTTCTGCATTTCTGTTCCTTCTTTCTGCACTTCTCTTCCCTCCTTCTGCACCTCTGTTGCTTCTTTCAGCCCTTCTCTTGCCTCTTTCTGTACGCCTCCTGCCTCTTTCTGCAACTCTATTCCTTCTTTCTGCACTTCTATTGCTTTCTTCACCCATCTTGCCTCTTTCTGCACCCCTCTTAACTCTTTCTGCACCTCTATTGCCTCTTTCTGCACCTCTCTTGCCTGTTTCTTTACTTCTATTGCCTCCTTCTGCACCTCTGTTGCTTCTTTCTGCACTTCTCTTGCCTCTTTCTGCACCCCTCTTACCTGTTTCTGCACCTCATTTGCCTCTGTCTACACCTCTATTGCCTTTTTCTGCGCCTCACTTGCCGCTTTCTGACCTTCTCTTGGTCTTTTCTGCACCTCTCTTGTTTCTTTCTGCAAATCTCTTGTCTCTTTCATCACTTCTCTTGCTTCTTTCTGCACCTCTTTTGCTTCCTTCAGCACTTCTCTTGCCTCTTTCTGCACCTCTATTACTTCTTTCTGCACTTCTCTTGATCCTTTCTGCACCTCTCTTGCATCTTTCTTCACCCCTCTTGCCTCTTTCTGCACCCCTCTTCTTTCTTTCTGCACCTCTCTTGCCTGTTTCTGCACTTCTCTTGCCTCCTTCTGCACCTCTGTTGCTTCCTTCTGCACTTCTCTTGCCTATTTCTGCACCCCTCTTGCCTGTTTCTGCACTTCACTTGACTCTTTATGCACGTCTCTTGCCTCTTTCTGAACCTCACTTGCCTCTTTCTGTACTTCTCTTGCTCTTTTCTGCACCTCTCTTGTTTCTTTCTGCAACTTTCATCCTTTCATCACTTCTCTTGCTTCTTTGTGCACCTCTTTTGCTTCCTTCCGCGTTTCTCTTGCCTCTTTCTGCACTTCTCTTGCGTGTTTCTGCACCTCTCTTGCCTCTTTCTGCACCTCTATTGCTTCTTCCTGCACCTCTCTTGTCTCGTTCTGCACCGCTCTTGTCTCTTTGTGCACCTCTATTGTCTCTTTGTGCACCTCCCTTGCCTCTTTCTGCACTTCTCTTGCCTCTTTCTGCATTTCCGTTGCTTCTTTCTGCAATTCTCCTGCCTATTTCTTCATTTCTGTTCCTTCTTTCTGCACTTCTCTTGCCTCCTTCTGCACCTCTGTTGCTTCTTTCAGCACTTCGCTTGCCTCTTTCTGTACGCTGCCTCTTTCTGCACCTCTATTCCTTCTTTCTGCACTTCTCTTGCTTCTTTCTGTACCTATCTTGCTTCTTTCTTCACCCCCTTGCCTCTTTCTGTACCCCTCTTCCCTCTTTTGGCACCTCTATTGCCTCTTTCTGCACCCGTTCCCTCTTTCTGCACCTCTCTTGCCTGTTTCTTTACTTCTCTTGCCTCCTTCTGCACCTCTGTTGCTTCTTTCTGCACTTCTCTTGCCTCTTTCTGCACCTGTCTTGCCTGTTTCTGCACCTCATTTGCCTCTTTCTACACCTCTTTTGCCTCTTTCTGCACCTCATTTGCCTCTTTCTGACCTTCTCTTGGTCTTTTCTGCACCTCTCTTGTTTCTTTTTGTAACTCTCTTGTCTCTTTCATCACTTCTCTTGCTTCTTTCTGCACCTCTTTTGCTTCCTTTCGCACTACTCTTGCCTGTTTCTGCACTTCTCTTGCATGTTTCTGCACCTCTCTTGCCTCTTTCTACACCTCTGTTGCTTCTTCATCTACCCCTCTTGCCTCTTTCTGCACCTCTCCTGCCTGTTTCTGCACCTCTGTTGCTTCTTTCTGTACTTCTCTTGCCTCCTTCTACACCTCTGTTGCTTCTTTCTGCACTTCTCCTCTGCCTCTTTCTGCACCCCTCTTGCCTGTTTCTGTACCTCACTTGCCTCTTTCTGCACCTCTCTTGCCTCTTTCTGTACCTCACTTGCCTCTTTCTGCACTTCTCTTACTCTTTCCTGCACCTCTCTTGTTTCTTTCTGCAACTCTCTTGTCTCTTTCTGTACCCCTCTTGCCTCTTTCTACCACCTCTGTTGCTTCTTTCTGCACAGGTGCAGAAAGAGGGAAGAGAAGTGCAGAAAGAAGCAACAGAGGTACAGAAAGAGGCACGAGAACTGCAGAAAGAGGCAAGAAAGGTGCAGAAAGAGGCAAGAGGTGCAGAAAGAGGGAAGAGGGGTGCAGAAAGAGGCAAGAGGGGTACAAAAAGCAGCAAGAGAGGTGCAGAAAGAAGCAACAGAGGTGGTAGAAAGAGGCAAGAGGGGTACAGAAAGAGGCAAGAGAAGTGCAGAAAGAAGCAACAGAGGTGCAGAAAGAGGCAAGAGAGGTGCAGAAAGAGGGAACAGGGGTGCGGAATAAGGCAAGAGAGGTGCAGAAAGAGGGAAGGGAGATGCAGAAACAGGCAAGTGAAGTGCAGAAATAAACAAGAGAGGTGCAGAAAAAGGCAAGAGAAGTGCAGAAAGAAGCAACAGAGGTGCAGAAAGAGGGAAGAGGGGTGCAGAAAGAGGCAACAGAGGTGCAGAAAGAGGCAACAGAGGTGCAGAAACAGGCAAGTGAAGTGCAGAAAGAAACAAGAGAGGTGCAGAAAAAAGCAAGAGAAGTGCAGAAAGAAGCAACAGAGGTGCAGACGGAGGCAAGAGAACTGCAGAAAGAGGCAAGAGAGTTGTAGACATCATCCACTTAATCTCTGATGCACCTCCTCACACACTAACATAATCTTTCACACACCCACTCTAAAACACAGACTACCATTCTCAAAACAACAGATACACCAATACTAGTCAGTACATACCCATTCAGGGATTCATAGGTCTACACACACATCCACTCACTCACCCATACAGTCACTCATTAATACAGCCACTGATATATGCACTCATACACCCATACAGACACTCACACACCACCACTCACCCATAGAGTTACTCAAACACCTAGTCAGTCACCCAAAGAGTCAATCACAATGTAGTTTACCCACCTATACAGTTATACACACACCACCTCACTTATTCATACAGATACTAACACATACTCACTCTTTTATACAATCACTGACACAAGCACACATTCATTCATACAGCCACTCTCACAATCACTCACTGTGAGAAGTTGGCCTGGTATATGCTGTTCACTAATTAAAGTGGACACCTTGCACCAGAACAATTCGACTCTTATGGTAGATAGGTTTAAGACAACCTTTATAGAAAGCTATCCTAGTGGTAGCTGTGGAGAGCAGCCTTCAGGCTAAGTCTTGAAGGAATGTAAAGCAGCTTGTTTTACCACACAATCTCTTGAATCACCAAATGAAAAGACACCACACAGGTATATATATCAAATATATATGTATTTATTACTAAACAACTCTCTACTAATCTCTTTATGAGATTAGAAGTCAGGAACATATGCACAAATCAACGTTTCACAATAAATTAAGCACAAATATGGCTGGGGCCCTAGGGGCGTACCAGACCATATACTAAGAAAGAGACTTAGAAACAACGACTTGCAAAGGGACAAGGCCTAGGGCCTTCAGAAGAGCTGGGGCCTCATGAAACCACCCAAGGCAGGTAAGTAAAGGACCCACGGGGGACGCGTGCAGTGTGGATACACAGGCGCGGATCGCCGTTGACTTCAATGGGGCAAGTCGCGGTTGGAAATTAAGAGTTTTAGGGTACTTCGGGAGAACCTACAAGCAAGTCACTTACAGGGTAAGTAGTTCTAGGGCCAACACCCACAGGAGCACCGTAGTGCTGGAGTTACCTCACCCAGGGAAGCTGGGTGCATAGGTGTCCTTTGGTGTCGGGTCGCGGCATCGTTTTCAATGGGAGCCAATGAAGACTTGCTGCTTGTGAAGTCCGAAGAAGTGTCCGATGGAATCCAAGCCTGGATTCAGAAGATAGAAGACCTGAAAGCAGAGGGGACAGTGTTCAAAGTCACTTGGCAGTGACTCAGGCCAGGAAGATGTAGGCCCACCGTCGTTGCAAGGTTCAGGTCGGTCACGGGTGTCTTGACTCTTCAGCCACGAGGTCCAGGAGGTGTCGACGACAACCAGGAGCTGGATTCAGCGTGTCCCACGATGTTTGCAGCTTACTGCAGTGTCGGCGACTCGATTGGAGCCAACAAGCCTTGGTAACAGCAAGTCTCGGGGAAAGAGTGAAAAGGCAATGGTGCAGACCAGCAAGGTATGGCGGACTCACCCAGCAAGGGTAAGTCAGGGCAGGCCTGGAGCAACCAGGGGAGCCCTTTGGTTTGGTAGAAAAGTCTTCAGGGGACCCACAAGCCGGTTGGCAAGGGATCGCAAAGATGCCTCAGAAGGATTCCCTCAACAGGGGCCCACGGTCACTCGGGATGGGGTAGGCCTCTGATCTTCGGAGGGTTTCCTGCTGGAGGCTGGGAACATACGTGGTCCAAAGCACAAGTACATAGAACATCGTGAAGGGGTTGCACTTGACAATAGTGCACGGTACCCAGGGGTCATGGTTCCTCGTTACTCGTGGGGTCCACTGGCCTCAGCTTCACTGGGGACTCACGATGGCCTTAGAGAAGTCAGGAAATCTTCTTCCTGGGCTGCAGGAACTTCGGACTCCGGCGGGAGCGGCGTAGTTTGCGACCGTCGTTTGTAGTTTTTGGTGCCTGCCAAGCAGGGGAGTCACTCCTTGACTCCAAGGGAGATTCTTCAGTCTTCCAGAGGTAATGGAACGTCGAAGGTCCAGGATTCTTCTTGTAGAGCGTCGTCCAGGGATATCTAACTTTCAAGTTCAAGGGTTCCCTATCTTATACTGTAAAGAAGGGAGGGACTAGCTCTATGACCCCACCTATGGGAGGGTCAGGGGAGTGGGTGGCTACACCCACTTCCCTTTGTCCAGTTTCGCGCCAGAGCAGGGGCAGGTATCCCCTGAGCCGGTTTGAACTGGCATATGCACAGAGGAGCCTACTGCTCCCCAGTGCAGGACTTCAAAGCACTCTAAGAGTGCACCCACCCAGCCCCAATACACTAAACCCTGTCTGGGAGGTGGTTACACCTCCCTGTGGCAGGATGCCTATTGTTGGGCTTCCTCCACTGCGAGTTTCGGTCATCAGCAGGAGGGCAGCCCAGTGTCTGTGACTGGTGGCATCCATTTTGTGATGCCAGGGCTCTTCAGGATTCTACTGCGTTTCCACAGTAGGTACATGTCTATCCCTCTAGAAGGGTGGAATGCCACCCCTGCCGCCAGAACTGGCGGGGGGGTAGTATTCCAAGATGTTTGACACCAAACACGACATGTTTTGATGCAGCCATTCCAAAGTTAGCATTTTACTGCGAGGATATAATGCACTTAAGAGTATATGGTTTAACCGCATCCACAAACAGCACCAGAGAATGGACTCTGAGAGCTGCAGAGGGGCCCTGCTCAGGCAGGGGCACCCTCTCACATAGGAACCAAGCACCCCGCCCTCAGGATTGATAGGGCCTGCCATAGGGGTGACTGATAGGTTTAAATGTGTGTGCAGGAGAGATATAGGGAACCCATATCTCAGTGAGGAGTGCTAGCACCACCTCACCCAGGCTGCAGTAGCAGGCCTGTGGTGTCAGATTTAGTCTGCTTCCCAGGGGTGGCATAATACATGCTGCAGCCCCTGGTAGGCCTGTGAAGTACCTATGCCCTTGGTACCCAAGGTACCATATACTAGAGACTCATAAGGTACCACAGTATCCAATCGCTAGGGCACCTAGAGTGCACTCCAAGTCATTTAGAGAGAACAGAGAGGCTGGGGCCCTGATTGGCAGGGACCCAGCCAGACTATAGCCAGAAACCAGTGGAAACATCAGAAAAAAAGTGGGGGCAACATAAGAGGCAGATCCTACTCTCCTACACTCACTCTCACATACAGTCACTAATATACTCCAATACTCACATATACTGTCTTTGACATATGTACTTACTCACACATATACCACTGAGACATCCATTCACTCTCGAACACAGCCATCCGTACGGTTACTCACCCATACAGCCCCTTGCAACAGCACTCATGAACCCATACACCCAGTAAATCACCACTCACACATCCATGCAGAGAGTCACAACACACAGACACTCAGCTATCCATACAGGTACTCAGACAACCAATCATTAACCCATATAGTCACTTATGTAGCTATTCACCAACCCATGCAGTCACTTACATACCAACTGATAGACTGATATAGACATTCACACAAATTAGTCATTCACCTATGCATTCACTAAGGCACGCTTAATTACTCACTTACATAGTCAGTCATGCACCCACTAAATCATCCATTCAGACACTCATACCCCCCTCTTTTTCAATACACCTTATAGATAAAATTCTGAAACTTTTAGAAACAATCAGTCACTGGATGATGTCATCAGTGATGTCATCAGTGATGTCATTTGAGATGTCATCAGTGATGTCATGAGTGATGTAATATGTGACGTCATCAGCAGTGTATTGCGGGGGCACAAGTTATAGTTAGATCAGCTAACTATAACAGCTGAATTTCTCTGGTTTTGTGCGAGTGAAATCTCATCCTAATATAACGTCCCAGTAACCCTTGTTTTTTTCTATGAATATATATATATATATATATATATATATATATATATATATATATATTCACAATCTCGGGAGCTCCTCCTGGGAAATTCGCCCGTAGTTCAGTGGCGCGAGATGCTGGTAGAGCTAAACCGGCGTCACAATACCCAAAGCTTCAATAAATCGCGCTCTCAGGTTCCGTGGAAAGGAAAGATTTATTGCTCAAGGTAACGCGTTTCGATATATATATAATTGAAAAAAGCAAAGGTTATAGGGATGATATAGTTAGACTCAGATTTCACTCGTATAAAATCATTGAAATTAAGCAGTTATAGTTACCTGAGCTAACTACAACTTTCGCCCCCACAATGCCTGCTTATGACCTTACATATTACATCACTCATGACATGGTCAATGACATCACTGATTACATTTCAAATGTCATCACTGGTGTGAGAGGTTCTGAGTGGGTTTGCGAGTGCCTCCATGTGTGTGATTCAGTCTGTGAGTGAGTGTATGAGTGTCTTAGTGGGTCTGTGAGTGGTTGCATGAGTCTCTTAGTGGGCCTGTGAGTGGGCATGTCCATCTCTGAGTGGGTAGCTGAGTGGGTCTGTAAGTGCCTAAGTGAAACTGAGGGTGGGTGTATAAACATGTATATTTTTTACTTTTTTCATTGATATTCGCAAATTTGTCATGACTTATATTTGTACATTTGTCAAAACGTTACACGGGGGCCGCGCTGATGGTGAAATCAAATCACATATATCGTAAGTGAAAAAAAGCCTTTTTATCGACATATTTTACTCATGAGGAGTTCCTCAAATGCCCCTATATTCCTCTCATGGTATCAGATATGCAACCTGCTATGTTTATATTTGTAAGTGCCTTCTGTTGAGGTTTAATTTCTGTGAAATGTGCGCCAGAGCCTGGTTGGAACCTAATTTTTTCTCAGAAGAGTCCCCAGTTGTGCTGAACACGTCTACTTAACTAGAGTACTTTCATCTGGTTAATTAGTAATTACTACCTTGATGGGTAAATGTCTCATCCGTATTCTGCACTACAGGTGCGTAAAGGACCACGGGCTGATGCCTCCAGTGAACTTGTGTGCATGTAATTTTGATAATGTGATTGTTTCTCAAGCATCTTTATCCATAAATCTGTGAAAACGTGAATCGCCATCAAACGAAGACGACAAGACTACAAAGAATTGAATCTCCACCAAACAGAGGTATTTCCTCTTGACTAAATGAAGAGAGTGCTTCTTTATTTGGTGGAGATGTCCTCGTATTGTTCTGCATCAATAACGCGTCACAAAAATCAGCTGCAAACACGCTCAGGGGCCTTTTGTTAAGATGTCCATCAACGTGGGAAAAGGCGGGAATACCTTTGCACACATCTAAAGAAAACAGGAAGGGAGGCCACATGACCCACCACCCTGGGACATTTTCAGCCCTGGGGACCCCATCCCCCGGGGTACGGACACAATTCAATGGGGAGGGGGCCGCATGGCTCCCTCCCTGGGCTGATTTCAGCCTTGAGGATCTCATCCCTTGGGGCCCGGCCACGTCTCTTTAGGTGCCAAGGTCCCACCCAGGGCAACCAGTGTGCATGTTGGGGACCGTGGGAGGAGCATCAAGGCCCCCGCAGCCCCCGCAGCCCCAGCCAGCTCCCTACTTCCTGCAGGAGCTGGCATTGCTCTCACATACAGGAAGCTGCTGTAAATGCAGCTCCCTCCGTGCGAGAGAAAAACTTTCATCTCTTTCCCTGCCCCAATGTCTATGTCTATGTGAGTGGCTATATGAGTAAGTGGTTGTATGAGTTGTTGCATGGGTGAGTGAATGGTTGTATAAATGGCTGTATGAGTGAGTGAGTGGGTATGTGAGTGCATCTATGGAGGAGTGAGTGGGTGTGTGAGTACTTGTATGGGTTTGTGAATGGTTCTGTGAGTGTTTTTGTGGGAGTGGGCTTACAAGAGGTCGTATGGTGGTATCTGTGGGTGTGTGAGTGGTTTAGTGGATGATATCATGAGTGATGTCATTTGCGATGTCATGAGTGATGTCACTGACCATGTCATAAGTGATGTAATATATGAGGTCATCTGTGCGTATTATAATGGTTCTTACACGAAAGAAAAGAAAAAAAAGGGTGTTAATATACACACACTATCCATAAATAAAGTTCTAGCGATTATAGTTCCATTCCATTCACAGCTCATTTGAGATGTCATGAGTGATGTCACTGACCATGGCATGAATTATGTAATGTCTGAGGTCATAAGCAAGGCATTGCTGGGGTGTAAGTTATATGTAGCTCAGGCAACTATAACTGCTGAATTTCACTGGTTTTGTACGAGTGAAATCTGAGTCTAACTATAACGTCCCTATAATCTTTGTTTTTTTGCAGCGAATTTCTAGTTTTTTTTTAATGTTAAGTAAGATGCCTATCACAATGGATGGTGGGGGGATGGAAGCAGGGCCTGGCCTGGCATTGTGCTGCCCCCACCCAAGCTTGCTGCTCCTGCCTCCCCTCCTCCTTGCCATCCATTGTCCAAGTCCATGCCCCTGCTCCCTCATTACAGCCCTGTGTGGCCTTTGTTCTGCCACTGGCCTTCCCGCCTTCTCTGAACAGTTATCTTGCTGCCCCATCCACCTCCTCCCTATCCTCTGTTGTCTGAATCCATGCACTAGCCTTCTCCCTCCTGCCATGCATGGTCTGATGTGCTGCCACTGCCCTCCATTTAGCATGATGTTCCAGTCCACTCCTCCTGCCCCCAATTTGCCCAATTCTATGCCCCATCATTGACAGCCTGCTTAGCCTCTGTGCTTAGCTTGCTGCCCCTACTCTCCTTCCCCCTGCCCTCCGATGTCTGTGTGCAAGCCCCTGCTCCATCCTTTTTGCCAACCATGTTCCATGGACCTGCCCCTCCTATCTATTCTGAGTGTTCTGTTGAGCTGCCACTCCCCTCCCACCTGCCTAGCATTGTCAGATGACTGTAACCTGTCCCTGCCACCTCCACCCTGCCTGTCCACGTTCCATGCCCCTATCCCCTTCCTCCTGTCCTCCATGGTCCATTTCACTGCCACACCCTTCTGCCCTCCCTGGTCTGTTGTGCTGCAACTGCTCCTTCTGCCTGCCCCGCGTGGTCTGTTGTGAGGCCCCTTCCCCTGAACTCTCGTCTGTACCCAGCTCCTACCCCTCCCTTCTATCCTCCATGGTCCTTTCTGCATGCACCTTCTCACCCATCATGGCCATTGTGCTGCCACTAACCCTCCCACTTGCCATGCATGGTCTTCCGTGCTGCCACGGCCCCTCCCACCTTCCCTGTGTGGTCAGCTAGCTGCCCCTGACCCCCTCCACCTTCCCTCCATGGTCTGTGTGTATGCCATTATAGTCTCACTGTTGCTCTCCATGGTGTGTCTTGCTTCTAGTGCCCATCCTGCCTGACCTCCATTGTCAGCTTGCTGCTCCTGCCCTGCCCCCTTGGCCCCTGCCCTCTGTTTTCCATGTGCAGACCCCTATTCCCTCCCTCCTGGCTTGTCTGTTCCATTGTAATGCTCCTGATCCCTACCTCCTGCCCTTTATGGTCCGTTATGCTGCAGCTTTCTCTCCTGTCTGTCCATTATGGTCAGCTAGCTGCCATTGCCTCTTTCCCCTCTGTTCTCTGTTGTCCATGTGCATGCATGGTCCTGTCCCCTCCCTATTGCTTTCCATGAATGTTGTGCTGCACTCCCGTCCCGCATGCCCTGTGTGGTGTATTGTGCTGCTGCAAACCCTGATGCCTGCCCTGTAAGGTCAGTTTGGTGCACCTGTCCATGTACCTCCTGTCCTCTGTTATCCGAGTCCATGTCCCTACCCCAATTCCTCCTGCCTTCCATGATCCAATGTACCATACTACCTAACATTTTGAACTTGGTAAGTGGGAGAGTTTGAAAAAAAACTGGGGTATTGATTTTCCCCATTGACTTACATTGAAAAAGAGGAGATTGTAGACAGGAGACAGATTAAATAAAGCCCATTTGGGCTTAAAAACATTGGGTGTTTCCTGGCTGAATCGGGTCTGTTGGCATGTATGGTTGTACTACCACTGCCTCTTCCTTCTGCCCACAATGGTCTATTATATTGCCACAGCCTCTCTTGCCTGTCCTGCCTTGTTGGTTTGTTGCCCCTGCCCCCCTTTCTACTGCCCTCCATAGTCTGTTGTGATGCCACTGCCCTTCCTGGCTGCCCAGTGTAGTCAAATTGTTGCCTCTGCACCCTCCTACCTGCCTTCAATGTTCTGAGTCCGTGCCCCTGGCCTCTGTCTCTCAACAGTATCCTAATGAACAACTAGATTGCTAACATTCTATATTGATTACAAAAGTGTGGCACGCCTGACGTCATCTTGATGTAATCAAAACTGTAATACCTAGAGCATTTCCTTTAGAAATTACAGAAATGAGAGGGTCTTATTTGCATCGAAATTATGGTTAGTGCTCTAAAAAACTAAAATGAGGACATATTTTCTGAGTTTTCAAATAGCGACAAAGCACTTTTAAATTATTTGTTATCTTTATGTTTTTCTATCCAGTTGACCACTTGATTAAATGTTGCACTTAGGGGAGAGGATATGGTATTACTTCCAGAGCTGCAGACTTTGCAACTGGGGAACCAGGTTGGAGTTTCTGCTTCAGATCGACATTCTGTGATTCTGGTTAAATCACTTAATCTCCCCATGTCTACAACCAACATGAATTTGTCCTTGTGTGATGTAACCAATGCTCATGTAAAGCACTCCAATACCTGACCAATCTGCACTATATAAAACTGCAAAAAAACAAAAAATAAAGGGGCCTATTACCAACAGCGTGCGTTAATTAACGCAAACCACAGTTAGCGTCGTTTTTGTTATCGCTGGATTCGTTTGCGGAGATAACGCGTTATTAGCAACGTTTTATCTCCAATGCGAAACAAATCCAGCGATGGCGGCGATTCCCAGCATTAGCACGAGAATTCCTTGCGATAAATTCCTATCGCTAAGGAAAAACTCGCTAATAGGCAGGTGGGGACTTAACCGTAGAATCCACCTCCCATAGACTATAATGGCTAAGTCAGGTTTCTAGCAGGTGTTAAAATCCAGCGCTAATCGGGGTTAGCGCACATTTTTATCGCTTCGCGGGCCTTGCTAATAGTGTGAAGTTGTGTTTGCGACTGTCTGCGTGTATTTTTAGTGAGGAACGCCCACTTTGCATGTCATTAGCGATAAATATCGCTGACATGCAAAGCGGTAAAAAACGGGCGCTAATGCCCGAAAACTGTCGCTAACTGCTGTTAGAGACAGTTTGCTGATAGGGCGATAAAAATATCGCCGCTTTAGCGGCAAAAAGTGCCGCTAAAGCGGCGATAGTGCCCTTGCTAATATGCCCCAAAAAGTGTTTTGCACACTTCTGTCATTGGGCTACATCTGGGTGATATTTGTGCTACATTTGGGCTCTTTTGTCTCTGGTGGCCATCTTGGGAGATTTATTTGTTATGAAGTTTCCTAATTTCCTCATTTACTGCAGTCTCCTCAGTAGGAAATGCTTTCAGTTTTTTACTTTGATTCCATCAAGAAGGCATTCAGATGGGTCACACATTCGCCATAAATTCTGAATGTTAGCACTCTAGTTGCTCATTAGATCACTGTAGTAAAGCTACTGCTCACTAGGGAAGTCTGCTGCTGGTATTGAAAGTGCATGTTTCAGTCTGCATGTCAGAATTCTTTAATGAAATAGAAGAGGATTTGAGAAGTCACTCAAAATGTGCCCTAATTTTTCTTTCTTCACACTAATCATAATTTCTATGGCAAAATGAACCCCCTCAGTTTGTTCCTTTTTAAATTAAATGTTTTAAATGTTACCAGTTTATTTCAATCAAGATGACTTCAGGTGTGCCATACTTTTGTCATAAGTAAGACTGTTAGCGCTCTAGTTGTTCTTTAGAACACTCTGGGACATTCTGTCATTGCGCTATACGTGGGCTACATCTGGGTGATATTTGTGCTACATTTGGGCTCTTTTGTCTCTGGTGGCCATCTTGGGAGACTTATTTGTTATGAAGTTTCCTAATTTCCTCATTTACTGCAGTCTCCTCAGTAGTTAAATGCTTTCAGTTTTTTACTTTGATTCCATCAAGAAGGCATTCAGATGCGTCACACATTCGCCATAAATTCTGAATGTTAGCACTCTAGTTGCTCATTAGATCACTGTAGTAAAGCTACTGCTCACTAGGGAAGTCTGCTGCTGGTATTGAAAGTGCATGTTTCAGTCTGCATGTCAGAATTCTTTAATGAAATAGAAGAGGATTTGAGAAGTCACTCAAAATGTGCCCTAATTTTTCTTTCTTCAGCACTAATCATAATTTCTATGGCAAAATGAACCCCCTCAGTTTGTTCCTTTTTAAATTAAATGTTTTAAGTGTTACCAGTTTATTTCAATCAAGATGACTTCAGGTGTGCCATACTTTTGTCATAAGTAAGACTGTTAGCGCTCTAGTTGTTCTTTAGAACACTCTGGGACATTCTGTCATTGGGCTATACGTGGGCTACATCTGGGTGATATTTGTGCTACATTTGGGCTCTTTTGTCTCTGGTGGCCATCTTGGGAGACTTATTTGTTATGAAGTTTCCTAATTTCCTCATTTACTGCAGTCTCCTCAGTAGTAAATACTTTCAGTTTTTACTTTGATTCCATCAAGAAGGCATTCAGATGTGTCACACATTTGCCATAAATTCAGAATGTTAGCACTCTAGTTGCTCATTAGATCACTGTAGTAAAGCTACTGCTTACCCGGGAAATCTGCTGCTGGTATTGAAAGTGCATGTTTCAGTCTGCATGTCAGAATTATTTAAAGAAATAGAAGAGGATTTGAGAAGTCACTCAAAATGTGCCCTAATTTTTCTTTCTGCAGCACTAATCATAATTTCTATGGCAAAATTAACCTCCTCATTTTGTTCCTTTTTAAATTAAATGTTTTAAGTGTTACCACTTTATTCCAATCAGGATGGCTTCAGGTGTGCCATACTTTTGTCATAAGTAAGACTGTTAGCGCTCTAGTTGTTCTTTAGAACACTCTGGGAAGCTGCAGTAGAACACAAAGGAATCAACTGACAGTCTCTGCCCTTGTTGGATGTACATGTTTTACTGAGAATGTCAGACTTCATTCTCACATGACTGAGAAAGATAATGTGAATTTACAGAAAATATGTTCTCATTTTAGCTTCTATATCACCTTCCAAACCTCTATGGGAAAAGTATGAGAAAATTGTTTTCTCTCAAACATGATTCATGATATCCCAGCAGAAGGCTTTTTCACAGGGTAAAATCCCCTTAGAACACACCACAATTCCTAAAATTAGTATGGTACCATCAACAAATGATTTATAATGTAACTAAAGTCTTATCACGCTTTATATGTTCTCCTTTTGGTGACCTTCAAAACCTTCCATTCACTACAATGCATTTTAATGAGGTGCTATCATGTATATTGGTCCCAAGATGGCTGCCAACACTTCTTGGATGAGATGTGTGGTTAGGATCCGCCCAGATATATATATTTTTTTCCTTTAATATTAAACAAACTACTGAATGGATTTACACCATTTAAACAAAAGGGTGCTTTCTGAACCAAGAGCTACCTTTTTGCCAAATTTGGTGTAATTCCGTTCAGCAGTTCGGGCTGTAGCCATGTCTAAAGTTTCCTATGGAAATTAACATGTGGAAAATGCGTTTTGGAACCCCCCTTTTTTCTCGGCTCCCGCTTGACGAATCAACCCGAAACGTTCAAGACAGGAGCTGACCGGAGCGCGCCATTACTTTTTGAAAATTCCGCGAAGATTCGTCAAACGGCACCAAAGATATTGGCAAAAGAAAAAACGCTTTTTGAATAGAAACAAGGTCCTAACTATAACTACCTACTGGCGACCGCCAGTAGGTAATATATATATATATATATATATATATATATATATATATATATATATATATATATATATATAACCTACTGGCGGTCGCCAGTAGGTAGTTATAGTTAGAACCTAGTTTCCATAGGAAAAGCATTTTTTGATGTGCTTATAACTTTGGCGTCGTTTGCCGAATCTTTACGAAATTTTCCAAAAAGTTCCTCTTTTCAGGTGAGCTCCTATCCTGAAAGTTTGGGGGTGATTCATGAAGGGGGGGCTGAGAAAAAAGGGGGGTCCCAAAACATTTTTTCTCCATGCAATTTCCATAGGAAACTTTAGACAAGGCTACAGGTCAAACTGCTGAATGGAATTACGCCAAATTTGGCAGGGAGAAAGGTCTTGGTCCAGAAAGCATGCTTTTGTTTAAATGGGGTAAGTCCGTTCAGTAGTTTTAGAGAAATATCAATATTTACAGATATCGATATTTGAGAATTCTGACATCTGATTGGCTGAGGCGTTACGAGCACGAGCGTGCGGCTCATTGGTTGTGAACTGTTGAAACTAGGAAGTGTTGGCAGCCATTTTGTGACTGACTTGAAAGGCATAGGGCGAAACAAAAGAGAAAAATTGTATAAGAGGGTATAGTAGGAACACTGTGGTCTTAGTTTAAGCAGTCTGTACGGTGCAGAGGCAGGGAGTTTGAATGTTGCGTAGGCCGTGGAAATCACGTCCGCAGACGTGGAAATCACGTCCGCAGAACAACGGTGCGCGGTATTGCAGCAAGGTTGCGTAGGCTCTGGAAATCCAGTCGGGAAAATAACAATGCGCCGTATTGCAGCCTTCCTTTAATATAATGCGCAGTAATGTTTATTTATAATGCGGTGTCCACTTTTATCACGACAATGTCACTTTCTTACACGAAAATTAATATTATGTGGGAGGGCGTGTTCTGTTCGTGTGTCTGGAACAAAATTAACGTTTAATTGGCTGAGGTGTTCCAACAACCAATCAATCAATCATTTGTAGAGCGCTCTACTCACCTGTAAGGGTCTCAAGGCGCTGACGGGGGGGCAGCTACTGGTCGAACAGCCAGGTCTTGAGAAGTCTCCTGAAGGTCAGCAGGTCCTGGGTCAGCCGCAGGTGGGCGGGGAGGGTGTTCCATGTCTTGGCAGTGAGGTGGGAGAATGATCTGCCACCGGTGGTCGTTCGGCAGATGCGTGGGATGGTGGCGAGGGTGAGGTCGGTGGAGCGAAGCTGGCGGTTCGGGGTGTAGAAGTACAGTCGTTCGTTGAGGTATGCTGGTCTGGTGTTGTGGAGTGCTTTGTGAGCGTGAGTGAGGAGCTTGAAGGTGATCCTCTTGTTGACCGGGAGCCAATGCAGGTCTCTCAAGTGGGTGGTGATGTGGCTGTGGCGAGGGAGTCCGAGGATGAGGCGTGCGGAGGCGTTTTGTATGCGTTGGAGTCTTTTCTGGATTGTAGCCATTGTTCCTGCGTAGAGGGCATTGATGCTGACGAGTGCTTGGGTGACCGTTTTTCTGGTTTCAGTGGGAATCCATCTGTAGATCTTGCGGAGCATGTGGGGGGTGTTGAAGCAGGAGGAGGAAACAGTGTTGACTTGCTGGGTCATAGAGAGCGTTGAGTCCAGGATGAACCCCAGGTTGCGTGCGTGGTTGGTGGGTGTCGGGGCAGCTCCCAGCGTGGCCGGCCACCAGGAGTTGTCCCATGCGGAGGAAGTGGAGCCGAGGATGAGGACCTCCGTCTTGTCTGAGTTCAGTTTCAGCCGGCTAGTCTTCATCCAATCTGCGACGGCCTTCATTCCCTCGTGGAGGTTGGATTTGGCGGTGGCCGGGTCCTTGGTGAGAGAGAGGATCAGCTGGGTGTCGTCGGCGTATGAGACGATGTTGAGGTGGTGTGCTTGGACGATGTTGGCGAACGGTGCCATGTAGATGTTGAAAAGGGTCGGGCTGAGGGATGATCCTTGGGGTACTCCGCAGATGATCGTGGTGGCTTCGGAACGGAAAGGGGGGAGGCGGACTTGCTGGGTTCTGCTGGTGAGGAAGGAGGTGATCCAGTCCAGGGTTTTGCCTCGGATCCCTGCGTCGTGGAGGCGTGTGCGCAGGGTGTGGTGGCAGACAGTGTTGAAGGCGGCCGAGAGGTCCAGGAGGATCAGGGCCGCGGTTTCGCCTTTGTCCAGTATGGTCCTGATGTCGTCAGTGGCGGCGATGAGGGCGGTTTCGGTGCTGTGATTGCTGCGGAAGCCGGATTGGGAGGAGTCCAGAACGTTGTTCTCCTCCAGGAAGTGGGTCAGTTGTCTGTTGGCGATCTTCTCAATGACTTTTGCCGGGAATGGGAGCAGGGAGATGGGTCGGAAGTTCTTGAGGTCCTTTGGGTCTGCCTTGTGTTTCTTGAGTAGGGCGTTGATCTCAGCGTGTTTCCAGCTCTCTGGGAAGGTGGCGGTCTCGAAGGAGCTGTTGATGATCTTTCGGAGTTGGGGTGCGATGATGGAGCTTGCCTTGTTGAAGATGTGGTGGGGCAGGGGTCAGAGGGTGAGCCGGAGTGGATGGTGTTCATGATTTTGATGGTGTCAACGAGCTCAATGTTCATTGGCTGCGAACCATTGAAAGTATAAGTGTTGCCAGCCATTTCCTCCCCGTCCGCGGAGTAGCAGGGACATCTGATTGGCTGACGTGTTCCAAGCAGGACCTTCCCAAGCTTAATGTTCATTGGCTGCGAACCATTGAAAATATAAGTGTTGCCAGCCATTTCCTCCCCGTCCGCAGAGTAGCAGGGACATCTGATTGGCTGACGTGTTCCAAGCAGGAACTTCCCAAGCTTAATGTTCATTGGCTGCAAACCATTGAAAGTACAAGTGTTGCCAGCTATTCCCTCCCCCTCTGCGGAACACCATGGACATTTTATTGGCTAAATTGTTCCTAGTACAAGTTTGCTCATTATTGGCTCAGAACGGTTCACTGTTGTGAACCATTTTGTGACGCAGTTCAATGGAGTACGGGAAAAGAAAGTAGTAGCTGGGAGGGTAGGAACACTATTAACTCTGTACAGTGGTCACAAGGTGGTGGAGAGGGATTGTGAAGGTAAAAATAGTTTTTTATATATTTTAAGGGCCATTTATATAATTGGCGTGGGGTGTACAAATCACGGCGAGAAAATAACAAAGTTTGTTGCGGTCTTCTTTTTATTAAGTTTGCGGGTGGGATACTTCCCAGGAGCACTGTTTAGTTATAATGTGGTGTTTACTTTTCTAACGGGGAGCTGTGGTTGCGCAGCAAAAATTTCAGTCTAGGATTGAAATTGTTTTTATTAAGCAATTACAAATATACTTTGTTTGGAAACTGAAGCTGTATATATCAAAGGGGTAGTATAATAATATACACTACTGGTCGTATATATTCTATAGGGAGAAGGTGAATAGGAACCGCAACAGACAAAAATAGAAATAGTAAAAAAACATTCAGAAATGTGGGGTTTATCAAAGGTATTCAGTAAGAAAGTATCTATGGAAACGATTTTTTTTAAACTGCAATTTCCAAAAATATTGTCACTGTAAAAATATCTGATCAAGTAAGTTATAAAGGTCAGTAAACTGTATTTCAGATGGTTTACTCCTGGCGGCGAGAAATCTCCAATTCCTGTTGTGTGGAAATATCACACTCTTACAATATACACAGTGTCACTGATGGCACACAAAAAGGAAAATGAAAATGAAGTCCTCAATATAAAACAAGATCAATAACGAAATACTTTCCAGTGATGAGTATGTTGAGAGCTTCTTTTCTCTGGGACTTCGAAATCTTTCATCTTCGCGCCAATGGGTCATAAAGTGCTCTGAGATCACAATGACTGTTAATATTATAATATACATATTCACAGTATATAATCCCAAGAAAGAAACAGAGTAAGAACGAGAAGGTGCTGACGTTAAATATAAATCTTTAGTCTTCGCGCCAACGGGTCACAAACTCCTCTGAGATCATAATATGTGGTTATTATAATATACATACTCACACTATATGATGTCAAGGGGGAAATAGACTACAAACTAGAAGCTGCTGACGTTACATATAAATCTTTAGACTTCGCGCTGACGGGTCACCAACACTTCTGAGGTCAAATACAGTGTCAATATTACAATATACAAAGTCACACTATATGAGCTCAAAGGAGCCAGAACAGGAACAATGTTTGCTGTATTCTGTCTGTTTCTGAAAACAAGCTGCTGACGTTACATATAAATGGCAAAAACAACCAATAACACTTTTTTCTAAATACAAGTGTTTAAAGATTGACAAATAGCTACGTATTATAAATATCTAGTATTGCATAATCAAAGAACTTACAACTCAGGATTATGTTTTGTGGCCGCAAAGAAGAATCCGACTGTAGAAAAGAGCACCTGCATCACTGAATGGAGATGCGTAAATAACTCATAAAAACTAAACTAATCTATCAACGGGTGTGGTTTATATACTTTTTGGTTATTCAGTAGTCTATGGAAGGAAGATGCGGCTCCGCCCATTTAGATGTCACGTTTTACAGTTGACACGTGCTCACGTTTTAACTGTTTCACTTGTGCATGTGTTGGGAAAAGTTACAAAATGTGAAGCGGAAAAAGTTTCGATTTCGAACCTAACACGTATAAGGTCCTTAATATTTACATACGTTGGAGAGCTTAAAAACTGTTACCCGGAAAACCGTGTCATTTCCATTCTCATGAGTAAATACATTTATTGATGATTGATTGAACGTGCCGCTGGAGCCGGGAATCGAACTGTGAACGCTGTTGTTCGAAGTCAGGTATCATAGCTGCTCCGTCACACTTTTGCCACACTTATATGTTAATTAGTGCTAATTAAGTTTTAAACATTGTTAAATTATAACTTATAACAGACTACTGTTACAGTTAGTTTTTCACTACAAAAAGTATGCACGTCTTTTTTAAATTTAGTTAAAAACAATATAGGTTTTAGGGACATTGTAGTTAGAAATTAGCATTTAAAAAACCTTTGAAATTCACTGAAAAAACCATTGGTTTCAGGGACGTTATAGTTAGAAATTAGCATTTAAAAAACCATTGAAATTCACTGAAAAAACCATAGGTTTTACAGATGTTATAGTTAGAAATTAGCATTTAAAAAACCTTTGAAATTCACTGAAAAAACCATAGGTTTCAGGGGCGTTATAGTTTGCTGGACATTTCACTCGTACAAAACCATAGAAATTCCACTGTTATAGTTAGTTCAGCTAACTATAACTCGCGCCCCCGCAATGCACTGCTCATGACGTCATATTACATCATTCATGGCATGGTCAGTGACATCACTGATGACATCACTGATGACATCTGAAATGACATCACTGATGACATCACTGATGACATCATCCACGTGAAAATCTGATGCACCTCCTCACAGTCTAATATAACCTTTAATACACCCACTGTAAAATACAGACTACCATTTTCGAAACCATCGAGACACCAATACCAGTTACTACATACGCACTCTTTCATTCCTAGGTCTACACACACATCCACTCATTCACCCATACATTCACTTATACATGCAGTTACTCATCAATACAACACTATGATATGCACTCATACACCTATTCAGACTCTCACACACCGCCACTCATCCATGGAGTTACTCACACACCTAGTCACTCATGCAAAGAATCAATCACACTCCCATTTACTCACCTATACAGTTATACACACACCACCTCCCTAATTCATACAGATACTAACGCATAATTACTCTCTTATATAATCACTGATACAAGTACACACTCATCCATACAGCCACTCTCACAATCACTCACTCTCACATATACTCATTTATATACAGCATCACTCACATATACTGCCTTTTACATATGTAGTTACTCACACATGTACCACTGAGACATCCATTCACTCACCAACACACCCATACACACACTCACCCACCCATACAGCTGTTTCCACATGCACTCTTGAACCCATACACCCAGTGAATCAACCACTCACAAATCAATGCACAGAGTCACACACCTCCAACCCACCCACACACACACTCAGTCTCCCATACAAATACTCAGGCAAACAATCAATAACCCTTATAAACACTCATGTAGCTACTGACCAACCCATGTAGCAGCTTACACAACAACAGACAGACTGATACACACATTCACACAGTTTAGTCACTAACCCATGCATTCAGTAAGACACGTTTAATCACTCACTTATACAATCAGTCACACACCTGTAAAATCCCCCATCCAGACACTTATACACCCACTCATTCTTCAATACACCTAAGAATATATGTAAAACAAATTTAAAAATTACAGAAACACACAGTCACTGGATGATGTCATCAGTGATGTCATTTCAGATGTCATCAGTGATGTCACTGACCATGCCATGAATGATGTAATATGTGACGTCATGAGCAGTGCATTGCGGGGCGCTAGTTATAGTTAGCTGAACTAATTTCTACTATAGCGTCTGTAAAACCTATGTTTTTTTCAGTGAATATATATATATATTAACCAAATCGTGAAATAGAAATAAAGAGAATCTCTTCTTAAATTACACTGATGTCCCGTGTTGGTGTCCAGGTACCGGATGGGAACTGGAGTTGTTGTTCATATATATATATATTCACTGAAAAAACCATAGGTTTCAGGGGCGTCAGTGATGTCATTTGAGATGTCATCAGTGATGTCATGAGTGATGTCACTGACCATGTCATGAGTGATGTAATATGTGACGTCATCAGCAGTGCATTGCGGGCGCGCGAGTTATAGTTAGCTGAACTAACTATAACGGGGGAATTTCTATGGTTTTGTACGAGTGAAATGTCCAACTAACTATAACGCCCCTGAAACCTATGGTTTTTTCAGTGAATTTCTAAGGTTTTTTTTAAATGCTAATTTCTAACTATAACGTGCCTGAAACCTATGGTTTTTTCAGTGAATATATATATATTTATTATACTATGTATACATGTGAAAATGTCTCGGTCCCCTGTTTGCCTCGGTGGCACGGAAAAAATGGGTGGAACTGACGTCAGCATGCCGACGAGGTTCTCTTATGGCTCCGATGACGTCATACGGTGTCGCGAGCGGAGCCGTGCTATTATGACGTCCTCGTTGACGTGGGAGAGCTAGGAAAGAATTTCTGTGGAATGCTGGTGCAGGGGATATTCACCTAAGTGTTCAGGCTAGTCCTTTGGGAGCAACTGTTTATGTTGCCACTCCAGAAACCGAAACCAGTGATCCGAGGGCAGAGGCCCTGCAGATGGCACACGAGGTGGGGTGCCCAGTCGTGTGCACCGGCGGGGCAGCGAAGTGACAAGCACCACAACCCACAAAAAAGGTAACGAGGGCACTGAATAACACAGGATCTTCTCTTTGTATCTGGCAGGAACAACGAAGTTAAAATGCCCTAGTACCAAAATGTAGAATTAGTGCTACAACGGTCTTCAAGAGGACCTGCGATGCCGCTTCTGCCTCCCGTACCCTGGAGGTGGCACATGGGTCACGCGGTACGGTCATACTGCGGTGGGACGCACACTCGTTGACCTCTCGTGGCACTGCTCCACACTTCAGGGAGGACGCTTTCCATTAGCTATGTTTTCTGATGACATGTCGCGCCGGCCCCGTCCAACAACAGAACTCCTTTAGATCCAAACAGACTCTTCCACTCTCTCACCGGAAGTGAAACCAGGCCACGCGGACACTTTCACAATACAACAACCGGGAATGCACTTTTCGGTAAAAAAACCACATTCCTTCCTCCTAATTAATCAAATAAACGTCTCACTGAAGAACAGGGGCCAGCTTCGATCGGTAAACAGCCGTTACAACGACTTTTTTACTTTGCGATACCATTACAACGCATGCATTACCACGCATGCGTTGTACATCCTAAAGTCATTACTACGCATTTTTTAGAACGCATGGTCATTTACCACGCATGCCTTTACAACAAATTTTGTTGTAAAGGTATGTATGGTAAATGACCATGCGTTCTAAAAAACATGTAGACGATCCATGTCGTTGTAAGGAAACAGAGGCTGTTCCGTTTCCTCACAACGACGTGCACCGCCCCTCAGAGACGACGTGAAGTAGGAACCACGAGGAGAGAGGAACAACGAGGAGTGAGAGGTAAGGGGGATTGGGCATGGGGTGGGGGTTTCTTTTCTAGGGTTTAGGGTAGTGCAGTGGTGTTTGGGTGGTGTAGGGGGTGGTGCTGGGGGTAGTGTTTTAGGGTTTAGGGTAGTGCAGTGGTGTTTGGGTAGTGTAGGGGGTCGTGCTGGGGATAGTGTTTTAGGGTTTAGGGTAGTGCAGTAGTGTAGGGGGTCGTGCTGGGGGTAGTGTTTTAGGGTTTAGGGTAGTGCAGTGGTGTATGGGTAGTGTAGGGGTCGTGCTGGGTTAGTGTTTTAGGGTTTAGGGTAGTGCAGTGGTGTTTGAGTAGTGTAGGGGGTCATGCTGGTGGTAGTGTTTTAGGGTTTAGGGGAGTGCAGTGGTGTTTGTGTAGTGTAGGGGGTCATGCTGGGGGTAGTGTTTTATGGTTTAGGGTAGTGCAGTGGTGTTTGGGTAGTGTAGGGGGTCGTGCTGGGGGTAGATTTAGGGTTTAGGGTAGTGCAGTGGTGTTTGTGTAGTGTAGGGCGTTGTGCGGGGGGTAGTGTTTTAGGGTTTATGTTAGTGCAGTGGTGTTTGGGTAGTGTAGGGGTAGTGCTGGGGTAGTGTTTTAGGGTTTAGGGTAGTGCAGTGGTGTTTGTGTAATGTAGGGGGTAGTGCTGGGGGTAGTGTTTTAAGGTTTAGGGTAGTGCAGTGGTGTTTGGGTAGTGTAGGGGTTCATGCTGGGGGTAGTGTTTTAGGGTTTAGGGTATGGCAGTGGTGTTTGGGTAGTGTAGGGGGTCGTGCTGGGGGTCGATTTAGGGTTTAGGGTAGTGCAGTGGTGTTTGTGTTGTGAGGTGGTCGTGCTGGGGGTAGTGTTTTAGGGTTTAGAGTAATGCAGTGGTGTTTGTATAGTGTAGGGGGTTTAGGGTAGTGCAGTGGTGTTTGTGTAGTGTAGGGGGTCATGCTGGGGGTTGTGTTTTAGGGTTTAGGGTAGGGCAGTGGTGTTTGTGTAGTGTAGGGGGTAGTGTTTTAGGGTTTAGGGTAGTGCAGTGGTGTTTGTGTAGTGTAGGGGGTCATGCTGTGGGTAGTGTTTTAGGGTTTAGGGTAGTGCAGTTGTGGTTGTGTAGTGTACGGGGTCATGTTTTAGGGTATAGGGTAGTGCAGTGGTGTTTGGGTAGTGTAGGGGGTCATGCTGGGGTTAGTGTTTTAGGGTTTAGGGTAGTGCAGTGGTGTTTGGGTAGTGTAGGGGGTCGTGCTGGGGGTAGTGTTTTAGGGTTTAGGGTAGTGCAGTGGTGTTTAGGTAGTGTAGGGAGTCGTGCTGGGGGTAGTGTTTTAGGGTTTAGGGTAGTCCAGTGGTGTTTGTGTAGTGTAGGGAGTCGTGCTGGGGGTAGTGTTTTAGGGTTTAGGGTAGTGCAGTGGTGTTTGGGTAGTGTAGGGGATCATGCTGGGGTAGTGTTTTAGGGTTTAGGGTAGTGCAGTGGTGTTTGTTTAGTGTAGGGGGTCATGCTGGGGGTAGTGTTTTAGGGTTTAGGGTAGTGCAATGGTGTTTGTGTAGTGTAGGGGGTAGTGTTTTAGGGTTTAGGGTAGTGCAGTGGTGTTTGTGTACTGTAGGGGGTCATGCTGGGTTCTAGTGTTTTAGGGTTTAAGGTAGTGCAGTGGTATTTGTGTAGTGTAGGGGGTAGATTTAGGGTTTAGGGTAGTGCAGTGGTGTTTGGGTAGTGTAGGGGGTCGTGCTGGGGGTAGTGTTTTTGAGTTTAGGGTAGTGCAGTTGGGTTTGGGTAGTGAAGGGGGTCATGCTGGGGGTAGTGTTTTAGGGTTTAGGGTAGTGCAGTGGTGTTTGGGTAGTGTAGGGGTCAACCAACATGAATTTGTCCTTGTGTGATGTAACCAATGCTCATGTAAAGCACTCCAATACCTGACCAGTCTGCACTATATAAAACTGCAAAAAAACAAAAAATAAAAAGTGTTTTGCACACTTCTGTCATTGGGCTATACGTGGGCTACCTCTGGGTGATATTTGTGCTACATTTGGGCTCTTTTTTCTCTGGTGGCCATCTTGGGAGACTTATTTGTTATGAAGTTTCCTAATTTCCTCATTTACTACAGTCTCCTCCGTAGGAAATGCTTTCAGTTTTTTACTTTGATTCCATCAAGAAGGCATTCAGATGTGTCACACATTTGCCATAAATTCAGAATGTTAGCACTCTAGTTGTTCATTAGATCACTGTAGTAAAGCTACTGCTCACCAAGGAGTTAACTGGAAGTCTACTGCTGGTATTGAAAGTGATTGTTTCAGTCTGCATGTCAGAATTTTCTAATGAAATAGAAGAGGATTTGAGATCTCACTTAAAACATGCCCTAAATTTTCTTTTTGCAGCACTAACCATAATTTCTATGGCAAAATGAACCCCCTCATTTTGTTCCTTTTTAAATTAAATGTTTTAAGTGTTACCAGTTTATTCCAATCAAGATGGCTTCAGGTGTGCCATACTTTTGTCATAAGTAAGGCTGTTAGCACTCTAGTTGTTCTTTAGAACACTCTGGGAAGCTGCAGTAGAACACAAAGGCATCAACTGACAGGCTGCTCCTGTTGAAATATAACAGGAAGATATTTGAGATCTCACTTAAAACATGTCCTAATTTTTCTTTCTACAGCACTAACCATAATTTCTATGGCAAAATGAACCCCCTCATTTTGTTCCTTTTTAAATTAAATGTTTTAAGTGTTACCAGTTTATTCCAATCAAGATGGCTTCAGGTGTGCCATACTTTTGTCATAAGTAAGGCTGTTAGCACTCTAGTTGTTCTTTAGAACACTCTGGGAAGCTGCAGTAGAACACAAAGGCATCAACTGACAGGCTGCTCCTGTTGAAATATAACAGGAAGATATTTGAGATCGCACTTAAAACGTCCTAATTTTTCTTTCTACAGCACTAACCATAATTTCTATGGCAAAATGAACCCCCTCATTTTGTTCCTTTTTAAATTAAATGTTTTAAGTGTTACCAGTTTATTTCAATCAAGATGGCTTCAGGTGTGCCATACTTTTGTCATAAGTAAGGCTGTTAGCGCTCTAGTTGTTCTTTAGAACACTCTGGGAAGCTGCAGTAGAACACAAAGGCATCAACTGGCAGGCTGCTCCTGTTGAAATATAACAGGAAGATATTTGAGATCACACTTGAAACATGTCCTAATTTTTCTTTCTACAGCACTAACCATAATTTCTATGACAAAATGAACCCCATCATTTTGTTCCTTTTTAAATTAAATGTTTTAAGTGTTACCAGTTTATTCCAATCAAGATGGCTTCAGGTGTGCCATACTTTTGTCATAAGTAAGACTGTTAGCTCTCTAGTTGTTCTTTAGAACACTCTGGGAAGCTGCAGTAGAACACAAAGGAATCAACTGACAGTCTCTGCCCTTGTTGGATGTACATGTTTTACTGAGAATGTCAGACTTCATTCTCACATGACTGAGAAAGATAATGTGAATTTACAGAAAATATGCTTTCATTTTAGCTTCTGGAGCACCTTCCAAAACTGTATGGGACAAGCATGTGAAAATAGTTTTCTCTCAAACATGATTCATGATATCCCAGCAGAAGGTTTTTCACAGGGTAAAATCACCTTAGAACACACCACAATTCCTGAAATTAGTATGGTACCATCAACAAATGAATTCTAATGTAACTAAAGTCTGTTATCACCCTTTATAGTTCTCCTTTTGGTAACCCTCAAAATCTTCGATTCACTACAATGCATTTCAATGGGGTACTATCATTTATATTGGTCCCAAGATGGCTGCCAGCAATTCCAGGATGAAGTGCTGACAGCCAATCAGATCTCACGATGACATGTGTGGTTAGGCTCCGCCCAGATATATATGTGTTTTTACTTTTGATTTTCTCAGCAACTACTGAACGGATTTACACCATTTAACAAAAGGGTTCTTTCTGAACCAAGAACTACCTCTTTGCCAAATTTGGTGTAATTCCGTTCAGCAGTTCGGGCTGTAGCCTTGCATAAAGTTTCCTATGGGAAATTGATTTTTTGACTCTTATTTTTTTAATTTCTCCGCAATTACTGAACGGATTTACACCATTTAACAAAAAGGGTTCTTTCTGAACCAAGAACTACCTCTTTGCCAAATTTTGTGTAATTCCGTTCAGCAGTTCGGGCTGTAGCCGTGGCTAAACTTTCCTATGGGAAAATGAATGGGGAAAACACGTTTTGGGACCCCCCTTTTTTCTCGGCCCCCGCTTGACGAATCACCCCGAAACTTTCAGGATAGGAGAGGACCGGAGCAGGCCATAAAGTTTGAAAATTTCGCGAAGATTCCTCAACCGACGCAAGAGTTATTTCAAATAGAATGTTGCGGATTTCCTCTGGAAAATAGGTCCTAACTATAACTATCTACTGGCGACCGCCAGTAGATAATATATATACATATATATATATATATATATATATATATATATATATATATATATATATTATCTACTGGCGGTATATATATATATATATATATATATATATATATATAATCCTAATCAGGGAACGGCACAAGCAAACCCCAAATTAACTACCATTCACCCTCTGGTAGCTTGATACAGAGCAGTCAGACTTAACTTGAAGGCAATGTGTATGGTATTTCTGCAACACGTCAAACACCACACAAAATGATACACACCACACCAGGTTTAGAAAGATAGAGTGGATTTTAATAAATAAAACAAGAACAAAACAACAAAAATCTAATTAGTAAAACCAGAGATGTTGAATTTTTAAAGTTTTAGGTTGAAATAGGGCCAAAATGCACAAAGCGACAACAAGGGATATCCGGTCGCACTGGACCTGGACAAAGTCACAAGTTCAGGCTGACCGCAATGGAGCGCAGGCTGGCTACAGGGACCCAGGCTGCAGAGCATTCTGTGGATCCAGGTCGAAGAAGCGCCGTGCAGCTGAAGCAATGCGGCGGTACCGAGATGCAGCAAGGTGGCGATGTGAGGTCCTGTTGCATCATCGTCGAAGATCCCATTGACAGGGCTTGCAATGCGAAGTCCTAGCATCGGAGATGCAGTATGCAGCTGACGATGCATCAGCTCTGAACAGCTGCGAGGCTGCGATGCAGAGTCTGTCATCATCAAGACTGCCTTCAACAAGAGATGCGAGGACCTGGAACGGAGATGCGCAACACCTTCAATGATGAGTCAGTTTCAAGGACTGCAAGGGCGATGTGAGCCTTATGCGCTGGGTCCAATCTACACAGCAGCAGCAATGTGTTGGTTTTGCTCAAGGGTGCACCGTTTAGCAAAGAATATATGTTGGTTCTGCTCGGGGGTGTGCTGTTTAGCAGAGAAGATGCTTTGGTTCCCCTGGTGAGCACCTTAGGTCCACTTCCAAGTGTGCAGGACTAGGGGTGATACCACTTGGCAGGGTAGACTCACAGATGGCAGAGTCCAGGTGCAGATGCATGGTTGTTGGAAGCCTGTTATTTCCCTGAGGCTTCAGATCAGGAGGCCATCCAAATGGCCCCTGGAGTCATTCTGGGTTCTGGGTTCAAGAGATGCAAGTCCAGTCTTTCTCATCCAGGTGAGAGGGCAGCAGGCCAGCACAGCAAAGCAGGAGTCCTGCATTGTAGCAGTCCAGCAAAAGTAACCCAATATTTGTAAATCACAAACTAATCACCCGTAAGGGTCTCAAGGCACTGGGGGCCGTTGGGGAGATTAAGTGAGCTATTGCCCACAGTCACATGATACTGAGCTGATCTACCTCCAGCACTGGGAATCGAACCGTGAGCCCCATGTTCCGGAGTCAGCTGCCCTGGCCGCTGCACCTTACCTCTCCCTCAGCATGCAGTCCTTTCAGCAGTACAGCAGTCCTTCCTCCTGGCAAAGTATCCACAGGTCCAGAAGTGTTCTGAAGTGGTGGTGTCTGAGGTACAGCACTTATACCCAGTAGAACTTTTGAAGTGGGAGAGACTTCAAAAACATGCCTTTGAAGTGCACAGATGTCATCCCTTCCTTTCCTGGCTCCAGCCTTACTAAAGGAGAGTGTGTGTGGACAGGACACAGCATATTCAGGTGTACGTGAGGCTGTGCCCAGCTCCTCCCTCCCATCAGCCCAGAGATGGCCCATTAAGACACACCTTAGTTCCCATTGTGTACGGCTGTCTAGGAGAAATACACTAAGCCCAACTGCCACCTACACCCAGTCAAGAGACTAGTGACGGACTGCAGGCACCAAAGGCAGTCCTATGCCATGGGGATGCATTTCAGGGCTGGGCCAGCCCATACAAATCTTTGGCCCCTGTTAGACCTGACTTTTCCAGCAGGTTTATCCTTTATGACTCTGGGCACTTTACCACTGCTGATCAGTGCTAAAGTGCATATGATCTCCCTGTAAATTGTATTTATGGATTGGTGATTCCATTACTGGCACATTTGATTTACTGGTAAGTCCCTAGTACAGTGCACTGTATGTGCCCAGGGCCTGTAAATCAAATGCTGCTAGTGGGCCTGCAGCACTGAATACCCACATGAGCAGCTTGTAAATGTAACTCAGACCTGCCACTGCAGTGTCTGTGTGTAGTTTGGTACTGCCATGACGACCTGGCAAGTGCACCCACTTGCCATGCCCTAACCTTCCCTTTTCTTACATGTAAGACACCCCTAAGGTAGGCCCGAGGTAGCCCCAAGGTCAGTGTGCAGTGTATTTGAAAGGTTGGACATGTACTGAGGTGTGGGACATGTCCTGATAGTGAAATACAGTGTATTTTGTTTTTCACTATTGAAAGGCTATCTGTCCAATAGGATAGAATAGGAGTTTATTCATTACCTCTTATAAATATAACTTCCCATTGGGACAAGGTAGAAAGATGGAGTTTAGTATGCCTGTACTCAGGATATAAAGATGCATCTTGTAGTAAGGATGATTTTTATATTCTGGGTTTGAAAATACCACTACTTTTAGAAAGTGGGTATTTTCTTGCATAGCCATCCAGTGTGCCTCTGCTAGGTTTGTGTATTGACTGTCTGGCTTTGGAGTGACGGGCTGGGGATATGCATTCTCTCAGACAGCCACTGGTGGAGGGTTGATGTGTCCTGCCTTTCCTGGATGAGTCAGGGCTGGGCTGAATAGACCTGGGCTGCAATTAGAGTAGGGGGAGGATATTTCCTTTACACCTGAATGGGCCTGGTCTGCTTTGGACAATGCTGACTCCACCTCCTGCCAGGAAGCTGGGCCGAAGAGGACAGAACTGGTTTTGCTGAGCACAGACACTCTCTGACTCCAGAGAACAAAGGATTTTGTACTGTAAAAAGTGGGGCCCAGAACCCTGAACTTTAGATCACTTTTGGACTTCAAGAGGAACCTCTGCCAAGGAGAAGAGCTGGAAGAAGCTGGAGGAGGAGTACTGCCTCTTTGCTGTGTGTTGTCTGGGGTTGGCCTGCAGTAGCTGTTTCTGTCAAGGAGAGGAACTGGGTGTGTATCCTGCTTGACAAAGTATCTCCAAGGGCTTGAAGTTGAGCTTGACCCCTGTTTAAGAAGTGACAGAAACAGCAAAGACTTCACCATCCTTCTGGCACTGTCTCTGGAACCGCTGGTTTCAGCCGCCGCAGGAGAAAAGAGCAGCCAACTCTGTCACCGAGTCCGTTGCTGGTTCCATGTCCTGAAGGCATCACAGAAGGCACCACCACACTTCGCACTGCATCCGTGGTCTCACCTCCGCAGCTGGGCGACCACCACCGAGCCGTTGCTTGCACCGCCTGCTGTGGGCACCGAACTCCGCACCGCCTCTCTTCACTCTGCCTGGACGTCACCGACACCGTCGCTGCCCGACCCGAACATCAGCCGGCTCTGTCGCCTGAACCGTGACCTACCAGTACCCCATCGAGCACCGCTTCACTCCGCATCGTAAGCCTTGGCCTCACCGATGCCGTTGGACGACCGTCACCGAGCCGCTGCCTGCACCGCGCCTTGAGGGCATCGCATGCTGCACCACTTCCACTTCACATCGCAACCGCGATGTTTGCCCCGACCGGCCCGCACCAACTTGTTGGCCGCAACAAGATGGTACTTTCTGTCAACGCTTTAGCTAGTCAGTACCGACACTGTCGGCTGGAACTGTTAGACTCTGTTGTTTTCAGCATCGCAGTAGCCCCGGATGGACTCAGAAGAACTGTGTTTTCAGCTATCCTTGCAAATTGAAAGTTATCTTGCAATGTTGTGTAGTTCCTATAGTACCCCTGCAGGACCTGCACGTTTGGATAATATAAACTGTGGGCTTGGTGGCAGACTAGCTCTGTGCACCCCCACCGCGTATGTTAGCCAGATTTGCATTACCTAGCTCACAGTGCCAGTAGAATCTCCTCTTATTGGGGAGAGATTAGTTCCTGGCAACCTTAGATCATGACAACCCTGATTCCTCAGAATCGTGGAAACAATGTACTACTTTTCGCTCAGTCACTCGTGCTTACTTATTCGGTTTTGTCTCAGAGAGTTACGCAGAATAAACAGTCAGGGCGTTTCAATAAGTATTTATTGAACAGTTGTTATTCTAGTGTAAAATATATGTGCTGCAGCAACCAGCAGACAATAGCAGAGATATATTATCAGCAGTACGATAAAAGTGAAGGGATAGAACAGTTCTACCATATTGCAATAATCATGAATACATACATGAATATAAAAAGCATTATGAAGAGTGCGCGTACTCCTATGAAGCCTAACTAGATATACCTGAGTGTACCTAGCATATGTGTAGGTCTAAAAGCCTAAGACCCAAGAATCCTTCTAGGATTTAGTCGAACCCCATTACCTGAATAGAGAGAGTGTGGGACCCCGTCCTGGTCTCGAGTTGGACACCCCGCAAGGGCTGTGTTAGACCGCTGTCAGCTGGAGCGACTGCATGCAGGAGTTTCAGCATCTCTGGTCAGTGTGTCAGCATGGAAGTCTCGGTTCCCTCTATCTTACCGAGGCAAGATGTGGTGTATTTATACCCTAAAGTGTCTCGTCCCTCATTATGGTTTGTATTGGTCTTTATTAGACATGAGGAAGACGTCAGGGGTGAACTTTGTACATACATATTATGCGGGAGATTTAGCTGGTGAATGCTCATGCATAATTTATGAGTACATTTTAGGCCTGTGTTCGGGAAAAACCCTGCAGTGTTCTAACCACAGACTAGATAACGTTCAACCCTCAGAGCTTGTTGTGTACTGTAGGGAACTAATGTAGGTGAAAGATCATGCCTCTATTAGGGCATAGGAGATCATGACTACAATAGGGCATAGACGATTATGACCAAAATAGGGCATATGCGATTATGACCATAATAGGGCATATACGAATATGACCATATACAGCATATATTAACGCGTCTATATTAGGGCTTCTATATGAAACATAACAGCAAAGTAACTATTTTTACAGTATTGTATGTTGGATTTGTGTCGTATTTGGTCTTGTTGATTTAGATAAAGTTTTGCTTATTTTCTAAACTGGTGCAGTGTACATTTGTAGTGTTTTCACTGGGTTACTGTATGCATGCACAAATGCTTTACACACTGCCTCTGAGATAAGCCTGACTGCTCGGGCCAAGCTACCAAGGGGGTGGGCAGGGGTTATTTTAGAAGTGCTTCCCCCTTACCCTGACTAGGAAGAAGGGTCCCTACTTGGACAAAGGTGCAAACCATTGCCCACTAGAGACCCCCATTTCTAACATCCCCCCAAACGGCGAGGCACCTGGCACAGTATAGAGGTGTGGGAGTTCAGACAGTGAATTAGCAATAAAAAGGCCTTGATGTCTTGTTTTTATCTTATTACATTTGTTGCTTGTTCCAAGATAGGTTAAATGTCAGGCTATATCTTACAAAATATTGCTGCTTATTCTTCTAATGTGGAGATATTGTTTATTTTTCTTCCTTTGTCTGCAAAGAGGGAAGATTTTGTAAAGTGAACTATGTTACAATCTGTCTGTGGTACAGAGAAGGCCACGGAAATTAGGCAGGCGGGGAGACCTAAATTATGTGTCAATTTTAACTAAATTATGTGGCATGAAAACAAAATGATGTGGCTTAATGCAGCACATTTTGTAATGGTATCACGTCATTATTTTGGCATTTGTTCACGTTACCATTGTATGGGTAAAAGTTTCACTTCATTTATACCAGTTCCACATCAAAATACAGCTGTAAGTAAATCAAAGGTGACCAGTTACCTTTGCAAAGGACCTTCCACTAAATGGCACATCATATTGCAGCATTTGTAGTAATTTTGATCTGTTTAAGCTAGAAGCAAAAATTGTTTTTGTTGCAAATATGCAGAATATGCAGATGATGGATTATTTGGCAAATGTGATAAATTTATAATGTTAACGACCTGGCATCCTTTACATTGCTCCCCCCGTCTTTTTGCCTCTTCCTTCTATATTTTTAACTGTGTGCTGGATTTCGTTTTTGCTTGTTTAGGTGCTCTGGCACTTTACCACTGTTGATCAGTGCTAAAGTGCAAGTGCTCCCTGTGTGAATTATGATTATGACTGGTTATCTATGATTGGAATATTTGATTTACTGGTGAGTCCCTAGTAAAGTGCACTGAGTGTGCCTAGGCCCTGTAAATCACATACAACTAGTGAGCCTGCACTACTGGTTGTGCCACCCACACAAGTAGCTTTTCAAATGTGTCTCAGACCTGCCACTGCAGTGTCTAGACGTGTAGTTTTTAAACTGCCATGTCGACCTGGAAAGTGCACCCACTTCCCAGGCCTAACACTTCCCTTGTACTATATGCAAGGCACCCCTAAGCTAGGCCCAAGGTACCCCCATGGGCAGGGTGCAGTGTATGTGAAAGGTAGGACATGTGCTGGTGTGTTTTACATGTCCTGATAGTGAAATACTGCCAATTTCTTTTTTCACGATTGAAAGACTATCTCTGCCATAGGTTATCATTGAAGCTGTCTTGTACCATCTTACAAGTGTAACATTCAATTGGGAAGTGATTTGGAGTTTAGGTTCCCTGGACTCAGAATCATTTAAAAAGATATCTTTTAGTGAAGGTGCTTTTTAGAATGTGTGGTTGAAAATTCCACTTTTAGAAAGTGGCCATTTTCTTGCTTTACCATTCTGTGCCTCTGCCTGCCTGTGGAATCAACGTCTGGTTTAGAATGGCTGGGGCTGTTTTGTGCATTCACTCCAGACATTCACACAAAGCCTCGCATATCCTAAATGCCCATCACCAGGTTGATGGGTCTGCCCTGAGCTAGAGTGGTGGGAGGAGTTGTCACTGGCATCTGAATAGGGCTGTGACTGCCATTCACAATGCTGTCTCCACCTCCTGTAGTGTAGCGAGACCTGGGAGGCTAGAACTGATTCTTGTGAGCAAGAGAGACTTTTCTTTGAAGGATGCTGATTTCAAAAGCTGAAAGTAATATAAGTATTGGGGCTCTGACCCCAGAGCTTTAGAACATTTCTAGAGTAAGAGGACCCTGCCACAAAGAAGAGTTGTAGAGCTGCCAGGAGGAGTACTCAGCTGCAGCCCGTGTAGGTAAGGGTGGTGGGGCGGTGGGCCTGGGTGGGGATCGGATTTTGACGGACGATGACGAGGGAAAAGTGAATGAATAATTAATTTTCCCTCATCATCGTCAGTTGAAATCCCCCCACCTGGCCCTACCGCCCCACCGCTTTTTCCTGCACAGGCCACGGCTGGGAGTACTGCCCCTTTGCTGTATGTTGCTTTGCTGGGTTGGCCTGCAGTTTCTGCTTCTGTCTGTGGGAAGTGGAAAGGACTAGACTTAACTTTGCTTTAGTGTCCTGCTTCAGATTCTTGAAGGGCTTTATGTAGAGCTGGCCTCTTGATAAGAAATCTCAGGAACACAAAGACTTCACCAGCAGCATTCCTGAACTCCACTGCAGGGAGTTCTGACCTGCCTTGTGGAGCCAATTCTAGTTTTGTGCCCTTGGAAATTGTTTTGCTGATCCTGTTGCTGAAAATCCACACATCGTCCTTGCCGAGCTGTTTATCCTGCCGCAAGCTGCCGTGCGGTTGAAAAACACACACTTCGCCACGGTGCGACAGATAATATTGATGCAGCAGCTGTTTGTGGCCCAAAGAACTGCCACAGCCCGAGTCCCGAGCACTGAGTCTCTGAAGTATGAGACCGGCTCTCCGACTCCAATGTAGGTCCTGCTGTGCGCCTGGAAGAATGAACACATCACCTGCCAGGATTTTCCAACGCATCGCACCTATGTGCGAAAATCTTTATCAACGAAGCCCCCCGGTATGGAACTGAGGAGGCGTGGCCGGATTTCGATGAATCGCCTCCCCTCGCAGTAAGAAACTGATGCATCACCTCCTCTTACAGTTAGTAACCGACGCAGCACCTCCTCTGCCTAGGAGTAAGGAACTGACGCATCACCTCTCCTACAAGCAAGGAACCGATGCATCACATTCCCTGAGAGTAAGGAACAGATGCATCACTGTGTTTCCAACGCCTCACCTCCCCTGCTTGTTATCAGTAATTTTGACGCATCCCAGGTACTTTGCACCAAAAGTGTTTCATCATAGTTTTCTATTAACTGAACTGATTTAAACCTATTTTTAATGATATTTTGATATCTATATGTTGGGTTTTTGTTGGTTTGGTCTTGTTTTGATTAGATAAATATTTGCTATTTTTCTAAACTGGCGTGGAGTCTTTTTGTGGTGTTTTCACTGTGTTACTATTGTCTTTGTTTTGTGATCCAATGTGGGAAGTGTTTCCATGTTATCCGTGATGACCACTGAGGTGCGGTTATAGATGCAGGATGTAGCCTTGTTGAGGATGATGATGTTCGAGAGACACAAGTGTGCAATGTATGTTTTTTCAGTAAGCTGGCAACTTTGTACAGCTCTACTGATCCCTTTATGGTATTCCTTATGAGTATAGCCTATTTAGCTAGTTACTGCACTGTGTTGTCCTATCAGAAATTTTGGGGAAGATTTACTTCAATTTCATGCAACACAGCAACGCAAGTTGCTGCACTGTGTTGCATGAAAGAAAGACAGCAGAAATGCACCATATTTACAAAAAATGGGGCATTTCTGCTGTCTCCTAGCATTGGCCTACTGTGTGCTGCCTAGCGCCAAAGCAGGCACTGTTGTGCCATGGCGCAAGGGTGCCTCCATTACAAGCAGGATTGTGTTTGTGTAGGAATGGACAACTTCCTGAAGAAAAACAGTTCTTAGAGACATATTCTTTCTATGTGTTCTGCACAGTGCAGCACAAATAGAATGAGGAAGTAACAAGGAGAAATGAAGATATTTCTCCTTGTTCCGCCTCACTGGGAAAGGTGTAGCATTTTGACGCATTCCCAGGTTTACTAGCTTTTAGTAAATCTGGGAATGCACCAAAATCTATGGTTGTGCAGTATCCACTAATCGGTAGGAACTGCACATTTGTGAACGACATAAACTTTGAGATGGTGCCAGACTGATTATGTGCGCCCCCGCAGGATATGTTGTCCCATAGACCAGCTAGCTCACAGTGCCACCATAAGCACCCCAAAACCTGGGCTGGGAGTGAACAGTTCTGGCAACCACTGAACATGAAATCCCTGTTCTCTCAGGAACCATGGTGACAGATCTAGAAACTTTCGCTCATACACTCGTGCTCTCTTTTGCTCAGAGAAATATACAAAGAATACACAGAGGGTTGTTTTCAATATTTATTGAACCATAGTGATTCTTGTATAGAATATATGTGCTGCAATGATCAATAGACAGAAGCAGATGAAAGATATAAGAAACGTCAGGGCAGTGAAAAGAGCAAAAAGTTCCTCCATTGTGCTGAAACAACTTATATATGCAAGCATATAATATAATATACCAATTGGGTGTACTCCTACTATGCAGACCCTAACCTGCATGTCTAGGGTGTATGTGTATGTTCTGCCAAGAATCCCCTCACTTGTTGATCCAAACTCATTACCTGGTGGGTAAGAATGTAGGACCCCGTCTTGGTCACTAGCTGGACACCCCTCACAGAGCTGTTAGTCGGCTGCTGGAAATAGCCTCTTCTTACTATACCCGGAAACAGATCTTTATTTATAGAAAAAGGCATCCTTGCCTTGGGCTGAGATTGCGATCAGGCTGCCTTTATTTGTGTGCTACAGATAGCTGCGTCACCATCTGGACGAAAATAACAAACACATTTGCACAACATACGTGTAGGTCTTGTACATAGTTTCAGGGCAATATGATAGTGTTCTTGCGAAGTTGACTCATGTAAGCAAGTTCGAAGTTTCCAATGGGCTAACCCAAAGTGTCATGAATGCAAATGTGTGTCAAAAGTAAATGTGGCAAGTGAAGGCAACTTTAGGAAAGTCCTGTGTTCATGTAAAATGGCAACGTTTCCTTCTAGGCCTAACCTGGACACATGAAAGATGCATGAGAATGCCCATGCTCCAGCAAGGGAATTCCTTCTCAATGCAAGGCAGTGATATCCACAGCCTTGCATTAATTTGTACTCACTAAACTACACAAAGCCACACAAGATGACTTTGCAAGGCTTAGTAAATACCAAAAATGATTTTGCATCTGGGCTGCGCCACAAAAATGAAACAACCACAACACAAAATCTTAGTAAATCTGCCTCCAGTGTATTATTCTGGGCCACAGCTGGCATTGTTGGAGGGAGAGAGAAGTGGAGAGATCTGCTGGGATGTGCATTGTTGCTATCATCTCATACCTGGAGCGGTTGTGAGATGAAAAGAAGCGGCCATAGTGTATAGATATTTAGGACCTGCAGTCATGGACTAGATTAAAGTTCTTGGATTGATCCAGAGTGTGTGGGAGATCTCTTCAGTTAGTCCATGCCTGTTCATTTAGTGATGGCTGGTTAACTGGCTGCACAGTACTGTTGATGGACAAGCCTTGTAGCATATAAGCCCTAATTGAATTAAAGAGGTGTAAGTTACAGTTGACTGCTGACCGCTGAGTTTATGATATTAGTATTAGTGTGTGCCAGAGATTTGATGTATGAACTTGCATAACAATATAATACCCAGGTGATACATAGGTCAATTCTCTATAACTTACCAGCTTATCTGAATTTGGTCGCTGTTAGGTTGTTTCCAATCTATGGATTGTAAGCTAAAGATTAAGCTTGAGGGTGCAACTGTCTTTCCAGGTTCTGTTGCCGGGATGTTTGGTGGTATAGTTGTCTTGGAAATAGCCTTGTTTTCAACTGCCTTCTAAAGTGTAACGGCTCCTGGATGCTTCGAATGCTGGCTAGTAGAGTGTTCCAGAGCTTGGCGGCTTGTACTGAGAAAGTAGTGCCTCCTACGTATTGCTTATGGTAAGGTGGTGTTAATATTGATAAAATAGATGCCAATGCTTATAATGATATATTCATATGTAAGAACTAAATCGAATCTCTATTATCGAATTCATCCATCATGAACTCTCCATCAACCCTGACTCTGAAATATGTGATCAGGCAGGCGCTAAGACCTAGGCCTGAGGTTACTGATTGACTGGTCACAGATGGGGTGGCATGTAGGCAGCAGTCAAATGCATAAACAGGAAACTCAGGTCAATCCCTCAGATATGTGCAGCGATACCACAATGGTCCAGGGTGATTGGCCCAATAAAGCACATATGGCAGGAGGGGACCGTGTATTCCCAAAACACCATAAAGCCAGAATGTCACATGAAGTTAGGAACACACAGCCAATCAGGACACAGCACACACAGTACACATA
This sequence comes from Calotriton arnoldi, assembly GCA_963921515.1. NCBI lineage: Eukaryota > Metazoa > Chordata > Amphibia > Caudata > Salamandridae > Calotriton > Calotriton arnoldi. Next base: position 112,958 of record CAWUFW010010569.1, read on the forward strand.
GTGATCATGTGCCCCTCATGCCGGACATCTGGACACGTTACCCACTGGCCCACATTGTGGCAACGTAAGTTCGAGGCGCACCTGCATTTGTTATCTGGGGCCTTATTTATGACTCCAAAGACAAGGTCTGCAGTCTTTTACTAAAAAAGGATAGACAGAAACATTTTACGATACACAAAGAAATGTATAAAACCTTGTTCAGATTGATTGTACTTTGAGACAGTCCTTTGAGATAGACCCGCTTCTGTAAGTATACTACCGGCCAAAGTGTTTAATTAAACCAACTGTTCCTGTTTGCCAAACGCCTCTTGTCTTTTGTTTTTTCTAGGTAAATTCATATTCAAGCAACATTTTTGCAAGCCAGATAGGAGAGATTGGTACCTCAAACATGACGGCTGCGAAAAGAAGGTGACCCTGCCCAGACGGATTCACATTTGTGCATCAAGGAAGGTGAGCAGACACCACAATTGATTGGAAGTTCTGATGAGTTTGCGGGGCAGAGGTCTGTCCTGAACCCACCATCAGAGGGTAAGAGACCACGTCTGAGCCTTAGTCTCCATATTTGGCATTTGGCAAACTAGGAAGAAGTGCAAAAATGTAAACTGAGCACCCTGTCAATGACCGAAATCTAGCATGTTACCTATTTTGGGATATCAGGTGTAGCTTGTGTTTGGCCAAGAGGGGCCTGTGATTCTTCAAATTATTCTTTTACTCCATGAAAAAGAATTGTCATTTTCTTTGTCCCGGAGTTGATATTGGCTGACTATCAGGCGCAAGGTATCCCCTGGTCACAGGATAGCATGTGCTAGGAGAGGGCTAAGGTATTTTTGAGAGTCCTCATTTATTTCTATATTATGAATATTGAAATTGATGCAAGGTATATTTGACGTTGTAGTGCTGGTAATTAATGCAATTGTGTTTTGTTCTAAGTGTTGCATATTGTCAATAATTCAATGTGGTATATGAAGGTGCTACTATTTCTCACAATCGTTATTTGATCCCAAACCAATTTTTTTAATTTTATGCGAAATTCAAAACTTGCTATTTGATGCCAAATTTCATAATGCTTGCTTAAAAATGACACTTTCTTCTAGGTTGTGACCCTTCATATGCATTGTTATTTGTGTTTGTGAACTATTCATGTTGATGCATCTGTAGATAGCACTGAGCTCATCGTAAGCAGTTAGAACCAGTAAATACTGTGTATACATTTTGTCCACGATTGGAGCAAAAGGAAAAAATTCCCTAAATAAGAGAAACTAGGGTGCATCTATCATCTAAAAAAGTACCCAACTCGTCATGGAATCACCACAAAAACACATGCAAATCAGGTTCCAAATACAGACTAAAAACGAATGGCACACATGCACTTGTGTTTCCCTGGCCAGAGGAGGGAACTTTCAACACTAGTGCAATTAAACACATAAGAACACACATATGGACAAAATACGCAGGACCGAAGAAGGACAGGAGAGAGGCACTACTAGAACTGTGGGCTATCTTCAAGGAGGCCCAGACCGATAATCCTAACTCACAGACAACAAGCAAGGCTTCTGCACCTCCCCCGCCATATGCAGGTATGAATGAATGAGTGAATGACCGGTACTTATAGAGCGCACAGCTACTCCGGCAGGAGTGTCCCAGCGCTAACAGTTCACATGAGGCTGCCCAACTAGGAGGCTTAGCTCTTAAAAAGCCATGTTTTCAACTGTGTATGAACTTGCTCTCCCCAATGCCTGCTCTCCCTGCATTAGGATACACCAACTTGCCAGTTGAGGGAACCAAATGGTCCCGACCGAACAACAAACTGTTAGGCCCAGGCACAAGAGCCTAACAGGCCCACAAGCCAGGTAACCGCAGTTCCGCCCCAGTCCAGTGCACGGGCTCCCCAGAAGTTCGACCCCTCGTCCATAGCATTCAGCCATCGAACCCCTGTGTTGAGAATGACACGCACTCCCACCTGTTCAGGCAAGCACACTCGAGTGACTGGGAGCTTCATAGAGTTTCTGGACAGTGACACAACTAGCGGGGTAAGAAAAGGGGCCTCAGTCCTCCGGGATCTGATGATGAGGGTGGAGCTCCAGGCTTTGCACAGGTAGACGAAGAAATTACAGAAAGAGAATTTGAGGGCAAATTCTAACCAGAAAGAAAAGTGCATAGCTCAGAGCAAAGGAGGAAGGGATAGGTACAGGGCACCGATCGGAGAGGAATCAGAGGTAGTACTGGATCAAAGGCTTTTGGCTGGGATCCGAGCCTCAAAAGATTATCAAAGCAGAAGAGGGTCTGACCAGGAAAAAAGAGACCAAGGTAGCCTGGTACAGACCCAACCCAGTCACAGGAGGGAACAGCGACAAAGACGTCCCCTGAACCTCCTTGACGCGCAAGACCGATGGACTGACTAAAAGAGAGATAGTGGCCCAAGAGGAAGGTGAGATCTTTGAGTGGCAAATTCTGTCATATATTAGCCCACTGGACGAGGGAAACAATCAGTAAGACAGACCTTGGCCAGAGGAGGGATCCTTCGAACCTGAAGACATAGCTGTGGTAGAAAACTGCATCTGGCCCAGATTGAGAGATCCCAAGTGGAACTTTCCCTACATGCAGGACTGCCTAAGAAAATTGGATCGGTACATCAGGGAGAAACCAGAAGAGCCATCCAAAGGCAAAATATACCCGGCAACTACAGAAGGGCACATCAGGGAGTATCTATGTGCTGTGTGCCCAAATGGATAAAGGAGGACTAAGGGCCAAATTGCGACCATTGCTAGCTGGAGTAGGGAAATGGATCTCATGTTTTGAGAAGAACATCACAGGGATAAACCTAGTGATAGGCGATGTCAAATTTATGCTAAGTAGTCTTATCAGAGAACAGACTGTTGTAATTTACATTAAATGTTATCTTCACAGATGTGTTCGCTAGTGAGTTTGTTAATTAGTATTGATGACTGAACTCCAATAATGAGCTTTAGAATGCCATAAGGTTCTTTTGTTGGGATGGGAATGTGGGGATTCTGTCATTGGCAGTTGCTCTGAGCTGAGTCCAGTATTCTTGCTTAAAAAATCCTTTACCAAAAACATTCTGCGTATTTGGAGTTCTTTGCAACATATTATTGGCGATGAGTTGAGTGCTGGCTCATCGCAAGGAGGATCACAGCATGAACTTCACAGAAACAGTGTAACAGCGAGGAACATCACTAACCGGCGTCAACTGTCCTTTGACAGGAGTACGCATCGCTGGATGAACCTGGATAAAGAGTGTTGGCAGTTGTGAGGCAGACGGAAGACACTACTCACTGTTGAGCAGTAGTGAAGACGCACTACCTGGATCATGGCACAGGATTTACCTAGTCTGTTGCTGTAGCACATCTGGTACGCAGGCATAGCAGAGCCTGCAAGGACTTGTAGGTGTCCAAGAGTGCTTTGAAGGAGGCAAGCGTAGCAAGGCGCATAAAGTACTGGTGCCACTTAGACAGGCATGGGCCAAAAGCAAGCGCAGATAGTATAAAAAAATGAACTTAATAACTTGCTTTGTGGCAAAACTGTCCCATTTGTATATTTAAAGGGCGACACTGCATTGAGTGCTAGCATGGATATTGTTTTTGGCATGTCGCGTGAGAGACAATCAACTGGGATGGTTATTTGTCACCTGGGTATGCCCCCAAAAATCTCCTAAAAAGGCCTAGTGACAGTTATGCACCTACAGTTTCCAGCACGCTCGTGCATTGTTGAGCACAATGCTGGGTAACAGACTCAGTGTACTCATGCTATGCCTGCCTGCACCACACATGCAGGCATTGTTGAGCGTGTTGCCATGAGATGGATTCATCTGGCGCAGAGTGGCTAACAGAATTTGGAGCACTTGGCATTTGTTTAATCAATCAATCAGTAATGTTATAAAGCGTGTCTACTCACCAAAGAGGGTCTCAAGGCGCTGAGTTTGGGGGGGGTAGGTCTGCGGTTCAGTCGAAGAGCTAGGTTTTGAGGTCCTTCCTGAATTGTGGTAGCAATGGTGATTGCCTGAGGTGCAGAGGCAGGGATTTCCAGGTCTTTGAAGTGAGGTAGGAGAAGTTTCTCCCTCCAGCCGTGGTCTTGCGGATCCATGGAATGGTGGACAGGGCCAGTTGGGTGGAACGGAGATGTCTGGCGGGAGTGTAGAAGGAGAGGCAGTGGTTGAGGTATGCAAGTCCAGCATTGTAGATGGCTTTGTAGGCGTGCTTGAGAAGCTTGAAGGTGATTCTTTTGTTGACATGTAGCCAGTGAAGGTCTCTCAGGTGGCCAGTGATGTGGTTGTGGCATGCGATGTCAGAATGAGTCTGGCGGAGGCATTCTGGCCAATCTGCAGTTTTATTTGGAGTTTCTGTGTGGTGCCGGCTAGAGTGCGTTGCCATAGTTGAGTCTGCTTCTGACGAGCACATGGGTGACTGTTTTCCTGGACTCAGTGAGGATTCACTTGAAGCTCTTATGAAGGAGCTGGAGTGTGTAGAAGCAGAAGGATGAAGTGGTGTTGATTTGGTGTTCCATTGAGAGCAAAGGGTCCAGGATGATGCAGCAGTTTTGTGCATGGTACGTGAGTGTGGGGAGGACTCCGAGCGCCGCAGGCCACCAAGAGTCTTTACAGGGGGAGGAGCCCAGGATGAGGACTTCTCTCTTGTCTGAGTTAAGCTTGAGGCATCTGTCCTTCATCCAGGTGGGACTGCCTTCATCCCATTGTGGAAGTTGCTCTTGGCTGCTGTGGGCTCGTCTGTGAGAGAGAGAATCAGCTGAGTGTCGTCGGCTTAAGAGATTATGTTGAATCTGTGGCTTCTGACGATGACTGCAAGCGGGTCCATGTAGATGTTGAAGAAGCTGGGGCGCAGGTAGGATCCCTGAGGCCCTCCGCAGCTTATCTCTGTGGGTTCTGAGTTAAACGGTGGAAACCTGACTCTCTGCCAGTGGGGAAGGAGAAGATCCATTCTAAGGCTTTGTCACTGATACCGGCGTTGTGGAGTCTTGCGCATGGAGTGTGGTGGGAGACGGTGTCGAAGGCGGCTGAGAGGTCCAGGAGGATGGGGGCAGCAGTCTGGCCAAAAGGAGGAGGGTACGGATGTCATCTGTAGCAGAGAGGGGAGCGGTCTCGGTGCTGTGGTTGCTTATGAAGCCTGATTGGGAGAGGTTGAGGATGTTGTTCATTTCAATGAACTTGGAGAGTTGGGCTTTGATGGCTTTCTAGATGAAATTGTCTGGGAAGGAGAGCAGAGAGATGGGTCTGTACTTCTTGAGGTCCGTCGGGTCGGCAGAGGGCTTCTTCAGCAGTGGGTTGATCTCTGCGTATTTCCAGTTTTCCGGGAAGGTTGCAGACTCGATGGAGCAGTTTATGGTGTGGCAGAGTTCGGGTAGGACGGAGGTGCGGGCTCTGTTGAAGATGTGGTGAGGGCAGGGATCCAAGGTGAGTCCGGAGTGGATGCTCTTCATGAACCTGAGGGTGTCGTCAGAGGCGAGGGTAGTCCAGGTGGTCAAGGTCTACTGGGGGCTTGAGCCATTGGGTGCAGTTGTTGCAGGAGGTAGGTGAGTCTTGGGTTGCAAAGCTGTCATAGATCTCCTTGATCTTGTGGTGGAAAAGGTGGTGAGGTTGTCACAGAGGTCTTGAGATGGGGAATGTCTGCTGTGCTGGGTTAAGCGAATTCTTTGACCACTGCGAAGAGTTCTTTGCTGTTGTGTGCATTGGCGTTGATGCATTCCTCAATGACTGCTTTCTCTGTTGTTCTGATGAGGCGGTGGTGTGCGGAGACAGTGGATTTGAAGGCTGCGTGGTTTGCTGTGATCTTGCTGCTCCTCTGTACTTTCTCGAGCTGTCTGCAGGTGCACCTGGACTCTTGGAGGGTGAGGGAGAATTAGCTGGCTTTCTTGCAGGGCTCTTTGTCTGAGGGTTTCCTGAGGGGTAACAGTGTGTTGGTACAGTCGGAGATCCAGCGGTGGAGGTTGCGTACTGAGGTGTTGGCATCCGTGGATGTCTGTGGTGGGGTCTTGCTGAGGGAGGTGGTGAACTGGTCTTCGGTGACCATGTTCCAGCTTCTACGAGGATTGTGGTGGGTGTGGTAGTGTATGGTGGGGTTGGTAAAGCATCGAGAGGCTGATTTGTGGCAGATGGTTGCTCTGACTCACTTGATGGCTTTCTCAGAAAGAATTCAGCATCATACTGAAGGAAAGGTGAAGGGAGTGCTTCCGGATCTTCACAGGGAAAGAGAATATAGAATTAGTTCCAGGTTAACAGGGATGTTAGAGGAAAAGCCCTTAAAATAGAAGGGAAAAAAAGACCTATTGAATTTATAGCTGGTTTTGATGTATTTCCTCCTATCATTAAGGAGGTATGCAATGTCCCTATAATCTGTATAAAATCTGTATTCTGCATTTGGACTTACATTCTATTGTACACGGAATTATCATTCAATTTGAAAGTTTGCTTAGGAATGGAGGTATTCTCTAGAACACCACCACCTCCATGTTCATCCCAATCTGGTGATCCACTAATTGAATGGGAGGAATGGTTAGATGTATTTGAGAATTGTTTGGAGGCACTAGATGGCCAGGACTTTACTCCAAATCGTAAGAGGGCAATCTTGTTAAAAGATTTGGGGAAAGAGGGGCAACACATTTACAAATTTCCAGCATTGCCAGTGCAAGAAGGGCAACCATTAATGGATGTTTATGGGGAGACAAGGAACAAGTTGGAAATGAGGTTCACAAAGGACAGACATGTAGAAATGAGAAGACATAAATTCTACACACAGCCTCGAAGGGTAGAGGAGTCAATAGACGATTTTGTCTCTAGGTTGAGAGAACTATCGATCAAGTGTCAATTTGGTCCCATGACATATCAGATGATTCAAGACTAACCCTGGGTGGAGTATGCGGAGTCCCACTTCGCAGAATTCTGCAGAGTCGCAAAGAAAACTCTGCTGAGCTGCACGGAGTTTCGCTTGCAGGCTGAGTTTGCTGGCCTGCCACTTCGCATTGTGTTGGGAACGCGGAGTGCGTAAACGCGCTCCAAAATTGCACGGAAACGGTGCGACGCAATCCTTAAGTGTGCTCGCGTTTTGAATCACACGCGAACAGCACCACATGGTCCACATAGGTCTTGTTAATCTTTGTCATCCTCCTCCTTTATTACTTTTCTACCCCTAATTTTAACTTTTTACAATAGTGTGCTTCTTTGTGTTTGTGTATTTTACATTTTTGCTCACATTTTTGTGTGTTTTTGTGACTTTTTGACTTAGTTTATTTCCCCCTACTTCTTCCTTATTTCTTTCTTCTTTACTTTCCCTTCCTTTCCCATCTTAGTTTATTTGATTTCCCCACCCGGTGCCATGCCAGAGGGGCGGCTTCCATGCCGGCTGCACCGCCACCCAGGTGTGCAGTCCGGGTGATCTTTGGAGAGGAGGAGGTGGAAGCACTAGTTTTTTTTGTGCAGCGTAACTTCCCCTCTATGCTGGCAACAGGAGGCAGGCGGGGTAACGGCTACTCCATGCCTGAGCATCAGCGGTGTTGGGGGACAGTGCGCCGGTACTTGTGACTCCACAGTGAGGTCTGGCACACTGCCCAGCAGATGAGGCACCACTGGGCCGACATTCTCGACAGGGAGCAGGACCTGCTTGGCCTGCTAGGCGTTGAGATTCCGGGGCTTCGTGAGTATTAATTATTTGTTGTGTTTGTGTTCTACAATGCAAAAAAAACATTCGAATAGCATGCTGCTCACACTCAGAGATAAGTTATGTGTTTAGTACAGTTTACGCTGGTATATTATTATATTGTGTGATCCAGTTTCTAGTTTCTGTTAGGCAGGTGTCGCTACCTAATCGCATTCATCAGGTGCTTGCTCACGCTGATTAATAAAGAGAGGCCATTGCAGACTGTTTCTTCTGTGACTTTAGTGAATCTCTGAGTAGCACGTTCTCTCTGTGAGTTTGTTTATGTAGCTCGTATAGTTCCAGGTTATTATTTAATTGAATTCACAGTGATGATGCGAAGTATGCATGCATCTATGCATTGCAAAAAAAGGAGAGTGAGTTGGCTCATCAAGGGTATTGAGAAATGGGAATAGGATAAAATCAAAGATCATTAACTGCAATATGTAGTTTTTGTTAAGGAGATTTGTAATATGGAGTTAACGACAGTCGATAGACTCAAGTCGAAAGAAACTAGTAGTACTATAGGTGATCTGTTTTAGCGACTGCATTTGCTTCTCGTAAAACATTTAGTGGAGATTATCAGAATCACTAATCTATTTTATTTATCTTCTTTATTTCTTTCATCAGCACCCAAGGGGAAGAAGAGGGACGATTTGGAGGGTCCGGGGCAGGCTGGTCAGCTGGTGCCGACCACCAGCACCATTGCAGAGGGCTCTGCAGATCCCAGTAAGTCATTATATGATTGTTGTGGACTTCTTAGGGTAGAACAGACCGTAGAAACTTGGGGTATATTTTGTCTATTGGAATGTTGGTGGTATCTATCGTAATTTGTGAAGATTCAGATAGCAGGCCCAAGTAAGCTAGAATTTTAAATAAAAAAAATCACCATGTATGCTTTTCTTTTCCTGCGTTTGCCTAGCTCTGACACAGTTCAGTTCATGAGCCAGTGGCCATGGTCATCATGGACCCCCCCCCCCAGTGTAGTGTGCTGCAGACCCGTTCATTTAGTGTTACAGTGCACCACCAGTTTCCAATGACAGTGCAGCAAGGCTGGAAAAAAAGTATGAGGTCCACTCGCATTACATTTGCCACCCAACCCCATACCATTTTTACTGAGCGTTATTCCATTCCTGGCTTGTCTCACTTTGTGAACCAACCAATCAAATGCCCAGAGTGATATTTGGAATTTACGTTCTAATTCTAACTGAGCTGTAGTGCCGCATTGCTGTTGTATTTAGGGTCATGTATCTGGGTTCTAAATTATATGTAATGTTTTATATTCTAGTCACACAGAACATCAGTGATGCCGGCTCCAGTGGCGCTGCAGGAGGAGATGGCGACGGCTCAGTACTTGCAGGGAGAGAAGCGGCACCAGGGATGGGCAATGGTAAGTCACATATTTCTTGCAATTATTATGCTCATTAGCTATTGCCATGGCATCACTCGTTGTTGTCATCAAAAATGACTGTGAGGTGAACCTCTCCCAGCTTTACCAGCCACAATGGTGGTTGAGTTATTAAGCACTCTTCTATAAGCAAATGCAGCAAAATCTCACATAATGCGCTTTGATGGCTTGAGGAAGGTATGAAAGAACAGAAGGCAACTTAAAAGAAAGGAAATGGTGTATGAGTGAAAGGGTGGGTGGGCTATTCTTGGCAAGTGCCACATTTAATCATGCGATACCCATTTGAAGTGATTCCAGAACATATAACATGGTTTCCCATAACAGATTAACTTACACTTGTTCAGATTTTTCCCTTGTGAGTTGAACCGCGAGTGAATAAGCCAAAGATGATGATGAATCGATGATCAGTGAAGTGGCTCCTCTATTATATATAAAACAAGCTCTACCCGACTCCCTGCAGTAGAGAAAATCAAGTTTCCTTTCCTTGGTTCTTGCCCAGCACATGAATTTTTGGGAAAATGTGGTGGTGGGTGAGGCCACAGAGTAAAGTGGGAGTAACTGCATGATTTGATATCAGGTTTGGCATGTTGGATGCACAGTGACGACTGTGCCCTACACAATCTATATAATCTATTCCTTTACCTGTAGTGCAGTCCATTACATTTATTTTCCTCAACATCTACTTACGGCAGACAGGATAATATATTGATATTCGCATTTCATACATGAGGTGCGTGACTGACGTAGTATCTTATTTATTATTCATCATCCTCTTTGGAACCAGGGTAGGAAAAGAAATGCATTTGGTGAAGAGCAGAGCCATCGGAATTAGATAATTGTCAACTAGAGCTGCAGCCAGTAGCAAACTATCAGAGGTGCTGGCTAGCAATAAGCATGGCTTCATTATTTTAGCACCACACACAATTTGTACTCTATAATAGTGCATAATGCCATACTCATCAATGAGAAGTCATTTATTTTTCGACTCACTGTGTCTGACTCTGTTTATTATAGTTACTTGAAAGGCCTTTAGAAGAACAAAATAATCCAATCACTGTTTTTTAATCCTGTGATGTTATTCTCTGCCAGTCTGCCTGTTACTTTTCTGCCACACAGTCACTGCTTTTTTATGTTGGGCAACATGTGTGGGTAAAATAAAACCTAAAATTAGCCTTGTGATTCTCCTAATCATAATTATCACATCAAATAAATTCCAATGGCCCTAGGGGAGCAGCAATGTACTGCTACTGTGCCACGCTGTTATTTAAAACAATTGTTTGCAAAAATAATTATTTACAATTTGTCTTTTTTGGTTTTCTCAATATAGCTGCTCCTGCTGGTCCAGCCGGACCACCCAACAGGCAGGAGAGAGCAGCCCGTTTGCGGCAGCAGAGCCTGGAACATATCCAGCTTGAATACCGGCGGCTGGTGGTCCTGAAAGAGAAGGAGGAGGAGATTAATGCTCAGCACCCGGGCCCCAGTGCAGCCGGTCCCCCTCAGCCTCCCAGGAAACCCACCGCTGGCGCCGCCGCCAGCCAACTGCTGCCACCCCCCAACAGAATGGCAACAGGCCACTGCTGCTCCACATCCTGCAGTGGCAGGACAGTATCTAGGGCCGGCAAACCTGGATGGAGCAGAGCATGGACCAGCTTTGGACCGACGTCCATAATGCCCTCTTCTGACCCCTTTTTAATATTTTGTTTTGGTGGGAGGGATTTATTGTTTGTTGGGGCTGGGTGGAGGGGGTGGATAGGGAGTTGGGCGTGGCACTCTTGAGACTTTGATGAACATTTTGAGTTTTGGGGCTTGGGTCAGTTTTGTTTGGGAGAGGGGTGGGCATGTTGTTTGGGGAGAGAGAGTGGGTTGCTTTGTAAATAAATAAAAGGGGAAATATTTTTTATAATCTAAATTTATGCTTGAAGTATTTTATTTTACTGTGCACTGCTGCCTACAAGTAGATTTACGCAGCTTGTTTATATGCTTGTTGTAACTTAAGAATAGAGATATCATAGCTCTTAGTTATAGAGGCTAGGCTTATACCTCTCTAACTATCTTGACCATTATGGGGAATGCTGCCATGATGAGGTGACCTAGGCTATATTGTGCCGAGGGTGTGATCTAGATAAAAAACAGTAGAATTTAATTTATTTCTTAATAAGTTAAATTACATCCATACTAGTTGTCTTACCTGAATAATATATGTGCAGCAATAACAAGGGAGGCATCACAACTTCACAAGCGAGGTCCCACTTCCAGTTCCACCCAGGTGAGCTCCAACTGTAGGATTGTTCTGAATGAATGATTGATGATTATCCATCGTAGACAACTAAATGGAAGTAGAAAGACTGAGTAAGTGGGTTATATATATTTATCAAGGATTTAAAAATGATTGACACCCCCTGAGTAGTATGCGATGATGATGACACAATGAGAATGCCTGATGGTGGTAAATTAGAAAAAATAGCAATACTAGACAGTTCTGGCTAATGTGGAGCTAGCAGTATTATTTGTGAAATCCAGAAGTTATCAAAAATGTACTCAAATTCTAGAGTCAAGTCAGTCAACAAGCTTAGGTTAGGCGTTTACAGTTAGGCAACACTAGGCCTTAATGATGATGATGCTGACAACTGATGTTCTTCATTCTATATCTAAAAAACTATGGATAATTTTTAATGCGAGGGTTGGTAATGGGCTGGTGTGGGCTACTGCTTCAATGATTCTACAATAAGTTGGCGTTGCTTTTACCACATTCGCCCCAACAAATGTGTGATCCATTTATGGTGTAATTTAAGTCACAGCTCAATAAATCACACAACTCGGGGTTTGATGAATGGATGGGTAATGGGATTTGGGAAAAGGTTTGACAAAGACAAACACTACAACACAAGGCCAACATTCATCTGGGCAATAAGCAGCAGCACATAATTCGCCATCAATCTGTTGTTAGAAGGAAACAAGGGAATGAGTATGACAGAATAGAGATACATGCATTGCAAATAGTTCTTCTGCCCCGAGACGCAATTTAACATATATCCAAATGTTCTGTCTTCTAGGTTAGGGAGTGAACCCACCCACCCACTTCTCTTAGTTAATATGACTGTTAAAAAAAAAATGATACTGTATTGCAAATTTGGCTGGGGCATCTGCATTCTCCTCGGGAATGCCACTGACTTTTTTGGCCTCTCTGCACTAGTCCGGTAGGTAAGCAGGAGTGTTGTTGAGCTGAGCTAGCTTTCGCCTTTCGTTCGTGAAGAAAAGGAGACTAGAAGAAGGTCTGGGGATTGTAAAAGAGAAACTGTATTTTAGAGTTGAGGAGAAGGACAGAAGGAAAGTAAGCTTCATGATGAATGTATCAAGATAAAAAGACTCAGAGGCAAAGCAAAAAAAAACAAGAGGGGGACTCAGAGATTCGCTTTTGCCACAAGTCCAACACACACACACCCACACACACACATAGAGCATCATTTCACAAGCACACCTCTCTCTATTCCAAATAGCTGAGTAGTAGGCCTCAGACTCTTGGTTTACCTTTGAACTGCAGCCAATACTCATACCTTTTTGCTGTTGATGAGGTAGTCCTGCAGCTCCCAGTCCCGCCCTGAGTTCTTCCATGATACTCCTCTAGTCCTCCTGAGTGCTTACGAGTAACCCGTACTGGGCCAGTCATTATCATCATCATCATCATAATGAATCGCAAGGACCCAAGCAAGATAGACGTGGGGTGCAGTGCACTGCTATTGAAGAACAAGTAGAGAATGAAACAGAATTGTAGGATTTTGCATAGGTTTTTATTTGATAACTAAAGTGACTGTTCTGGTGTCTGAAGAGCCAGGAAAAAAGGAGAACACTCCTGAAATTATTTAAATCTGGCTAAGTGTGAAAGGGCGGATCATCACCTACAGGAAAAATAAAATAGGCACCCATCACTCAAGCCCCAAACAATGCAAATTAATAATCATAACAAGAAATTTCCCATATTACAATTCAACACACACCCTCCCTGAGTGTCTGCCACCACATGAATCATGAATCAACTTAAATCATCACTCACACAATCAGTCACTCACTGTTGCAATAGTTGAAGTTACCTCATCCCATCCAAGGCAAGCACAGGTAGTTCAGGTATTGGGTATTCAATCATCTTTGATGCAGGCAAAAAAGTGGAATTTGGTATTGGCTGGCAGTCCTGTTTATAATAAATGATTTTATGGAGCAGCCATTCTAGTACTAAGTGATGCAAAAAGGGATAGGCATTAGGCAATAGGCATGCGAAGGGGCAGGCATTGTCGCCAATGTCATGAAGAAATTGTGGAGGCTTCTTCAATGCACACTGGTCCAACTGCAATTTGGCAATATATATGTGACTCCTAAAAAAATGTGGGGTAGCATAAATCTGAAACAAAAATAATATTGTTCCTCTAGCAATTTTTTTTTAAACATTTTTTTGCAAAGAAAAAACTAAGTTCAACTATAAAATTTTAAAAGTTCTATGGGGGCACTGGCATACTTAGTCCAGGGAGTAGAGTTCATCCTCAAACTCAGGTGGTTCATCCAGAAGCTGGTCAGCTAACACATTTGATTCAAATACGGACCAATCACCCTCTTCCTCCTCCTGTGATGCTGTTTGAGGAACGGTGTAATTGTGTGGTATAAAATGTTGGTTCATTTAGATCATAGTCGATCTCTCCACATTTTGAGGCGAGAGACTGGTCCTTCTCACTGTGACGACCGCACCAGCTGCACTGAACACACATTCAGCAGACACACTGGGGCAGGACAAGCCAGATACTTTATTGCCAGCCTGCTGAGCTCTGGCCATTAGTGCATCTTCCAATATCAATACATCAATGGATTTTGATCCACATAGACCTCTTTTGGATCATCCACATACTCCTGGAACATCCTGTGGATGGTCATTGGTGCTGCCACTTGCTCTACCTGTTTTGCCATTGCTCTGCACTGGACTTGAATGAATGAATGAAGGAACATTTCTAAAGCGAATTGCCAATTGAAACTAAGATGATGCAGAGGTTGGGTCCAGTCCTTCTTTTGGTGTGGTTGTCGGTGTTCTGGTTGATGGTGTTGTTGGCTGCTGTGAGACAAGACTGCCCTCTGAAGGCAGCACCCCAGAACTGCGGGGTGGGACTCGAAGTCCCAGCCGTTCTTCCTCCAAGTCTCCGGCTTGCTCTACAATCCACCTCTTGTATTTTAAAACATCTCCGTCAGAAAAAGGGATTAAAGTGGGCAGAATTATTTGTACCGTGGGTCAAGTAGTGTGGCACATATGTACTGTTTGGACTCGATGATGTCATGTTGCAGCCTTATATTAGAAGCCAAGCGCCGGAATAAGCTCTCAACCCAGGCATGTGCTTCTGTGTTTTCATTCACCCTTGCTGGGGCGAACCTTTCAGACGCATTCTTTACCTGGTCTTGTAGGAGATGCAGCAATGGGATAGCTTGGTCCATCGTACTGTCCTCCTTGCTAACTTCTCATGTGAAAACCTCAAAAGGGAGTAGCATCTGTGTCAGGCATTTGACTAGGACCCATTTGTCCTTATCCATGGTCATTGCTTTCCCAACTGCATCCCCTCCTCTTTGAATGACATAGTCATTGATCTGTTTGTACTGCTCAAACAGACGTTGCAGAATGTAAAAGGTAGAGTTCCAACTTATTGGCACCTCCTGTATCAGGGCTTTAACTGGCGCTCTAATATTACGCTGAATAATCCGCAGCTGCTTCCGGGCTTCAAAAGAATGGCTGAAGTGGGTACAGATTCTTCTGCAGGTAGTCAGTATGTTGCTGACTATGTCTTCCTTTAGGAGGAAGTCTTGCCCCACCAGGTTGATGCAATGGGCCAAACAAAGGACCCCGAAATGGCCTCCGTCTGACATGGCCTTGACTATGTTACTGCCATTGTCTGTGGCAACAAATCCAATTGTAAGACCTCTAAGACCTCTGGGTCGCAGCCATTCATACACCAGGTGTACGTGATTTCTCCATCACGAATGTTAATGTTAATGTTAGGGGCATTTGTAAAGTGCAACTGTTACCCTAAGGTTTCCTGGCAGCTTCCCATTCTACAAATGTGCAGTTGGGTGGTTTAGCTCGTAGGGCCCCTCCTGCCTAAACATGCCTGTAATAGTATCCTGGATTTTTTCTTTTCTTGGGGCACTGACACAGGTGTGTTTTGAGAAGCAGATGCTAGTTGTAGACTCAATGTGCATCATGGTGGTTGGGCAGTCAATGTATGCCGCGGTGTCTCCATCATCTCATTCTGAGTCTTCTTGTGCCACTGTGAAGTCACTGAGGTGGGTGAATCTGCTGGTGCATTGCTGGGGACAGGGCTGCTTTGCATGAAGATGTCACCCTCTTCTTCCTCATCATCACCTTCCGCTGTGATTGGACTTATAGCTGATGTTCCCCAGCTCTCCACACCACCACGACCACGTCCAGCAATTATTTTAAGGTGCTCCTCCCACTTGATGATGTTGTGTTTTTTCATATGGGTCGTCCGGCCTCCAGTACCATAATGTGTACCAGGCTTTCACCAACGAACATTTTTGTGGCAAATGGTGCATACTGCGGTGTGCTCCCCCTCTTTGCTAACTGTAAAAAAGTCCCAAACTGGGGAGGAGCATTTTTTTACCGGCCCACTGTCAATGCCTGAAGACGAACTGGAGGTCGGTGGGCATGTCTTCGATTGCCTCTCTGCTTCTCCTGAGGCAAGGGTTGGTGCAGGTCTCAGCTGGGGCTTTGCAAATATGGGAGCTGGTGGCAGTGCTACCTATGCCACATCCCTCGGAGCTGGTTGAATAGCAATGTCAGATTCCTCTGTGTCACACTCTACCACGACTACCTCATCATCGTCATCCTCCTCTTCATCCCCTTCCATAAGTCTAAGTCTTTCTGGAAGTTTTCTTTTCCCTTGCCTGTCCTGTTGTCTCCTGGTCTCTGTCGGGATCTACTCCATGTCCCTATCATCATCATCAGGAGTGGTGCTTGGAGAAGATGGTGCTGTAGTACCCTTCCTTTTCCTTGCTGGAGATGTGGGAGCCAATGATTCGAAAAGAGGAGGCTCAACTTCTTGTTCTAGAGGAAGCTCAACCTCCTGTTCTGCTCCAACATCAAACAAATCCATTGCTGCTGCAGCTGCTTTCCACAATGCTGTGTTTCCTGAAGAGATTGTGTACTACTCTGCAAAAGGGACAAATCTAATTCAACATTGCTACTCGTCGGTGTTGACATTATTGCACTGGCTGCTTCACTGACATTCATGGTCCTGGGCTTAGGTTGGGGGGGGGTGCTGTTGATGTAGGAGTGATGCTCTCAGCTTGCTCGCCGGAGGCCGGTGCGGCTGGCACAACTTTCCTGAAAAAGGTTGCGGTCGGCACGCCAGTGGTGGAAATCTGTTTCTTCTGCTCCCCGCTAGCCACTTTCTTGACAGCACCTTTCTTTGGGGCCATATTGAAGCTGTCAGTTGGCAATGGCACTTAGCTTCACAACAAGCTGAAGAGATGACTGTGTTGCGTAGTCAGTCACACGTCACGTCGTGCTGAGGCCTTCTGTCTGGCAGTACTGTGGGTGGTGTCTCTTCTCTTGTGAACCTAAGAGCAAACAAGCAAGAAAAACATCAGTGAAACGTGGCTTTGTTGCAGTTCAAGTAGTAGTACAAACAAACAGTATCACTCAGTGTGGTTACTTAAGTTTGTATAAATAATTAACAATAGTATACAGTGTTAATTCCTAAATTGGAAAACTACACCAACATAAACTTACATGGTGACTGAACACTCAGGAAGGATTAAAAAGATAAACATCAACAAAACAATACAGCTGTAACTGTTTGCTTTATGTGCAATGCATCACGTGGGATGTGGCATGCAGGGAGGTGCAGCCGACAAATGCGTTAACAATTGAATAATCCTTGCACAATGATTGCTGTGGCGCACATATAGCAGACATAGAGTTGATTCATTAATGCCAGATGCTATGAAAATGGTAAACAAAATCTTTAAAAAAATATCAAAATAAAAAAAATAAAATAATAACAAAATAAAATTTGAAAAAAAATAAAATTAAGGACATTATGAATAAGTGGCATTACCCTCAAGCAAATCATTCATTTTATTTACTAAACTGCTATCTCATTGCTCAACCACCCATGCAAGCATATGGCAAAGGGCCACACTGGCTGTACACACAAAATGGCTGCCTGCCATTGCCACATGGTCATCAACAACACAGAGCAAAAAGGCATGGGGAACAAAGCAAAGACATGCAGGTCTATGGCAAAAGCACACTGGCTACATACACAAAATGGCCACTGACCAACCACATGGTGAACCAGCAAGCAAGGAGGCATGGCCGCAACATAATGATAGAAGAACAACACATGCAAGCCTAAGGCAAAAGCACACTGGATGCCTACGCAAAATGGCCACCAGCCACATCGTCAAACAGCAAGCAAGGAGGCATGGGGAACAAAGAGAAGATATGAAGGCCTATGGCAGAAGCACACTGGCTGGCTACACAAAATGGCCACCATACACATGGTCAGACAACAACCAGCAAGAAGGCATGGCCACAAACAAAGAAGACATGCAGGCCTATGGGGAAAGCACACTGGCTGGTTACACAAAATGGCCACCAGCCACATGGTCAGACAACAACAACCAGCAAGAAGGCATGGCCACAAACAAAGAAGACATGCAGGCCTGTGGGGAAAGCACACCGGCTGGCTACACAAAATGGACACCAGCCACATGGTCACATGGTCACAACAACAACAACCTGCAAGGGGGCATGGCCACAAACAAAGAAATGCAGGCCTATGAGAAAAGCACACTGGCAGGCTACACAAAATGGCAGCCAGCCACATGGTCAGACAACAACAAATAGCAAGAAGGCATGGCCACAAACAAAGAAGATATGCAGGCCTATGGTAAAAGCACACTGGCTGGCTACACAAAATGGCTGCCAGCCACATGGTCACAGCAACAACAAACAGGAGGCCTGGAAAATAAAGAACACTTGCAGGCCTAGGGTGGACACCGACCATACAAAATGGCGGCTGGCCACATGGCATACTGATTCTTGATCAAAAAGGCAAATGGTGGCCTATGCCAAACACACAAACACACACAAGCACAGTGGCCAGACAAAAGAGCCATGGTAACACAAAGAAACGAAAATTAACAGGGCTACAAATGTTTATAACAACACACATCCTCCAAAGCCATTACCCCACCTATACAATGTACAGGGAAAAAATGTGAAATACCACTAAAAAAACAGATTTTGCATTTTAATCCAATGCCATCCATGGCCAAAATGATGTTTTAATTCAACAGACACCACAGACATAGTTGTTTCGTGCACCCATGAATAGTACAGGGCCTACTGGCTGGAAGGCTCATTGGGAAACTAGGACACATAGTAAATTAATTAAATCAATCAATATTGCAAACTTATTAAAAATGGAGAAGAAAAAAAATGTACTGAACTGTTCAACATTTTTCCTTTACAAAAGAAGATAAATGTCATGCACAAAAAACTAGGCCCCTACTAAAACTGCAGGCCCCCCCCACAATAAATTTTAAAAATTGAATAAAAGTACAAATAAATCCAGGTGCATGCCCCCAGTCAAATAAACAACACCCTTATACACCAGTTTTTCAACTTACTTGTGATATCTCAAAAACAAAGTCCTTAAATCCAATGGAATATATGCAGCAGACAGGGAGAGTGATCCAAATCCCAATGAAAAGTGACCAGGAGAGAGACAAACACTGGGAGGAGCCTGCTGGACAGGAACAGGAAGTTGGAGTCTCTGGAGCACTTCCTTCTGGTTTGAAAAAAAAGTTTTATAAAATGTCTTCTCGCACAAAAAAACAACTCCAACAGCCAGTTTGAGAAGAAAATCCACTCCAAATGCCTCTCAGCTGCATTCTCAAGCAGAAAAGCTGCTCGACCGCTCCGTTTGCGAGCGGCTCTAAGAATGCTTGATTGGTGTGGTCGTGGCTGGAAGCTGTGCGAGTGAGCGCGAAGTCTCGCGGGAGCTATCTAGCATTGTGAGAAGTCTCGCACGTGCTCGCAAGTGGCCTGAGAGTCTTGACACTTGCAGTTGAGCGCCAAAAGAAAAATTGAGCTTGCAAACAAAAAAAAATCTCAGAGCGTGGAGTGCTGGAATTCCGCAAACTACCTGAATGGAGCGGAGTTTACCGCCCGGGCTTATTCGAGACCAGCTTAGGACCAATGTGTAGGAGTCGCAAAATACAAGAGAGAGTGTGGGCCGTGAAAGATCCAACGTTGAAAGAATGTTATGTTATGTTGTTAAAAACTTTTATATAGCGCACGTACACCAGACGGTTTCATGGCGCTGATAGCGCAGAAAGGTGCTAGCAGGAAACTGAGGTTAAATGTCATATGATTGGGCAAACAATCGAGTCTTAAGCAATTTTCTGAACTGTGCGTAGGACGTAACCAGTCTCATCTCCACAGGGAGAGAGTTCCAAAATTGTGGGACCAAAACAGTAAATCTAGAGCCTCCGTGCTTCTTACGTTTAAAAGAGGGAGTGGCTAGTAGATTTAAATGAGAGGAACGCAAGTCCCAGGAGGGAATATATCGTTGAATCCTAGAAGAGATAAAAATAGGACTGTTGCCATGAAGGGCTTTAAAAATGGTGCAACCCAGCTTGAAGACACACCTCTTGGCCACAGGGAGCCAGTGTAGATTCTTCATAATAGGTGTCACATGCTGCCACTTAGGTTGATGAAAAATGAGTCTGGCAGCTTGGTTCTGAACCAACTGAAGACGTCTCAGTTGATAGGCGGGGATGCCATAGTACAACGAGTTAGCATAGTCCAATCGGGAGATAACCAAGGCTAAAATAACCAAGGTTAAAGCTTCCCTAGACAGAAATCTACTAATCTTCCTTATTCTCCGCAGTTGGAAGAAACTTGCGGAAACCACTGAACCAATTTGGGCATTCATTGACAAGTTGTTAGAGATCACAATGCCTAAGGTTTTGGCAGAGCTTGCCGGCACCGGAGAGTTGCCCAGAGAGGATGGCCAGTAGTTGGAATGCCAAGGATTGGTAGAGCCACCTGTAAGAATCAGCTCAGTTTTGTCAGGGTTCAACTTAAGTTGGTTGTTATTCATCCAATCACTTATAAAGATCATAGTGGATTGAAAGTGGAAGACTGAGGATGCTGATGAGTTGATGTCAAACACCAATTGGAGATCATCAGCATAGTTGAACTTCCCAATCCTTCTTTCTCTCAGAGATCAAATTAGAGGGAGAAGATACAGATTAAAGAGGAGTGGAGAAAGGGAGGAGCCCTGGGGGACCCCACAGATCAGTTCCCTCTTGTTGGATGAAAAATTAGCAAGCCGTACTGCTTCGAAACGGTTGCTAAGAAAAGAGGAAAGCCATCTCAACGCCAGGCCCTGGATCCCGGCATTTCTGACATGGTCAAGCAGGATGGTATGATCGACCGTGTCAAATGCTGCTGACAAATCCAGGAGAACCAGGGCCTGGGGGATACCACTATCAGCCCCTCTTCTTAATTCGTCCAAGACTGTAAGTATAACAGATTCCGTAGAATGAGCAGGTCTGAAACCTGCCTGATGGGAGTCCAATATCTGGTAATGTTCGACAAATGTGCTCAAGCAATTTGCCACATAAGCCTCTAGGACTTTACCCAAATAAGGTAGCAAGGAGATGGGGCGATAATTGCTAAGAACTGACGGATCCGCACCCGGTTTCTTCAGAATAGGGACGATTTCCGCACTTTTAAATATGTCAGGAACAATGCCATATTTAAGTGAGTTGTTAAGGAGTGAGAGAGGGGGATCAGAACAGATAGTAAAAGCTTCCCGAAGTATATGAGGAGGGCAGCAATCAGTGGGGGAACCAGAGTCAACCTTTTTAAGTAGATTAAGAAAGGTCTCCTTAGAGATCAAAGGAATTTGATCCATCCGAGATGCATTCTGACAAATATTCGAATCGGATATAAAAAGGGTAGAAGAGGGAATGCTGGCTTTAATAGAGGCAATTTTCTCAAGAAAGAAAGAGTTGAGGGAATCGCAGAAGGACTGTGTAGGAGCTGGCTTCAACATGATCCGATCTGGTCTAGAAAGCTCGTTTACTATGGAGAAAATTTCTTTGGGTTATTGGATGAATTAAGAATTTTATTAGAGAAATAATCTTCCTTGGTACGAAGAATCTCCTTTTTGTATTCTTTCTGGAGGGTTACATAAATAGCCCTCTTGTCAGAAAGATAGTGACGTCTCCAACTGCGTTCGGCCTGTCTTAAAGCAAGTTTATTGTTTTTTAAGTCATCAGACAACCATCGTTGGGCATCATGGGGTCTCAGAATCGTGATTTTCTTGAGGGGGGCGACATGGACACTGACCAGTTCAAGCCATGTCTTAATGCTCTCTGCCTGAGTCTGAAACACCTCCTGTGCAGAGGGGGCCATGTCAGTTAACAGTAATCTGAATTGATCAGTGTTCAAACGTCGCCAGTTTCTTGACATTACATTCCTTAAATGTTGGGGTTTGGAAGGGAGAACATCAATAAGGGAGAATGTTATAAGATAATGATCTGACCAAATACAGAGCAACAGAGATAGCAAAAGTGGTGGAGGAGTCAGAGTAGTGTATGAAAGAGATGGATAAGAGGGAATCGAAAGACGATGTGGCAGCAGTGGATCCGAGTATTAATGAAGTTACAGTAATGGCCAAGGCTACTGGTGTAGCTACTAACTTGCAAAAGACACCGCTGGTCGGTAAATCCTCAAGTAAAATGTGTGGAAGTTGTGGAAATGTCACTCACACTGCGGAAGCAAAGTTATGTTTTGCAATTGGTAAAGAATGTTAGAAGTGTGGCCGCAAGAGGCATTTTGCCCGCATGTGTCATTGTGTGGTGAATAGTAAGGTGGCTGTTCTCTCAGGAGAGACGGAACTAAGCAATGTTTGTGGGTTGTCTGAAAGGATGATGTATGTGGAGGAGGATGATAATTGTCAGGCAAGGAAGCAGAGACCCAAAGATGAGTTTGAGGTGAGGGGGAAATGTGCTGAGTTGAGTGATTTGGGGTCATTGTATACCATTGTACCGAAGACAGTGTTCTAAGCCCGGGGGCCGCAGGTTGAACTACTTCCCAAAGATATCAACCCGGGGGGTTACCAGGGTGAAAATTAAATGTCATAGGGTACATAGTTGCTGACATATGCTCTAATGGCAGAAATACAAAAGGTAAAGTGTACGTGGTGGAGTCAGGACCACCAATACGTGGATAGTTTCATCAATATGATCCCTGCATAGTAATCAACCCTTGTACTCCAAATCAGGTTATGGTAGTGGAGGAACGGTCATTGGATAGTATCATCAGGGATGCTGAAGAAGTTTCGCCAACAAACCCAAGGCACCCAAACCAGCCCCACGCCCACCACGAAGGAACTGGAGCAAGGTTACCGATGAGCAACTTAACTCCACCCTCACCAGAGACAACCACACCTGGGCACCCAACGCAAACAGCGCAAATAACGCAGCCAGAGAACTCCACACCTGGATCTCCAACTGCGCAGATGAGCTCGCCCCGCTACGCAACCCCGACAGACAACGCCCCAGAAAAGCCGCCTGGTTCACAACCGCTCTCCAAGAAGCCAGACGCACCTGCAGATGCCTGGAGAAGAACTGGAGAAACACCAAGACAACCGAATACCACACCACCTACAAGGATGCCATGACGGACTACCACAACCAGATCAGAGCCACCAAAAGGAACTTCATCCACATCCACAACAAAATCCTGGCCAACTCCACCAACTCCAAGGAACTTTTCAGTGTAATTCAAGAATTTACCAACCCACACAGTGAAGCCACAGACATCACCCCAACCCAAGACCTCTGCGACAAGCTTGGAACCTATTTCCACCTCAAGATCAAAAACCTCTACGACAACTTAATCGACCATCCACCAGGCACCACAGATGGCCCCCGCCCCCCAGAAACACCAGCCAGCCCACCATCTCCAACTGGACACCGATCACGGCCGAAGACACCGCCTCAACCATGAAAGGCATCCACTCGGGGGCCCCCACCGACCCCTGCCCCCCTCACATCTACCACAGAGCCGTGGCTGCCATCGCACCCAAACTACAACGCACCATCAACACCACCTTCAAAACAGGCACCTTCCCAGATGACTGGAAGCACGCAGAAGTCAGACCCCTGCTCAAGAAGTCCACAGCTGACCCCACCGACCTCAAGAACTATCGGCCCATCTCGCTCCTCTCCTTCGCAGCCAAAGTTGCAGAGAAAACAGTCAACAGGAAACTGACACGTCCCAATCCGGATTCCGAAGCAACCACAGCACAGAGACCGCCCTACTCGCTGACACAGACGACATCCGCACCCTCCTGGACCAAGGCCACTCCGCAGCCCTCATCCTACTCGACCTATCAGCGGCCCGCGACACCATCTCCCATCGCACACTAGTCGTCAGACTACACGACGCAGGCATACAAGGAACAGCCCTGGACTGGATCCGATCATTCCTCACCGGAAGAAGCCAAAGGATCAGACTCCCACCCTTCCTCTCCGACCCCACGAAAATCACCTGAGGAGTCCCACAGGGTTCATCACTGAGCCCCACCCTCTTCAACATTTACATTTACATTTACTCGCAGCCATCGTCCGACAACACGGCCTCAACATCGTATCCTATGCCGACGACACCCAGCTCATCCTCTCCCTCACCAAAGACCCCACTACTGCCAAACTCAACTTCCAGAAAGGAATGCAAGACGTCGCAGTCTGGATGAGCAACAGCTGCCTGAAGCTCAACGCCGAGAGGACAGAAGTCCTCGTCCTCGGTACCACCCCTTCTGCATGGGACAGCACCTGGTGGCCGACCGCCCTCGGAAGCCCACCTACCCCCTCAGACCACGCCAAGAACCTCGGCATTGTACTCGACTCATCACTCTCCATTAACCGACAGGTCAACGCCGTCACCTCCAGCTGCTTCAACACCCTCCGCATCCTCCGCAAGACCTTCAAGTGGATCCCCCCTGAGTCAAGGAAGACAGTCACCCACGCACTCATCACCAGCAGACTGGACTATGGAAACGCACTCTACGCCGGCATCAACAAGTCCCTACTCCGCAAACTCCAGACAGTACAAAACACTGCCGCCAGACTCGTCCTCGGCATCCCCCGACACGAACACATCAGCCAACACCTACGAAGTCTCCACTGGCGCCCTGTGGAGAAAAGAGTCACTTTCAAAATCCTCACTCACGCCTACAAATGCCTACACAACAACGGACCCAAATACCTCAACGACAGAATCAACTTCCACGTACCCAAAAGAAACCTCCGATCTTCCAACCTCGCACTGGCCAAAACCCCACGCATCCACAGAGCAGGCGGAAGAGCCTTCTCTCACATTGCAGCCAAGACCTGGAACAAGCTACCAGCAGACATCAGACGCGCCCCCTCCCTGAACACCTTCAGGAAGACCCTCAAGACCTGGCTCTTCGGCTAAACAGATCTGCGGACCCCCCCCCCTCAGCGCCTTGAGACCCTCACGGGTGAGTAGCGCGCTTACAATTCCCTGATTGATTGATTGATTGATTTAAAAGGTTTTACACATAAAAAAGGTTAAAACAAGTTGCGGTTTCTGTTCAGCATAATGCCAGGAGAGTACCTAATATGGTAAGAGATGAAGTGAAGAAAATGTTGGATGAGATGTTAAAGGATGGTGTAATAGAGCCTGTTGAAGCATCAAATTGGATCAGTCCGATTGCCATCACGACCAAACGCGATGGTAAGCTGAGGTTTTGTGATGATTTAAGAAGCTAAAATGAAAATAAGGTAGTTGACAATGTTCCCCTTCCCAACATAAGTGAGCTGAATCCACTGCTAAAGGGGGAAAGCTCTTTTCAAGCTTGATTTAAAGCATGCTTATCATCTGATTAAGATCCAAATGATTCCAAACCCCTTACGGCATTTATAACCATGGTTGTCACTTTTCAATTTACAACAATGCCTTTTGGGTTATGCTCAGTGGCTAGTGTCTTCCAGAGGGTAATAGCAGAAGTCTTCAGTGGAATGAGTAATGTCATATATTTTCAAGATGACATATCAGTTTTTGGTGAAACGGAGGAGAGTCACAATTTTACACTGCAACAGGTTCTAGATAGGATTTTGAAATCTGTTTTAACACTGAGTAAAAAGAAATGTGTATTTCTTACCAAATAAATTTAATATTTGAGTCATACCCTATCAGTAGGAGGTATTAAACCTAGGACAGACCAGTTGAACATCATAAGGTTGGCGCCGCCACCTCAGGATAAGGATCAACTAAGGTCTTTCTTAGGTTAATCTAAATTTGTGAATAATTTTGCTTCCAAGACTGGGTATCCTAAAGTCTTTCTTTAGAAAGGGTGTAAATTTCACTTGGTTCTATATTACTACAAAATTGTTTTGCGTGCATAAAAAAAGAAGTGTGTGAGTCAGGTATTCTTGCCCCTTTCAATACTAGAAGCAAATCTATAGTGACGGTAAATGCCAGCACGTGTGGAATAGGAGCTGGCCTTTCACAGATCCAGGATTCAGAAGAAAAAAACATTGTGTTTGCTTCACGCTCGTTGACATCTACTGAGCATCATTATTCTGTGAGAGAAAGGGAAGCGTTGGCAACGGCATGGGGAATAAAGTATTTCAGAACTTATGTGTGGGGATGCCAAGTCAAACTATGTACTGACCATAAACCCCTGGTTAAGATTTTGTCCTCTGGAGGTGCTGGTAAAAGCTCAGCTAGGATAGCCAGGTTGGCTGCCAGGTTACAGAAATTCAGCTACACTCTGGAATACATACTAGGGTGGAGGAATGGTCAAGCAGACTGCCTCTCGTGCCTGTCTCTAGATTGGGAAGCAGTGGACAAGGAAACAGTGTGTAAGAGCTAGAGAGAGGGGGCTGTGGCAAGTGTGAATTATGTGGTGTATTGCTCTTCAGGAGCTGTGAGAATTGAGGAATAGAGTGAGCCTATGGTGCAATATGAGGTTCTCAAGGGTGTGGTCAAAATGTTGTTAAAAGGTGGTAGGAGAGAGAGCACTGTACCCAAGGTGTTACGTACATATGGGAGAGTGTTAGATGAGTTGTCCTTGATAGGTGATAAAGTGGTGGTACGAGGAGAGAGGATCATATAACCTGCTGAAGTAAGGAAAAACATGTCTTCTATAGCCCATGCGGGCCACCTTGGGTAGACCATGATGAAGAAGAGGCTAAGAACAGAAGTTTGGTGACCAGGATAGATGAAGATGTGGTGCATTGGGTTGAAAGGGTAAACATCCTTTACAACACATGCATTTACAATGCATGCCATTACCCCGCTTTTTTTACTCTGCAAAATCTTTTACAACGCAGGGCTTTACACCGCAAACCATTATAACGCATTCCCCAAAGTAACGCCCCGGTGGAGTTAGAACAGTAAATCGCATTGTAATGGGGAATGCGTTGTAATGGATTGCGTTGAAAAGCCCTGCGTTGTAAAAGGCTCTGCGGAGTAAAGAATGCAGGGTAATGGCACGCGTTGTAAAAGTGTGCGGGGTAAAGTGTCCTATTCGGTTGAAAGGTGTACTAGTTGTGTGGAAAGTGAGAAGAGGTTGAAAGTGGCAAGTCACGCAGACTTTGATAACATTAGTGACCCTGTCAAATGTGGCATATGGTATGTGAAGACTTATTAGGAACTATTGTTGGTGTTAGAGCTGGACAGAAGTTTGCATTTGTTCTAATTGATGTTCTCTCCAGGTGGTTAGTTGTAAAGTTTATGTCAGAGATAACAATAGCGACCACTATAGATGTTTTTGCTGGCATTTTTAAAGACAAGGGCTTGCTTGATAATGGATAATGGGACGCATTTAACCTCTCATGAGATGATGGAGTTTTCGGGGGCATGTGGTGTGAAGACCTCACATACTGCTCTGTACAATAAACAAGCAAATGGAATTGTGGAAAGAGCCAACAGAATGAACAAAGGAGTGAGAGATTCAGTTAGATCCAGCGAACAAATTGAGTGTGGAACAAACTGTAGCAGATCTATTTTGGGCCTACCACACAAGGAAGAATTCTAGGTTGAATACTTCACCTTTTTTTTTGATACAGGGTAGGAAGTCTAACACCAGGCTGACACCATTTTGGTTAAATACATTGTTGAAGGCTTATAAGCAAGTCTTGATTGGACACCAGTGTTAAAAGTGGAGGAGAAACTGTCACATGAGTACTAGGGAGCAAGAGTAGGATTGTTGCGGGAGATTTGGTGAAGATTAAATCGGGATGGATAGTCAGAGGTCTAAATAAGTTTAGAGGACCGTTCCAGGTCAAAGAAGTTCATAGGTGGAATGTGGTGTGGGACAACGGGGAGAAGTGGAACTGCTGGAAAGTGACAACGTTTGGCTCTAAAACTAATGTTCATGAGTGCGTTGATAGAGAGAAAGAGACCGAATGAGTAGGGTACTGCTTCTTGGATGATAGTAATCTTACCAACCCCGTATCACAGCCTACTTCTGATCAATATTCTGGGCCAGTTCAACTCGCCCAGGAAGATTCTTCGACACTGGTGGGAATTGATTATGGGGAAGTAAGAGCTCCAAGACAGAGAAGAGCTCACACATATTTACAGGATTATGTAAGATAAAGTAATGTGTAAACTACATGAGCCTTGTATAATTTCAGATTTTGCCTTCGTATTCTTATACTGTTTTACTGATGTTTAAATGCTGTGTGAATATGAAGGGAAGAGGATATGTTGTAATTTACATTGCATGTTATCTTCACAGATGTGGTTGTTAGTGCACTTGTTAATTAGTATTGATGACTGAACTCCAATAGTGAGCATTAGAAGGCTGTAAGATTCTTTTGTTGTGATGGAAACTTGGGGATTCTATTGTTGACAGTTGCACTGAGCTGGCAATGACAGAAGTTGTGTCCGATCTTCTTGCTTAAATAAGGTACTTTACCAAAAGCATTCCACATATTTGGAGTACTTCATAACACAGATTAACTCAGTGTTTGCCCGAGTTTGCATCCCAGCAATCACACTGACAAATTCCGAGGGAGATGTTCCCGGACCGCCCTGATGTAGGAGGGTTAATGGTGGAGACTATGAAAGCTGGGAAAACCATAACCAATTTTCTGGATAGGATGAGGAAATGATGGGAACAAGATACAGGAGAACCATGGACTGATATGTGCCCTCAAGTTGCATTCTTTTATAATATCCTCAAAAGGGGCTGACCACCAAGATACAAAGTGATTTGGGTGGCGTAGTGGGGTTAGATACCAAACCCTGGTGGGAGATACAGTTCCACATATTGCACTATTACAAAAAGAAACAAGAGAAGGATAGGGGAAAACAGGAGCAAGCCCAGAGAGACACTGCTAAGTTGGTCCAACACAAATTGAAAATGATCTGCCTGGAGGGGGCGGCGTTGGCCGTGAGCGTTCAAATGGCACCAGTCTTGAAGGGGGCTCCATCACAAAACCCCAGAGGGTTTTCACATAAATATAACGGCAGAGGCCAGGGTGGTTGGCAGCAACCATAAATTAGGGAATGTTATTATTGTCACAGAATGGGCCACATGGCAGACAGATGCTGGCTAAAAGCATACCATGAACAGAGGTCAATGAGCCAGGGCCAGTCTCCACAGAATCTCCATCCAACAGATCAGGCCCAGGGAGACACAAATGCAGCCTATATTCAGCTGCCAGGAGGTCAATCAGCAACCACACCACTGCAACAGGGATCAGGCAGTAGGAGAAATTTGTGGCAACAGCAACAACAGACAGGGAACCCAGCCCAACACAGACCGAGGCCACAACCGTGGCAGGGAGGGGTAACGGTTTGGGGAGGTAACGCCTTCACAAAAAATGCAGAACTCAAAAGAGCAGTAAGTTGAAAATCCCCAAAGCATAAAACCCACTTCATCCACATCTCAAAGTCGTCTGTACCAAAAATTAGTAAGAAGGACCAATGAGTCAATATTAGGAATTCAAGCCTTTACTTGCATTCGTGAATGCAGGGCACTGTATGTGCTTTATCAATTAGGTATCCGCACTAGAATCCACCATTTAGGTTGCCTGCGGGAGCCGAAGCCCCACTCTGCTGTTGATCCCCCAGGATGGGGCTGGCCGGCAACACCCCCAAAGGGAAGGCAGTCTGATGAGGAGGGAAGGAGGGCTCCCCACAAGTCTTTAAAAGCAGGCACCCAGGTCCCAGTAGCTAAGTCCAATTGGGACGCGTTTCAATAACCAGGTCAAAAGGTCCCCATTTTCAGGCATCCAACCCAGAACCAGAGTTCCTTCATGGGTTGTAGCCCCAAAGGTGCCCCTAAAAACCAGAAGCCTCTAGGCAAATGGAGGCCCCCTTTTAGTTTCAAAACAAAGCTGTCAGGTGCCAGGGGTTCCCGTACACTAAAGAAAGTGAAAACCCTATAGCCTCCACTGCATAGGATCCAACAGGGTACGAAGTGCTGCATTGCGCCGAGTAAGTTGGGAGGGGGAGGTCCACCTGAATCACCAACTGTCCCAGTCCATCACCTCCATTAGGTGCATTTTGAAGTGTTCCTGATCTTAAAAAGCCTAGATTCTCCATGCAGTAATATCTTTCCATCCTCTTCCTCAAATGTTCCAAATCATCCTAAATTGTTTGCCGGGTCATGCCCCTCCAAAATAACAACAGAAGTGTGCCACCAGTTAGAAGCCCCTAGCCACAGTTAGTAAATGCAGGTTTAAACACCCAAGAAGAGACATGGTCCGAGATGGGTGGCTAGAAGATGAGGGTCCGAAAATCCATCACTGCTCCGAACGCGAGTAGAACGCAGAATGTGCTCACCACCATATCAGGCCGAGCCATCAGCCTACACACCAGGCTTTACATACATCATCTGGAGAAAGCAGTAAGCCCAACCTCGGACCCTGCAAAACAACATAAGCATGAGTACGCGAGGCCACTGAATAGCTTTCTGACCACTTCCATTCTTTTCATGATAAATGAGATAGCAGATCACATGAGATCTAGGTAGGTGCCCAATATACCAACAAACAGAAGCCCAAACTAGCCCAAAAAGAAGCCTTTAGGAAAATGTTGTATTCAAGAAACCTGATGCCATGAGGGAGGGTCATGGTGCACGTTGCATGCCAGGGACTAAAGAGGTACACACATGACCTCAGGGCACATTGTTACCACCAACAGTGCTCAAGTTGCAACACGCCCCCTCATTACACATTGTCCCGTGCACATGTAGGTCAAAAGATACCATCCACACAGATATAAACCCCATGCACACACTAGGAAAAAAGGGCTGGTGACACCTATGGAACCCTAGCTAAAATTGATACAATCCTAATAATAATAATAATAATAATAGTAAGCAAGCTTATAAAGTGCATGGTTACACTCACTAGTGTGTCCCCGCGCTGCAGCTAAACCTCGTCAGGAGCAATAATGTGACATAGCTAAAGGAGAACCTGTGGGCAGAAGAGCCATGTCTTCAGTTTTTTCCCAAAAATAATTTCAGAAGGTTCCCCCCATGAGATCCCCCCATTAAAGTGATTGATGACAGCACTTGAAATAATGCACTGTTTTCTGAACTAATCAATGAACATAGCTCTTATTCAACAGGTCAGCAATTCGATCATCCAAGTGCACCACTTTTTCAGTGGCTACATCAACACCCTGCCAAGATCTACAGTGTGCAAACTGAGAAACTACAAACTGTACCATGAACTTTTTTGCTTAGAACATTTTAAGTCAATAAGCCCCTAGTCATCAGAGGACTATGAACACCTCCCTTGGAGTCATTCCCCGACTTGCAATGTTATGTATTGTTGCACTACTATGTACTCTCAGTTTACTATGGTTGCTGGCGCATTCAACTATCACCAAAGAAATGCCTAGTCAAATGGAGTCCACCCTGAAGCTATCACCGCGCTTGCATGGGGACTTCTCCCATATCACTTATTATTACACCAAACCCAACACTAGCATCCCACATGCACTACACAGCACCCTCTTACACAACACCTAGTATCAGCACATGACCGCCATGAGCTTGAAGACATCAGCCAGGTCATGTTATGTCTGATCGCTGACACTGCATACATTAGGAGCAGACAGGCTTTACTTGTCCCAAGAGGTGTCCCCTGAAAAAGCAAATTGCCTTCTCCACCTATGTAGAATTAGGGCCAAAATACCACCCAACAAGGTAGAACCCCACAGGGTAGTAATGAATCTGAACCGATACGAGACCTATCCAACAACACTGTGCCTTTTGTATCGAGCCTAGTGACATTCAAACTGAGCTAGATAGGATGCGCAGAAGGGGCACCAAAGGGGAGGATACTGTTTGGCCCCAAGACTTTGCAGAGAAAAGATTCTTAGAGATAGCAAAACCACTGAACTAGTGCACAAACATGTCTGGCCCAGCTTCCATCTGTGGTCCCAGGGTGGCCCTTAGCATATCTGGGGCAGTCTTCTTTAATAACAAATGGACCCCATAGATGGAATACTGGTGTAGGGCCATCCAGCTCGATGACACGAAGGGAAATGAGTCTTGTAAGGAAGGGTTGAACAACAGCTTAGATACCCCATGTCAGGAAGTCTGGGACACCGAGGTGGGTGGATAAACTTGGCTAGAAGGAAAAGGGCAACCCTTAATTGTACGGAAACTTGCACTGTATTCCTTGTGTTTCAGAGGAAAAGGAACAATTTCACTGGGCATGAATGAAAACTGTGGCACAGTCCTGCACATTCCGGACATGCAATGGGGCACCTCCACGCTGATTGATACAATTTGGCAGGGCAGCGAGTTTGCCTACACTCAGCTTGCCTCTGGATGGCGCAGCCTCTGCTCCCTCGTCACCGTACACACCCCAACCATGGTCATTCCCAGAGGAGAACTGTTGCAGTTGTGCCAACACCTGCTAAAGAAGAAGACGTCTCTGTTGCAAGAACTGCAGATGATTTTTGCTCGGTTCAGTACAAGGGCATTCTGGAAGAATTCAGACTGTTCTCTGATGAACAAGTATCCATGGGAGGGTCGATACCCTTCTTCACCTAACAAAGCATAAGCAAACGCCCACTGATTGCAGTTAACCAGGTGAGAAATGTTCAAGATGATGAACAGCACTGAGGTTGGCCTTAATTTGATCAAGGAAGAACTGAGAGCCATCTGCCTCATGGTGATGCAACATCGATATGTGGTAGACTTAATGGCCACAATGGAGGGAGGGGTGTGTGCCAAGATCGGTGTGTCCTGATGCACGTGTATTCCAGGGAATGATATGGACAACAATACTCTGACTCTTGCATCCACGAACTGCACCTTTTACAAAGAGACATGTGTGAGAAAGGAGGTGCCCTTGAGCAGGAATGGTTTTCCAGTTGTTTTCCTGGCTCCGCTGGTGGCTGTCTGGACTGTGCACGTCACTGCTGCCCATTTTCTTATTGCTATTGCTTTTGGGTGGTCTCCTCCAATTGGGGGTTTTCTGCTGTAAAATGCAGTCCTCAAATTGGGTAGAAAGAAAGTAACTAGGATAAAACATAATAGTCAAAAGTGAATGAAAACAAGTCCTCAATAATGTGACTGTCATGAAGCATGGAACTGGAGGGGTGAATGTTAATATTGATAAAATCGATGCCAATGTTTATAATCATGCATTCATATGTAAGAACGAAATTGCATCTCTATTATCGAATTCACCCATCATGAACTTTCCATCAACCCTGACTCAGAAATACGTGGTCAAGCAGGCTCTGAGACCTAGGCATGAGTTTACTGATTTACGGGTCACAGGTGGGTTGGGAAAAAGCCGACAGACAAATGTGTGAACAGGAAATTCAGGTCAATTCCTCAGATAAACACAGCGACACCACAATGGTCCAGGGAGATTGGCCCCAATAGAGCACATATGGCCAAAGGGGAACGTGCATTCCCAAAAACACCATAAAGTCAGATGTCACATGAAGTTAGGAACACACAGCCAATCAGGACACAGCACACACAGTACATGCAGTGATCATGCGCCCCTCATGCCAGACATCTGGGCACGTTACCCACTGGCCCCATTTTGTCCACACAAGGGCGAAGCTCACCTGCATTTGTTATCAGGGGCCTTATTTATGACTCCAAAGACAAGGCCTGCATTCTTTTACCAAAAAAGGATCGACTGTGGCATACTATACCCATAGAAATGTATAAAACCACGTTCAGATTGATTGTACTTTGAGACAGTCCTCAGACCCACTTCTGTAACTCTGCTAATGGCCGAAGTGGTTAATTAAACCAACTGTTCCTGTTTTGCCAAACGCCTCTTGTCTTTTGTTTTTTTAAGGTAAATTTATATTCAAGCAACAGTGGTATATGATAAGTGATGGAAGCCTGGAGCACAGTGTCCTGGTTTGTTTTTCTTGCTTGAATTTAGCTTGTATGTATAGCAATCTTTTTCCTTGGGGGATCTGTGAACAATGCAAAGTGCCTTGAGCGTTGACCTTCTTGATATAGGCCAGTGGAGTGATTGCAAGACTGGAGTCATGTGTTCTCTTGGGTGAAGGCAGAGAAGAAAGTTTGCAGCAGTATTTTGGATAGGTTGTATTTTGCATAATATGAATGCTCGTGCGCCAAGGTATTGGCTGTTGGCATAGTCAAGCTTGGAGATTGTGATTGTGAGAATGGCTGGGAGCTTCTGTTGGTCTCCAAGGTATGGGAGGATGCAGTGTAATGTTTTCATTGTGTAGAAGTCACTTTGTTTTACATTGTTAAGATGTGGTATCAAATATAGTTCTCGAGTTAGACTGGTATTTTAGTAGTTGTCCGCAGGTAATAAGCTCTGTCTGTGTGGTATTTAGCTTTAGATGGTTATTCGTCATCAATGTGTTTAATATGGCTGAATGAAGTCATCAAGTTTTAAATAGTAATAAGTGAGGTTGAATGATTTAGTCAGGTTTTGTTAGGAGGTTAGGTAGATATTGAAGAGTAGAGGGGATATGAAGGGTCACTTTGGGATGTCACAGTGTTGTGTGTGAGGAGCTGATATAAAAGGTGGTATCAACACTAGTTTGCATCACAGCTGAGAGGCAAAGAATTTAATGGACATTAGCAGAGCTCCGTTCTCGCCTTTTAGATATGGTATGTCAAACAAAAATATGCTGTGTGAAGTGACCACATTTGCCAAATAATCCATCATCTACATAATCTGGAGATTTTTAACAGAAAGCACATTTTGTTTCTGCCTCAAACAGATCAAAATTTCTTAAAATGCTGCAACGTGTTCTGCCATTCAGTGAAAGGTCCTTCGCAAAGGTGATTGGTCACCTTTCAGTTACTTACAGCTGTATTTTGATGTGGAACTGGTACTAATGAAGTGAAACATTTGCCCATACAGTGCTAACATGTGCAAAAATGAAGTGATACTATTAAAAAAAGTCCTGCACCAAGCCACTTAATTTGTGTTTTCCTGCCACATAATTTAGTCAACATTGCCGCATAATTCATGCCTGCCTTGCCACCTAATTCCCGTGGCCCTGTCTGTACCACAGAGAGCAGATATTTCACTTTACAAAATCCTCTCACTTTGCCGAAAAAGGAAGGAAAGTAAACAAAATCACCAGTTAGAAGACTAAGCAGCAATTTTTTAGAAGCCATAGCCTGACATTTGTCTTGGAATACGAAGAAAATGTAACAAAATAAAAACAACACTTAAAGGCATTGTTATTGATCATCCACCATCTGAACTCCTGCACCACTATACTGTGCCAGGTACTTCAGTTGTTGGGAGAGGGGCAAAGATTATTATGGGCTGGCCCGACCGTCAAATGCCCCCCGTGGCTACAGCCCTGAATAACAGAAGAATCTTGTAATGAATATGGGGTTTGTGAGGAAAAGAAATGCCACTGTATTTTACTATCGCTTACCCAGATGACCTTGATGAAAAAAGGACCTCTGATGAGGTATCTTAATTTGACAATGATTCATTTCTAGCCTTTTTTTCATTTGTGTAAAACGGACCACTATTCCGTTTTGTTTTCCTTGCTTCCCCCTTCACCAATTTTCCCAAGAGTAATGAGGTTGCCAGTCCCTTGATTACTGTTAAGTGGGCATCACAATTTTTGAATTAGAATACTGCAAAGAACTTGTCAGAAGCGCTGTTATTGTTCATCTCCGATGAGTCAATGGAATCAGAGTCCTCTTCTCAAACGTCCATACTATGGTGATGCCTCCCTTTGGAAAGTTAAATTCTCTTAGTGAAACTTTTTTTTCCAATTACACACTTTCTAGAACAGGTGTGACTTTAGATGCTTAATTGCGGTATGCATTAAATAAAGTTAACTACAATGTGTATTGCGCATAAATGTACACTCTGTTGCATAAGCGTTCAAACTGCATCGTATTATGTAATGAGGGTCACTAAATTTTTCGCATTGTAAAGATAACTCACAACAGTTGTGACCTTAGTTTAACGAATTATGGACTGATGCAAACAAATTACCACTATTCAAGTTAGGGAGACACCTTATGCCTAAGATTGTCCCATATGAATTACAAAATCAATGGGCAGGCAAATGCACGTGTATTTTCTGTTTGGTACCCTTAGGACCAGAACCCTGGCTCCAGATTTCTCTAACCATGTGTGCGATCTCAGAAGCCCTGAGATACCACCGGCCTGCCTTCTGTGGCACATGTCCAACATTTCTTTCACATCTCACATTCATGCATATACAACACACACCTAAGCATAACTATATCCACATCACTGTCACTACTCCCAACTGCAAGCACACAGAACAGACATTACACCTCTTTTTCATCAAAGCCCATTTTGCATTACTACATGAAGCTAAAATACAAGTGCATATGGGTGCGCTCTTCAACCTGGAGCTGTGGCTCTATGCCAACTCCAGGCACAGCTACTTTGGGATTTCACTACAAGGATAGAAAATGGACTGACCTGCCACAGCAAGATGTTCATGACAGTCATCTTCAAATGCAAGTGGACGTGCTACCTCTAGGAACAGTCCATTCTCCAGTCTGGATATTTCTTACTTTCCTCTAGGACCATGACATTGTGGCTAGCTAAATCTGTCTAATGAAAAGTACTTTTGTTCCAAAGGTTACCCAGAAGAACTACCTGAAACACAATCTAATCTCACTAGCTCCCAGGTCCCTTCACTGATATCAAAGCCCCACTTGATGGCCTCAACTTCACACTCCAAGCCAATGTAGACAACCATGCATTTATGAAAACTTGCTTCTGGAATGCCAAGTCCTTGCACTCCTGGTAAGAAAATAATAGATAAGACCAGGAAACACATTAATGATGCAATAATACACAATATTCCACCAATCCTGTGATGCCAGACACCCACATGTATACACTTAGCCGAGATTCTGCCTTCAACATCTCATTTTATGCAGACATCTTCAATAGTGAAGTTCATCTCTGGTGAAGTAATTATGTTTCTGTTGAACATAGTCAACATTGCTTTCATTCAAGTCAATGTACCTGAGGCCCTCATGATCAATCAGTCCCCCCTGCTGCTGACAAGGGCCTACCATGAACCACTCTAATTTCCACCCATCACCCACCTTTCATTCCTTAGACAAGTCACCAAGAAGGCAGTGTGGTCCTTTTACGTGTGGTTGCCCCCATTTTGCTGACTTTTATAGCTGTTTTTATACTCTGCACACTGGGACACTGCTATCCAGTGCCCAGTGTTTGTCCTCTAACCCCTAAAATTGGTAGAAATTGGCTAAACCCTGATTGGTTTATTTAACTTTCTTATAAGACCATAGTATGTGGTGCAGAAAATAAACATACAGCATAGAAAGCTAAATTGGCACTGTGGACAGCAGTTCTTATTGTGCCATCCACTAGTGTGACAAAGGGAACATTGCTTCAGGTCTACCATTGTAGCCTGATTGATACAGTGCAAAAACCTTCAATGTGACCTGTTAAAATAACCTTTTTTTAACTGGTAAAAACATCCCTTATAAATATAAATAAGTCACCCCAATGTAAGCCTTGCATTCCACAAGGAAGGGTGCACGATATGTAAAAGTGGGACATGTAGAAAATGGATGTTACCTTGGCCCTGCTGTGACAAGGCCCTATAAGCTATTTTCACCTTTGCAGGTGTAGCTGTTTTATGCAGAAACCCAGAGTACAGATTAACAGACTAATGCTGCATCTTAGCAATGGGACCTGCTAGAAAAATAATTAAAACACTATTTTCATAGTTATTAAAAATCCAATTAAATGGTGGTCAGATTTTATTAAATATTACGGAAAAATAACTTTTAGAACATTTCCTTTTATCTGCCTGAACTGTCAGGTATCTAATTAGCATAAGTCTCTGCCAATTCATTGCCTGTGCTCAGCTCAGGAAGAGGTGTGCAAGAGATATGAAATTCCTCCCAGGTGTACACAATAGGATGACCTGAATGGGCATAGATGACTCCTCTGCGCTCAATATAGTATGCAAGGTGGGGGCAGTGCCTATCTTGTTGAAACATCAGTGTCAAAACCTGCATGATTGGTCTGTCTGAAACAATATTTTACATCCTTCAAAGGGAGTAACAGGATGCCAGGACAATTCTTGTGTATCCCCTGTCTGGTTGTTGAAGAACCTTGGTTTTGTCCTACCAGCCTTATGTCTCTGTATTTGTTGTGTGTACAGTGCATGCTTCAAATTGGATTTTAATGTTAGACATGGGAGGACACTAGGATTACCATCGTACATTCCCCACTCACACCCCCAGCCTCAAAGCCCAATTTTAGTATGGCCAAAGAACTTCGCAATCTTGGATTTGCCCTGTCGCATTGCATTTCGGGCCTATTTGCAGTGAAGCAAACATAAACAACTGGAAATGTAGGTAGGTCAGGGCCTGTGAAACCTTTACTCCACTGGTTAGGAAGGACTTAGGAGTGTCTTAAGGGGATCCCACCCACAGGCTGGTGAACCTAACATATTTTGACCAATCATCTTCAGAACACTGCTGGAATTCTGAAAGGATACCAGGTGGACTGAAACTCCTGCACTTGGCATCTGCGACCTGTGAGAAGGACCTGGGGAGGCTGGACTACCTTCCAAAGACATAAGGATCACCAAGGAAAATAAGGCTGACCCCTGTGTGGCTCCTGGAACACAACAAAGCTAACGTGGACATTCCTGTGAAGAATCCCAGGTGACCAGCGGTAACAGGACCTGGAATGCACTTTGCTGTTTCACTCTGTCTGACACCCTGATAGTGTACCAGGGAATAATGATCACATGTTCAAGGAGCACATCTACAAAAAATAACACCTCCATACTTCCTGTAACAGGTTTTGTTTGAAAAGCTATCCTCAATCTATAACCAACTGTAAGTTGTTATCCCTCAATCGTATTCAACACACAAGTCCACTGGGCTGTTAAAGCTGATAATTTAATTACATGAAGGCTCATGGACAAGTGTTGAACTAGGAGGCAGCTGAGCTCTGTCCAGAAAAATAGCCACTACCAATGGATTTAGACTCGGGTGCATATTGGCTCCGCTCCTGTTTTTTATATATATTGAAGATGCTATGGTAGGATTAAACCAGGTTTGGTCTTTTCCTCCAAAATTGGGACCTGAGGCCATTTTAGTAATATTTTATGCTGATGATACTGTGTTATTGGACCTTACACCAGTTGGACTTCAGACACAACTGGATGTCTTAGCTGAATATTGTAAGTCCAATTATCTGAAAATAAATACGGCTAAAACAAAAGTTATGGTCTTTTCGAAAGGAAGGGTGCAGACCATTATGTTCAAGTGGTGGTTAAGTGACGTTCAAGTGGAGATGGTTAAAGAATATCGATATTTAGGCCTTCTCTTCAGATATAACCTAAACTTTAAACCCCCCATATATAGATCTCCAGAAAGCTAGCTTTAAAACTATAGCAGGTGCTTTACATAGGTTGGACCTTGCTTTGGGCCATAGGTCCGTGGAAGCTCTATGGTGCAAAAAGTGTAAATTTATTACTGTGCGCTTGTGAGGTTTAGCAGTAAAGTATATTAAGAGGTTGCAGATTATTAAAACTAATACCTGGAAAAAATGACTTGGCCTCCCAGAGGATCTGTGAACAGTGCCCTGAGATTAGAACTGGAACTTACTTACATATTATTTAAATACAAACAGTGGATCCTTAATTATTGGGCTTTGTCTCCTAAAGTCAGAGGAAGGCTCCTTAAGGCAAATAATAAAATCTTACCTGCAGGAGAAGTATGTAGGTCACTGGGTTGTTCATAATTAAGATATTAAAGAATCTATGCATATTCCAGTTAGGCACGAAGTGCAAAATATATCTGTAGTCCAGCAGAAGCAAATAATAAAACACCTGATAAATGAGTGCTCCAGGAAGGGTGACATAGATGTTGCGTGCAAAAGAGAAAACCTGCATCATTTATTGGAGTCAAACTATGGTGGCCATACCCAGCCCTACATGCAGGACATAAAAAGTGACTATATTAGGAAGTGTGCCTTGAAGGTCAGACTGGGGCAAGTCCCAGCCTTCATAAAGTAGACGTCGGTCAGACAGGCTGGGGCGGTAAGTGGTGTGTGTCCCTTTTGCCAAAACGCTCCATTGCCCACATATAAGTGCATTTTGGCCAAGGTTTGATGAATCTAGAAGAAGTTTTCTGCTAAGAGTTTTTAGAATGTTACAGATTTGTTGTATTTGTGATCTAATAACAGTAGTTTCAAAGTGTAATAATATAACACTATGTTATGATGTAGGGACATTTTTGGAGTAGCCTATCGCATTAGATTTATATTCATGGAATGTTGAGGTTTGACCTACTTAACTATGAATTGTGGTTTCTGTGAAACTGGTTTTAGTGACTAGTGTTCTAACTTGAAGAAGGAACAGGATGATTCGTCTTTGTATTTATTCTAAATTATTATACCTGGCTCATCCTGTCTGAAAACAAGAAGTGAAGTCCGCTTTTTCTTTTGCTACAACTGCCTTTTGCACAAAAATATTTGTATTTTTCACAAATATTTCAGTTGTAGTTTTATTTTGTACATTATTGTAATTATTTTGCATAAAGATTATTGCATTTTGCATAAGTATTACTGGGTTTCCTGTTGCTGACACAATACACTGCTCACCACCCTTCCAGAGAGCTGCTGCACATGGCACAGGTGGTGTGGAGAAAGTATGTGGTAAATTTCAGCATCATTTATGGCATGTGCCATGGGGGCACGGTGGAGCTCTCCATTGTTGAGATCAGCTCAGGCTGTACTAACATCATTGTTTAGAGGCTATGTTCCTATTTCTGTACCCCGGGGGCACTGCCTCTGCACTTCTTTTGGCCCCTGATGAGTAGAGTTTACACAATGTGCCTTTCACTAACTATGAGATCATGTGAACGCACTTGCAAAGAAGAAGAAAACATTGCAGAGGAGCAGACTTTCACATTGAAGTTAAACATTAGAGTCCAACTACTTAAGGCCTTTGGTCAAGTTAACTTCAAAACACCCTTTAAATGCACATCATGGATACATATACCATTCTAAAATAAATGCAGGATACTATTCAAATGAACACGTAGTATAAATAGGGTTAACAAAATTACTCAAACTACACAAATGCAGATATTTATGAAAACTGCAATTTGGTGTCACTATAAGAAAACATTAGTATACACACGCATATGTTTGAATTATACAGCAAACACACCTTCAGTGTTTCGGTCAAGTGCACTACTTTACCTTAATGATATTAAAGTGCACACACGTATGGTACTACATGCACGTATAGATGACATAGTCGAGACGTGAAAGGGTGGAGCCAAAATTACACTGCTTTAGTCCTCCCACTGATGGCGAATCAAGCCATCACGTTATAAGATCTAAATATTATTAGATGGACTAATAGAAACCTTGTGGTTCTTAGCATTTTCCTCCTAGATTCTACCAGATGTTTCCTCCTAGATTCTACCAGATGTTTGAAGTCGTCATAGTATTTACTCTGACTCTCCTTTAACTCTACATCCGCTCTCTTCCTCTTCACTCACCATTTTATTTTCAGGCACTTTTATCCCTTAAAGATCCCAATTTGGAATATTACACAATGGTAAGTAGAAAGCAAGTTTACTTGGACAATTGTACATAAAACATTAAAAAACAAATACATAAAAACAGTTACAGTGTAAATTTAATTTAAAGCCCATCAGGCCAACCGATCGCTCACCCCCTAATGTAATCTATCAGTAAAACTTTGTTTAACAAAACGTAAAAACCAAGCAATTCCTATTGCCACATCTAAATAACGCATTTCTGACAGCACCTCTACAGCCTTCATCCTTTGTACAGTTCTGTATTTAAAAAACAAGGGACTTAGAAACTTATTCCGGCTCAAAAGATAAAAAACACAGTCCATAAGTACATTTAACAAAGAGCATTTCACATTCAGGGGGCAGGGACAAAGACCATTATTATCCTGGACCCTAGCCCAACAGGAGTGGGATGAATGAGTTGGATTACATCCCACTATTACCCTTAAAATGTCATCCCCCAGGCTGGGAAGGTACCTAAGTCAGGTAGAAGAAAACAGTATCCAGACCTAGAGAGGATATTGAAAAATTAATCAAAGGTTTCTGACTCAGGTAGGCCAGGTCAAGAGTACCGGCCACCTTTGCCGCAGACTCTTTTAATGCTTGTTTACCTGGAAACGGGGACCAAGACGTAATTGTACAACAATCAGAATGGAGGTTCTTAATACCACTTAATCTATTTCTTATTTCCCTTTCCCACCTTCTTTTACTGCCATGGATCTCGTCGCAGCAGAGTTTATCGCTTCACCATCTTCCGAGAGGCAATTAAAAAATCTTAAAGCTGTTGAGAGTGGCAACAAATTCCAGGAGGTAAGATTCAGCTCACTCCTTATGCCCTGGACCATGGTGCCTGGTGGAAGCAACACAAGTCTTCTGATATGGGGGGGGGGGTTGTTTTCCCTTCATAGGCCCTCAATAAAGAAATATGAGACAACCCTCCATATTTACAATTAAATCTGGACAAACAGCTGGCCTGCAGCAAAGGCTTCTACTTGATACAATCCCATTGTATGTCCCATTTTAAGCTCCTCCTAAAAGTCAAACCTATATATTTATAGGAATCAACTGACTCCACCACCCGAGCTTTTTCCAAAGACCATCATTCTCTAAATTAATTTTAAACTGGTTCGGCTTACTATATATTTCAAGGGCATATAATTTCCTCTGCTGACCAATTGGGGTGCAATCCAACAGTACCGGGTTGTCTGCATAAAGCAAATAGGCAATATGCTGTTTCCCGTCTTTAGGGGAGAAGGTCTTTGTTTGGGATATGAAAGTAGGGAGGTCGGCTAAAAATGAACTAAAAATCAGGGGTGGTAAAACACAACCCTGCCAAAGGCCATTCTTGATGGGGATTCTCTGGGATACCGGCCTGATTTATCTAGCTCCACCTGGGCCCAATTGGCAGAGTGTAGGGACTGTAATACTCTAAGGAGGTTCAGATGGAGCTCCCAGGTGGCAAGTTTTCTCCATAGGGTTTCCCTGTCCACTGAATCATAGGCTGTCCTGAAATCAACAAAACAACAGAACAGCCTTTGATTCACTGCCAGAGTCTTCTGAATGATGACCCATAAAGAAAGGCAATGATCTATGGTGGAATGTCCCTCCCGAAAGCCCCCTTGTTCAATTGGGATTATCTTAGATTCTAAGGCCTCAGTGGAGATGGTCACTCTCTGCTGGTCTGAGACACAGCATGCTCTTGTAAGAGTAATTAATTCAGCCACTTGTACAAAAAAATACTCCTTGGAGCCATAAAGCTTCAACTACTCCTGAAACCGTACAGACTGCATAAGCAGCTCTTACATTTCCTTCATGGTCTTGCAAACACAAGCCATCCACAAACAATGCAAAATCAGATTGAGGCAGTGGCTCATCTTGTATATCTGGTGTTGGCTTGGTGCACAGTTCTGTAACATAAGACAGGCATGCTCCTCTTCACCATCATCGCTGTCACTCTGAGGAAGGGGCAACAAGGTGGAAGGGTTTAAAACAGCGCATCTCTTTAATGTGATATATTCAGCTGCAAGTATGATTTTGACATACTGGGTCACACAGCTATTTGTCAAGTGTTGAGTGTGAGTACGCGTCAACAAATTCTCCATGGAATGGGGCACAGTTAGAGGATGACCCATAAAATGCCTTCACACCTTTCAATGCTGACACTAGCAACAGCCATGGATTTGAGACACTCGGGCAAAGCTGCAGCTACTGGATCAATGGTGGCAGAAATATTAGTCACAGGTCTACGGGCACTTCCATGCATCTGTGTGAGCAATGAAAGAGCACAACCCTCCCTCTCACTACAGAAAAGTAAAAATGCTTTGTTGCAATCAGGCATTCCTAGTGCCGGGGCATTGCAGAGACGTTCTCTCAACTCTAGGAAGGTACCCAAACAATCATTATCTCAGGGTACCAAATCCAACACATACTTGTGTGTCAACATCTGTAAAGGCTTGGGCATTAGGGAAGAATTGGGTATCCACTGGTGACAGTAGCCCACCATTCCCAAGAACATTCAGACTTTTTTCTGTGTTGATGGCAGTTTATTTGCAGAATCACTGAGATTATTTCCGGTGACACCTAGTTGACTCGTTTATCAATGTGTTGTCCAAGGTACAGAACTTCTCTCAAACAGTATTGCAACTTATTGGGGGACACCTTTTTTCCATTCTCAGTAAGTGGTTCAGTAGAGCATTAGTATCAATCTTGCAGGCCTCTTTAGTATTTGACACAAACAACAGATCATCAA
Source organism: Calotriton arnoldi (assembly GCA_963921515.1). Lineage (NCBI taxonomy): Eukaryota > Metazoa > Chordata > Amphibia > Caudata > Salamandridae > Calotriton > Calotriton arnoldi. Next base: position 156,923 of record CAWUFW010010569.1, read on the forward strand.
AATACTGCACCAAAATAGTTACAGGGCATAACCAAGTAGTCCAGGTTCTTTTTAAGAATTTGGTTGAAAATAGATGGACTCTCTGTATACCCTTGTGCCAAAACACGACTGCCAAACTGGAATACAAAGAGGAACTCACTGTCCTCATGCAAAGGTATAGAGTAAAGGGCCTGAAAATGATCAATGACAGTAAACCACTCAGCCAACATGGAATCTGAAACAAAATCACTGCAGTATTCAGTACTACTGGACAACAATCAACTACAATATTGTTTATCTTTCGAAGGTCCTGAACTATGCACTGCTTACCGCTATGTTTCTATAAGGCCATATGGGTGAATTACATGGACTCCACATAATCTCCTTCAAAATACCTAATTGGATCATTGTCTCGATAACTGGAGTAATTCCAGCAATCGTTTCAATGACCAGATTATATTGTGGGGTTCTTCGGTACTTAACATTAGGCTTTACCTGTATACAGACAAGCTTGACTCCTTTGATGAGTCCAATATCCTTTCCAGAAAAATCCCAAACTTCCAGTCTCCTTGTATCTCTGAGATCCAGGGGTAACTTCACTTGTCATCATAGGGAACAGTTCAACTGTTGGAGTTTAGTTAGCCAATTTAAAAGCAACAGCTTCATCATGAGTTTGGAACTCCACACCCTTTGAGTTGAAATAAATGGTGTAATTCAGCTTGCACAACAGATCCCAACCCATCAAACTCATATGACTCGAATTACATACCACAAATTGGTGATTCACCTCAAAATTCCCTATTTTTACAGGTACATCCTCAGTTATGGGGTTTTTCATTTGTTTATTTGCAGCTCCGACAACTTGGATTCTCTTTCCCAAGTGGAGTAAAAATGGAACTTCCACGGTTCTAATAGTAGAGCGGGTAGCACTAGTATCAACCGGAAATGATACAGGGTGGCCATTTACTTTACCATCTATACATGGACCACTCTGGTCTACCTTCAAGACTGCGCCAAGCATGGAATCTTGCTCCCCCTCAGGCACCGTCAGGTGGACTGATCGGAGCCATAATTGTCATCCGTATCAAACATGGGAAACTGCTAAAAAGCATTGTTATTCTGGGAAGCATTCTGATTAATATTTGGAACTTGGTTTGCAGTGAATCTAAGGCCATTAGCAGCTTGCCATGGCATCGGGGCTTGTGTGACTTGCATCACTAGGGCTTTAGGCACATTTTGTGATTCACAGGGTTATAATTCTCAGGCTGTGCAAACCCTGAATTCTGACTCTGATTAGCAGGATTAAGACAACATTCCTGCTACCAATGCCCCAACTTATTCTGATAATGACAGGGGTTAGACTTCTTCAAGGAAGCTACGTCAACCCCAGTACTTGGGTCAATTGGGACACCCCGACCTCTACTTTTTGGCTGGAATCCACCTCCACCTTGCATCACAGGAGCTCCTTGCTGATGCACTCCTTGCATAGGAGGAACATTTCCTACAAAAGGCTTACTATGACCTCCTCTGTGAGCAGCCTTCATTTGCACCACCATCAATTCCTCCTTCAATTTCTTTTGCTTCATTTCTAGTTTGTCATTACAGTACTTTGCATATCTTAAGATCTCATTAACCGACTTATTCTGCCAACAAATCAAATGCTGCTTAATCATCATGCTAACTTCAGGCCTCAATCCCATCACAAACCTGGACACAAAATGCCCCATTTCCTTAGACTCGAGTGTCTCCATCCCACTGTACTGCTTGAATGTCTGCAGCAAATTCTTGCAATATGCATGAATTGACTCTGGGTTCTTGGTTCGTCCTGTCAATCTTGACCCAGTCAATATCTTGAGGCGATAACTTAGATTTCAACCAAGTCATCACCTGATTACACTTTTTCATCACTGTGGATGAAGGACCGTTAGGAGCGCAGCTGGAAGAAGATCCGAGATCTGAGTGGTTGCCGTGGGGGCCTGTAAGATGCTAAGCCGGGCCGGGTGACAAGCAAGACAACCAGAGTTGCTGCGATGAGAAGAGCTGAAGCTGCTGCATAAAACAATCAGTGAGTCATCAGCAATTACTTGTCAGGAAACAATCAGTGAGTCATCACCAATTACTGGCAGGAACCAATTAGTGAGTCATCAGCAATTACTGCCAGTGCAGGGAATCAGTGCCCCATACAATAACATGTGTAAATAAAATGAATGTCTCATAAGAACTCGTTCTTCTTTTAAACGTCAAGAGCCATCATAGGGGCAACAAAAGCACTAGTGGAAAAAAACACAGACCTACTTGCGTGTACACTGCCATTGCTATTAGAGAATTCCTACTCCAAGTAATGTCTTAATAGAGGAAGTGGCCACACTAGGGACAATGACAGGAATGAGCGGAGGAATAGGACAACTGGGTCATGACAGTCGCCTCTCCCAAAGGTCGTCTGATAGAGTGGGGCTTCGTCAGATGAAAGGCATGAAATTGTTTTATTAAACGAGGGGCGTGAACAAAAGATGCAGGCTCCCAAGAGTTTTCCGAAGTGTCATATCCTTTCCAAGCAATCAAATAATATAAACATCCCCATATCCTTTTTGCATCAAGAATGCGTTGTACTTCATATTCAAGATGACCCTGTTCTGATATTGGAGGATGAGGGTAATCAGGTCGAGTAGCGGGGTTATGGGGTTTTAAAAGGGAAACATGGAATACTGGATGAATAGTATATTTAGCGGGTAAATTCAACTTCACAGAAACTGGGTTAAGTATTTTTAGAATGAGAAATGGGTCAATGAATTTAGGTTGTGATTTCCGTGATCCTTTCATCTTAATATTTCATGTTGATAACCAGACTAAATTCCCTACTTTGTATGGAGGGGTAGCGTTACGATGTTCATCTGCCTGAAATTTCATAGCCTGCTTAGCTTTTGTTAACCAATGTTTAACATTTTCTTGAATCTTTTCTAGAGTCTGAAGGCACTCTGTACCAGCAGAAACTAGAGATGTGTCTGGGATGATTGGTAGTGCCCTAGGGTTATAACCAGTAAGGAAATAAAAGGGTGAGCAGTGTGTGGCTGACTGTACGCTGTTATTGTAGACAAATTCGGCCAGAGGGACGACTACGTCCCATTGACTGTTGGTGGAGGCTAAAAGGCAATGTAGGGTTTGTTCCAAAGATTTATTTACCATTTCAGTTTGTCTGTCAGATTTGGGGTGTTAGGCTGAAGAGAGGGCAACGTTAATCTTTAAGAGTTTTCAAAGTCTTTCCAAAATCAAGAAGTGAATTGTACCCCTTGGACGGAGATAACCTTGATGGGAAGTCCATGCAGTTGAACGAGGTGTTGAAGAAAAAGGGTACTGAATTCGTCTGCTGTTGATAATTTGGTCAGGGGAATAAATTGTGCCATTTTTGATAGTTGCAGGAGAAATGCACGTAAATTGCAAAAAGAATGAGACAGAGCGGCATTAATGAATGTAGCAACTAATGTAAGGAGTGGTCTGTATTTAGACAAGGTGGGAAGAAGACAATGATAACACTCTATTACATTAAATGTATGTGTAACCTGTACAGTCTTGTGCACATTAGTGCTTGTGAAAAACAAAGTAAACAGCGCAAGTGAAAAACAAGGTAAACGGTGCAAGTGACAAGTGAAAAACAGCAAAAAATGGTGTGAAAGTGACAAGATTGTCAATATATACAAGAAACTTTTTGTGGTTCCAATTCATTAACAAGGAATTTACAGAGGGTAAGTGTTTATGGTGAACCACAAAAGTTGCGCCCAAAATTGCGCTGTAATGTTGACAGTGTTTCCACCTGTGTTCAATTCAGGTCATCTTCAGGACCAGGTTACAAGTGCTGCATGGAAGGAAGAGAAATGATGGTGTAAAAAGATGGTGTTCTGGACTGGCGGGGTCAAATTGGGGGGACAGGAAAGGGCAATACCTACGTAATTGCTGGACTTTAAGTCCAGTTAGAGAAATGAGGAGCACCTTGGTCAAAGTGTGCTGGGGTAGTGATGGGTCCAAGAGGAGGAGGAGGTAATGTGCGGGAGGAAGAGAGTTGTTAGGCTATAGTAGTACTATCAACTGAAAGTTGCAGAGAAATTGGGAGTACGAGAGAACATGCGGCTCCGAAAAGCAGTACCAGATATCCATTTATCTATTAAGGGTTTACCAGATATCCATTAAGGGTGAGTTAGGTAAAGGAAATGGGTGCTCCCTGTTAAAAACAAGGTGAACACCGTGCAGTGAGAAGTGGGAAGACTCACAGGTAGGTTAAAGTTAGGCAATCTCGAGGTACATCAAAGGGGCTCTTACCTGTTGTCGTGGATGACGGGGTCAATTAGTGAGGGGCAGAGGTCTGTCGGGGTTGGCACGGTCCTCTGTATATCCCAGCTAATATGGCATGAGTACGGAGCTCTGAGCCAGAAGGCTGGAATTCTGCAATTAAAATGAGGGAGACTGGGCGACGTCAAGACAACGTGCGTACGCGACGGCCGGGAGTGGGGCACAATGGGACAAAAGAATTGAAGGGCCGGTCCATCCACAACAACAGGTAAGAACCTTCGTTATGTCGCACCCTTGTTTTACCATCCTGAGCCTGTCTGCAACCTCACTATCTCCATGCCCTTTCCCTTTTTCCAGTCATTGGTACCGGACATCTCATCCACAGCACCAGTTTTTCCATACACCTTGGATTTCCCTCACGGAACCCGGGCAACGCACCTTCTTTTTACACTATCCTTTCTCTTCCTTCCATGCAGCACTCTCTAAATCGTAACCTGGTCTTAAAGATGACCTGAATTGAACACAGGTCAAAACGCCGTTGACCTTGCAGAGCAATTTTAGACCCAACTTTGTGGTTCACCATAATATCTTATTTATTTATTTATTTGTTTATATAGCGCCTGAATCGACCCCCGAAGGGGTATCTCTGCGCTTCGGACGGGCAGCGTGAAAGTAGTGCTACTACAGCTGAATCAGAGACAGAAAAGAGTAGTCTTGAGCAGCATCCTAAATTGCAGATGATCAGGGCATTGTCTCAAATGTAGGGGGAGCTCGTTCCAATAGCGGGGGCCTAGATGGGAAAGGGCTTTTCCCCCTAATCTGGCCTTCCCAACTCGGGGGACCACAAGAAGATGTTTGGAGCCCGAGCGGAGAGACCTGGAAGGTAGGTATGGTGTAAATTTCTCAGAGAGATAGGTGGGACCAAGATTGGACAACGCCTTATGTATTGTACAGCAAACTTTGAATCTTACCCGTTGCCGTATTGGAAGCCAGTGAAGCTGCAAGAGAAGAGGGCGGGAGGCAGTCCTGGGGGGGACATTGAGGACCAATCGCGCCGCCGTGTTCTGGACTACCTGCAATCTGCTGAGCGAGGCCTCCTTGGCGGAGATCAGCAGACCGTTGCAGTAGTCCAGACGGCTTAAAACAAGTGCCTGAGTCAGAGTCTTCCGAGTTGAATCGGGAAGCAAAGGAAAGACTCGGCGGAGTAGGCCCATTGTGTGGAAACAGGAGCCAGCAGTCTGGGCAGCATGCTCCTTCAGGGTAAGTGCTTGATCCAGAGGGATGCCTAAGTTCTTAACAGTGGATTTGGGGGCAGGAGGGGCACCCAGATCAGCCGGCCACCATTCAGGCGTCCATAATAAGGGGGCCTCTCCAAAAAGCAAGATCTCCGTTTTCCCAACATTGCACTGGAGGAAATTACTCTTCATCCAGTGTGAGATGGCTCTCATACCAGAAGAGAATGTCGACTGTACAGATGGAGTACGTTTGTCGAATGGAAAAAGCAGCTGTGTATCGTCGGCAAAGGATATGGGGGTGAACCCGTATGTCCTCAGGAGATTGGCCAAGGGGGCAACATAGATATTAAACAATGTGGGGCTCAACCATGAGCCCTGAGGTACTCCCTTGGACAATTCCATCGGTGCCAAATGATACGGGCCTAGGTTGACGGTCTGGGAGCGCGCAGATAGAAAGCTCGTCATCCACTGAAAGGCAGAGTTTCTTAATCCAATCTCCTTCAACCTCCTGAGCAATATCTGATGTGAGACCGTGTCGAACGCGGCAGATAGGTCCAACAGCACCAGAATCGTGGAGTGGCCCTTATCAAGGGTCATCCTGATGTTATCTGTGACCGCTAACAGAGCCAATTCGGTGCTGTATTTGGGCCTAAAGCCTGACTGGGAAGGGTCTAAGCAGCCAGTGAGTTTGACGTGGTTGGAGAGATGTTTGTTGATATGTTTCTCCAATAGTTTGCTCACGAAGGGAAGAAGCGAGATGGGGCGGAGATTGGAAAGATCCGTCAAAGGAACCTTGGTGTTCTTACGAATAGGCCTGACCTGTGCTGCTTTCCATTCTGATGGAACGTGACCCTCTCTCAGAGAGAGGTTGAGGAGAAATTCAATTGAGGGAGACAATTGGTGGGCTTGAGAGGTGACAACTTTGGCTGGAATAAGGTCGAAGGGGGACCCTGATTTTACCTTATGGATCAAAGATTTTACCTCTACCGATGTCAGTGGAGGGAAGCACTCTAGTAACTGTGAGGTTGCCTGTACTAGTTGGTCTGGTGTCATTGAGGCCAGGGGTTGGTTTCCTGGCGGAAAGATTTTTTCGTAGATGAGTTCTATTTTTTGCAAAAAATATTGTGCAATAGCATTGCATAACATTTGCGTAGGTGCCTCAGGGTTCTCACAGGCCTTAGGGTTGATGAAATATTGAAGGATGTGATGTAATATTTTAGGGGCGTTACCAGCCTGGGCTAATTGCGATGCAATATGGGTCCTACGCGCAGTTTTTTTATTTTTGTGGTAGCTGGACAGGGTGGTCAGAAACCGATCTTTATCCCTCTCGTCGTGGGTGGTGCGCCAACATCTCTCGTATTTCCTACAAAGTTGTTTCTGTGTTCGCAGCTGGGGGGAGAACCAAGCCGTCTGAGGGTGTTTAAGGTAACTTGGCAGTGATTTCAATGGTGCAAGGTGGTCAATAGCCATGGAAACAGCAGAGTTGTATTTGGCCAAGGCTTCCTCTATATTGTCAGATGCAATATTCTGAGGTATTGAGAAAGAGGCTTGAAAGCTCTCCGGGGTGATTTTCTGCCATTGCCTGCGGGTGGAATATGTAACAGGGTTAGGTCCCTTCAATTCTCTTGAGCCCTGTATAGAAAATTCGATTATCGCATGGTCAGACCAAGTTAGTTGTTGGGGGGGCTCACATTGAACCCTGGGAGAGTTCGAAAAGATAATGTCTAGTGTGTGGCCAGCTATATGAGTAGGGCCTTCATTGAGCTTAGGTAAGCCCAAGAGGGCTAGGTCTGCCAAAAGTGTTTGAGTCAGCATTAGAGGTGCATTCACTATGAATGTTAAAATCCCCTAATAGTAAAACATTGCTGCACGCAATGACGTGGGAGGCTATTAATTCGGTGAGTTGTAATGAGAATTCAGCTAAGGGTCCAGGAGGTCAATAGACTAAAGCTCCCTTCCAACTGACTTGGGAGGAGAAATCTATTAGAAAGACTAGGACTTCCATACTGGCATTGCAGCGCTGATCCAGTGTGGTGACTTTAATGCTATCTTTGTGCACAATAGCAATTCCACCCCCCACCTTCAGTTGTTGGTCCATCCTAATAACTTTGTAGCCTTCGGGTATAGCTAACGCAATGGAAGGGACAGGTTTCGGTCAGGAACCCCAGCTCAGGCTGTGCTGAGGACAGTAGATCCAAAACCTCAGTATGATGCTTGGGCAGAGATCGAATATTACATAGCAAACATTTCCATCCCATCTGTGGCTTATCGTGGGGTTTGCCTATAGCATGGCCAGGAGAGGTGGTGGGTTTAAGGTTGGGGGGGCCTAACACAAGGGGGAAGACAATAAGGTGCCTCGTGAATCGGTGTCGTCTCAGCAGCGTTTCCCTGGAACCGACATGCTTGGCAAGAGAAGGGGCCTTCTGGGATTGGCCAGGACTCCGTCCGGCATGAGAGGGTGAAGTCAGCCCTTAAATCCAGTAACTCCTGTCTAGAATAAGACCGAAGGGGAGTAGGTCCCCGCTCAAGAATAAATTGACCAGGGTCCCTGGCTACTGGCGACTTCCAGGTGCGGACGGGGGCAGATGGGCTTGCCTTTAGCGCGGCTTCGGCGCACCGCCAGCGCGCCCGCTGCACGAAGCATCTGGCATGGAATTTAAATAGTTTTAAGCAGCTGGCTGCTAACTGTGCGTCACCGCCTCCCCCCACCTCCTGCCCGGAAGTGCTTGATGGTGCCGATTACTCCCTTTACCTTCTGTAAATTCCTTGTTAATGAATTTGAATCACAAAAAAGTTTCTAGTATGTATTGACAATCTTGTCGCTTTCGTGCTGTTTTTTCGCTGTGTTTCACTTGTCACTTGCGCCGTTTACCTTGTTTTTCATGACCATTATTCTGCACAAGACTGTACAGGTTACACATACATTTAATGTAATGGAGTGTTATCGTTGCCTTCTTCCCACCATGTCTAAATGCAGACCGTTTCTCCTGTAACTGTCTTTAAATATTACCTGTTGAGACATTGTTGTTTGCTATATAAACTAATCACCCGGGTCTCAACTGGATTTATGGGTATCCTCCTGTAGTTTGTTTCCATTTTTGATAGTTGATCAACAAATACCAAAATAGTGGTATACCCATGAGAAGGTGACAGATCTGAGATTAAATCTACACTTATAGTGTGCTAGGGATGTGGTGGTATGGGAAGCAGCTGTAAAGGACCCACTGGTGTATGATGCATGGATTTGTTTTGCGCACAAGTAGGGCATGCAGTTATATAACTTATCACATCCTTGTGCATTGATTCCCACCAAAATTCTTTTTGACAGTTTCTCAAGATCTTGTAGATCCCTGGATGACCCGCTAAAGGGGAATTGAGAGTCCATTGTAAGACTTGTTCTCTGAATTTTTGAGTTGGTAGATATAGACGAACTCTTATAATAGGGAAGTTGGTCTTTTATGACATTTTCTGGTTGCGTAAGCCAGTTGTGTGAAGACAGATCTTGGGCTCCTTGATGGACGTCTGAGAAGAAATCACTATCTAAGGTGGCTGCAGCAATTTTATCAGCAGGTATTATTTCGGGAGACTTTTAGTCAGTTTTGGAGAGGATGTAGGGTTGCAATCGTTTTGTTCCAGGGCGGCACGTGATAAGAAAGTTGAATTTGCTAAAGAAATGCAGCCAGCACATTTGGCATGGGGTTAGACCTTTCACTGAACTAAAGAATTTTAAATTCCTATGGTCAGTGAAAATTATGACAGTATGTTTCACCCCCATCAAATGGTGACGCCATTCCTCAAAAAGTAGTTTGGTTGCCAATAATTCCCTCTCAGCCACTGTATAATTTTGCTCTGCTGGGAGAAGCCTTAATGAGTAGAAGGCTACTGGGTGTAACTGACCTTCTTTTGGACCTTCTTGAGACAATACTCCCCCTATGGCTACCTGGAAAGTGTCTGCTTCCACAAAGAAGAGTTGGTCTGGGTCGGATGTTGTAAGAATGGAGACATGGGGAACTTTTCCTTCAACTGTTTAAATGCTTGAGCTGCTGCAGGAGTCCAGATGAAGTGTTGTCCCTTTTTTAGCAAGCTACTGATGGGGCAACAGTCTCAGAGAAGTCATGACTAAAGCACTGATAAAAATTGGTGAAACCCAAGACTCGCTGCACTTCTTTAACAGGTATAGACTCAAGCCATTCTAACACAGCATTCACCTTTCTGGGATCCATAGTGATCCCTGTTGGGGAAAGAAGGTAACCAAGAAATTTTACTGCATGAGCGTGAAAAGTCGCTCCTCTAGTTTTGTAAAAAAGGAATTCTTTCGGAGTCTTTGAAGGGCATCACAAACATTTTGGATATGTTCTTTCTCAGTCTTAGAATAAATTAATACATCATCAATATAGACAACTACACATACATCCAGGAATTCTTGGAGGATTTCACCAGAAGTCACCGGGGCGTTACACGGGCCAAAGTCATAACAGTGTATTTAAACAGCCCGAACTTAGTTCGGTATGCCGTTTTCCATTCATCGCCCTCTTTGACCCGTATTAGATGGTACGCCCCATGGAGGTCTAGCTTAGTGTCAATAGTTTAGTGTCTTATTTGGTCTTACAACCCGGGAATGAGTGGCAAAGGATATTTGTTTTTTTATTTTGGCTTTTTTTATTGCCTATAATCCATTCAAGCTCTTACCTCAAGAGACATTTTGTGCACAAAAAACATAAACGAGGAGATGGGAGATGTGGAATGCTGAACAAAGCCAAAGTATTTTTCAGGTATTGGGTCTCAGGTTCTGTGAGTTCATAGACCCTACTGCAGGTCAAGGGAGCTCTGGAAATTAAATCTATGCAGCCATCAAATGATTGGTTGGGCGTTAGCTGAGTAGCCTTTACGGGGTCGAAGACATCACAGTAATCCTGATAAACACTAGGCAATTCTGGGGTTGTGTCAATTGAGGAAATTGCCGGTCTAAAGTCACCGTTTGAAGTATCCACTCAATCTTAGGGTTATGGAAAACAATCAGAGAAATCCCAGGATAACACCAAAAGTTGGAGTGTCAAGAGCAAAACTAAGCTTTTCAGTGTGACCATTATCACTGAGTAAGGTTAAAGGCACAGTTTGAAACTTAATAAGTCCGGAAAATAGTTCAGACCCATCTACTGCTTGCACTGGCTCAGGTTCAGCTTTGGAAATTTTAGGAATTCCAAGTTTCTCAGCAAGTGTCAGGTCAAAAAAGTTACTGTTGGCTCCAGAATCAAGGGGCATAGATAGAACTTGTCTCCGCTGTGTGCCTAAAATTAGGGTAACTTGGATGGTAAGATGACATGGTATTTTGTATACTGTGTTGGCTAAATAGAGGGAGATCTGTAGCTCAGGTACTCTCGACAGGGCAGTCTCCATCCTAGTCGAGAGAGTTAGTTTTCCTGCTTTTCAGGGACTTGAAGACTCGCTTTAGTCTTAGGTCTTTTGGGCTAAGCAGAAAAATCTCTGGCAAAATGCTCAGATTTTCCACCATAGAGACACAAATTGTTTTTGCGATTTGGCTCTTTTTTTTCTGCTGACAAAGGTCCCTTGGTACTGCCTATTTGCAATGGTTTTGGTTATAAGCTTTTGGCCTCAGGTTCTGTTGGCTTAACCAAAACTATCCTTGGCTCAGTATGTGGCCTCTCCCCCTTACATTCTCCCAAGCGATGATCAAGTCCAACTACAGAATCAACAAATACTGAATAATGTTTGGGAAGGCCAACAGTATGAGATAATGCATCTTTAGGGACATCTTACAATCCTCTATAGAAGAGGGACATCCTCTTCTCCTTGGGTCATCTATTTCAGAAAGAAGCCAATTAAAATTAGTGATATATGTGAGTAAATCTTTTGACCCTTGCAGCAGATTTAAGAGTTCATTATTACTTGGTTGCACGAAAACGTGATTAGAGAAAATATGGGTCATTGCTGTTTTAAAGGCTTGTCAATTATATAATATTGGGTCATTGTTCTCAATAAGTGGGATTGACCAATTGGCCGCCACACTGCCTTAATAGGATATATGGCAAAAGCTACCTTAGTTGCATCAGAAGGGAAAGCCTAGGGTTTACATAGAAAATGCAATTGACACTGACTGATAACAACTGCATATTTAGAGCTTTCCCCAAAGAAACGTTCCGGGGTGGCTAGAGGAACAAGATTAGCAATGGCTGCAGAAATCTGCAATGGAGTGGTGGAATCTTGGTTTAATCATGTAGGCACAGATGTTTTGTCATGGCTCCCTACATTGTCGTGAATGCGGGCGCTTGTCCCTAAAGAATGTGTCCCAGGGATTACTTCTTGGCTTGTTTCTTTCCAGTTCTTGTCATAGCTCGACATTCTCCCCCCTAAGCTTCTGGAATTCTATCTGCAGTACCCTAGTGATATCCCTGTCTCCTGCTTAATCTACGGCTAGGGCCTGGACCAGGTCTTGTGTGTCGATACGGTCACAGTCCATGTCACCCAAAAGGAATGTTCAGGTTTTGCGGCTCGGCCTTCTGTCATGAGCCACTCAGCTGAACACAGGAAAGTTCCGATGGGGTGAGGATGGAGCCCGACACCCACTAAGGACCTTTCCTTGGTAGCAATGATTGGTATTCACACTGCCCCAGTGAAAGTTCCCATGGGGAAGGGGTAATGGGAATGAGAGACAAACAAAGAAACAGATCGCACAGGCTCTTCACGTCTCTCAGGACACTGGAATGCCTTGGCTGGAGGGTGATGCTCTTGACCTCTGTAAAGAACAAGGTATGTTAATACACAATTGTTAAGCGAAAACAGGTATTGTGTAATTACTTTTGCTAACTGAAAAATTGATTTCCCTTTAAAAACTTTCATTGGGGATGTCATTGCCAAATGTGCAACAGGATTCTTTTAGCTGATTTAGCAAAAGGTTCAGCCTTGGTCCAAACCAAACTTGGGTCTCGTTGAATCCAGAGTTCCTTATGTTTACAATGAAACTGTCTTGCCAAATCCTTAGATGGAGTTTTGTCTATTGAGCATAAAGATGTCTTTTTCAAAATGAATCTGAGAGATGAGCGCTTCCACTAGTGTAGCCAAGACGCAATACACTCTAGTCCATTTACCTATCTGTTCCTTACAATTTAACTACGATTCCAAAAACTCATCAATTGTTCTTTTGCGTCCTTCTTTACAATGCTTTAAACTCTTGAGCTGTTCTTATTGCACCTGTCTTTAGAAAAGGAATTGGTTTACCTGAACGTCGATTGAGATCTGATCATCAAGTGGCGATTCTGTGGTGAGTTAGTTTTGTTTCTTTTCTTTCCTTCTTTATCTGTAGTAAGATTGAGTCAGCGCAGAGACGAGGAGCTCAGCTGGAAGAAGATCCGAGATCTGAGTGGTTGCCGTGGGGGCCTGAAAGTCACTGAGCCGGGCGACAAGCAAGACAACTGGATTTGCTGTGATGAGAAGAGCTGGAGCTGCTGCAAGAAGTTGAACAGCATTCGAAGCAGGAGAAGTCCGGAGCTCAGGTGAGTGGGTTTGAGAAGGCGCATTCCAGAGCTTGGAGGGTTTAAATATATAGTAGGTGCGGAGTGTGTTGCCAATGACTCATTGGAAATTAGATTGGGACTGGCAGGAACCAGTCAGCGAGTCATCAGTAATTACCAATCAGTGAGTCATCAACAATTACTGGCAGGAAACAATCAGTGAGTCATCAGCAATTACTGGCAGGAAACAATTAGTGAGTCATCAGCAATTGCTGCCAGTGTAAGGAATCAGTGGCTGATACAATAACACTGTCAATACATGAATGTCTCATAAGAACTTGTTCTTCTTTTAAAGGTCAAGAACCATCGTAGGGGCAACAAAAGCACTAGTGAATAAAAACACAGAGCTACTTTCCTTACGTTTACAATACCATTGCTATTAGAGAATTCTTACTCCAAGTTATGTCTTAAAATGGGGAGGGGGCCACACTAGGAACAATGACAGGAATGAGCGGTGGAACAGGATAACTCTGTCATGACACGTGGGAAGTCATTTGTGAATGACACAAGATCACTTCTATTCCAAGACACATGGACATAACCTCCACTGGGTACTTCCCGTAAGGGGAAACTTGCACTCGCTCCTCCTCCTATGGGATGAGGCGGTTCTCCCATACACCTTCTTGGACCTTTCCAAAGTATTCTCACCCCCTTATTCCAGGATCTAACCATCCTTGTTATCTTCCCACTTATCTAGCACAGTACATATCCGAATGTTTTGAATCAATCCCCAAATTTGCCAATTCATTCTTGGTATTCTCATACACTCTAGGTCCTTATCACTAAAACAGAGTCAGTGACTTTTCTGTAAGGCTTTTGTCCAATCCAGATCTACCTCATATTTCTGGGCTGATTAGATAATTTATCATAGATTTGCCTTGTCCGTCTGGTGATGCCATTTCTCATAAACAAATGTTCATTTCCTTGGTAAGTATCTAACTGGGTCAATTCAAGACTTCCATTTATAATTTAATCTGATTCTAGTTTCAATTTAGCTACATCCACTAAATGTACTCTCAATAATTACCGAATTGTTCCTTGACTCAATTCTGAGCTTTCACTTTCATTTGAAGTGGTATTGATAACCTTCAACCCTTCATCTAATTCCTGAGCGCTAAAGTCAGGCTGCACTCCAGGGTCTTTAGGTACTATACTCTCCTTGAGTGTGCTGCTATGTGAATTTAGGTATGGGTCCCAAGTGAGCGTACCCAGATCTGGCATCACCGGGAATTACCTTAAAGGTCCAAATCCTGTCTGGTTCTTTGTGGAGTCTGCACTCACACCACAAGGGGTACTCGCATTCATTGGAATTAAAGGAACAAATCTTCCCGCACTCAAGCTTGACAGGGATAGCCAAATTGTGTTTTACATTTCCTGCAGAACCAGGGTTGTGTATAGGAACCAGAGGACCAATTGTAACAGGGACAGTAGGAGCGTCTGGAACATTAAGAGCAGTTGAGGTACCAAGGGCACAAATCCCTGAACTCCCTCCCATTGGGTTTTGATTTATATTCAAAGGACTAGCTCCCATTGCATTAGGGCTCACATTAACTGGTGCGTTAGCCACATCAAAATTTTCATTCACATTAGTGCCTCCACCTCCCATTAATAGAGTCTCATTATACAGAGGAGGGGGTTCTGACAACAACACATTTAGAAGACTATCACTAGAGTCACTATCACTGTACTTACTTCTCTCATCTGGTTCCTTTGACATGTCCCTTTTCCATATCTTTTTCCTCTCCTTCTCATTCTCCAATTCTTCACTTACGAGATACAATTTGGCTCACTCTTTTGATCCAGCGCGATATTAGCAAACAGCATTCATACACTATATACTCACTTGGGCCCATACAGTCATACTACACTAATACTTACGCTGGGTGTCAGATGTACTCTTATATCAAAAATCCCTGCTACCAATTACCTTCTGATTGAAGAGTAATAACTTACCAATGGATCCTTTGCTAATTGGGAAGTTTAAAATGAGTGACATTCACTATAATACATAATCCTGAAATAACCACTGAGTCAGGAAATTTTTAAATTGTTTATCTAAAGTTTTAGCAGAGTAAAATACATAAAACACGGTATTTGATCAGAATACCCAAAAGGAAGCATAGGAACGAATTCTCTAATAAATGACAGTGTTTAAGGAAATAAGAGAGGATAGAGACAGCAGCGCAACTAAAGGTTGCAGTATAGTTACCTAAATGCGAGAACCAAGCCCCTTAGCCAAGGAGTTGGAAAGAATAGGACCCTGGAAGGATGAAGAGCAAAGACCTCCTTCAGGATCAGGACAGGACTGGTGACCTCTCTATAACGACGCCTGCGCCGTTCCCCTCTCTGGCACTCGACTTCTCCTCGATTCTCCCGTCTAATGGACTCCGCCGCCCCCTCCTCAGGACCTCTTCCGGATAGGGATTCAGTCAGCAACCGATCAGCATGGCAGCCTGGAGATCTTCTGTATGTTCTGAGAGCCTATGCTAACTAATTAACTAATGCTATATTCTATTATACCCTTCTACGCCCATGTACCTCCCATTAATGTTGCTAAAATATGGGAGCACTACCTCTGATTGGACAGGGGGTGGATTCTCGCACCATGTCAAATTTGGCTTAATTTGTGAAGCCTATTGTTCATAGCTTCCCGCCCCTTCAAATTAATACATTCACTTTATTTCCCACCCGTCTCACAACAAATAGTGTACATTTTACAGGAGAAAAGTATCAAATTTTGTTCTCCGGAAACATAGTTCACATCATCTTCGGCCAATAGGTCGTGGCCTTGGGAGACGTCCAAGTTGACTTCACTTGGCAGGCACACAGGACACATGCGCAGAACCCTCTGTCTCTCGAGTTTCAAGTCACCAACCCAGGCCCAAGTTTACGAATTACTAAAATTGCAAGAAGAAAATATTAAAATCACAAATAAAACGTTTCACTGTATACCCACTTTCCCTACTTTATTCCCATTTAATTTTAATACTATCCCGCATTAGTAGCATTTAAGAAAACGACAATTTAATAATGACATGAGAGCAAGCTTAAGCATGTGAGAACATTGAGCGGCCATTTTAATGCACACTGCGCAGAAGCAGAAGTTTCCCACCAAGCAAAGAAAGACGTCACACCATGTGATCAGGTTGCGACATGCGCAATAGAGTCCCACGCTTTAGCGGCCATTTTGGTTTTATATACAAGCGTTATTCATTAGTAAAACACATAGACAAGCGTCTGTCTCTTTCGTGTTTGTGAATGCAAATGTTAGTATTGACAGTACAAGTTTAATAAATTAGTACTATGAGGAGAGTTGAATACAAGCAAGTTTCAATTTTGAAACCTTGCTCCATCAGTCCCCTCTCTGATGGCGTTTCTGAGCCATCAAAACACTACCCTCAATCAGATGCCAACTTCTAGCACATCGTTTCCTTCTCATCTTTACTTTTTCTATTCTTACAGTCTCCTTTTAATTCCTTGTATAAATCACTTCTCCATTCTTCTAATTCGATTTCATCCCTCTTTCTCTTCTTTCCTTTTCCCGTCACACTATACGTTCCATTCTTTCTACAGCATTTGCACCATATTGTTATTGCCAAAATTATTATTGCTATCCCTGCTAAGGGTACTAATATTTGACCTATAAGACCTTTCCCTATATTAGCAAACCAGGTTCCAATTGACGAGATACTATTTGTCAATCTTTCCCATACACTATCAACTTCCAGTGGTTTAAGTTCCTTCTCAAGTTTACTTATGTTCTGAATATATTTTCCAATTTCTGCACTCTTATCAGGAATATAAGTGCAACAGTGTTTCGTCCTCAATAATTTACAGACTCCTCCCTCTTTTGCCAATAGAATGTCAAGAGCAAGTCGATTTTGCATTACCATAGATCTAATCGCAACCATTTCTGTATTAATCATTAGAAAACCTCCAGCAGTATCCGTTGATAAACGATCAACCACTGTAGACAATTTACATATTTTCCTTGAGTTCAGAATTATTCCCACTGAAGGTATCAATGCACCAAATATATCACCTACTATTTCAGAAAAACTAGCTCTTTTACTACGTATTAATTCGCCATTGTTTTCATTGCTCCCAGTGTTTCTTTTTACGTGGTATATCTTTGGAAAAACTATTCCAAAATAACAACTTCCATACCACCGTGCAGGAAGCCTAAAGTAAGTCTTATTCCTGCATACATAATAGATTCCAGGAAAAACTGAATCTGTTCCTCCTTTGAGTCCCCAACCTCCCAGAATTAAAAAATTGTGTTCACATTCACTGGTACCGATGAAAACATTGTTATAGTCAGTCTTTAACCTATGTAGACAAATTTTCCCCTTCTTTTCAAAATCCAGAGCCATAGCAGCTTGAGCCTTGCCAGGTGTGTAACTCCCTTCTTTTTCTGCCCAAGGTGGTAAATGAGCCTTATGCTCTGAAGCTTTCTTTTGGAAATCTTGTCTTCTATCTTCTACTAAATTCAAAAATATCTTCTCTTCTTCTAATAAAGAACATGTTAGATTGTGTCTATGTGCATGTGTTATGTCTATTGATTTCATTGTTAAGAAAAACTCTCCCATAAACTGTGCGTCTTGACTACTAAGCACAGGGTTCATACTCTTGCTAATCGGAACCTCAGAAAAGATCACATCTAAGTTTGAGTAATAATACTGTAGTCTACCTGTTCTATAAAATAAACTTGTTAATACACTACATGAGATGCCATATGTCAGTGGTAAGTGATGGTATGTTAATCCTTCTGCTACTGATTCAGGTAATTTCATACAGACATAACAATTACTAACTTCCATTGTGTCTACATACTGAAACAATAATTTTGTGAAAACATTTAGACTAGTGTCGTTATCAGCTATTTCATGATGAATTTCTGCCTCATCTTCTGCCATTAGTTCTACTCTATTGCCCTTCATGTTTGCTGTCCTCCCTTTAGTTTAATTATTAATCTTCTTATCTATTATCATAAGGTAAGGAACTGTTACAATCAGGACTAACCATACTATAAGCACCAATACTAGACTACATATGCAAATTGCACAGCATCTTCTACAACAATTTCGTTTTGGTCTCCCAGTAACTCTATCATCAGGCATTTTTCGACAAGGAAGATTGCTCTTCTTATCTCTGCTTCTTTTCTTTAGCTTATTCTTTTGCTTAGTCAGGGTGGTCTTGTTTCTTCTTCGTAAGTTAGTTCTGCACTTGTTCCTTCGCTACCACTGTCACTTGACTCTGAATTTTCAAAATCTTCAAGAATAATATAAGTCCAGTCAGGACCCTTGAATTTGTTATTCACAAGTCTCAGTCTTTTACTTTTTATTTTTCCTGACTTTTTCTCTTGTTCTGTTTGACTTGTCACTTCAGGTACTTGTTCTGGATCTTCACTTCTGGTTGTTATGTGGTACTTCACTCTTTTAATGACACTTGGCCAATGATCTCCTTTTCTTGTCTTCTTTGTTGGCACTGTTTCTCTGTTTTCGTCTTCAGTGGTCTCGTTATTTTCACTGCTTAATATTACTTTGTTTTCTTTGTTTACTGCTTCTTTTGTTTGTTCTTTTTCAGGTCTGATTGGTTTCTCTGTAACAGCACCACTGACAGTTTCCAACAGTTGACTTTGTTCTTTGTTTATTTCTTCAAGTTCATTTTTATCGACCCCTTTTTCTTCGTTGTATTCTTCTTGATCTAACTGCTTCTGATCAGGGCTTATTGCACTGTGAACTTCTGCAGCCTGACCGGATTCTTCTAAACCTATCTGACCCTCTTCAAAGTCTATTAAATCGTCACTGTTTTGAGTCCAATTTTCTTTCCCTATCTGATTTTGTTCAGGATCTTTTACTGTCTTTTCTTCTTGATCCTGAACTGCTTCTTCTTCTTCACCTATCTGATCTTCTTCAATTTCTTTCAATTTAATTTGACTTCTTGTTTTGTGGTAAACTTCAGGAACTTCTACCACTGGTATCCAATCCTGACTTGTGCTAGGTTGTTCTCCGTCAGCTTCTCTCGAACCTCTAGCTTGAGATTCCTCAGCTGGGCAACCTTCAGCTTCTTCAGTGACGTTGTCTGTAGATTCTCTTCTTCAGGTTCTGGTACTCTCTTTGTGTGGCTTACGTGAATCCAATTAGGAAATCTTGCACACTTCACTGCTGTATTGGTTGTCAATATGACTTGACAAGGTCTGCTCCACCTGGGTGATAGACACGTTTCTCTGGTGCGATTCTTCACTACCACCCAATCACCAGGATTCAGATCATGTTCTAGTTCAGGCTGCCTGGAAACTGCGTCTTCTCCAACCTGATGAGAGACAGAACGCACGAGGTCAGCCAGTCCTTTGCAATAATCCAGAACCATATCATCAGATATATTTACTAATTTGTTTGTGGGAACATGTGTTTGTCTCATTGCTCTTCCCATCATAATTTCATGGGGGCTCAATCCTGTCGTTCTGTCAGGTATGCTTCTTATTCCCATCAGGACAAGTGGCAATGCGTCTGGCCACTCTAATGATGTTGATGCACACATTTTTCCCAATCTTGACTTTATAGTGCCATTCAATTGTTCAACCACTCCAGAAGCCTCTGGGCGATATGCACAGTGCAATTTCTGTTTTATTTGGAATGCTTCACAGATTAGTTTTATTACTTCACTGTTAAAGTGTTTTCCTCTATCTGATTCCAAAGATACTGGGAAACCAAATCTAGGTGTGAACTCTCGTAGTAACAGTTTTGCAACTGTAATGCTGTCATTTCTCCTAGTTGGATAAGCCTCCACCCACTTTGAAAACAGACACACTATGACTAGTACGTATTTCAGCCCTCTGCATGGTGGTAACTGTATGAAGTCGAACTGGAGTCTTATGAATGGACCCTCTGCCTTCCCAATCTTCCCAAACCCAAACCCAATTATCGTTTTCCTGCCTGGATTGTGCATTTGGCAAGTTAGACATCTATGGCAAAGACTCTCTGCGACAGCTCTGAATTTGGGATTATACCAATTTTGTCTGAACAACCTAATCATTGTATCTCTCCCTATGTGTGTGTCTCCATGATGCATTCTAGCCATTTGTGAGAGTAAACAGTCTGGCATGACTGGTCTGCCATCTGCACTGATCCACACTTCATCATCTCCTCTTTGGGAACAACCTACTTTTATCCACAAATTCTTCTCACTTTCTTCAACCTCATCTTGCAATTTCTTAACTTCATTCCACGTTTCTGGTGGCATATACAGCATAAGTTGGCAGCTGATTCCCATTCTTTCCACCCTCTTATTTACTGACGTTCTGGTTTTAGCACAATATTGAGCCACCAGATCAGCATATCTGTTGCCGACTACCACCCAGTCATCTCCTGACTGGTGTGCGGCACATTTCACCACAGCCAATTCTTTTGGTGATTGTATTGCTTCTAGCAATTCCCTTACAAATTGTCCATTTTTAATGGGGGATCCTGAAGAAGTCATGAAATCCCTCTGCATCCACAGTTGGCCAAAATCATGCACGACCCCGTAACCATATTGACTATCAGTAAATATAGTTAGTCTCTGATTCCTCCCAATTTTGCAAGCTTTTATTAATGCAATCAATTCAGCTACTTGTGCAGATTTGACTCCTGGTAAATAGGATGCTTCGACTATTCCAGTTAATTCACATACTGCATAGGCAGCAGTCAGTTTGCCATCTTCATGTCTTTGAAATGATCCATCAACAAATAGCTCCCTGTCTGGCTTTTTAAGAGGCTGTTCCTCAATGTCTGGGCGTGGTTTTGTACATAATTCTGTAATCTGTACACAATCATGTTCATCTTCTTCGTCATCTTTATTTGTTTCGTGATATGGGTCTGGCAATAAGGTTGCTGGATTTATTATCGTACACCTTACCATGGTCACATTTTCAGCACCCATTATTATTCTCTCATATTTAGTCAGCCGGCTAGGAGTAAGATGCTGAGTTCGGGTTCTTGTCAACAGAATCACAACTGCATGTGGAACATACACTTTTACAGGGTGTCCCATTACAATTGACTCGCTTTGTTCAATGCTCAAACAAGTTGCTGCTACTGCTTTTAAGCATCCTGGCAACGCGGCTGCTACTGGGTCCAATGTAGCAGAAAAGTACGCTATAGGACGTCTGTCTAGTCCATGTCTCTGAGTTAGGACAGAAAGTGCACAATTTTCTCTCTCTTGACAGAATAATACGAATTCTCTTTTATAATCAGGCATGCCTAAGGCAGGTGCTGAACAAAGTGCGTTTCTCAATTTTACAAAAGCTTCTACACTTTCATCCTCCCACTCAACAGGGTCCTTTGCTTTCTTTTTGGTCATGTTAATTAGGGGCTTAGCCAACATGGAAAAATGTGCTATCCATTATCGACAGTATCCCACTATTCCTAAGAACATTCGTACTTGTCTTTGGGTTACAGGCATTTGCATTCTTTTTATTAATTCTATTCTTTCAGATGTTATTCTTCTTTTCCCCCTTTCAATTTGATGTCCCAGATATTTAACAGCTGTTCTGCAAAACTGTAATTTTTCAGGTGAGACTTTATGCCCTTCCTCAGCCAAAAGATTTAACAATGCTATGGAATCAACAACACAGTCCTCTCTTGTGGTCGACACCACTAATAAGTCGTCGATATATTGAACTAAAACTGAGCTTCCTGGCATCACTAGTTTTTCAAGACACTTTTTCAGTATCTGGTTGAAGATGGAAGGACTTTCGGTGTACCCCTGAGGAACACGATTCCACACATAGACTTTATTCTCAAATTTGAATGAGAAAAGATACTGGCTGTCTGGATGTAATGGTATTGAGAAGAATGCTTGACATACGTCAACTACTGTGAACCATCCTGCATTCCAAGGAATCTGGTATAGGATTACTGCAGGATTTGGTACTATAGGACAACATGGTTCTACAATCTTATTTATTTTCCTCAGGTCCTGAACAATCCTATATTTCCCACTAGGTTTCTTTAGTCCCATGATCGGTGAATTGCATGGGCTACTCATTACTTCTTTTAGAATGTTTTGTTTTACCATTCGATTTATTTCTTCAATGACTCCTGCTTTTACTTCTGCACTCATTTTGTATTGTTTAGTATTTGGAAAAATCGCACCTTCTTTTACAGTAATTTGAACTGGATCTATTTTTGCCATAAGTCCTGCTTCTTTTCCGGTGAAATCCCATACTATTTGGTTTACTGTACCTTTTAATTCGTCGGGCAACTCATCTTTTGTTATCAAAGAAAACATTTCATCTATTTCTGTCCCTTGTTTTGCAACCATAATTTTATATACATGGTCTTTATCTGGTGTTTGAACTGCCACACCGTCCGGTGAGCAGAAAATTGTACAATTCATCTTGCACAGCAAATCCCTACCTAATAAGTTCACGGGGCTAGAATCGCACACTACAAATTGGTGCATTTCTTTGAAGTTTCCAATTTTGACTTCCATTGGTTCGGTAAGAGGTGTTCTAATTCTTTGATTAGCTACCCCTACTACTTGAATATCTTCACCAGAGAGAGGAAGGTCTGGGATGTCTGCTGATCTCACAGTAGACCTGGTAGCACCAGTGTCCAAAAGGAAAGTAATATCATTACCTTTCACATTTCCTTCAACAAATGGACCAGACTGATCTACCTGTAAGGATGCGCCAAGTACGCACTCCTTCTTCCCCTCTCCCAGGCACCGTCATGAGTAGTTTTCACTGAAATTTTCCTGCAAAAGAAATTGTGATGTCATATAATCATTCTTACCACTTCCTCCTGGGTATCCGATGTCTGTACCGTGCTTTGCTCTACTTACATTACCCTGAACAGGTGGAGGTGGTAACTGACTCTGGGGATTTACACCCTGCTGTGAGTCACTCTGCGTCTGTTGATTTAAGTTTTGATTTGGGCCATTATTATTTCGAATCTTTTTACACTCGTCCTTCCAATGCTCCAATTTTCCACATCCATGACAAGGAAATTTCTTTTTAGCTTCTTCTCTACTCATTCGTCCTCTAAATTTTCCACCATTCCCAGTATCACCACTCGTTCCAGAATCTTTTCCTTGATTTTCACTCGGATTTTCCTAATTAATTCCCTGCTTCTCTGCCATTTTCACTTGTGCCCACATCACTTTCTCCTGCAATTTCTTATGTCTATCCTCAATATCGTCTCCACAATATTTCGCATATTTCAGAATCTCGTCAATAGGTTTCCCTTGCCAACACAACATGTGTTGTTTAATCATCTGACAAATCTCTGGCTTCAGACCGTAAACAAACCGATACACAAACTGACTCATGTTTTTGTCTCCAATGTCCTCAAATCCACTATACTGTTTAAACACCTGCAATAGGCGCTCATAGTAAGAATGTACTGTTTCACTGGCTTCTTGGGTTGTTCGATCTATTTTCACCCAGTCTGTTTCTTTCGGTGGTATTTTCCCTTTCAGGTATGTTATCACCTGCTGATACTTTTTCATCACATCACTTGACGGGGCACCTGTCTTTGGATCTCTGGGATACTCATCACTTGGCCAATCCACTGTGATCTTACAATCTGTCCATAAATCGGCAGGTACCACTATGTCAAACACACCATCTAAATCCTTCAACAATACCTTTGACACCTTCACAAACCTTTCAACCTGCTTGTACCATTCTATTGGCTTTTCTCTGAACTTTGGAAAATCATTCGTAAATGACAAAATATTCTGTCTGCTCCATGGGACATGTACATATCCTCCTCCCGCAACTTCTCGCATTGGATACATTTGATTTGCTTTTCCTGCTTCCTTCATCACATATTCAGATGCTGTTCTACTTGTTCTTGCCTCTTCCTTTTTCTTGGCCTACCTAGATCTCCAATTATCTAAATCTCCCCATTTTTGTAAAACTAACATTAATTCTCTTATTTGTAGTCTTCTTCCAGAGGCATTCATGTTTTCTAAATCTTTGTCTGAAAAGTCTGCTTTATAGGGTTTTTGTAGTACGTTTGATCTCCCTATTTCTATTCCCATCTGTAGTGCTAAATTGGACAATTTTTCATGAAATAACCTCACATTTCTAGTGATACTCCTGCACAGGAACAATAATTCTTCTTCATCATAGGTATTTAAGCGTTCTACGCCTACATTTCCTGCTATTATTTCTTCTAATTCAACTTTCAATTTATGAATATCTAGTATTTTCGGAGGTGTGCACTGTTTAACTGACCCTTGTACCCATCTTTCTAGATCTTCAGGTGTTACTATGGTGGCTCTCTTTGCCCCCGATGAAGTTATTAAACTCACATCTTTTGATCCTTCAGGTACCTCTTTTCTAGGAGTGCCCTTTACTGGACCTCTAATAGGTAAGTCCATGAGTGATATTGTGGAATCACAATCACTAAATTGATCTTCAATTATTACGGGAGTTTCATGTTTTGAAGGATTTACAGGAGTATTCATAGGAGTGGGTACAGGTATCAATGAAGGGCAGTTTCCTTGAGTACCATATAATGGAACTACTGGACCAATTGTTACCGGAATAGTCAATGAATCAGGATGTACTTTTATCTGAGTTATTTTACGTACTAATTCTGCTCTGGTCTTTTCTAAAGCTTCCTTTTCTTTATCATGAAGTATTCTAGTCGGGGTAAATTCATGTATTACCTTTGGTACCATTGGAGTTTGTGGTGGTGCACTAGGAGGGCATCCACTTGTTCCTTCCTGATATGGTGGGGGATGTCTTAACATTTCTTCCATAAATTCATCTTCTGAATCCTCATTTCTCATTAAATGTTTTGTCTTTTCTGGTCATTTTCCTCCTGATTTCTCTCCTTCTGTGAATAATGGATACAGTCCCTCTGTAATCATTGCCCTTCTCCATTGTTTCATCTGACCTTCTCTAGACTCACGTAAATATCTGGGATAAAATCCTGGGTAGCTTCTATTACTTCCAGATCGGTCACGTTCAAATGCCTCAGTTTCCCACTCTTCTAAGGCTTCGTATTGAGTTAATCTAGGTCTGGGTTCTAAGTCATTCATCCTCAATCTTAAATTTTGAAGAATACGCCCATTAAATGTGCCATTTTCAGGAAATGCTAATACTCCATCATTTTTGGTATATTCTATCCAATTTTCCATCCATACGCAAGTATGATAACCTCTCTCCATCATCATGTATGATGCTGGCGTTTTGGCTGGTGGAATAATAATTCCTTCTCTAGTTTTGATTGGTTTGTCCTTCTTAAAATAATTCTTAACCTTTTGTAAGAATGACATTTTTCTCTTTTCTCCGTACATTCTATCTAATTTTCGGTGTATAAAATTATATTCTGCAAACCCTAGAAATCTCCTATCTGGACGAGTCCCTCTTAAAGTCGGATCGCGTTTTAACATGCAATCCTTATCCACTAAGAATTTTGCTTCTAAAATCTCAACCAATCAGATGTCTGCTAACTTTGATTTCCAAGCCAATCCTTGCGCGGCCTTTTGGTGACGTTTCTCTGTCAACCCCTCCTTTACAATATGCTCTTTTCTGTCTCACGCTGATTTAACCAATCCCAGCGCGGCACCTGTGACGTCAGTACCACTCCTGACTACTGACCCCTCCTTTACAAGCGTCTCTCCACACCCACTGCTTCAACCTACCACAGCGCGGCGTTTTTGTGACGTCAGCTCCCTCTCCGGAAACTGACCCTCCCTTTACAAAAATTTACGCAAACTTATTTTCTCTATAATTCTTAATTAAATTTCAGTAACAACATAAAAACATTCGCTATCGTGCCAGTTTCTACTAATTTCGAAAAAGATAGTTTCTTCCACACTTTGGTAAAACTTTTCCATTTACTAAAACATACACTACGAGTAAAACCCTTCCGTCTACTCTTCACACAAGCTCCAGAAGTACCTGTTACTTCTTCAATGTTACCCTTACTAGGTGATATAACATCAAATTTTTATCAGTGTACCCTTTTTGCTATTACTCACACGCATAGAGTCCCTAACAAATACTGAAAGTCCTGCTTAACTTCTCAGTACTATTTCTGCCTGACAGATAACCTCACTGCAGTATGGCTTCCACTTGCCACCCGCTATTCTTTCCCCGGGGATTCTTGGACAACATAAAATAAAAATTTTAAGCGGAATGTTAGTTCATAAAAATACAAAATTTCTCATTACCCAATTAACAAAGAGTAACACTAACCGTCCTCTGCTTACCGGAAAACTGATCCAGCGCGATATTAGCAAACAGCATTCATACACCATATACTCACTTGGGCCCATACATTCATACTACACTAATACTTACGCTGGGTGTCAGATGTACTCTTATATCAAAAATCCCTGCTACCAATTACCTTCTGATTGAAGAGTAATAACTTACCAATGGATCCTTTGCTAATTGGGAAGTTTAAAATGAGTGACATTCACTATAATTTATAATCCTGAAATAACCACTGAGTCAGGACATTTTTAAATTGTTTATCTAAAGTTTTAGCAGAGTAAAATACATAAAACACGGTATTTGATCAGAATACCCAAAAGGAAGCATAGGAACGAATTCTCTAATAAATGACAGTGTTTAAGGAAATAAGAGAGGATAGAGACAGCAGCGCAACTAAAGGTTGCAGTATAGTTACCTAAATGCGAGAACCAAGCCCCTTAGCCAAGGAGTTGGAAAGAATAGGACCCTGGAAGGATGAAGAGCAAAGACCTCCTTCAGGATCAGGACAGGACTGGTGACCTCTCTATAACGACGCCTGCGCCGTTCCCCTCTCTGGC
Organism: Calotriton arnoldi; assembly: GCA_963921515.1. Taxonomy (NCBI): domain Eukaryota; kingdom Metazoa; phylum Chordata; class Amphibia; order Caudata; family Salamandridae; genus Calotriton; species Calotriton arnoldi. The sequence continues at coordinate 183,726 of CAWUFW010010569.1, forward strand.
ACTCGACTTCTCCTCGATTCTCCCGTCTAATGGACTCCGCCGCCCCCTCCTCAGGACCTCTTCCGGATAGGGATTCAGTCAGCAACCGATCAGCATGGCAGCCTGGAGCTCTTCTGTATGTTCTGAGAGTCTATGCTAACTAATTAACTAATGCTATATTCTATTATACCCTTCTATGCCCATGTACCTCCCATTAATGTTGCTAAAATATGGGACCACTACCTCTGATTGGACAGGGACAGGGGGTGGATTCTCGCACCATGTCAAATTTGGCTTAATTTGTGAAGCCTATTGTTCATAGCTTCCCGCCCCTTCAAATTAATACATTCACTTTATTTCCCACCCGTCTCACAACAAATAGTGTACATTTTACAGGAGAAAAGTATCACATTTTGTTCTCCGGAAACATAGTTCACATCATCTTCGGCCAATAGGTCGTGGCCTTGGGAGACGTCCAAGTTGACTTCACTTGGCAGGCACACAGGACACATGCGCAGAACCCTCTGTCTCTCGAGTTTCAAGTCACCAACCCAGGCCCAAGTTTACGAATTACTAAAAGTGCAAGAAGAAAATATTAAAATCACAAATAAAACGTTTCACTGTATACCCACTTTCCCTACTTTATTCCCATTTAATTTTAATACTATCCCGCATTAGTAGCATTTAAGAAAACGACAATTTAATAATAACATGAGAGCAAGCTTAAGCATGTGAGAACATTGAGCGGCCATTTTAATGCACACTGCGCAGAAGCAGAAGTTTCCCACCAAGCAAAGAAAGACGTCACACCATGTGATCAGGTTGCGACATGCGCAATATAGTCCCACTCTTTAGCGGCCATTTTGGTTTTATATACAAGCGTTATTCATTAGTAAAACACATAGACAAGCGTCTGTCCCTTTCGTGTTTGTGAATGCAAATGTTAGTATTGACAGTACAAGTTTAATAAATTAGTACTATGAGGAGAATTGAATACAAGCAAGTTTCAATTTTGAAACCTTGCTCCATCACTATCATGTCTGTTCTCCACTTCCTCTGTTCTGCATCTCGCTTTGCATCAGCATAAGTACGCACTGCCTTTCTAGCTCTTCCCTGATCCCTTTCCATCTCTCTGGTATGAGCTGTACGCTCCCAAGCATTGAGCCATCCAGTGTGCCTCTGCTAGGTTTGTGAATTGACTGTCTGGCTTTTTGAGTGACAGGGGCTGGGGATGTGCATTCTCTCAGACAGCCACCGGGGGGGTGATGTGTGTTCTGACTTTCCTGGATGAGTCATGGCTGGGCTGAATAGACCTGGGCTGCATTTAGAGTAGGGGGAGGAGAATTCCTTTACACCTGGATGGGCCATGTCTGCTGCGGACAATGCTGTCTCCACCTCCTGCCAGGAAGCTGGGCCAAAGAGAACAGAACTGGTTTTGATGAGCACAGACATTCTCTGCCTCCAGAGAACAAAGAGCTCTCCCTCTTACACAGAGTTATACAGTGTTTTTCTTAGCAATGCTTACTTGTACGTAGACAGCTTGCTTTTCTTTTTTCGGGTGCTGCAGTAGGGTGGTCTCGGTGGGCGTTTGTCTGGTTGGAGAGGGGTTTAGAGCCGTGGGCTGGCTCTCTGTGGAGGACGGCGGTGCCGCGAACGAGCTTTTGGGCAGAGGCTGCAGCGCAGCTCTATAGGAGCCGGCGAGCTGCCACCAGGATTAACTTCTAGGGCAGCTGCAGAGCAGCAGCCTGCGGAGGGGATGACACCTTCTTTCCTGGTCAACAGAGCACCTGGTATGATGGCTGGAGCATGATGCTGTTCACAGGACACCCATGATCCTGGTGAGGAAGGGGAAAGGGGATTTGGAGAATGTTAAATTAGGGGGTGCACTTAAACAACCTGAACCAGTCTCCTCAGACTGTAATGGGGTATGTGGGGAGATAGTCTGCCCTCCAAACAGATACACACTGAGAAGTAGGAATATCTGGGAGAAAGGCACTTCAGAGACCCCTTCAGTTTCCTTTTCCACAAAAAATAATCCCCCTCACACCACACAGGGTAAATCACTTCAGAATAAAGGGAGCCGAACCTCGCTCCATTCCTACTTTAAGGTCCAGTTCATGGGAAATCAAGTTGTCTCTCCTCCCAGGTCGGCCCCTTATGCCCTTTTACACATCTTTGAACCCAGTAGTTGTCTCAAAGTAATAGAGGGCACCGATGGTAATGAAGGGGCTAAAGATATACTTTGCTTAGATAACAGGTTTAGCCCCCTAGCAGTAGAAGATAACCCAGATAACACAGAGCACGACCAGAGAAGCCATACATCTACGACTGCTCCCATTCAATCTCATGATTCTGGAGAGCCGCATTTAGAGGGGGACAAGCAGGCTGAACAAGCTAGTTTATAGAAACCTCTATCCACCCTACTAACAGACGTTAGAGGAAAATTTGCAGTGTCTGAATTAAACCAACAAAAGCTCCAAGTTCTGGAAGAAAAGATCAATAATCTGATGGAAAGAGTAGGGGTAATGGAGCTTTCGTTAGAAGACCTTTCTAAAAAAGTTGATACTAATAAAGACGAGATTCAGAGGTTGAAGAATGGGGATAAAGAGCTCTGTGACAAGATAGAAGCCCTTCAAAATAGCGCAAGGAGAAACATTATCAGGATTTTGAATATACCAGAAGGGCTTGAAGGAGAGAACATTAGGGGTTTCACGATCAGTCTCCTAAAAGAATTCAACCCGGACATTGATGAACGTATCTTAGAAGAAGATATCCAAAGATTACACCGTGACCTGTTTTTGGGAAGACCAGCAAAGAAAACCCCAAGAAAGATCCTGGTAAACTTCAAGTCGTATTCTCTTAAACTTAAGGAGAAAATCCTTGCAGGGGCTCTAAAAGTAGGATCATATAAGAAGGGGGATTGGTCCTTCCGAATTAGATCGGATATTTCTCGTGCTACGCAAGACAGGCAATGGGAGCTAGGGAAGTTCTTTCAAGAATTGAGAGGACTGGGTGCTACTGCTAACATTCGCTTTCCACCCCTCCCTAAAAGTGATGTGGATTAACAAAATGCACAATATTAGAGACCCCAAGGAAGTCAGTACCTTAATTGAACAGATTAAAGCACAACAGAAGTGACCTAATTGTCGTGACATAGGGGAGAGCGCAAAGAGGTAATCTTTCAGAATACCTTTAGTTACTTGGGAGGGTTCCCTGGGGGAGTGGGTGAGTAACTAGGAAAAAAATAAAAATTACCACAGTTTGTTTCTTTTTCACTGGGTGGGGGAGCATGTGGGAGAAAATAAAAAAAAAGTCCTCATTACTCGAAATGGATCAGGTAGTTCAGGCAGATGTATCTGGTCTACATTCATATTCTCAGAAACTCCTGGTCATCGTAAAGTTGCTTTCTTAATGTATGGTGAGTGTAGAAACACCTAAACACTTGAAAATTCTGTCCTGGAATGTCAACGGTCTTAGAGTGGCTCGCAGAAGAAAGAGAATCTTGGAGTATCTTAGGCTTCCAGATAGTGAGGTCTTTTTTTTTGCAGGAGTCACATTTACAAAAAGAGGAATGGGGGAGATACTCAAAAGGCAGAATTGGATACACCATTGTGTGTGTACCACTCAGACATGCCTCGTGAAGGGGGTGGCGCTCCTTTTTAAGAGATCCATTCAAGCTACTCTGGGGGAGTGTGTGTGGCAATAGCTAAGGTTAAAATCGCTGGCTCCTGGTTGACATTTGTAGGATATTATGGGCCCAACCTAGATGACCCCCTCCCACTTCGGGCTTTATTTCTCCACCTTGTTGACATCAATCTCCCTATTATATAGGAGGGGACTTTAATGTTGCTATTGACCCTGCCCAAGATACATCGTCTAGGAAGGCAACTGTGGTCGCACCTAATATGAGAATTATGCTGTAACAATTGATGGTAGACATTGGTCTTATTGACATCTGAAGACTAATGGGTAGTAAGGAGGAGAATGCAGGGAGGAGGTTCCCTTTTCATAATAGAAAATATGGTCATCAGTCCAGGTTAGACTTCTTCCTTGTAGACTCTGCTACCATCAAAAACACCATTAGAGCTAGCCATGCACTGGAGCATCTATCAGATCATTCGGCAGTTAGGTTAGAGATCACTCTAACAAATAGGTCTCCTCCTCGGCGAAGGACTCTAAACCGTACTTTACTTTTGGACTTACAGGTGGTTGAAAAACTGAAGGTTGCTACAAATGACTTTTTCCTCTCTACTATAGACTCCGCCTCTTTGCATATTGTATGGGATACTTATAAGGTGTTATATGCTTTTTAGGTACATTATCGACATTGCTAATTTGGCATGAGCTTCGCTGCCATGATGCTGCTTCTGCGCACGCTACTACATGACTTTGTTTTTGCAAGACTTTGTGCCTTTCACATGGGAACAGGTTGCTTTTCGCGTTCTCTACTTTTCCTGGAGTTTAGTCTGAACACGATGTGCAAGGTCGATAAACAATGCCCCTTGTTATTCTGTTCGGGTCAGTCCCTAGCACCTAGACATAACATGCTACACACAGCTGCAGTACTGAAGACTCGTGCTTTGATATTACGTTGTTGCATGTTGTTTTAACACACTTGGAGAAAGCCGTTCCATGGAGAAGAGCTCCGCTGTTCCTATGATGTAAACCTTACATCCAGGCTTTAAGGTATGGGGTCTGCTGTCAAAGCCCAGAGATCTTCCCTTATATAAAATAAACTTCTTCTAGCCAAGGGGAGGGTGTTTAGGCCTGAGTGCCCTTTTCCCACAGTCTTTATATAGTGACTTCTCCCTTTGTATTCTATGGAATTGTAACAATGCTAACTGTGCTGAGTTTATGCATTTTGCTGCTAGTATTGGCTCGTATACTGTATTGTAGAGCATGAAAGTTAAAATAAACATTTGAACTATTTACAGTGACTGAGCGAAAGAGTATGTCTTGCTCCCGCGATTCGTGAGAGAGTCGGGAGTGTTGTATTCTGGGTTGTCTAATCATTTGTAGCTCTGTGATATTTGGAGGAGAACGAATGAGACACTATAGCTAGTCGGTATTGGGATTTTGGGTACTAATGTGGTAGGTTGGTACACCCCTATACACTGAGGTCCTGTTTTCCTGCGCATAGTTCTGTGTATGTGCAGAATCCCTGCAACAAAGGCCTTCCTAAGAGGTAATATTAACTAGTCTGACTGTTGCTCAAAATAGGAAGGTAAGGGAGGAAATCCGCAAACTTGAAACCTTATTACGTACCCTTCAATCAGACCTCAAAAAGGCTCCCAATGTCCAAATTTCGAATCAAATCGAACACAAAGTACAACTAGCATGGTCAGAACTTACTGATTATTTGGAGGCAATAGTGAGGAGGAAATGGTATGCCAGTAATTTATCTCATCATGATTATGGGGAGGGCTGTGTCAAATTGCTAGCCTGTAAGGTTAAGTCTAATCAGACAAGAAATACGATTAAGGAAGTCACATGGCAAAACACAGGTAAAATATTCTCCTTTGATGCTGGGATTGAAAATGCCTTTGCACAGTTTTTCAAGACCTCTATACAGAAGACCTGATGGTGGGGGGGATCAAAATTGAGAGCTTCCTTCAGGACTTGGAACTCCCATCTTTACAGGAGGCCTACAGCAATGGCCTGAATGGTCCCATCTGTCTTGAAGAAATTCTCAAAGTTATTAGTAGCCTTAAAAATTCGGAAAGCAGCTGGTCATGACTCCCTCTTCAATGAGATCTATATGATCTTGAAACAGGGTCTGGCGCCTATTCTTTTACAACTTTTTAATTCTGCCTTGTCATATAGACAGGATCTCCCATCCTCTTGAAATGTAGCCACTATAAACATAATCCTTAAACAAAACAAAAACCCTAGGGTATGTCAGTCTTATAGACCCATTTCTCTCCTGAATAACGATTATAACATTTATACTCAGATCTTAACTAAGTGTCTTGATAAGGTGGTGGGCACTCTGATCCATAGCGACTAGAAAGATTTTATGGAAGGAAGGCAACTTTATGATTTAACTCATGATCTAATAGGAGCAATAGACCTGGCTGGGGAATATAGTAGACCATTGATGATACTGACCTTTGATGCCACAAAGGCCTTCGATAGGGCCAGCTGGCCCTTTTTGTACAGGATGATTCAGCAGTACAATCTAGGAGAGGTCTTCTTACCCGCAGTTATTTTGTTGTATAAAAACCACTCAGCCAGGATTTTGGTCAATGGGAATCTCACCAAATTAGTAAATATTGGAAGGGGGACTAGGCAAGGGTGCCCTCTTTCACCTCTTCTTTTTAACCTTTACATCGAGCCACTGGCATGCAAATTGAGGGCATGTAGGAATATCTCCCCCTTTACCTGTAATGGATGGGAGAAAAAAGTTGGTTTATATGCTGATGATTTGGTGATTTACACAGGAGACTTGCCTAAGTCCCTACCCAAAATTTGGGAGCTTCTGGAAGGGTATGGTGGGGTGTCTGGATACTCTGTTAACCAGCAAAAAACAGAGATAATGCAATGGAACATGCAATACACGAGCAACCTAATAAGAGAAGAAATAAGGTACCTGGGAGTTCAAGTAGTGCAAAACCTTGATAGATTAGCTCAGCTTCATTTCAACAAGGCAGCCTCCGGAGCTAGAAAACTACTCAAGATTTGGGATGGCCTTCCACTGTCATTTATAGGCAGATCTAATCTACTGAAAATGTCCATTCTCCCTAAATTTACTTTTTTGTTTAACGCAATTCGGTTAGAATTTAAGAAAGAGTGGTTTAAGAAGATACAAGGGGAACTTAGTAGCTTTATTTGGAGAGATAAAAGGGCCAGAATTTCCTGGAGGAAGCTGCGTAGAAAGAAGGAACATGGCAGTATCGCTAGCCCACATCTCTATCAATATTATCAAGCCTTTCATTTAAAGAATTTTCGACAGCTGTTAATGGGTATCTCCCTTTTGTCCCTGCTTTTTAGAGCTCTTACTGCCGGACTTTCAGGACATGGAGATTTTTTCTCCTCAAAATTGGCCATACGAAATTTTTCAAAAAAGTTAGACTGAAGATCCTAGTGGTGCACAAAGCTTTGGTATCAAGTAAGAATCTCCTTACAAATACCCTACCACAGTAACTCTGCTCTGATATGGGACTCCCTTGGCACTTCAGTTTACCTCCTAGACACTCTCGCAACTCCCTTGCATGAGTGCGGCATCCACAGATGGGGCAATTAATAGAGGATAATCAGCTAATATCTTGGCAGCATTTGTTGGAGATTTCCAAGGGATCTGTCACCAAGTTTAAATATTACCAATTATTGAGCTGGGCAAAAACTCTAGAGAAGGAAGGCAAGGGGAACCAGTACTGGGAGGACAGGATACAGCTATGGACGTTTTTGCGGAAAGAAGTTTCAGAGTTGTACTGGATGTTAATCCAGGTCTGGGAAGAAGCGCAATCCTTGCTCACGGAAATCTGGAGGAGGGAACTGCCAGACCAAGACCTTGAATCACTCTGGCCAGTATCTATGTCTCACATGTGGTCATCTGTGAAATCTGCACCACTCAGAAAGAATCATCTCTTTACTGTCCAAAAGGCCTACTGGATGCCACCGAAACTGTCAAAACTGAGAAGTCGGGAGGTAAAGAAGTGCCCTAAGTGCGGAGAAGAAAAAGCTAATGATGTCCACATGTTCTGGCAGTGCCCATCGATCCACATCTTCTGGCATAAAGTGGGCAAGATGCTTTTGGGGACTGTGGGCCAAGAGATCAAGGTGAGCCTGGCTTTGGTTATTTTTGGGGTGGTTGTTGGAGGGGAGGATAAAAAACGTTTTTTAAAGCACAAAAATCACTTATTTTTGTTTTAATTCTTCTTGCACGAAGAGAGCTATGTATTAAGTGGATTCTCCCTTGTTCTCTCATGGATATAGAATGGATACGATCAGTTCAAAGAATATCTGAACTTGATCGGGGCAATTTTCACTCGAAGAGAACAAAGTTTTGGGAGCTCTGGGATAACTGGTGTAAATATCACTCCATTGACACAATTCCTTAAACTTCTCCTTTTCTATGTGTTTTCTTCCTCTTTCTTTTTTTCCTTTCTGGTGCACAACCTATTGGTCCACTGATTAGCAGTATGCTATACAGGTTGAGTGGGATTCGGGTTGCCGTTTACTGTTATAACCCTCCCTGGTAACGATTACACCTGTACAGAGGGGGCAAATCTTTGGCTGAGCATGTTGTTTTCCTTAGCCCGGGATGTTTACATCCCTCCCTTGTGGAGAGACCGGGCATCCATAGTCACAGTCTCTTAAGATCTTTCTTGACACCTCAGCATAACTTTATAAATGAGGACTAAAATCTTTTTTTTTAAAGGATGATTTTTACATTCTGTGTTTGAAAATACCACTTTTAGAAAGAAGTATTTTCTTTGCTCAGCCATCCTGTGTGCCTCTGCTAGGTTTGTGTATTAACTGTCTGGCTTTGGAGTGACAGGGGCTGGGGATGTGCATTCTGTTCAGACAGCCACTGGGGGGGGGGTGAGGTATGTCCTGCCTTTCCAGGGTGAGTCAGTGCTGGGCAGAATAGACCTGGGCTGCATTGAGAGTAGGGGGAGATTTCTGTCACACCTGAATGGGCCTGGTCTGCCTTGGACAATGCTGTCTCCACCTCCTGCCAGGAAGCTGCACCAGAGAGGACAGAACTGGTTTTGGCTTGGCAAAGAGCTTCTCTGCCACCAGAGAACAAAGGAATTTGTGCTATAAAAAGTGTGGGTCCAGACCCCAGACTTTTAGATCATTTCTGGAATTCAAGAGAAACCTTTGCCAAGGAGAAGAGCTGGAGAAACTGAAGGAGAAGTACTGCCCCTTTGCTGTGTGTTGTTTGGGGGTTGGCCTGCAGTAGCTGTTTCTACCAAGGAGAGGATAAAGACTTTGCTGTGTGCCGTGTCTCTTGCTTGAGGAAGGTCTCCAAGGGCTTGAAGTAGAGCTTGCTTCCTGTTGTGAAATCTCAGGAACACACCCCCAGCTCCCCTGAACTTCCCTGCAGGGAGTTATGACCTGCCAAGAGGTGCCTGTGACTGTGTTGGGCCTCTGGAGGTTGTCCCTGCTGCTGTGAGCTGGAAAAGTAACACCACTACGAGAAGTGCGATACATCCTCACCTATTTCCGATGTACTGCCGAAGAAACTGACGCAGCACCTGCCCACGGCTGGACATATAGCTGCACACTGAATCCCGTGCACCGATCTCTGAGATCACCGCACCAATTCCAACGCAGGCTCTGCTGTGCGGCTGCAAGAACCAACGCATCATGGGACCACAGATGGAGAAACCAAAGCAGCGCCATTGATGCCGCATCGAAAACCGATGCATCCCTGATCCTCAAGCATCGCACCGGGGCGCCAAGTCTACATCATTGGCAGGGCCACAGTAAGAAACCGACGCATCACCTTCCCGCATAGAAAGAAACCAATGCATCACCTCCCCTTCAGTAAGAAACCAATGCATCACCTCCTCTGCGTGGCAGTAAGGAACCGACGCCTCATCTCTCCTAGAGTAAGGAACAATGCATCACCTTCCCTGCCCATAAGGAACCGACGCATCACCTTCCCTTCGGCTGTTTTTGTTTATGATTGTGACACATCCAAGGTACTTTGTGTAGAAAGTGACCCATCTATAGTTTGCTATGAACAGAACTGTTTCTACCTTTTAAAAGTCATATTTTGATTACTGTATTGTGGATTTTTGTTGTTTTGGTCTTGTTTGGTTTAGATAAAGTTTACTTATTTTTCTTTTTTTAGTTTAAACAGAAAGCTTTATTTTGAAAAAAGAAATGCAACCAAGTATACACAATCAAATAAAGTAACAAAATATCGGTTAACAACAATTGAGTTAACATTATATACTAGAAATAGAAAGTGTAGGAAGGGGTCAAAATAGTTGCACTTAGAAAAAGGGATTATAATAACTGTGGAAAGGAGAGAAAAGAAGACAAGAAGGAAAAGGTACAATAATACCATGGTTAAATATGCAATATAAACAGAGGAGAACTCAATACAATATAAAAAGATATCAACATTTTAAGGGATAATAGCTATAATAATGTTTTAAAGAGGGGAAAAGGGAAAGGAAATTATATAGCAAAATAGATAACTAAATACATAAGATAACAGTAAAAAACATTTTATGGTGGTTTGGGGACTTCTTCCATTAGGGGATGATGTTGAGTAGATTTTTGTGCAGACGTGTCTAAGAAGATAGTTACAGGGGACCAAATATGTTCTCTTTTCAGAAGTAAAGACATAGGTGAGACATATATGCACGATCTAGTCGATGGTTATAGCAAACACTATACCACCAAGCCTGAAAAGAAAGTTGTATGGATTGTTTCCAATTTTTTGTTATTTGTTGAAAAGTAATTGCAATTAATAAGTCAACAACATCCGTGTTACAAGAAAGGGAGTGCCAATGTTCAGATAGTGTGCCTAGAAAAATGTCGATAGGTGAAAAGGAGAAGTGGATATGAAAAATTATATTGATCTGAGACTATACCTTCAACCAAAATTGATGAGTAAAAGGACAAGAGAAAAGCATGTGGAATAAGTCAGCATGAGGAGTGTTACAAGACCAGCAATTTGGGGAAGATGTGGAATTAAATTTATGTAAGGCCATTGGGGTAAACAAAAGTCGGTTATACATGAAGAAAAGTGTTTGTGTCACACTTGCTGACCTCGAAGTCTTACGGATTTTTAGCCATAATTTATCCCAAAGAGCAGTGGACCATGTTGTGTGAAAGTCACATTCCCACTGAAGTTCTATGTTAGTTTTAGGTCTACCTTCGGGAGGTGTATTGAGAATCTTATATATAGATGAGGCATTAGGTTGGGTACTTAAAATAGGGAGAATATTACGGTAAGGTAGTAAAGGAGGTGGTATAGAAGACATTGAAGATAAGGAAGAAGAAAGATTTTGAATCAATAACTTAAATTTGGTAGAGAAAGATTTTGGCAATTTGTAAAGAGATTGTGCATCAGAAAAAGTGAGAAAAGTATAATTGAAATAAAGTTGATGAATCCAAAGCAGTCCTTTGTCTCGCCAAGTTTTCCAAAAGATGGGTTTGTTTTTAATTTTAAGAAAGCGATTATTCCAGATGGAGGAATTAAGAAATCGATCTCTACATGAGAGGTGTGAAATCAAAAAGGAGTGAAACAACCTATGGGAGGTTTTATGAATAGGTGAAGATAAAAATCGGGTTTTGTGAGTGAAGGTAAGAGACTTGGTAAAAGAGAAGGGAGACAGGAAAGAAAGTTCAATGTCTTTCCACAGTGGAGAGGGGTTGGATATGGATTGGTTTAAGGATTTGGAGAGTTGTTTAAGAAGAAAAACATTGTGATAGAGTTGGAAGTCAGGGAAATTGGCTCCATCTTGTGATTTAGGGCGTTTAAGCATGGTTAGGGATAGGCGTGATTTCTTTTTATTCCATAAAAAAGCAGATAAAATAGAATTAATTTTTTTTGAAGAATTGGGAAGAAAAACTGAGAGGGGTAGCAGAGATCAAATAAAAAATCACAGGGGCGAGCATCATTTTGATAGTGTCGAGTCTACCCCACCAAGATAAATATAGAGGATGCCATTTAGAAATAGATGAAGATATTGTGGCGAGGACATGAGTCATATTTAGGGATAAAGTTTGTTTGATAGAGGGAGCAAACCAGAGACCTAAGCATTTAATCTTTTGGGGATTCCATGAGAAATTAGTGGAGACAAAGTCTTGCTTTAAACATAAAATATTAAGAGGGAGAACTTCGCAGTTATCATGATTCAATTTATATCCACAAATTAAAGAGAAAGCATTAACCTCAGCAGTGAAAGCTGGGATAGATTGTTCTGGGTTAGACAAATACAACAAAATATCGTCTGCATAGACACTCATTTTAACATGAAGATTATCATGTTGAAAGCCATGTATTTTAGGATTTTGTTTAATTTTAGCAAGAAAGGGTTCCAGAGCGAGAATAAATAGAAGAGGGGAAAGGGGACATCCCTGGTGAACTCCTCTCTGTAACGTAAAGGAGGTAGAGATGGAACCATTGGCAGAAATAGAAGCTTTAGGTGAGGTATATAATAAGGAAATATAAGAGATAAACTTAGGACCAAAGCAAAATCAGGATAATGTATGGAAAATAAAAGACCAATCCATACGGTCAAAAGCTTTTTCTGCGTCTAAAGAAATAGCTGCAAGTGAATGAGAGTATTTCTTAGATTTGTGTAATATATTAAAGAAAGTTCTGGTATTATCTGCAATATTTCGTCCCTTAATGAAGCCAGATTGTTCTTTACAAATAAGGGACTGTAAAAGGGGTTCTAGACGAAGAGCAAGAATTTTGGCGAATATTTTGTAATCAGAATTAACTAATGATATTGGTCTGTAGTTTTTACAAAGATGGGGGTCTCTTCCTTCTTTAGGGATTAGGCAAATAAGAGCGTCTTGAAAGGAACCACTAGAGGTATTAGAGGAAATGAAGTATGAAAATAAAGAAAGAAGATAAGGAAGCAGGGATTTAGAGAAATAAGAATAAAATTCCACAGGAAATCCATCTGGGCCAGGTGCCTTCCCTGTTTTTAGAAGTTTTAATGCATGAGAAATATCTTTTGTAGAGATATCACGCTCTAGTGACGAGAAATCAGTATCTGATGGAAATTGTTTTTCTATTGAGGAAAGATAATTTTGTATGTGTATAGAGTCTGGAACAATTTCAGGGGTATAAAGAGAGGTATAGTATTTTTCAAATTCTCCCAAAATCTCTAAATTTTTGGTTACTGGAGAAGAGTTAGAGTTTAGAACATAATCAATGTTAGTACTGTCTTTCTTAATTTTAAGATATGAGGCAAGGAGTTTGCCCGCTTTATTTTGGGCGCCATAATAACGGGCGCTACCTCGTAGAAGATAGGCAAAAGCATTTTCTGTGTATAGTTTATTTTACTTACATTTCTCTTTAATAAGGTTATTAAGATCAGCCTGAGAATTAGTTACTGTATAGAGTGATTCTAGTAATTTAATATTTTTAAGAATTTCATTCGCTTTTCGGGAATTTTGATGTTTCTTGTGTGCAACATATGAGATAATAAAGTCTCTACATGAGGCTTTGAAAGAGTCCCAGATTATTGAGAAGGATGACACAGAAGATATATTACGTTTAAAGAAGTCAGTGATGAATTCTTCAAAGGAAGAGGTGAAAGTTTGGTCAGCCAACAAAGAAGTATTGAAACGCCATCTTTTATTGGTGACATTAACTGGAAGTAATTCCAAGTCTAACATTACAGGAGAATGGTCTGAGATCAATATAGAACCAATAACTGCCCGTAATATAGATTGAGTTAGTGCTTTAGAGACAAACAAATAGTCAATGCGTGATTGTGAGAGGTGAGTGGGGGGGAAAAAGGTGTATTCACGGAGTTGTGGATTACAAAATCTCCAGGAGTCAACAAGAGATCTATGAGAAATCAGGGTGGTAAAATGTTGATGCATTGGAGAAGAAACAAAAGGTGTTTTGGAAGTATGGTCAATCTAGGGGTCAATAATTACGTTACAATCACCACCAAAAATAACATATGGTGTAGAAATGGACATCAAAAGAGTAGAAATATGTGGCCAAAAATTACTATCGGGTTTAGTAGGAGCATATACATTAAACAAAGTAATACGTATATTATTGACTTTAAGATGAAGAATTAACCAACGACCTTCGTCATCTGAGTCTTGAGAGAGAAACAATACATTATGGGGCATATTCACAAGGACTTATCGCCGAGTTATTGGCACTTTAGTGCATCAAAAGAGGAGATAGATTTATCGCCCCATTCACAAGCGGGTGCAAACCGCAGACATCGCCAGTATTCCCGCGATAACTGCCGCAAAATTTATCTCCACGGGTGACACCACCAACTAACCCTAATGAGATGCAGAGTAGACGTTCCTGTGCAAAAACACACGAAAACACCACTACACCACTTTCACAACGACCTGCCAGATCTGCGATGTGAACCAAAAACAGGTGATAAGCCGCGGTAGCAGCAGGGATTTAATACCGGCCTTCCGCTGGCGTTAAGCAGGACGACTACCTGCAGTATGAAAGGGAGCCCAGGCCAGAGCCACATCTGAAGACCCACAGATGCCATGGAGACAATGATCATGCAGGTCAGAGACCCAAGAGGGCCACAACACCCACCGCCACCACTTCCAGGCCCCCCATCCCCCGGACCTCCCCCTCCCCCGGACAAACACATACCGTGCACGACACAAGAGCCACAAAAAGCGCATGATGTCGCACAATGACAATAAGAAACACACATGTGTGGTCAGAAGAACGAGAAACAGTCACTCATCATTGAAGTAACAACCCAAAACTTTATTGAAACACAACACAAAACACCAATGTGGACGACTCCTGTCGTGTCCGTCCGGGACAATCTTGATGTCACAGCCTGGAAAATAAAGCACAAAATCAGAATGTCTGTCATGCGCACATCAAAGGAGCGAGACACAGAGAAAGAGAGAAGGAATGAAAGGCAGAGAGAGAAAAAGAGAGAAAGAAAGAAAGGGAGAGGGATAAGGAGAGAGAGAAAGGAAGAGAGGGAGAGGGAGAGAGAGAGAGACAGAAGGAAAGGAAGGCAGAGAGAGAGAGAAGGAAAGGAAGGCAGAGAGAGAGAGAGAGAGAGAGAAGGAAAGGAAGGCAGAGAGAGAGAGAGAGAGAAGGAAAGGAAGGGAAGGGAGAGAGAAAGAGAGGGAGGGAGGGACTCTGCCGCCCCCGTGCACCCAGGCACCACTGCTCACCTGCTGCCACCGGTGTGTCTCCAACCACGTGCCAGCATACACTGCAAGCCACCAGGTCTACAATCTGTAATCGAGGCCAGAGTCAATCATGGCAGAGGCCATCTTACTGCACACGGCAACAACGCCTGTCCGCCCCTGCGCATACATGCAGCCGCACCCTAGCCCCTCCCGCTGGCCAGCGCTGGCTGTCCGCCCTGGCGCACCCAGGCCCCACTGCTCACCTGCCACCAACGGTGTGTCCCCTAGTGGGCACACCATGTGCCCGTGCAAGCTCCAGGCCCCGGCCCCGCGACCATGGCATGCTCCACATCATGCGGACCCGCACCGTGGCCCAGCAGGTCCCACACATGACGCTGAGTCCTGAGGCATCAATGGCAGAGACCACATCAGTGCACACGTCATCATCGCAGGCTGCACACCCACTCAGCAATTCTGGTGCGCCTAACCCTGTATAACTCCAGTCAGCGCCACGTGGTGGTAGGCCCGTGACGGCCGCATGGCTCCGGGTGCCACTAACCCTGTGCAACCCCAGTCAGCGCCACGTGGTGGTAGGCCCATGACGGCCACATGGCTCTGGGTGCCACTAACCCTGTGCAACCCCAGTCAGCACCATGTGGTGGTAGGCCCGTGACGGCCGCATGGCTCTGGGTGCCACTAACCCTGTGCGCAACAACTCATGGGCCCTTTATGATTGAGAATCGTGGAACGTCCGTCATCCAGTCACCTCCGACAGTGGGGAATGTGACGTGGTCGGCCCCTTATATTCGCGGGGTCACATGGCCTGTGACGCCTGTGCCGGATGGGTGTGGTGTGTGTGCAAACCTGCCCTCAGGGAGTGGCCATGACATGCTGACAACTAGACCAGTGACCTGCAGACCACTAGCGTGTAAACCTGCGACATGTGGCTATGTGGCCCACCCCTCAGAGCGTAAGCGGAGTGGTTTGGCCTGGCATACGCCGGACCAGCACAGGGCTTGCAACAATGACTCAGGGGCTCTGGGCGTGGTTCAGTCCATGTCCGGACAAGGAAGTGACTGATGCGTGTGTCCCTGTTGTAGTGTAAACGGCACCCGGAACGCAATTGGCAATGTAGCACACTGTGACTGGAATCCCACTAGATGAGCATCATTGACGTTAGGGGGAATCACTGTCCCTACATTCATCCACACATTCATACTTGAATGATGAAAGACATGACACAGCAGTGCGTTTCTGAATGTTTAATGCACATCCAGTGGAGTTTTGCAGCTGGAGAAGTACAGGGCCCTGCCAACCCCACTTCACAATATGGGCCCTTGGAGGGCCAGCCAGAGTCCATCAGGGAATGACAAGTACAGCGGAAGAGGAAGAGTACAGTCCGCAGTCTGGTCGCAGTGTCATTGGTCACCAAACAGGATATGGCAGTCCATGTCGAGGTCCAAGGTGAGTGCAGCAGAGTGTATCGGGGGTCAGTGGAAGGTCATGGGGCCATGTGCGGCACCAAGCAGCAACAGGCCAGGTGGCGGAAATGAATGTTAGTGCCTCCTTCTGATCTCAATCCCATCCACGTCCTCGTCCTTGGATGTGTGCTCTGCCTCACCTGTGGGTGGTGCAGTTCCGGCTGCAGCACTGTGTGCCACTGACACATCAGGGGCCGGAGGTGGATTGTCGGACGCACTGTGTGGCAGTGACACATCAGGTGCCGGAGTGGAAATATCTGCCACACTGGGAGGCACTGACACACCAGGGGGCGGAGATGTCGATGGTGTAGGAGCAGCAGCATTTATCTGCGCCATGCCTTGTGGCAGCAATGCCATGATGAGGATCTGCAGGGCATGGTAGATCCCAGCTACATTTTGCTGATGTGCAGCGGTGGCTGCCATCCTTTCCACCTCCATCCGCACCATGTCCTCCATGAGCCTCCGCATGTGTACCAGCTCACGGCTGAGATCGCTGGGGCCACTCTGAGCGGACAGGTGTTCTTGTCTCCGAGTCATGACTCCAGCGATGTCAGCCAGGGCTTGTTGGAGACCATGGAGCAGCCTGTGGGTGTCCGTTAGGGACTGGAGATGGTCCCTGATGGGACTTAGACACCTATGGATGGCGTCAAGTTTGGTAGCCATGAGTTCGAACCCCACCCGCACCTGCTCAGCCATCTCCCTCTGGCCCTCCAACACACGGTGTTGGAAGGCCATGTGTTGTTTGTGGGGGTCCTGGGAGACAGCCGGGGTTGTGGGTGCCTCCTGCTAGGTGGTTTGTGGAGTGGGTGGGGTCTCCACGATGCAACTGGGCTGCCCTGATCCTGGAGGTGAGTTGCGGATGATGTCAATGATGTCTTGGAGGGCTTCGGTGTCGATGCTGGGGGTGTCCTCCTCGTCATCAGTGAAGAGTGGCTGGGACTGCTCTGCAGGAGGTGTTGACGGTGCCTCTGCAATGTGAAGGGGAGATGCTGTGTTACAATGTGTCTACATGTATGTCGCCGCATGGTACATGTTCACATTCAGACAGCATGGCAATGTACGTTGTGACAGTCTGTAGATCAGGGCCATGATCCAGAGTCATTGTGGGTGTGCACTGTGCTCTGCTTGATTGTGCATGTATGCCATTGTGGCCATCTCCCCCGTCCCCCCAGTACCTCGTGGTTACTCACCCTGTTGCTGTTGTGTTGTGTCATGTCGAGCAGTGTCCGCTCCCCCAACTCCTGCCACGGTCTCCACACTGATGACTGTCGACACCAGCTCCTCCATGTCATCCAGCTCCAGCTGTGGCGCTGGACTCCCACCTCCAGTCTGCATTGCTGCCTTCTGGTTGCCTGCGAGTTTCTCCTTGGTTTTGCGCTTGATGTCAATCCATCGCCTCTTGACCTCGTCCATTGACCTCTTGTGCACTACGACGACATTCACCTTGTCCACGATGGATCGCCATATTCCATTTTTGGTGCCCAATGACACGTTGGAGGTGACGAACAGTTCTTGATGGTGTTCCATCACCTCCGTGACCAGGATCCTATTCTCCTGCGGACTGAACCGCGTCTTCCTCTTCTTCTTGTCCTTGCCCTTCCCTGTCCCCGAGGTCCCAGGCTGGTCGTCCGGGGTGCTTGTGGGGTTCTGCTCATCCCTGCGCCTGCTACGGCTGCCTCCATGGTGCTTCGGTGTTGGTTATTTTGTGTTTGTGGGTTTTTTCTACTTTTGTAGTGATTTTCCCGCCTGCCGTGTGTGTATTGCAGGCCTGGCACTGCTTATCGCTGATTTCCTCATCGCGGTTTGGGCCATCGCATGTTTTTCGCGTTGGGGTTTGTGTTTTTATCGCCATCACGATGGTTGTATCACGGACATTGTCCGCATTTTTGGGAACCTATCGCATGGTACCGCCGTGTTGTGAATTCCCCGTTAAGACGGGGTTATTTTCCCGCAATAGACTGCGATGTGTAAAGTTGCGTTAACCTTTTTTGGCGATGTTTAGCGCACGTTCTTGTGAATATACCCCTAAGTCTCTTATGACAGAGAATCACAGTCCCATTTCTTTTGCTAGTACCTGGAGAGGAAAAGACATGTCCTACCCATTGTCGCTTGAGTTTGAGAACTTCTGAAGCAACTAAATGGGATTCTTGTAAAAATACAATATCTGATTTAAGAATAGACAAATGGGTAAGAACTCGTTGTCTTTTAATAGGCGTACCCAAACCTTTAACTTTCCAGGAGATAACACGTAATGTCATTAATCAACTGTATAAAATAAGAATAAAACATTGTATCTTATTACAGCAAAACAAGAATATAATAGAGAACTTACAATATCTAGAAACATGAAAAACAAGCATTCCAACAGTAAGGAAGCAAGATATCAATTGAGAATAATGAAAAGGAGAGAAAGAAGGAAAAGAAGGAAAGAAAAAACAGAAGAAAGAAAGGGTAGGAGAAAAAAAGAAGAAGAGATAGAGAGAATAAACAGAAAAACAATAAAACATACCAAAGACTCAAACATGGGTGGAGGATGTTGAGGCCACAGGGGGAAGACGAACAGCCAGTCACGAAACTCTGGGAGAGATCACGAGGAGGACATCAATGGATAATGGACTATATAACAATGGGTGGAGCAGGGAGACGGCACCTGGTGGGAAAAAACACTAGGAGATTAGCTACTCAGAATATATCATAGGAACATTGTAAAACCACAATTACTTATTTTTCTAAACTGGTGAGGTGTCCATTTGTAGTGTTTTCACTGTATTGCTGTGTGTGTACACAGATGCTTTACACACTGTCTCTGAGATAAGCATGTCTGCTCGTGCCAAGCTACCAAGGTGGTGAGCAGGGGTTATTTTAGAAGTGTATCCCCCTTACCCTGACTAGGAAGAAGGGTACCTACTTGGACAAAGGAGCAAACCATTGCCAACTAGAGACCCCCATTTCTAACACTGCTCTATTAAAGAAATCAACAGTATTCAATCATACAAGAAATGATTCAGAGTAACATTTTCTGAACTATTCAGACACACTTGAATGAGAACTCGACCTGTGGGGAACCACCCTGATAAGTACAGCTTACCCTGCGCAAAGGGTAACCACACAAATCACACCTCACTTTTGCACACAAAGATAAATGTCCCTACTTAAATTGTGCTGTTGACGATGTCTCACAACATGCCCCACAAAACATTAGCAGACAATTACAATACATTGTCTTCTACACTTTAATATCGCCCTGGCCATGTTAGACCCGAACTTCAACTTCTCCATGTAATGGGCCACATTCACATGACATTCAAAACATCTCCGCCAAACATCACACAATCTCCATGAATACCGCAAACTAAGCATAAGCCATTAGAACACACAATCCTATTAATGCTCAAACCTCTGCTGTTACAACCCTTTTTTGAACTTCTCGAACTCCGCCAATCCTCCAAACAAGAGCATGGGCTCTAGGGCTGGGATTGGATCTGAAAAAACTCTAACAAAGTATTCTAACCCCCTATTCCAGGATCTAACCATCCTCGTTTTGCTACCATCAGCCAGAGCACTGAGCCGATTATAAAAAGTTTCCTGCAATGGACATTTTTAGATGTCTGAGAAATAAAGAGGAGCTAACATCAACTGACATTTTTAGATGTCTGAGAAATAAAGAGGAGTTAACATCATCCAAAAATTCAGTTTACAGTGTAGCCTATTTGGTTACACAGCGAGAACCCAAAAGTTGATAAATGAAATTAAATGTAGGTTTATTACAAATTCAAAGCCAAACTGATGAGTTATCTCAAGAATATGATGTAAAAATACAGAATCAATTCTGTCATCCCAAATCTTCTGAAACGTTTATCCTCAATATCATAAAACATACATGGAATTCAGTAATAGCAATGCAGACAATAAGGAACAAAATCTCTGGTGATCAGTATATTATTTCTAGTCCTCTTGCCTATACATGAGTAATTCTAAATTACCTAACTAAGCGTGAGCTAATTTAGCATTAGTTGGGTAAACTCTAATCAGATCCAGTAAAGCAGGAAGGTGTCAGTATTGTAGAGACTTCTGTAGAAGTTCTCCAAAATAAGGAGTTTTTCATAGCATACATCCACACAAAAGGATTGTAGGAAATCTGTCTAAAGCTAAAGTGTGACCACCAATTAAAACTCCACAGAACATTCAAGAATCCCACATCACTTTGGTCAAGTTAACGTAGCAACACACTTCAATCAACATTTTCAATGCACGGTTATGGATACATATACAGTTGTAAAATAAATGCATGATGCTATTCAAATGAATACATGAGTATATATAGGGCTAACAAAACTACACAAACTCCACAAATGCAGACATATATGAAAACTGCACTTTGGTGTCACTATGAGAAAGCATTAGTGTTAGAAATGGGGTCTCTATTTGGAAGAGGAGTGCACCCTCTCCATAGAGGGACAACCACTATAATCAGGGTAAGTCAGATGCACTCCCAAAATTAACCTGTGCTCAACCTCTGGTAGCTTGGCCCAGAGTAGGCTGTCTTTACTTGAGAGGCAACGTGTAAAGTTTTTGTGCAACACTTATCACAGTCAAACAGTGAAAAACACCACACAAAAATAATCCACACCTGCTTAGAAAAATAGTACTTGATTTATTGAACAAAACAAGACCAAAACAACAAAACTCCAATATCTATCACCGAAGTTATGATTTTTTTATAGAATATCTTGGAAGCCAGTGCTTAGAAAGCCCAGAGTGCCGATAGGGTTATATGGTCTTGCTAAACCGGGGCAAAGTCAAAAGTTAAGACCGACTGCGATGGATCATGGGTGGGATACAAGAAGTGGATCGGGCTCGGTCAGCGCTTACCTTCGGACTTTAAAACTGTTTGAGGAAAAAGTCCCAGAGAAGGTAGAAGTTCAGCGGGGCAAGGCTGCAGGAGTGTCTGAGTAAGGAGCGTTGTCTCTGGGTAGCCGGAGAGCGATGCCACTGTGAAGATTTTTACCTTCAGACTTAGTCATTGAGATGGAAGTCAAACATCTCCAGCGGGCTGAAGTAGAGGGCTGTAACCGAAGACAGTTCCACAAGGTAGGATACCCCTTTGGCGAAGGACAGCTGAAATGAGTTTGCTGCTGCAGAGAACGTAGCAGGAGAAGCCGCAAAATCAATCCGACCGGCCATGCATTTCGGGCGGAGAGGCGAGCAGGTTGGTCCTGGTTTCCTCCTGGATCCCAAAGGACTTTTTGGCCAAATTTTGTCTAGTGCTCAGTTTTGGAAATTAGCCATCAGGGCACCTGTAGCACCGCAACCAGGGTCCAGGAGTGGATGGGGACTTCTTGGGCATTCAGGACTCACTCAGGCTGGGTCCAGGTACTAGTTCAACATGGTACGAGCCTCTTAAATCTCTGAATGGGAGCCCCACAAACTAGTCCTTGGAGTCACTTCTGGAAGTCCTGGGTACAGGTGAAGATGCAGGGCTCAACAGAAGGGCTGACCTCTGAGGATTCAAGGCAGGCTCCAGGCAGCAAAGCAGTCCTTCAAGGTACAGTGGCAGACTGGTAGAGTGCACAGCAGGTCACAGCAGCAGGCAGTCCTCTGAGAGTCCTTCCACAGGTGCAGTAGTGAACTGAGGAGTGGGTCTCACAGCCCTTATTTTATACCCTGGTGCCCTGCTCCCAGAAGGTAGGAGACGTTTCTGGAAAGGTCCTTGAAGTTCTGGGAGTTTCCTGCCTCCCCTGCACTGGCTCCAAGCTGGCTGCACTGAAAATGCAGGGTCTTTAAGCCTGTTGTGAGGAGACTGGGCACAGCCTATTCAGGTGCATTTGTGGCTGTGCTCAGTTCCGCCCCTACCTCCCCTCCCATCCTGCCAGCTGATGGGCCATTCAGGCTCTGCTTATCCCACTATTGTGTGAGTACCTGGAGGGAATTCAAAAAGTCTAACAGTCAGCTACACCGAGTCATGTGAGCTAAGACCAGCTGCAGACACAAGGGGCTAAGGGAAGGAAAATGCCAACTTTCTAAAAGAAAACATGAAGAAGAAACAATATACGAATGGCACATATAGCAAAAACATGATAAATTGCAGCAAATAAAGAACCTTATATTGCACATTGCCCCAGATATTTATTTCCCCTTACCTTATTACCCCACCAATTCCAATGTCCCCGAAAGTCTCTGAAATGTGTTACGCGCTCCAGAACTGAACACATAGTGATATCCTAGACCCTTAATTTTCAACATTTTAGACCGCGATTGTTGGAAAGTAGGAATCGCTTTCGACTGCCAATTTTGAAAGAACTACTGACCTTGCTAATAATGCAATTATAAATAATTGTTTCTTCTGCAGTGATTCTGTTTTGACATTGAGGAATACCCCAAACCCGCTATCTGGGTATCTATTGATTGCTCGATCTCTAATGTATGGTGGCAATACTCCAGGATCTCAACCTAAAACTTATTTATTTTTTAGCATCCCCAGATAATGGGTGCCCAGTTATCTCCCCCTCCATTGAGCACCTAAAACAGTATTCTGGTATCTGGGAGTTAATTTGGTGCAAATAAACTGGGGTTCTATACAGCAGCCATTTTGTATATAATTGCCTTCAGCGGAAATTTGCCCCTACATCAAAGAAAAATTTAACTGATTGAGCTTATTCCATGTCTCTACCAGCATCTAGAGGCCCTCCTTGGACTGCCACTTGTCCTGAGTCTTCAGAAATGCCTCATTGCCATTTTTTCTAAAGATTGCGACCCAGCAACCAATGGATATGTGTGTTCTAGTCTCTATTAAATCTTCAAACAGATCCAAACTTGTCGAAAATCTTCTAGGATCCAGTACATGCAAATAATTTCTTATCCGAATAAATGACCATTGTGGGCTTAACTGCAGTCCAATCTTTCCAGGAGTCCAGAATTTGAAAATACGTAACATTTCAATATGCATTGTTCTCGCATATAGAGACCTTTTTTTATCTAGTAAGGGTTGACACCTGGCCAGAACATCTGCCAAGCAGGTGATTCCATTAATAGTGGGAATATCATAATATTTAAACCGCTGTTTCTAACGTTTTAGAGACAATCGGAGAGTCTTATATCTAATCTTTTGGGTGATCTAGTAAGGCATAAAAGTCATCAATCTCCTGAAAAATTTAATTTAGGAAAAAGTTATCTGTCCACTTTAATCCAGAAGACCTAAAATACCTATAAGAACAATGTGCACAATTTGCAAAGTTATATTCTTTTAAATCGGGATGGGCGAGGCCTCCTTCTTTAACTGGCCTGTATAATATGCCTACCTCCAGCCTAGGCGTTTTACTGGCCCAAATGAGGGCCGAAAACATTCCCTCCATTTCCTTAAAAAACTTCATCTGAAGGATGCATGGGATTGCAGCAAACAGAAAATTGCACAAGGGTAAAACCGACACTCAAATAAAATCAACATGGCCCATTATCAATAAAGGTAGGTTGGCCCATCTTGTGAATAGCGCCTTCATTTTGCAAATCAAAGGGGAGTAATTCAGTGCATATAGATCATTGATATTGTCTGTAACATATATTCCTAAATAAAGCTTAGGCCTGGTATTAACAAGTGAAAGGAATTTTGTGGTAAAGTGTTGAGTGCACAGTTACATAAGAAAATCGCAGGTTTCAGCTTATTAATCTTATACCCACCCAATGCTTGATAGTCTTGGAAAATGTAAAAAACCCTCTTTTGATTCTCTACATCCGGTTTCAAAAATAGAGCTATATAATCAGCATATAGCTAGATGCTGGTCATCCCACTTATTGGCGGCTCTATATTCATATCATTCTGAACAGCTATAGCTAAAGGTTCTATAAAAAGAGCAGCTTGCAAGCGCCCACGAGACTATCTAGCCATTCATGAGTGCCACGAGATTTGCAAGCCGCCCACGAGATTTCGCGAGCTAACACAGCTTAAGGCCCCCCCCAGCGACTTTCGGTGCTTGTTTTCTGACACACACAATCACCAGTTAGCACGATTGACCACGGCTGCAACCTTGGGAAGATCCTCTCTTTGAGAAGCATCTAAATCTTCCCAAAATTACAATTTATTGTAAAGAACCTTCTCAAATGGACCGTTTGTGTTGGGTTTTTTTGTGCAAGGAGTACTTTTATTAAAACTTTTTTTTTTAACAGGAAGGAAGTGCCCCAGAGTCTCCAACTTTCTGTTCCTGTCCAGCAGGCTCCTCCCAGTGCTTTGTCCATCTCCTGGTCACTTTTAATTTGGATTTGGAGCTGGAAGGATAACTCTCTGTGTCTGCTGCATATACACTATTGAATTTAAAGCCTTTGTATTTGAGATTTCACAAGTAAGTTAAAAAACTGTTGTATAAGGGTTTTGTTTGTTTCATAGAGCGTATGCACCAGGATTAATTTCTATTTTTAATTCGATTTTTTAAATTTATTGTGGTGGGGGTGGCCTGCAGTTTCAGTAAGGGCCTAGTTATATTTTGCATGTACGTTTTCTTCTTTTGTACAGGAAAAATGTTGCACAGTTTAGTACGTTTATTCTAGTCTAGTCTGCCAATGGGCCTTCCAGCCAGTAGGCCCAGTACTAGTCATGGGTGCATGAAACAACTGTTTCTGTGGTGTCTGTTGAATTGAAACATCATTTAGGCATCCTTTCACCCACATACATATATACACTTTCATCCATCCATCACCCAGCCATGCAGATTCCTATCATCATCACCCACCTATATGCATGCATCCTTTCACCCACATATCCTTTCACTCAGATATTGCATACATTTCACCCATCCTGTCTACTTCCATCTTGTTTTCCTTATCCCATCAACCCGTCATTCTTAAAGTTCATTTATGAACCTTTGTCTGCTGAGTTGCAGATAGAAGAGGACATGACTTCTTAACTCCCACTGTATTTGCTTAAGCATGGTGCTCATGAGTCAACGCTCTTGCAGTGAGTGTATTACTATTTGTCAATATGGAAGCAATGTGATTTACCACTGCCCGCCCCTGCTTCCGCCAGTACTCCCCCTCAGTGACCACTACCACATCCCCTCCGCTGGCACTCTCGGAGACGGTGCCGGCACTAGTGGTCTGTGCAGCTAGAAACATTAAACATTTTAGATTCCAGATACACCTCCCCTATTTTCTTTAAGCAAAATACAGCCACAAAACATCACTACAGTGTGGTTAAATTACCTTAATCTTCTATCAAAAATTCAAAACATCACGTTGGGCATTTTGTTGGTTGGCAATGTTTGAAAAGCCAGGTAGTCAAGCCAACTAAAAACTTTTTGTAATGGAGGGCAGAGCTATGATTAATCTGAGTTATTGAAGAGCAATGAGGAGGTGCGATAATTGGTCAATGAAGTACATATGGTCTTAGTTGGCAAATGCAATGGGCCCATCTTTCTCATACTTCCAGCCATGCTGCACGGTCATTGACTGCTGGTATACTATAATAATAATACATACACAACATTGGGGGTGTCCAACATGACCATGGCCATTGACCACTCTCTTGTTTTACTGTTTGAGCATGAGGAAGAAAAGAAAGCCTTCTCAACATACATGCCTAAAATACCTTAATTGGGCATGCCAGCTACAAAGTAGAGTACATGACCTAAAATGAGATCTCTGAGTCGTACAGTACCACCAGTCTATAGGAGCAGAGGGAAAGCTTACTGACAAAGCAGAAAAAAAGGAAGCTACAGACTAATATAGATAGTTTGAAGTCAAGTATAGAAACTTGAAATATAGAAAATAAGCAATAAATAGGATAATGCAGGGATAAGAAGAATTTGGGAAACAGATAGATTGAAGAGGAGTTGGAAAAAAACTAGTAGACAGGCACAGTAAAAAGGAAAAAAAATATTCTTCCTCACCCGCCGGCACCTCAGCGGTAGTGGTATCCCTCATGCCCCGGATGCTGATATAAGACATAAACAAAGTAAAATAAAATAAAAAAAAAGATTAGTGGTTCAGTTAACGTCCCTAAAAATATTTTGACAGGGAGAGGCAAATGCAGTAACATTTGATTTAACTTTTATAAATGAGATCACCTCCTCTATTAGTATTGTGGACTTGTTCCTAAATATCCTAACCCTATTCCAAATTTCCTAAACTACATTTTGGAACTAAATTGCAATGAATGATCTTTGCTTCTCATCTCATTCTCAGTCACTCACCCTTTGACGGGTGAACTCGGTCTGCTTTTTTTTCAATGTATAGATGCATGCATAGTTACTAATTACTACACATCACTGGGAAATCACTTGGATTCAGGACTGTATGCACTACAAGAAATAAAAGCACTGTGAAGTGAGAGAATGTGCTAAATAAACAGCCCAAGCAAGCACCAACGACTCCAAGTAGGATTAGGTAGAGCCGCAAAGCACTTGTCTACTAGATGATGATGATTACATAATATTTGTGACATGAACTTAACTTACCTGAGTGTGAACAGCATGCTTGCTATTGGGGGAAAAATATTAGCATAGATGGAACATGACAAATAAATAATTATTACTCACCGAGCCCCGCAACTTCATACCCAGCAGGTCGAGCAGGTCCTGGTCCCTACAGGATGTCAGCCCACCGGTGTGTAAACTGTTGTGTGTGCCGCAACCCAGAGCAGCGGCACACAGTCCATTCAGTGCTGCATATGCTCCCAGAGGGCGTACCCACTGCCAGGCCTGCCGCCTGCTGCCAGGGTGGAGGGGAGATGGCGTTGCACATAAAACAAGCTCAGCCACTTCTGTGAAAATGGCACGGGCTGCACCCCTTCAAGGTGCGACCGACCGAAAAGGTAGGTGGCTGCGGCTGGTGGTGCTGGTTCAGGGGGCTTGCGCTGCCGCTCCCCTGCTCTGCAATGGCGCTGGATGGGAGGAAGAGAAGAGTATGGGAAGAAAAGAAGGTAGGAAGTTGGAGGTAGCCCAGCTGGAAGCCTCCCCGGGCCTGCAGAACCCTGTCCCGGGTGCTCTGGCATGCAGGGGGCCCAAGGGGCGGAGCCCAGGATGGAGGTGGACCATTCCTGGGCCAGCTGGTCACTTGTTCAAAACCCCCGGACCCCAAGGGGGTATGTAGTACCCTGTCTCTAGTAATCTGGAGGAAGGCTACCCCTCTTTCTTGTCATCCATACGCACTGAGTGAGAGAGGGGACTGAAGGCGTGAACGCATCCAGCCTCCTGGAGCCCTAGCTGGGCTTGAGGAAGCAAATGAGTCACAATCGGGAATTCCAGGGCGGCTTGGCCATCTGGTAGCGCCATGGCTCAAAGAACAGCCATCTGGTCACGCTGTGCCTTAACGAACAGGGCTTCCGCTTTTCCTTGGAGGGGACTGGGGCTCTGCAGCTAGGGGGCTCAGAGCCCCACCTGGGTCTCAGGCACAGAGCTGTGAGAGGGGCCTCAATGGAACTCCGACCCGGGGCCCTAAGACACCTTAACATGCACGAAAAGTGGGGGAGGCCTCCCTGGGCCCGCTGGACCGCCGACCCGGATCCATAGCTGTGGGGCAGGCCAGGGGATGGAACCCTTGGTGGGAGTACCTGCCCGATGCTCGGCGGGTTCCGGAGGTCTGGTCAGAGCTCCTTGGCATGGACACACAGGGAAGTCCTCCCCAGGCTGGCGGGACCTCGCCCTGGGCACTTTGCCACACAGTGTGCTGGAGGTTGGCATCCCAGTACGGCGGTGGGCCAGTCCTGGGCCAGTTTGTCACTGGCTGATAACCACCAGATGCATAGGGGGTCCGGAGCACCCTGTACCTAGTAATCTAGAGGAAGGCTACACCTGCTTTCTTGTCATTCATGCACACTGAGGGGCCCAGGGAACCACCAGCACAAACACAGCCAACCCCCTAGGGCCCTTACTGGGCTAAGGAATCCAATGATCCCTTATTGGGACTTCCAGTGTAGCTGGGATGGCAGATTCATGTCCCTGCCTGCTCTCAGGAAAGGGAGTCTCAGTGGAAAGGCCCATCAGACAGGTCTGGGAGGCAGGTTTCAAACCGGGCCCCTGGGGGCCCCAGCAGCCAAGGCCCTGGTAGCACCTAGCTGAGAACCGCTGGACCACAAGAGGGTCTGGAGTATTCTGTCCCTAATAATACAGAGGAAGGCTACAACCCTTACTTGTATTCCAAGCGCACCGAGAGAGAGAGAACCACCAGCACACATGCACTCAACCTCCTAGAGCCCTGCCTGGGCTTAAAGAAGCAACTGAGCCCTCATCCAGGGCAGCTGGGATGTACACTTCCTGTCCCTGCCTGCTCTCGGGGAAGGCAGGCTCGGAGGAAAGACCCATCAGGCAGGGCTGGGAGGCAGGTGCAGACTTGGGCCCCTGGGGGCCCCAGCAGGCGGGCCCGGGTCCTGGCTTCACCCAGCTCAGAATTGTTGGACCTCAAGGGGGTCTTATGCACCCTCTCCCTAGTAATCCAGAGGAAAATTAGCCCCTTTCTTGTAATCCCTACACACCGACTGACAGAGGGGACCAAAGGTGCAAATGCGCCCAGCCTCCTGGAGCCCTGGCTGGGATCGGGGAAGCAAATGATCCCCCATCAGGATTTCCAGGGCAGCCCAGCCATCTGGTAGAGCCATTGGAAAGCATTTTGCGCAACCAGATGGCCAAGGGGCATGACGTGATCAGATGGCCGGGCTTGAAAAATGCCCATCTGATCACGCTGTGCCTCAACAAAAGGGCTTCTGCTTGTCCCTGGAGGGGACAGAGACTCTGCGGCATAGGGGCTTGGAACCCCACCTGGGCTTCAGGCACAGGGCTGCAAGGGGGCCCCTGACGGAGCTCCGACCCAGGGCCTGCAGACACCTTAACATGCAGGCGAAGTGGGGTAGGGCTACTCAGGCCCAGTGGACCCCCATCCCAGTTCCTTGGCAGTGCGGCAGGCTGGAGGATGGAGCCCAGGGCAAGAGCACCTGCCCGGGTCCCGGTGGGCCCTCAGGGGCCCCAGTCAGAGCTTCTGAACCCAGCCAAGCAGGCAAAGACTCCCCGGCCCCAATGGGCCCACGTCCCAGGCCCTTGCTAGGGTGGCAGGGCAGAGTGCAGGGTGGGAGGGCCTGCCCCTGGGCCTGGCAAAGGGCCTTGTTGCCTTGTTTGGAGCTCAAGGACCCGGCCAAGCAGGGGAGGCCTTCCTGGGCTCACAGGAGTCCATCCCAGGGGCTTGGCTATGAGGTGGCCTGGAGGACGGAGCCCAGGATTGGGATTGCAACAGTCTGAAGGACAGAGCTGAGGGCAGCGGTGTCCGCCCTGGGCCTGGTCAGAGCTCCTGGGCCCAGCCATGCTGGGGAGGCCTCCCTGGGCCCACAAGAGCTGGTCCCCGGGGCTTAGCTATGCGTTGAGCTGGAAGATATAGCCCAGGATGGGTGGCGCTCACCCAGAGGCCCGCCGGGGCCCCAGTTAGAGCTTCTGAATCCAGCCAAGCAGGGGACCCCTGTCCCGGGCCCTTGGCAGTGCGGCTGGCTGGAGGAGAGAGCCCAGGGAAGAGGTTCCCACAGTGGCCCAGTTGGAACTCCTGGTCCCTGCCACACCTGAGAGGTCTCCTCAGACCCACGGAAGCCCATGCCTGGGGCTTGGCCATGTAGTGGGCTGGAAGACAGAGCCCAGGATGGGGGGCTGTTTAGCAGTCCCGCAGGCCGGAGGATACAGCCCACAGCAGGAGTGTCTGCCCTGAGGCCGGGTGGGGCCCTGGGGAGTTCTCCCTGGGCCTGCAGGAGCCCATCCCTGAGGCTTGACCCTGCGGTGGGCTGGAAGATGGAGCCCAGAATGGGGGCCCCCACAATTGGGGCCCACCAGGGCCCGGGTCAGAGCTTCAGAGCCAAGCCAAGCAGGGGAAGCCTCCATGATTCCAATGGACTCCACCCCAAGCCTGTGGCAGTGAGACAGGTAAGAGGACAGAGCCCAGGGTGGGAGCACCTGGAGTTCCTGGATCTGGTCGCACAGGGGAGGCATTCTGAGGCCCTCGGGACCCCGTCCTGGGCACTCTGCCACGTGGCAGGTCTGAGGATGGCAATCAGGATAGGGGAGCCCCTACCCCAGGCCTGCCAGGGCCCCGGTTCTTGGCCATCTGGTTGCTGACTGAGAACCGCCAGATCACAAGTGAGTCCTGGGTACTCTATCCTTAGTAAACCGGAGGAAGGCTACCCTCCTTTCTCATAATCTGGGTGCACCGAGTAATAGAGGGGCCAAAGGTGCACACGCACCCCGCCTCCTGGCGCCCTGGCTGGGCTCAAGGAAGCGAATGAGCCCTGATCGGAACTTCCAGGGTAGCCCGGCAATCTGCCCCCCGCCCAGTGGAAAGCATGGCGTGCGACCAAATGGCCAGGCTCAGGGGACCCTGTGTCCCAGATGCTGAGTTCCAGCTGGGCCTCAGGCACAAGGCTGTGAGGAGGGCCCTGACGGAGCTCCGACCCGGGGGCTGCAGGCACCTTATCATGCAGGAGAAGTGGGGAGGCCCCGGGCCTGATGGAACCCCGTCCTGGGCCATTGGCAGTGTGGAAGGCTGGAAGATGGAGCACAGGGGCCTTTGCCCCTGTTGGAGCTCCTGGACCCAGCCACGCAGGCTCCCTGGGTCCGAAAAATGATAATAATGCTTGTTCTATCATTTTTGATCCCTTAGATTTTAGACCCTAGCTCAGCCAGCACCCAGGAAAAACTCTCACCATATTTTATTACCCAGAATGCCTTGCAAACCTTGACTATAAAAACACATTTTCCTCACATTTCTGTGATGGAAGGTTCTGGAGTCTGCAGGGAACCACAAACTGCTTTCCACCCGGCATTCGCCCAGGTCTCCTGATACAAATGGCAGGAGAAGCACTTCCCCTGCTCCTGAGGCTGAAAAAAAAACCATGAAATCCCACTGCTGTATACAGCAGAGGGATTTCCTGAACGTGCGCAGAGTAAATAATGGTTACGCCCTCCTCACATGGCCACCGTTACGTCCTTGGCACAGGGTTAAAGCCTGACTGTGCCTGAGCTTGCTGTTGTTAATTTTGAAAAATAGTTAACTTCATCATTATCCCTTATTTCTATACTGTCCTTATCCAGCCTGGGGACTTGGTCGTGTCTACAAAACTTGCACCTTATATCAGAATTTTCAGAGCAGAATATGTCTTCACAGCGCGGAATAATGAATAACAAGAATAGTGGCATTTGTCGTCTTGATTATATCACCACTGCAGATTTCAATGCATTACACCTCTAGCGGTGTCGACATTTTTCACCCAATGCTTGACTTTCCTTTCATGAATGGTGAAAATGCACCCTAAATGTAGAGGATGACTGCCTTGGATTAGGAATATTGAAATGAAAAGCAAAAAATACTAACATGATCCGGTTTCTTTCCATCCCAGTACATTGGAAACATGGAAAAACGCATTCATTTTATAATACAGTGAACATCACACCTACTAACAAACCCATTGAACCAATAAGAAACTAAACTGATCTGAAAATAACTCCTGGGGAGGTGTGAATTGTAACTTTGAATAATTATCATGAAGAACCAAATGTTTTCTCAGCGTGTTATATGTATCGATTTACATTTCTTCAAAACTTATGTTTTATCAAAATACAGAAAAATAGGCTTTAAATCAAATACTTACCACTTCCTGCAAATTAAATGTTACTGACATATTTTTGAGACCGTCAGGGAGGTCTATTGACAGGATGTCTCTTCAATTAATTGAGGAGGAATAGAAGTACATATTTACTAGGATGCACCTATTTAAACTTTTAAGATGGATACACCTAACCAAATAATGATCAACGAGTTTGTACTGTCTAATTTGTTATGTTATGTAATGTTATGTTATGTTATGTGATGTGTAGTTGTAGATCGCACTATCACACAGGATGGTATCCTGATGCTGAGCTGGTGTGAGACTTCCCTCGCCTGAGGAGGCGGCGAAGCTAATTGAAGAGCCAGATCTTCAGCTTCTTTTGGAATTCAAGAATTGGAGAGGCAGCTATGAGGGGCAGTGGATGGGAAGATCTAGGAGAAGGCCCCACCACCTGATCTGGTCATGCATATGTATGGGATGTGTGCAAGAAGCAGTACAGCCGAGCAAATGTATCTGGATGATTTATGTTATGAGATAGAACTATTGAGTTGTGTGTGAGGAGACTGAACTGTGGTAATGTGTTCATTGGGAGCCAGTGGAGCTCTTTGATGTACTGTTCGATGTGTGTGAGGTGAGGGACGTTAACTGATTCTTGCAACCAAATTCTGGATGGTTTGTAGTCATCTGGGGAGTTGTTTGCAGATCCCAGCATAGATGGTGTCCCTGCAGTCCAACTTGCTACTGATGAGGGTGAGAGTGACTGTTAGATCTGTCAGCCTTAGTGTGGCCTTCCTTAAACGTTCTGCCTTCTTGTTTCTTGCTCTGCTGAATTTGCTTTTGTTGGCCTTTGGACTATGTGCACCTTACCTCTGCTAACTAGGGCTAACGTGCTCCCTTCCTCAACATGGTAAAATTGGCTTACACCTGATTGGAATATTTAAAGTACTTATATGTTCCTAGTAAAGTGTACACCATATACGCAGGGCTGGTAAATTAAACGCTACTAGTGGGGCTGAGGCACTTATTGTGCCATCCACTTAAGTAGCCCCATAAAACATGTCTCGGGTCTCCCATTGCGTCCTGTGTGCAGTTTTAAACTGCCATTTCAACAAGGTAAAATACAACCCTTGTCAGTCCTAAAAACTCCTTTTTTAATACAAATAAGCCACCCCTAAATTAGGCCCTAAACAACCCATATTGCAGGGTGCAGTGTATTTAAAAAGTGTGAAATGTACTTTTAAGTTTTACACATTCTTGCAGTGAAAAATTCACAAATTTGTTTTTCCACTACTGCGAGGCTTACTTTCTCCTCCTCGGTTACCTTATTACATTTAATAACTGATAACTTTTGTTTGGAAGCAGGTAGAAAGTTTATGTTTGGTGTTTACTGGATTGCAATTTAAAATCCTTTTTAATGTCAAGGTTGGATTTTAAGTCACAATTCAGAAAACGGTACTTTTAGCAAGTTGGCATTTTCTTGTCCTAACCATTTGGTGACGGCAGCTTGTTTCCTGTGCCACATAACTAAGTGTAGTTGGCAGTAGCGCTTTGTGTATTCCTTCCAGACAGCCACATAATAACAGGACTGAGTGTTGGCAGGATGGGCCATCCAAGCAGGTTGGGTCACAAGCTTTGCACAGCCCCACTTGCACTTCAAAAACACTGCCTCAGCACAAACACACAAAGACCTTCACACTAGCCTATTGTGCCCCTAGATCTTTTCCGACCAGGGTGGGGACTAAGGAAATTCCAGACACTTCTGTGGGGGAAAACTGCAGAAGTTTCTTCTACTTCACAGCTGGCACCCTGTGTAAACCTAGAATCCTCAGAAGCCCTCTTCTGTTCACTTCTGGACCTGTGCAAAGACTCGCAGATGACTGCCTGAAGCCTGCCCTGTGCCTTCATAGGACTGCCCTGCTGCTTGAGACCTGCCTTTCTGCTTGAACCCAGGACTTCCAGAGTTGCTCTCAGGGCTAGTTGGCTGGCCTTATGATCACTATAATAAACCAATAGTCCCACTGGGGCTGAACTATTTACAAAAATAATAACAAATCTTTTAAAACTAAAAATATTTTTAAATGGAAAACAAGTATTAAAGAAATACACAACCAGAGATTGAATTATATGAATTGCCTGTATTACGGCAAACACACATTTAGAATATATATGTACAATGTACTGTAGGTTGTTCTACTGGTGCAAAAGTGAAAAATTTACTCGTGCAGCTTGACAAGTGAAAATGTAGTGACTGAGCACATATGATACAAGATAAATTCAAAGTACTACAATTGTCTGCCTATTGCCTGTCTAGAATATTATGGTTTTATATTCCCATGTATCCAGGGCAACAAGTGATTCTTCGTAGAATCCCATGTGGTGTTATAACTCAGTACAGGCCAATATTAAGATCGTTGACGTTTTGACCCAAAATAACACGGTTACTTGGAACCATCTGGGTGGGTCTTCATCAGGACATATGTGTGGGGCAACCTGTGTGGTAATATATGAGTCTATTAAAAGCCATATCTGTTGTAATACTTTTTACTCGTGGTCATGCAAAACTCACCAGGAGTTGGATGAAACTCAAAATTCCTTTAGGATGTGTCCCTATAATATGTGGCACTGTTTGTCTGTAAGATGGAAACCTCAGCATTGCACCTGTTCTGGATATCCTCTTCATAAATGAATACAAATGCACCCACATATACGTTAATAACCCTTTCTCTGCTAACATCACGCTATGGAAGTAAAAAAAATAGATGAAGTCCTGATGATCAAGGCAGATAGCGAAACTGAGCTAGAGCTATTCAATGGCTAACTCAACAGTTCTGATGACATTAAATTCACTTTATCACCCAGCATACAGGAAATCTACTTTCTAGACATCTGTATCAGGGAAGAGGGTGAGAAATTGTATACCACACTCTTTTTGCAAAGAAACGGAACAGAACATAGTGCTAGGATACACCAGCCCCCATCCCACAAATTTACGTGATAATCTCCCCTATGGGCAATTCCTGAGATTCAGAAGGAATTGTTCCGTAGGGCCTGATTCACAGAACCAACTTACGTCAAAAACGTAAACGTAAACGTAAAGTTATTACTTTTGGTATTCACAGAATGAACTTACTCATTTCGGTATTCACAGAAGTTAGTAGTCCTAACTTTAGGACTCCTAAAGTTACTAACTTCTGTGAATACCGAAATGAGTAAGTTCATTCTGTTAATACCAAAATGAGTAAGTGTATTCTGTGAATACCAAAAAGTACTAACTTTACGTTTACGTTTACGTTTTTGACGTATGTTAGTTCTGTGAATCAGGCCCGTAGAGTAGATTACTTCAAATAATCTGATGCCCTCCTGGAGAGATTACAAGAACATGGGTACCCAAATTGGCTCTTGAAGTGCTCTCGGAAGAAGGATGGTACTGCCCCGAGATATTTTACGGGAGCCGAAAAAGAGAGTAGACAATTCCCAACAAAGGATAATATGTGTAACAACCTATCGCACTCAGAGTAATGAGATCAAAAAAATCTTTAATAGACACTGGGATCTTGTCTCGGATGAACTTAATACCAAAGAAAATCTATGTACACTTTCAAAAGGGCAGGAGTGTGAAAGACCATGTTGTAAGTGCCATTCTAAAGGCACATGGTCACCCTGATTTGCTAACATATTGAAACCTACCTCCGATTGTGGGTCATTTCAACTGTGGTAGATGGAAGGTCCGTAACGATTGAGATCAAGGAATTAACACACAATGAGTGGAATTACAATCTAAGGAATCACACAAATTAAAATAGTACAGATGTCATTTACATAGTAAAATGTCTATGCGACCAATACTATGTAGGATAGACACGCCAAAAAGTAAAAGCCAGAATTTTACAACATTGCAGTAGAATGCACTGCAAAGTTCAGGGGGCACCTTTAATTGAACACTTTACATCAGTAGGCCACCCAGCTGTTAGTCGCAAATGGTTTGTAATGGAAAAAGTTACCACCATTCCCAGGGTTGGGTATTTATCTAATGTCCTTAAAATGAGGAATGTAAATGGACGCATCTATTAGACAGAGTAGCTAGAATTTGAGGCGATTGCAAAGCATGTTGTTACATTGAACATTGGTTAATCATATATATGTTCTTACAGCCGGTTACACTCTCTTGTCGATTGTTAGCATTCAGATTAATGTCATACTACCTATGACCATTTAAACATCTATTCAGTGGCGTTATTGCCCCTCTGTTTCTATTACCACCTCAAGAATTTAATTGCACACCCATACGGACATTTGACAATTTTGCTGTGTATTCAGAATTGATTTGAACACCTTATGCTGGAGTTCAAAATCTTTATCCAGAACAAGAACTAGTTGGTAACATATGTTTGAGTTCCAAAAGTATGCCTTTTTTGCTCTCATTGATTGTTTTTTAGCTCTCTTTTTCCAGGTGCAGTTATTCTAATGCGTTGCCTAAATAACTTCATTTAAATTACCTTATACATGTTTACCTCTCTATTGAATGAACAGATGTGATCTGTAAAAACAAACTGCTTAATGTACAAGCTTAAATAAGTATATTTCATATTTCACATTGTAAGCAATGAATTTATTAATGCTTTAGCACTCTGACATTTATGTTACTCTCGGTGCCAATATCCTCTTTCAGTAATATGGAGTTTCAAGATGAAATTTCACTATCCTCTATCCTTTTAGTGGACTTGCTCCTTCCACAGTGCAGCACCGTCTGGCAGCTGCTGCTGCTGTCCCCATCTGCTGCTGCTGCTACTGACCCGGGAGGTCAGGAGTTCAAGGCCCACCTCCACCCGCAGGCTCCTGCCTGTGCCTCATCCCCTGATGGTTCAGCAGTAGAGCATCACTGCTCTGCTGCTTCACTGCCCTTCTGTCTCTTTTGCTGCTGTTTCTGCACCTCTTTCTGCTTTTCTCTTCTCTCTTCGCTTTTCTGCCTCTGCCTATTGGCTTTTCCTTTTGTCCTCCTTCTTTCTCTCCCCTGCCGCTGCAATTCTCCGCACCCCGCCTCCCTCCAGTGTCCCTTCCCGCTCCTGCATTTCCTGCCTCCCAGCTGTCCAGCCTCCCCGTAAACACTACTTAATAACAGCGACCAAAGGCAAGCCCGTCTGCGTCCAGCCATGCCTGGACCGCACCCAGCGACAGGGACCCTGCTTCTCAGACATTCGCCTTTAACCCAGGATGGCATGCCTCCTGCCATCTAGCATCACCGAAGAACCGATGCATCTACCATCACCGAAGAACCCATGGACCCTTTGCCTGCCGGAACTGCAAACGCACCTTCAGCCATACCAACACACCAGCTCCTCTGGCCGCCCAGCCGACCAACAGCACACCCGTCTGGCTCAACTGCATCCTCCTCAATGTGCAGTCTCTCCACAAACATGCCACAGAAATCTGGGACATCCTCGATGCCACCTCTTCTGACATCGCTTTCTTCATGCAAACCTGGACCAACCCCTGCTCCGGGCCAGACATCGCCATCGCCATCGCCATCAACATCCCCGACTGCTACAAAATCATCCACAAGGACCGCCCAACCTCCCAGGAGGAGTCATCACCATTATCCACAAAAGCACACTTCGACTGACCACGCACTTTAATGACGACCATGGAACACGTCCACTTCCAGATCCAGACCAACACCAACATCACCCTCTGCGGCACCCTCGTCTACTGGCCCCCGGCCCCTGACGCTTCCTTCATCGACGCCATCGTGAGACCTCATCGCACCCCAGGCTCTCGGATTCACTTACTACATCCTACTCAGAGACCTCAGCTTCCACATGGACAGCCCCAGTGACCAGAATACAGCCTCCCTTCTGGAGATCCTCGACAACATCGGAATCAAGCAGCTAGTCACTGATCCGACCCACACAGCCGGACACTCGACCCCATCTTCTCTGCCAGTGGGAACATCAGCTACAGCCATACCACCGAACTATCCTGGACCGACCTTCACTGCGTGCATCTCGCCTTTGCCACGCCCACCATACACCACCATCATCATCACCCCTCCCCGTCGCAGCTGCATCAAGGCCACAGAAGAACTTCTCGTCAACTCCCTTAGCACAACCACTCTGCCAACGCCAATGGACTCCAACACGGCAGCACGCAACCTCCACCGATGGACCTTCAACTGCGCTGACACCCTGGCATCCCTCAAGAAAAGACCAGGCACGCAACACTCCAAGAAGCCCAGGTGGTTCACCCCCACCCTCCATAAGTACAAATGCTCCTACAGACAACTCAAGAACAGATGGAGGGGTGACAAAACCCCGGAAACTCACGCAACCTTCAAATCCGCCATCAACACACACCAACTCCACCTGAAAACCACACACAACAGCAAGGAACTATTTGGCATCATCAAGGGGTCCGACAGGCCCTTCAGCGAGACTACAGACACTCCCCCTCCCAAGACCTCTGCAACAAACTCAGCACCTTCTTCCATCACAAGATCAGAAAGATCTACAACAGCCCCGAAACCCTAGACCCGGCCACTACATCCATCACCATCACACACAACCAAGCCACAGCCCAACAGACCGTACTTTTCTGGACCTCGCACACAACTGAGGGCATGCTCAAGACCACGATGAGAATCCACTCAGGAGCCCAGGCGGATCCTTGCCTGTACCACATCTTCCACAAAGCAGCCGCCTCCATCGCCCCTCAGCTTCGCCACACCATCAACTGCTCCATCGAAATCGCCACCTTCCCCGACGACTGGAAACACACCGAGATCAACCCCCTGCTGAAGAAGATGACCTCGGACCCGACAGACCTCAAGAACTTCAGACCCATTTCCCTCCTCCCCTTCCTAGCCAAGGACATCGAGAAGGCCATCAATGCCCAACTCTCTGAGTTCATCGAAGTAAACCACGTCGTGGACACCTCCCAATCTGGCTTTTGAAGCAATCACAGCACGGAGACCGCACTCCTCACTGCCACCGATGACATCCGCTCCCTCCTCGACTGGGGAGAGACCGCAGCCCTCATCCTACTAGACCTCTTGGCCACCTTCGAAACAGTCTCCCACAACACACTAATCATGAGACTCCACAATGCCGGCATTCGTGACAAGGCTCTAGATTGGATCCACTCCTTCCTCACCGGCCGGACCTACCACCGTTCCTCTCAGAAGCCACAGAGATCAGCTGTGGAGTGCCCCAGGGCTCGTCCCTGAGCCTCACCCTCTTCAACGTCTACATGGCCTCCCTCGCAGCCATCATCAGAAGCCACAGACTCAACATTGTCTCATATGCTGACAACACCCAGCTGATCCTCTCCCTCACTAAAAAGCCCAGAACCAACTTCCACAGCGGAATGAAGGCCGTTGCTACCTGGATGAAAGACAGCTGCCTTAAACTCAACTCGGACAAGAATGAAGTACTCATCCTGGGACCCACCCCTTGAGCTTGGGACTACTCCTGGTGGCCAGCCACTCTGTGACCTCCCCCCACCCTGACAGACCATGCACGCAACCTCGGTATCATACTGGACTCAACGCTCACCATGAACCGCCAAATCAACGCAGTTTCTTCAGCCTGCTTCTACACACTCTGCCTACTTCGAAAAGACATTCAGATGGATCCCCACAGAATCCAGAAAGACAGTCACCCACGAACTCATCACCAGCAGACTCGACTATGGCAATGCACTCTATGCCAGCGTTACCCAGAAACAGCTCAAGAAACTACAGAACGTCCAAAACGCTGCACCAGACTGGTACTCAACATCCCTCGCCACAGCCACATCATGCAACACCTCCAACAAATCCACTGACTCCCAGTCTATGAGAGAATCACTTTCAAGCTCCTCACTCATGCCTACAAAGCTCTACACGACGAAGGACCAGCATACCTGAACCACCGCCTTACATTCCATGTACCCACCAGACAACTCCCATCCTCCCAACTGGCCCTTGCCTCTGTCCCCAGGGTCCACAAGACCGGAACTGGAGGAAGGTCGTTCTCCTACCTCTCTGCCAAGACCTGGAACACCCTGCCCCTCCACCTCAGGCAATCCACATCGCTGACCCAATTCAGGAAGGACCTCAAGACCTGGCTCATTGAATGATCGTCCACCCAGTCTGACCACTAGCCCCTCTCCCCCAGCGCCTTGAGAACCGCACATGTGAGTAGCTGCGCTACACAAAACCCTGATTGATTGATTGACTTCATCTTTATGATAGACTTCATGTTTCACCACTAGAAGTAGCACTAGGTTATAAGAGATACATATTGTGCCAAGTTATGATGGTTTTCAAATCTACAAAATATCCAAGTCAAAACTAACACAACTTTCGGACGATTCCCTTCGCCTGATAATAACAATAATGGGGGTTGATTCGGATATAGCCTTAGGGCATAGACTGCACACCTTAACAATCATTTTGGGAGTAGGCACTTCCCAATGGCATACCGGCATGCACGCTCACGTCGTGCGGCTACATCCTTTTTATCTAAAGGTCTTGGGACGACTCGCACCCATACGGTCAGAGCGAGCATGGAACCTGCAATCCAGATAGCGGTAAGAACTGACACCAAAGGCTCATCCATTTGTCTTAGATTAATTCATACCCTTCATTTACTCACATATCCATTTTCAATTTTAAATCCACGGGGCATTCCTGATGCCACTGGAAGGGTTTGGTAACTGTACTCCAAAGAGACTGAAATTTAGGTAAGTACAATCATTTCATTCTCCCACCCTTTTGCACACGCTATGTGTTAGACCTGTCATCCTTAGGGTGGTCTTTTGCACAACCTTTTGCCTGTTGTCTCCCACTTTTTTGCTGATTCTTTTTGCTGGCCTTAGGACTCTGAGCACTTTACCACTGCTACCCAGTACTAAAGTGCATGTGCTTCTCCCCTAAATATGATGATGTTGGTGTATACCTGGAAGGGGTGGGAGCACACTGCTGACCTCCCAGCACAGTTCGCCCCTTAGCATTCTGGTAAATGCAGTTTGTAGTGCATGCTTACTTGGTATTTTTCTGGAGTGTTCCACCAAAGTTGGTGCAGATTAGTGCTGTCATCTCTAGACACGTGTTTCTGGATTTTATCCGTCATCAGTAGAGATCAAAACGATTTTCTTCTGGGGTTGCTGAGCAGGCTGCCACAATTCTTACAGGTCTCAGTACCTCTCACAGGGGCACAGGTGCATCGCCACTAGCTCGTCAGCTCAATGGCTCAAGGGAGCCTTTTTAAACAGGAAGGGGTGGGAGCACACTGCTGACCTCCCAGCACAGTTCGCCCCTTAGCATTCTGGTAAATGCAGTTTGTAGTGCATGCTTACTTGGTATTTTTCTGGAGTGTTCCACCAAAGTTGGTGCAGATTAGTGCTGTCATCTCTAGACACATGTGTTTCTGGATTTTATCCGTCATCAGTAGAGATCAAAAACGATTTTCTTCTGGGGTTGCTGAGCAGGCTGCCACAATTCTTACAGGTCTCAGTACCTCTCACAGGGGCACAGGTGCATCTCCACTAGCTCGTCAGCTCAATGGCTCAAGGGAGCCTTTTTAAACAGGAAGGGGTGGGAGCACACTGCTGACCTCCCAGCACAGTTCGCCCCTTAGCATTCTGGTAAATGCAGTTTGTAGTGCATGCTTACTTGGTATTTTTCTGGAGTGTTCCACCAAAGTTGGTGCAGATTAGTGCTGTCATCTCTAGACACATGTGTTTCTGGATTTTATCCGGCATCAGTAGAGATCAAAAACGATTTTCTTCTGGGGTTGCTGAGCAGGCTGCCACAATTCTTACAGGTCTCAGTACCTCTCACAGGGGCACTGGTGCATCTCCACTAGCTCGTCAGCTCAATGGCTCAAGGGAGCCTTTTTAAACAGGAAGGGGTGGGAGCACACTGCTGACCTCCCAGCACAGTTTGCCCCTTAGCATTCTGGTAAATGCAGTTTGTAGTGCATGCTTACTTGGTATTTTTCTGGAGTGTTCCACCAAAGTTGGTGCAGATTAGTGCTGTCATCTCTAGACACATGTGTTTCTGGATTTTATCCGTCATCAGTAGAGATCAAAAACGATTTTCTTCTGGGGTTACTGAGCAGGCTGCCACAATTCTTACAGGTCTCAGTACCTCTCACAGGGGCACAGGTGCATCTCCACTAGCTCGTCAGCTCAATGGCTCAAGGGAGCCTTTTTAAACAGGAAGGGGTGGGAGCACACTGCTGACCTCCCAGCACAGTTCGCCCCTTAGCATTCTGGTAAATGCAGTTTGTAGTGCATTCTTACTTGGTATTTTTCTGGAGTGTTCCACCAAAGTTGGTGCAGATTAGTGCTGTCATCTCTAGACACATGTGTTTCTGGATTTTATCCGTCATCATTAGAGATCAGAAACGATTTTCTTCTGGGGTTGCTGAGCAGGCTGCCACAATTCTTACAGGTCTCAGTACCTCTCACAGGGGCACAGGTGCATCTCCACTAGCTCGTCAGCTCAATGGCTCAAGGGAGCCTTTTTAAATAGGAAGGGGTGGGAGCACACTGCTGACCTCCCAGCACAGTTCGCCCCTTAGCATTCTGGTAAATGCAGTTTGTAGTGCATGCTTACTTGGTATTTTTCTGGAGTGTTCCACCAAAGTTGGTGCAGATTAGTGCTGTCATCTCTAGACACATGTGTTTCTGGATTTTATCCGTCAACAGCAGAGATCAAAAACGATTTTCTTCTGGGGTTGCTGAGCAGGCTGCCACAATTCTTACAGGTCTCAGTACCTCTCACAGGGGCACAGGTGCCTCTCCACTAGCTCGTCAACTCAATGGCTCAAGGAGCCTTTTAAACAGGAAGGGGTGGGAGCACACTGCTGACCTCCCAGCACAGTTCAGCCCCTTAGCATTCTGGTAAATGCAGTTTGTAGTGCATGCTTACTTGGTATTTTTCTGGAGTGTTCCACCAAAGTTGGTGCAGATTAGTGCTGTCAGCTCTAGACACATGTGTTTCTGGATTTTATCCGTCATCAGTAGAGATCAAAAACGATTTTCTTCTGGGGTTGCTGAGCAGGCTGCCACAATTCTTACAGGTCTCAGTACCTCTCACAGGGGCACAGGTGCATCTCCACTAGCTCGTCAGCTCAATGGCTCAAGGGAGCCTTTTTAAACAGGAAGGGGTGGGAGCACACTGCTGACCTCCCAGCACAGTTCAGCCTCTTAGCATTCTGGTAAATGCAGTTTGAAGTGCATGCTTACTTGGTATTTTTCTGGAGTGTTCCACCAAAGTTGGTGCAGATTAGTGCTGTCATCTCTAGACACATGTGTTTCTGGATTTTATCCGTCATCAGTAGAGATCAAAAACGATTTTCTTCTGGGGTTGCTAAGCAGGCTGCAACAATTCTTACAGGTCTCAGTACCTCTCACAGGGGCACAGGTGCATCTCCACTAGCTCGGCAGCTCAATGGCTCAAGGGAGCCTTTTTAAACAGGAAGGGGTGGGAGCACACTGCTGACCACCCAGCACAGTTCGCCCCTTAGCATTCTGGTAAATGCAGTTTGTAGTGCATGCTTACTTGGTATTTTTCTGGAGTGTTCCACCAAAGTTGGTGCAGATTAGTGCTGTCATCTCTAGACACATGTGTTTCTGGATTTTATCCGTCATCAGTAGAGATCAAAAACGATTTTCTTCTGGGGTTGCTGAGCAGGCTGCCACAATTCTTACAGGTCTCAGTACCTTTCACAGGGGCACAGGTGCATCTCCACTAGCTCGTCAGCTCAATGGCTCAAGGGAGCCTTTTTAAACAGGAAGGGGTGGGAGCACACTGCTGACCTCCCAGCACAGTTTTAGCGAAGCAAGCAACATGAGATTGCATTTACCAGAATGCCTGGGGCGAACCTTGCTGGGGGTGAAGCGGTGTGCTCCCACCCCTGTTCCTGTTTAAAAGTACTCCCGTGAGTCATTGAGCTGACGAGCTCTTGGAAGAAGCACCTGCGCGCCAGTGAGAGGTACTAGACCTGATGCAATGTTTGGCAGCCTACTCAGCAAACCCCAAATTTGAAGCCTGTAATCTCTACTGATGACGGTTAAAGAACCAGAAACACGTGTCTAGAAATCAGCACTATCTGCGCCAACTCTGGCGAAACACTCTAAAACTTTAGCGAAGCAAGCAACATGAGACTGCATTTACCAGAATGCCAGGGGCGAACCTTGCTGGGGGGTGAAGCGGTGTGCTCCCACCCCTGTTCCTGTTTAAAAGTACTCCTGTGAGTCATTGAGCTGACGAGCTCGTGGAAGAAGCACCTGCGCGCCAGTGAGAGGTACTTGACCTGATGCAATGTTTTGCAGCCTACTCAGCAAACCCCAAATTTGAAGCCTGTCATCTCTACTGATGACGGTTAAAGAACCAGAAACACGTGTCTAGAGATCAGCACTATCTGCGCCAACTCTGGCGAAACACTCGAAAACTTTAGCGAAGCAAGCAACATGAGACTGTATTTACCAGAATGCCAGGGGCGAACCTTGCTGGGGGGTGAAGCGGTGTGCTCCCACCCCTGTTCCTGTTTAAAAGTACTCCCGTGAGTCATTGAGCTGACGAGCTCGTGGAAGAAGCACCTGCGCGCCAGTGAGAGGTACTTGACCTGATGCAATGTTTGGCAGCCTACTCAGCAAACCCCAAATTTGAAGCCTGTAATCTCTACTGATGACGGTTAAAGAACCAGAAACACGTGTCTAGAGATCAGCACTATCTGCGCCAACTCTGGCGAAACACTCTAAAACTTTAGCGAAGCAAGCAACATGAGACTGCATTTACCAGAATGCCAGGGGCGAACCTTGCTGGGGGGTGAAGCGGTGTGCTCCCACCCCTGTTCCTGTTTGGTGTATACCTGATTGGCCTGTATTTCAAATGCTTCTAATGGGCTGGAGCACTAATTAGCACCCGCAGAAGTAGCCTTTCAAACCGGTCTCAGGACTACCACTGCAATGCCTGTGTGTGCAGTTTACTACCACTTCGACTTGGCATTTAAAAATACTTGCCAGGCCTTAAACTCCCTTTTTAGTTCATGTAAGTCCCCCAAAGTTGGCCCTAAGTAACCCCAAGAGCAGGGTGCTATGTAAGTAAAAGGTAGAACATGTACCTTTATG
Organism: Calotriton arnoldi; assembly: GCA_963921515.1. Lineage (NCBI taxonomy): Eukaryota > Metazoa > Chordata > Amphibia > Caudata > Salamandridae > Calotriton > Calotriton arnoldi. The sequence continues at coordinate 228,657 of CAWUFW010010569.1, forward strand.
TTTTGCATGTCCTGGTAGTGATAAACAGCATATTTCATTTTTCACTACTGTGAGGCCTACCCCTCTCATAGGCCAACATTTGGAATTACTTAATATACTTTTTAGCTGTACTTCCTGATCAGACAGGAGTAGCTTTTTTCATGTTTGATATGTTTGGAATGGTAATGATAAATCCTCCCTACTAGTGAAGTTGGATTTAACATTACTGTTATAGAAATGCCACTTTTAGAAAGTAAACATTTCTCTGTATGAACTGCTCTTTGTGCCTGACAGCCTGTCTCTAATACATGTCTGGGTTGGGTGACAGCTACACTTAGTGTATTCCCTCTAGACAGCCACAAACACAGGAAGGTGAGGCTCATTTGCATTCTGAGCACTTATCTGCATTCTGATAGCCTTCTTGGGCAGGAAGGGAGAGAGGTGGCTCACACCTAAATCTGAATAGGCTGTGTCCTGTCCTCACACAAAACACTGATTTCCTCCCCAGGGTTAGCCTAGCAGACAGGACTAGGCTGAAAGGGATCCTTGTGCACTTCAGAGTGTTCTTTTGAAGTCACCCCCTACATCAAAGGCACTTTGGGTTATAAGTACTAGGTTTCTGATTCCCTAAAATCAGAAACTTCTGGATCTTGAACTGAACCTCTATCAGAAAGACTGCTGTGCTGCTTAAAGGACTCAACTGGACTGCTTTTCTGGAATGACTGCTTTTCTGCTTGTCGCCCTGCTGCCTGCTGCTCCACGACTCTGCTGGAAGGAGAGCTGAACTCTGCCTTCCCGCCAAGTGATCTTCAAGGGCTTGCTGGCTTGCCTCCTGGTTTCTCAAGTCTCAGGGTCACAAAGACTTCCTGCAATTCTTCTGGTGCTGCTGGACTCTGCCGTCTGTGAGTCTTATCTCTGCCTGAGGTGTCCCCTACAAGCTCTGGGCTTCAGAAATGGGTTCTACAGCTGCTTTCATCACCCACAACTCATGGCGAATGGAAATCAAGATTTTGGGATCTTCACAACTGCGAACAGGCCCGTTCACACTGGGTCTGTACCACTCGCTTTAAGGATCAGTACGAGAAACCGCATCATGATGTCCTCCCACAGCAAGCATCGCCGACCACGAGGCCCCGCCTGCCATCTGTGATGCCCGACAGATACTTTGTGCCCGCAGGATCATCACTAGCGATGCTCTACTTGTGTCTCCACGAACAGGGCACTTCGCTCAGCTTGAAAGGCTAAAACTTCAGCGGGACCTGTTTGCAACTACATCCGACCTGCGCTCCACCGCAGTTGCAACAATGTACACAAATGATCTATGTTACTAAAGCATTTAACAACACCACCATTGGATCATACAATTAATGGTTATGATTTTATTTCATCACCATTTGGAATCAATCAATTCATATAAAATACAATGCTTGAAAATCTTAGTGGTTTTAAGATTGGTGCAACCTGGGAAAAGGGGAGGGTTGTGATAAGTGCGTGCTGTGAAAGGGAAAGGTAGTGTACATGTGGACATCAACAGTCAATATTTACAACCTGTCCAGCCAGACGACTGGCTTCTACATATATGGTAAATCATAACAACACAATAAAGGTAACCAATCTCTGTCATCCATGTTTGATAGAAAAACAAACAATTGTCAACGTTTCGACCCCTATGGGTAGCAGGGAACTTTGATTCTTGCAGATGGGGTCTTCATCAGGACTATGACACAGCGATGGGGAAGCACCTATGAATGAAATGGTTAAATCAGTATAGTGGTGTGAACAGGGAATACTATTAATGGGTTATACTCTGAGGTATTATTTACCAAGAACAGCGAGATTGCTTCAGGCTGGTGATAAGAAGAGTGGGCCTCACAGGCTCCTGCAAAAACAGAAAGAGAGCCACTGTCGTAAGACTAGCGGGCAGGTGGGAGGAGTATAAAGGAGGAGCTCAAGTCTTGTTGAACTTACTCAGGTTATTTGACAGTTGTACGTTGATTCGGGCATGAATGGGCCAAGGTTGATGAGTAACTGGGGCTGGAAAATAGAGGAAAACCCACATTAATGAGAGGCCATCTTTGTGAATGGGCATGGCAGTACAACGTTTTTGGTAAATAGTGAAAGGATGCTTAGAGGGCAGGTTGCTGGTAAATTGATCTGGAGGTTCAGATTACCTCCCACCTGCCAGCTATTTTATGACAGTGGCTCTTTTTCTGTTTTTGCAGGAGCCTGTGAGGCCCACTCTTCTTATCACCAGCCTGAAGCAATCTCGCTGTTCTTGGTAAATAATACCTCAGAGTATAACCCATTAATAGTATCCCTGTTCACACCACTATACTGATTTAACCATTTCTTTCATAGGTGCTTCCCCATCACTGTGTCATAGTCCTGATGAAGACCCCGTCCGCAAGAATCAAAGTTCCCTGCTACCCATAGGGGTCGAAACGTTGACAATTGTTTGTTTTTCTATCAAACGTGGATGACAGAGATTGGTTATCTGCATCCCTTTATTGTGTTGTTATGATTTACCATATATGTAGAAGCCAGTCGTCTGGCTGGATAGGTTGTAAATATTGACTGTTGATGTCCACATGTACACTACCTTTCCCTTTCACATCACGCACTTATCACAACCCTCCCCCTTTTTCCCAGGTTGCACCAATATTAAAACCACTAAGATTTTCAAGCATTGTATTTTATATGAATTGATTGATTCCAAATGGTGATGAAATAAAATCATAACCATTAATGGTATGCTCCAATGGTGGTGGCGTTAAATGCTTTAGCAACATAGATCATTTGTGTACATTGTTGCATATTGTGTTGAATTATCCTCCACTGTGACATTTTGTTTCTGTACCACATTTCACCCGAGTCCAGTGGATTTACGGGTTACCCCATTGATACTTAACTCTCCACCGCAGTTGGCCTGAACATTGGCTTTACCCGGTCTAGCATGACCTAAAATAACCTTTTACCGCTATTGACATCTGAGCACTTTTTAGTTTATTCTTTGAAAATTCATAACTCTGGTTCTAGGTATTGGATTTTTGTTGTTTTGGTCTTGTTTTATTCTTAGAAATATAATCTATATATTTCGTAACATGTGGAGTCTTTTGTGGTATATTCATTGTGTTACTGTGTGTGTGTTGCACAAATACTTTACACGTTGCCTTTGTAGATAAGCCTGACTGCTACGTGCCAAGCTACCAGAGGGTGATTGCCTCTGCTGCAAGGGTTCTCTCAGAGCAAGGACTCTGCATTGATCTTGCAGCCCACATTGGAGCTGTGCTGTGCGAAGCCTCTCCAATGCAGGCCCTCGCAGTGCAATTCTCTTGCTGATAATAGCCTCAATGACACCGCAGGTTCTCGTATCGCAGCCACACAGTTCTTCATATCCAATGCATTGCTTCGATTGAGCAACACATCCCCAACACCTGACTTTCCATCGCAAGTCCCCATTGACAGAATCCTCTGTGACAATGCAGCTCCTCAAATCCGATGCATCACCTAAGCTGCGCAATGCATCCTTCATGCGGGATTTCACAATGCTCTGTAACCAAGGTTTAAGGCACTCCTCTTCACCAGGCCTAACTGGGTCCCAGCAGTCGGCACACACACCTTCGCAGATGGCCTTAACTTGTAACTTTGCCCCAATCCAGCGGCAACCAGAAATTCGCAGTTGGCGCTTTGTGCCTTTGGTGCTATTTTCACTGAAATGTTTAAAAATATATATCTCTGGTTCTACTGATTGGATTTTTGTTGTTTTAGTCTTGTTTTATTTATTAATGATGAATCTATTTTTCTACATCTAGTGTGGGATCCTTATGTGATGTGTTGTCATTTTATTACAGTTTGATTCGTTGCACAAATACTTCACACATTGCCTCTAAGTTAAGCCTGATTGAGCTTTGCTAATCTACCAGGGAGTTGAGCACAGGTTAATTTGGGGTTGTTTGTGACTACACCCTGACAAGGATTGTGGTTTCTGCTTGAGAAGGGTTTTACCACACTCAACCAGCAACCCAATTTCTTACAGTTTCTGAGCCTGGTGCAACTAGTGTGTTGGTGGTCCCCCAGTGCTACCGGGCCTTCCTACTGGGATTGTCTCATGATATACATCTTGCAGGACATCAGAGGTAGCACAGGACGCTGGCACCCTCTTAGAAAAGGTGGGCACCAACATTTTTGAACTCTTGCACATCAAAACTGTCTTAGGCAACAGGTTTATCATGGTTTTGATAGACAATGCCACCAGATACCCAGAGGCTATACCTCTGAGATAAATGACTGCTCCTGCAGTGGTTAGGGCCCTGATGGTGACTTTTACCCAGTTGGGGTTCTCCAAGGAAGTGGTGTCTGTCAAGGGCACCAACTTTATGTCTGCATAGATGGAGTCCATGTGGGATGGGTTTGCAGTAACCAACAAGTTCTCCACAACCTATCACCCTCCGGCAAATCGGCTTTTTGGAAGATTCAACAAGACCCCGAAAGGCATGATTATAGGCCTATTTGGGTCCATGAAGTGGAAGTGGGATGTCTTCCGATCAAGCCTACAGCCCAAGAAGGTGATCTGGCCTGCCAAAAAGAATGGCATAGAGGGCTGAACCATCGCAGTTGAATGAGGAGAGCCTAGACCAACCTGCAGTCTTCATCAATAGGAAGTTACTACCCAGGGGACAGAGTTGGAATACTATTGAGAGAGAGGGTTTTGCTGTGGTCTGAAGATGCTAAAACGATAGGGACTCACTGCCGAGTTCAGACAGACCACTGGCCCCTCAGATGGCTCACTGAAATGCGGGGTGCAATCCCAAATGGTTGAGGTTACTATAAGGAGATAGAACATTTCTTAATGATTATACAACAATGGCAACAATAACTGTCCAAACATGACTTTTGATTCTTTGCCTATTACTTACAGTCTTTCCTTGTTTCCTACTTTTTCTCATTTGTAATATGCCTAATCACTGCTGCTTTATTGTGCATTAACCCATAAACTTGTTAGTTTGCTCACAAATGCAGTGTAGTCTTTGGGCATATTTATCCTTGTATAGTATTTGTTATCCTGCAATTTGTTTCTTGCTTTGTGAGCTCAAAAGTCTGTTGTCCAAATGAAAACCAAATAAGAAAACAAAATAACCGAATTGTCTTTGCTTCGGGTCGCAAGACACAAGCACAGAGGAAATATCTGTATTCTTTGTCCTTTCTTATTTTACAGGTCCTTCTGTCAGGAGATCCAGTGTTGCTGGTCGCATTGCTAGGAAATCAGGTAATAGACCTGGTGAACTGAGACCAAGAGTCTTGGGCTCGATCCGTTGTCCTTAAATAGACGCGCTACTTAACTTTCTTAGAAAGCGCACCTGTTTGAGCCTATCATCGGTTACAATGTTAATGTGCCCCATGGTGCTCTAATTACCGGCAAACTCACGTACCCCTTGGGACTCTAATTACTGGCATGAGTGTGAATCACATGGAGGACATGTGAATAAGACCTGTGATAGACGTGCCACCCATCATACTGTAACAGTGCCACATAAGGTTTTACAATGCCAGCATGAGTGTGAAACTTGTGAATAGATCATTCTCATGACTGGTGTATCATACATACGTACATATGTATACCATAATATGAACCACTCTTCAGTATTAATACAATCCAGCTTATCATCAGGTATTACAAACCATGCATATCATGAGCATATTATAACACTTTTTGCATTATAGTACTTGTATTATAGTACCAATGTAAGTAAGTACAGTTTAACTGAACAATAAAGAATTGTTACACTGCTATAAGCATACAGAAGATTTTATGCATTTCCAGTGCAGGTTGTGGCCACAATGCTCATACCCATGACCCTTACAGACCCATACAGCTACTCACAAACCGATTCACACAGTACACAGCCACTCAAATACCCACTCACACACCCACACAGCTACTCACCCCCACTCACAAACCCATAGAGTCACTCACACACCTACTCACCGACTAACAAATCCCACAGAGACACTCACACAACCAATCACAGACCCACACAAGCGCTCACACACCCACTCACAGACCCATAGCACCACTCACACACCCACTCATTGATCCATAGTGCCACTTATAGACCAGTCACAGCCACACAGAGGAACTCACACACCCATTCACAGACCCATACAGCTACTCACACACCCACTCACAGACCCATACAACCACTCACACACTCACTCACAGACCCATAAAAACACTGACACACCCACTCACCAACCTAAACAGCCACTCACACAACCACTCTCAAGGTTTACAGGTTACAGTTAAGAAATAAAATGTAAAAAACTTAGAAATTCAGTGATAAAAACAAAGGCTACAGGGACGTTATAGTCAGGCTTAGATTTCTCTCATACAAAACCATAGAAATGCAGCAGTTACAGATACCTGAGTCATTTGCATTCATAAGCAGTGCATTGCTGGGGCGTATATTATAGTTAGCTCAGGTAACTATAATGGCTGAATTTCTATGGTTTTCTATGAGAATCTCAGCATAACTATAACCTCTCTGTAACGTTTGTTTTTATCAGTGAAAAATATATATATACATACATATCCTGTATCCTTAATACAGGAGCAGAAACCAACGCAGATTAGCACTTTATCACACTTGCACTTTGCACAAAATCTATGCACTCTACAAGCAGCAGGGCATATGCCCACAGGGGCAGCATTCTCTCTTCTTTTTGTATTTTTGCACATGGAGTTAAGATTGGTCCTTTTAATGATTTTTAACATTCTTTTAGCATTCAAGGTATATAAACCAAATATTTAATGAAACAAGTACATGTTGGTATTTAACAGCAATGAGGAATCATTGGGGTGTTTTAACTGATTTTATGTACTTGCGTTTATGCTTTTAGAATGTTATGCACTATGTATGCAAATATTTATTGTATTTATACAGAATAATTGCGTATTTTGCAATTGGTTTTGAATTATAGGATCGCTACTTACAAATGTGTAAACATGCTGCTGATTTGTATAGTGAAAACGGAACTCAGGCGGGTAGTCTGTTTTCCATATTTATTTTTGCACTTGGCACTTTAAATGTGAGGAGGAAATGACAGCACAGCATGTGATCAAGGCCTTTCGAGGCCGAAACGCGGTATGGTGGCACAGCGCACAAAATAAAAACATTTGCACAAGAAAGTGGAGTCCGTTCCGTTTCTTATTCCGCGTTGCAGGAATCGGTGCAGAAAAGGATTGTTTATATATATAATGTCAATACGGCATTATTAATAGAATTAAATCACTCCTGATGTTATATGGATGCAGGTTCAACAATAAATATCCATACAGATTTTCAGCATAATTGCATTGTGTTATATTACTTTATACATTTTGGAAACCTCCATTCTGCCCTAAATGGGCCTGATACTCATTTTATGTATCATTGCATATAATCAACGAAAGTGGCAATATTGCGATGTAGGAGAGATGTATATATATACATAAATAAATATAAACACGCAGCATTCATGGTGAGAAATAACATAATTACAACATTTCATATATGTAAATCTCATGTCTTTTCTAGGCCTGGGCGGTAATTCCGTTCCGCTCGCGGAATTTGGGTAATTTCGCGTTCCGCGGAGAACGCGAAATTGCCGAAAATTCCGCAATCCGCGACTTCGCGGAGTTTTTTGCTTGTTCGCGCTTTCAAAATGCGTGTTCGCAAGATATTTCTCCCCGAGCACGCAAACAGCGTTCGCGAACAGGAAAAAGCATCGCGAGCGGGCGAAACAAGCAATTCCGCGTGTTCGCGGAACTTTTGCGTGCTCGCGGAGATTTTTTACCGTTTCGCGGAGCTTTGCGTAGCGCGACTACGAAAATTCCGCCCACCCCATGTCTTTTCATCAGTGCATGGCAATATATTTCCATCACTTTTTCTGCCCTGTATGGGCCTTGATTCGGCCATGTTTACTGCTAGAGCCATGACGACTCGTGACCTCACATGTCAACTTTCATCGTGGTTTACCTCTCAGTTAGTACTTATCTCCTAGGCATCGTGGCAGGTCACGTGCACAATTTGCGAGAAGGTCCTCTCACGTGGATCGGATAAAAAATATTTGTGCGACACCTCTTTGATGCTGAAACATCTTCAAAACATGCATCCACGGTGTCTCGCAAGAGAACAACAGCGTTGAGAACTACAAAGACAGGCAACTCAGGATGGAGGTGCAGGGCCAAGCACATCATCTGGTTCTTCAACTACTACCAGACCTCATATTATTCCTGAATTTGCTGGAGTGGAGCAGCTTTGTTTAAAGTGCAAGAAAGTTCTATGCTATGGTGAACAATCGGTGGATGCCATCGTGGTTGCTATTAAAAACCACCATTGTTAATTTTCTTTATTTTTTTACTTTTGCAATGACTTTCTAATCACATAATGTTTCCAAAGTTTTCACCGTTGATTCTGTAAATTTTTTCATTTAAAAAAAAAAAACACAAAAAAATACAAGAGTTGAAAAAATACAAAAAAATTATGGAAGAAAAAAAATGGTTCTTTTTAGAACCGCCTATTTGGTTAAAAATAGACAAATTTGTATGTGTTGTATGAATTTTGGCAAGTGTAATATATGAAGAAGTGTATGGGTAGTGATGTGTGATTGCATGAGTGCATGTGTAGTGCCTGGGTGATTTGAGAAGTGCATGTGTACTACCTGAGTGATTGCATGAGTACAAGGGGAATGCCTGGGTGATTGCAAGAGTGCATGGGTACTGGCTGGGTGATTGCATGAGTGTAGGGGACGCGCTTTCCTTACCGGATCCTGCCGTGAGGGGAACAGCTTCACTCTTCTCTTTCCCTGCAGCCGTGAGGGCAACGGCTTCATTTGCCTGAATCTCCCGCCGTGAGGGGAACGGCTTCTGGCACCAGGCACTACATCTCCCAGCAGGCGTGGGCAGGCGCCTGCTGAGGTCGTCAGTTTGGTGCGCCAGGAGGCGCGTTAAAGCTTGCCGGACCCCCCGCAGCGCGGGACGCGCTTTCCTTACCGGATCCTGCTGTGAGGGGAACGGCTTCACTCGTCTCTTTCCCTGCAGCCGTGAGGGCAACGGCTTCATTTGCCTGAATCTCCTGCCGTGAGGGAACGGCTTCTGGCACCAGGCACTACATCTCCCAGCAGGCGTGGGTAGGCGCCTGCTGAGGTCGTCAGTTTGGTGCGCCAGGAGGCGCGTTAAAGCTTGCCGGACCCCCCGCAGCGCGGGACACGCGCGGGCAGCGCCTGGGCCAAGCCCAGGCCAAGGGTGGGCCCATCCTTGCCCGTCATTGCCAGGAGGAGGCAGGGCAGGGCCATCCCCCTTTCATCTAAGGTTGCGGGCTCTTGCACTCGGAGTTCGCTTGCAGGTACAGTTTGTATTGTCGATACCATCGTCCGAGCTGTTGATAATAGCGGTGTTCCCTTGCCAGCAGCATAACCCTTATGTGTCATGCTCTAATGGACTAGGTGTCATTAAATCTCTACATCGATTTTGGCCCTACCGGACATATGGACCTAGACTTTGGACTTTGAATCAGGGGCCCTGTTCCGCATGTTGCACTTTAATTTTACTACATGGTTTTAATGTCTTTTTATTATTCGTATTGTCAAACAACATATATGCTTTTTAACTTAAACATAAGGTCTTGTTGAGTTTTAACTGGTTTGTGTCCTAGTACTGTATTGCATTCTCCACATTGCACATTGCACCTTGTCTTAAAACCGGTCTGTAACTGGATAGGGATCTGAGTAAATAACATAGTGCGAACAGAGATAGTCATCATGAATAAGCGGAAGGCAAATCTGGGGAAAAGTGTGGCCGGGACCTTAGACACCTTCATATTGAGGGCAGAATCAGCCCTCATTAATGAAATAAAACTTACAGAACGTAGACTGTCTCTTGAGCCTATACCTCCACAAGGTAGACTCTCTCTATCCCCCGCAATCTCCGATCCTATGGTGGTATTTAACCAGGATGTATCTTCATCCCGGCCGAGTCAGTCTTCACTTGTTGCCCCAGGCTCAGTGTTAAACTCTGTCTCTTGTTCATCCCCTGAGCTAGAACTTAGCCCTGTTAAAACTAAAACTATAACTAGAGGGCAGAAAGCCAAATTGAAGCCGACCCGTACTAACGAACCCTTGCCCACAAAAAGGAAGACCCGGGGTTTGCCGAAATCTAATAAACCCGCCCTGGGCGCACCTGGCAGGAAAACATTAGCTGTCCCCACTGTTCTTATAGAAGGCTCCCCGATTTCTATGAATCAGACAATGATGGGTCAGGTCACTGATAGCACGCAGGAGGGAATTTCTGGGGCAGGCTCGAAACTATGATGACCACCTTGTTGGATCCTATTTTTCAAAAATAAGCTCAGTAGAAGCTAGCTTACTGAAATTAGAAGGGCTGGTCAGTTGTAAACCGTTGGTTACACCGACAGTCAGAACAAACATCAGCAGAGACCACACAGTTATCGGGGGTATAGGAGCAGGGGTGGGTTCATCTGTGAGGTCTGCAGAAAATAGTTAGGTGCTGGATAAGAGCAGTCCCAATAACATCAGCCCCAGGAGAGCAGATATTCCAGCACTCCCACGTAACCCCCCATAAGAGCAGGGGCCTCTGTGTCTCATAGGGTAACAAGGCCAGAAGGATGGGACTCACAGTTAACGAGTCTTCCAGTCATTGACCTCCCTCCTGAATCCACCCCATACGTAGTAGTTCTGGTGAGTGTTCCCTCCCTCCCTAAAGGGGCTAAAGAAGATCATGGGCAATTGACAAACAAACTAACTCACTGGTTTACACACAATACCACTCTGGGTGCCCGCATGGCCAAGAACATCCTTATGGCACGCCAGGTCAGTTGGATTGGGAGCTCACGTAAAATGGGCTCCGGTCATTGTGTCATTGTAAATTTGGACAACCCCTATACTGCGGGCAGTATCTTATCTGGGGAGATCGGACTTACACCCTTAATGGGTTCTGTTATTAGGGCTTTACCTCTGGGCTTTTTCTATAAGCCGGCCCCGTATAGGGATATGTCTGATAATGCCCCCAGGGTACCTCTCCGAGGGGGTGGTTAAATAGATTAGCACCTAGGCGACACCCTATTCCTATGGTCCACTCATCTTCCGAATTAGATGGGCAGTTTGGCGCAGATCCCTCTCTGATGCTAAACAATAGATTTGCTGCTCTTACTGGTTTGGAGGAGTGTGACTGACTAAGGGCTCCTACATCAGCGGAGCTAGAGCTTGCCGTCCTTAAAGAGGCACCAGTGGAGGAAGTTGTGGAGCCCCTGAGGGGAGACTTAACAACTTCTTATCATGGAATATTGCAGGGTTGGCTAACAAGCTTCAAGATCCATTGTGGGTGCAATACGTAAAGCAATTTTTGGTAATCAGCTTCCAAGAAACATGGTCACTGGATTGTGACCTATTCCTGGAGGGTTACAAGGCTTTTTTGTCCCAGCAACCCCGTCGGTGAGTGGAAGACCAAAGGGTGGTTTAGCCGTATACATTTCCATGGCTGTCGACTGCCAGATTCAGGTGATGCCAACTACAAAACCTGGCATTTTGGCATTGTCTGCCAAAAGGGGGACTCTAGGTGGGGAATCATACATTTTTATAATTCTATGATTTGTCCACACGAGCTCTGTAACATTACTGATCTGGGAGCGATCATAAAACAATATTTTAGGCCCATTATACATAATCTTGTGGTCTCTGGGGATTTTAATATTCACCTCTGTGGTAACCCAATAACATCTTGTATTTCCGAGTTGGGCTGTCCCCGTAGGAGGGGTTTTCACTTTGAACACCACACTCAGGGGGAAATACTGAACAATATGATAAATGAATTGGATATGGTGGCTCTGATGTCTTTAACCGCCCCGCAAACTAAGTTCCCCGTGCCAACTTTTAAAGGGGTCATTTATTGACTTTATTTTAATCTCTTCTTCTTTGCAGTCTTTTTTTCAAAGTTTTAGTATTGTGGAGAGCGAATTTAGTGACCATAATCCACTAACAGCTCATATGATGGGCCCACTAACAGTAAACATTGGCGAGGCTTTAAACAGGGGTGTCCTGAGGCCGACGGATGGTAAGCGTAGATTAAAATGGTCTCAGGTGTCCCCAGTTAAATTTTATAACAAAGTAAAAGCATCCTGTGCCCTCGAGTTAGCACTATGTACAACTATGGGCTCTTCCCCAAATGAGATTCTTGACGCATATGCATCAATAGCGTGTAAAGTGAGTGAAATTTTAAGTGTCCCAGCTAGTAGAAATGCCTCAGATGGTCCCAGATGGTTTGACTCCCACTGCTCTAAAGTAGCAAAGAGGTTGAGGAAGCACTTTCAGTTAAGCCAAGAATCCAATCTGAGGTATGTGCTTGTCGAAAGGAATACAAGTCAGTTTTGGCCAAACGGAAGGGTGCACTGACGGAAGAGGCTTGGAGGGAGCTGATTGACTCAAGCACCCTCAGGAACAGCTCGAGGTTCTGGAGTGTAAACAGGCCCCTTTTTGATCAGGAAGGGGTGGAGCCTTAGATTCACATATCAAAGAGGAGGAGTGGGTGCTTCATTTGAAATCTATGTTTGATTGCCCCCGGAGCTTAATTCTCAAGAAAGCCGGGTCACAGATGATTCTGTGATAACATTTGAAAGGAGTGAGGTCATGGCTGGTATTTTAGGGCTAACCATTAATAAAGCACCGGGCCCAGATGGGATCCCTCCAGACTTATTTAAGTCGGACCCTCCATTCTGGGCCCCGATACTGGAGGCAGTATTTAATGCAGCGGCCAAAAATGGCTGCCCCCAGTCTTGGGCCTCTTCCACAATAGTCCCGGTCTTCAAGAAGGGCAATCGAAATAGCACCTATTGCTACAGACCGATTTCGCTAATTGATTCAGTGGTTAAAGTGGTAGGACGGATCCTTTTACAGAGACTTTCAACATGGGCAGAGGAGAATGAGATTATGTCGGATGTCCAGTATGGTTTCCGGCCGGGACGCTCTACTGTTGCTCAGTGTCTTAATTTATCTATGATACTGAGCAAGTATACTGTTGCTCGCCCCGGAACCATCCATCTTGCCTTCATGGACCTGTCATCCGCGTTTGACTGTGTCAATAGGACCAAACTGTGGCAGTCCATGAGGGCAATGGGGGTGGAGATCAGTATTGTTAATTTTCTTGAGGACCTGCATAAATCAACAAAAGCTAATGTCAGGTTCTCACAGGACTTGCGGGTCACTAGGGATTTCGAGATTAAGAGGGGAATCTGGCAAGGCTGCATTCTGGCGCCTTTTTTATTTAATTTTTATATTAACGAACTGGATAGCGTACTAAGAGCAACTGGAGTTGATTTTCCCTATGTAGGGCGGCGTGGCATCCCGGTCCTGTTATATGCGGACGATGCCGTCCTCATATCCAGGACTGAACTGGGTCTGCAATCCCTTTTAACTACATTTGCCAGATTCATGATTGACCGGGACCTGGCAATTAAAAATACCAAATCCTACGTCATGAAAGTAGGACAACAATCAAAGAAGAGCTTTCATTTTAGTGTTGGCCCCGCTAAAATCCCACGCACAAATGTATTCTCCTACCTAGGGGTCCTTTTCGATGACCAACTTAAATGGGGTCCTCTGCTTATGAGGAAAAAAGGGGATTTGGCTAGGGCAAACACAGCTATTTTTAACTTTGCCTCTAAAACAGGAAAGAAACCAACAGGGGCTATGCTGAAGGTTTATCAAGCCAAAAGTTTGGCTATAGCTACCTATGGTAGTGAAATATGGGGACATATTGCTGCAGATTCCCTTCAGGTAGTGGAGAATGATTTCCTGAAACGCTTATTATGTGTTCCGCGGGGAACCTCTAATTTAGCGGTTCATGAGGAACTGGGGGTTCCCTATTTAAGTGATGCTCTTGCTCTGCGACCCCTGATCTTCTGGTTAAGGTGTTGGCTGAATAAAGATTTAACTCTTATTCACTTGATCTTAAGAGAGTGTATGTCCCTCGACAACTCATCCCGTATCCCCTGGCTTAGGTATATTAAAAGTAGTTTTGAAAGGCTAGGGAGGGGCGAGTTATTTCTTAAACCCGATCTTATTGTCAAGAAGGACGTGGAATTAACTAAAATAGCCTTCCTGACCTCAAGGAAAGTGGACAGGGAAGCTGATGAGTTGCTAAAACCTAGTGTTCGTATGTTTTTAATGTTTAAAACAACTCCGAATATGGAACCTTATCTTATGGGGTCCCTGTCATCATACAAGAAGTTTTTATTAACCAGGTTTCGGATGAATCTCTTCCACCTTTTGTTAGCTAGACCCAAAGGTTATAGTAGAGGTCAAGTGCTAGCTCCCTGCGGCTGCGACGGACAGTCTCCGCAGGATTTGCTGCACTTCCTGTTTTTATGCAAATTATGTGAAATGCCCCGTAGGCACTTTTTGGTTCCCATTTTAAAAAGAATGAATTTTAGACAGGCTCGACCTGCCCTGAAAGAGGACTGTATTTTTTTTATAGTAGGGTTTTTAAAAGCTTCTGTGAAATCCAGGACCTGTATGGACGAGTAAAGTTAGTTAATCTAGGCATTTTATTTTAGCAGATTTTAACTTGCGGAACAGGATAATTTTTTTAATTCATGTTTTAACATTCTGTGCTTATGTATTTGCATTTGTGTAACTTTTATGGTTTTACGAACAAAAACCGAATAAAGTTTATTTGAATTGAATTGAGTGCAGGGGTAGTGCCTGCGTGATTAGAGGAGTGCATAGATAGCGCCTGAGTGATTGAAGGAGTGCATGTGTAATGCCTGGGTGACTGCAAGAGTGCATGGGTAGTGCCTGAGTGATTGGAGGAGTGCATAAGTAGTGCCTGGGTGATTTTATAAGTGCATGGGTTCTGGCTGGGTGATTGGAGGAGTACAGGGGTAGTGCCTGGGTGATTGGAGGAGTGCAACGGTAGTGCCTGGGTGATTTTATAAGTGCATGGGTACTGGTTGGGTAATTGCATGAGTACAGGTGTAGTGCCTGGGCGAATCGAGGAGTGCAAGGGTAGTGCCTGGGTGATTATATAAGTGTATGGCTAGTAGCTGGGTGATTGAAGGAGTGCTTGGCTAATGCCTGGGTGATTGCATGAGTGCGGGAGTAATGTGTGAGTGTTTGGAAGAGTGCATGAGTAATGTCTGGGTGATTGCATGAGTGCAGGGGTAATGCCTGGGTGATTGCATGCATGAGTGCAGGGGTGGTGCCTGGGTGATTGCATGAGTACAAGGGTAGTGCCTGGGTGATTGGAGGAGTGCAAGGGTAGTGCCTGGTTGATTACATAAGTGCATGGGTAGTGGCTGGGTGATTGAAGGAGTGCATGGGTAATGCCTGGGTGATTGTATGAGTGCAGGGATAATGTGTGGGTGATTGGAGGAGTGCATGGGTACTGCCTGAGTGTTTGAAGGAGTGCACGAGTAGTCCTTGGTAATTGCATGTGTGCAGGGGTAACGTCTGGGTGATTGGAGGAGTGCATGGATAGTGCTTGGGTTATTGGAGGAGTGCAAGGGTACTGCCTGGGTTATTGCATGACTGCATAGGTAGTGCCTGGGTGATTGCATGATGACAAGGGTAGTGCCTGGGTGATTGGAGGAGTGCAAGGGTAGTGCCCGGTTGATTATATAAGTGCAGGGGTAGTGCCTGGGTGATTAGAAGAGTGCATAGGTAGTGCCTAGGGGATTTTATAAGTGCATTAGTACTGCCTTTGTGATTGAAGGGGTGCACAGTGTAGGAGAGTAGGATCTGCTTCACATGGGTACCCCCACTTTTTGCTGATGCTTCACTGTTTTTCGACATTAGTCTGGCTGGGGCCCTGCTAATCAGAACCCCAGCCTAGCTGCTTCCTCTCTAAAATGGTTTCCATGTGCCCTAGGCACAACACTGATTGGAATCTGGAGTGCCCTTGTAAGTCCCTAGTATATGGTATACTATGTACCAAGGGCATAGGTACCTCAGAGGCCTACCAGGGGCTGCAGCATGTATTATGCCACCCCTGGAAAGCCATCCAAACTGACACCACAGGTCTGCTACTGCAGCCTGGGTAAGGTGGTGCATGCACCCCTTACTGTGATATAGGTTACCTATATCACTAAATACATACACACATATAAACCTATAAGTCACTCCTAAGGCAGGCCTTATCAATCCTGAAGGCAGAGTGCATGGTTCCTATGTGAGAGGGTGCCCCTGCATGAGCAGGGCCCCTCTGCAGCGTTTGGAGACCCTTCTCTGATGCTGTTTGTAGTGCAGCCTGACCATATACTCTTAAGCGCATTATAACCTCGCGTTAAATGCTAACTTTGGAATGGCTGCACCTAAACATGTCGTGTTTGGTGTCAAACATCTTGGAATACTACCCCCCGCCAATTCTGGTGGCGGGGGTAGCATTCCACCCTTCTAGAGGGAAAGACATGTTAACTCTGGCTAGCCCGGTAACTTCTTTCCAAAGCCCTGGCATCACAAAATGGATGCTGCTGCCACAGACACGAGTCTGGCCTCCTGCTGCTGGATGAAACTCCGGCAGGGAGGCCTGGACAATAGGTTTCCTGTCCCAGGGAGGTGTGACCACCTCCCCAGACAGGATAATGTGTATTGGGGCTGGGCGGGAGCACTTTCGGGTGCTTTGAAGTCCTGCACTGGGGGCACATTTGGTGTCCCTAGTGCATACCCCAGTTCAAACCGGATCAGGGGCTTGCAGCCCCTGCTTTGGCGCGAACTGGACAAAGGGAAAGGGTGTAGCCACCCCTCTGCCCTGACCCACCCATAGGTGGGGCCACAGAGTAGTCCAACCCCTAAACTTAGTATAAGTATAGGAACCCAGTCCTTAGGACTTTAGATTATCCCTGGACGAAACTCTGAAACAGAATCCTGGACCTTCGACGCTCTACTCAAGACTAGAGGACAGAAGAATCTCCCTTGGGGTCAAGGAGTGACTCCCCTGCTTGGCAGGCACCAAAGACGCATCTGTCCGGTCTGCATTTCTGAAGCTCCCGTCGGACGCCGAAGTCTTCGCATCACCAGAGGTGGATTCTCAGACTTCCCCGAGGCTACCCTGAGTCCCCAGCAAAGCTGAGGCCCGTAGCTATCGTGGGTAATGTGAGACCGTGACCCCTGGACACCGAGCACATTTGCAAGTGCATCCTCTTCTGGGTCTCCCACGAAGTCGTGCTTTGGGCTCCGAGTAGCCCTAGCCTCCAGCACCAACTGCACCGAAGATCACTGGCCTCCACTCCACGAGTGTCCTGTGAGCCAGATCCACGTGCAATGTCTCGAGGCTCCTTCGCGGTCGCTAGCCCGTTGGCTAGTAGCCCTTAACGAAGGCCAATCTTTTTCTTCTTGGGCATCCTGGTTGCTCCAGGCCTGCCCTCACTTACCCTCGCTGGGTGAGTTCCCCAGACCTTGCTGGTCTGCACCATCGACGATCTTCATCGAGACTTGCCGTTGCCAAGGCTTGTTGGGTCCAATCCGGTCGCCGACACCTCAGCACTCGACATACATCGTGTACCAGCCCGAATCCTGCTCCTGGTCTCCGACAACACCTCCTGGACCTCGTGGCTGAAGAGTCAAGACGACCGTCAATGCACCTGAAGCACTCGACATCGGTGGGCATCTGTCCATCGCCTTCCTGGTCACTGGCTAGTGACCCAGACTCTGTCCCCTCTGCTTTCAGGTTCTTCAGATCTCCGATCCACTCTTGGATCCACCCGGACACTTTCCACTTGGTCGCCAGCAGCACTTTGCAGCAGATCGCCATTCAAATCGACGACGAAACCCGACCCCGAAAGGCACCTATGCACCCGGCTTCCCTGGGTGAGGTAACACGAGTACTCCGGTGCTCCCGTGGGTAGAGACTCTTCAAAGTACTAGTTCTCAAAGGGTTTGCTCCAAGTCCTCCTTTAAGTGTCCCTTTTCTTTAATTTCCTGATCGCGACTTTCTCCATAGAAGTCAACGGCGTATCGCGGTTGTGTAATTACACTGCACGCGTCCCCCGTGGGTCCCCTGTGTCACTACCTTGGGTGGGTCCTTGTGGTCCAAGCACTTCTAGAGGCTCTAGGCCTAGTGTCTAGTTCAGTCGTGGTTCTTATACCACTTTATTGGTATATGGTTTGGTACGCCCCTAGGGCCCAAACGTGTATTTGTGCTATTACTGTGTTTAAATAACTTATAACTTGTGTACTTCGAACTCTAGCCTCATAAAGAGACTAGAGGGGTGTGTTTAGCAATAAATACATATATTTTGAATATATACCTGGTGTGGTGCTCTTTCATTTGATCACTCAAGAGATTATAGACTGGTAAAACAAGCTGCTTTACATTCCTTCAAGACTTAGCCTGAAGGCTGCTCTCCATAGCTACCACTGGGATAGCTTTCAATAAGGTTGTCTTTAACCTATCTCCAATAAGGGGTTGTTTGGACTGGTGCAAGGTGCCCACTATAATTAGTGGACAGCATATGCCAGGCCAACTTCTCACATTGGTGTGCAGCGTGTGGGATTCCAGCTTGCTATTGTTTTACCAGATAATCTCAATTGAATTGATCAACTGAAAACCACTAAAGGTACCTAAGGTACATATAATTTAAGCTTAGAATACAGTAAGTTCTACTGAACTTAGAGTTGTGTGTTAAGGGATAGCACAACCCTTTCTACAACTCAAGAGAGTTTAGTAGGCCACACTAGAGTAGGTAGTGCATACACCACACCACACTAGTAATGTCTTTAAGGGTAGGATCTAAAGAATCCTTGCAGGAAGCCACTGAGCTTCCACCCTCCAAGTATGATACACTCCCATTCTTGGAATTGAGAGCATTATGTAACTTGAGGAAATTAAGGACAGGCCAAAGTCCCACCACCCAACACCTTAAGGAGTTGTTGGTAGCTTATGACCTTAGTAAGCCCTTGGGGACTGAAGGGGTAGGAGCAGAGGGTGGGGCAGAAGAGGAGGATGGGGCCAAGGGTAGAAATACCCCCAGCCCCCTCTGAAACTGGCCAGGAGGGTGACAATGACCCTGACCTGGATAACCCAATCCCTCCTGTGGAAGATGAAGAGGATGATCAGGATGATCCCCACTTTGTCCCCCCAGGAAGGATTATGAGTGTGCCCAGAAAGTCTAGATCTCCTTCTCAGGAGTCTAACCACTCTGGCACCTCAATAGGGAGCTCTGTCTCATCTCATAGGAGGGAATCCTCTCATGAGAGAAGAAAGAGGCTGGTTCAATATGAGGAAGCTCAGCTTGAAATCAGAAAACAGCAACTGGCTATAGACAGGGAGTCCCTAGATCTCTTTAGAGAGAGAAGAAAGTTGGGACTAGAGTCCCATGGTGGCAGCCATGTCCCTAGAGATAGGGAAAGGTCCTATGACCATAGGAACCTGAGCAAGATTGTCCCTCCCTACCAGAGTGGGGATGACATCCACAAGTGGATAACTGCTCTAGAGAGGGCCTGTAAAGTACAGAAGGTCCCTCAGGAGTAACCCTGGGCGTAGTTCGCATAGTCGCGCTACGCGAAGCTACGCGAAGACGTCGGAGCGCTACGCGAGCTTCGCGTAGCTTCGCGAGCATGCGTAGCTGCTTGGCGCGCCCGTTCGCGATGCGTTTTTCTTGCTCAGGAACGCGTTGTTCGTGTTCGGGACTCTGTTTGCGTGCTCGGGGGCGCGAACTTACCCATGCGGTCGCCTATGGGCGCGGCCATTTTGGTTTTCACTTGTCCCGCCCGTTCGCGATCCCTTATTTCCTGTTCCGGGTCGCGTATAGCGTGCTCGCGATGCGCATTCCATGTTCGGGAACGCGTTGTACGTGTTCGCGACGTTTTTGCGTGCTCGGGGAGAAATATCGCGCGAACTTACCCATGCGGTCGCGATGGGCGCGGCCATCTTGTTTTACCACTCTATGCTATGGTTCTGGGCCTGCTTTTCTATCCTCCCTCAATCTTTGCAATCCTTAGTTTTTTACACTGTTTTTCAATTTTTCTTTATTTCTTACCTATCTCTCTCTCTGCCTAAGTCTATATTTTGCATTTTTTTCTACTTTTTACTGTGTTTTTTTTACTTTTCAACTGTTTTATATAACTTTCTTCTTTAAGCTCCTACTTCTTCCCCTAACTTTATTTTTCCCTTCTAACTTTTCTTTTTCACCTCCTCCCACCCCAGAACCATGGCGAAGGGTAGCAGCAGCGGGTCAAAGGGCAAGGCGCGTGCGCCCAATCGCCGCCTGCCTTGCGGCAGACTGCGCCCCGCAGGGGTGCAAGCCCGCCAGCTGTTTACGGAGGAGGAGGTGGCCGCCCTTGTTTTTTTTATTCAGCGCCACCTCCCCTTGACCTTGGCAGCAGGCGGCAGGCCAGGCTCCGGTTACCCGACCCAGGAGCGTCACCGCCGGTGGGCGAAGGTGCGTCGGGCAGTGTTTCGCTGCTCCGCGGTCCGGCGCACCCATAACCAGCTGGCCCACCGGTGGTCAGACATTCTTGACCGGGAGCAGGACCTGTTGGACCTGCTAGGTGTCGAGGTCGTGGGGCTTGGTGAGTAGCCAATATATATAGTAGTATAAGTATTGTGATTTGTGTATACATTTTTTACAAATAACAAGAATAATGCTGCTTACATTGCAGGTAAATTACGTTTCAAAATCTTCTGTGATTGTAGGACACAGGTGCTGGGCGGTACTCTTACTTTTTTGCAACTTTGCGCTCGCTTGTCATTATTATGTAAGAGTTTACTTTAGAGAACTTCAGTTAGGTAATGCTATTGCTAGAGAGACTGTAGTCCTTCCTTTGTCCTCCTGTCAAATAGTGGTGGATGGATTTGATACTAGGTTTAGTTACTATTAGTTGATAATTTTTGAGCGGTCTGCGTGACGCATCCTCTGTCACTGAGTGCTGCTTACCCCAGTCCTTAGTAGAACCTTTTGTAGTTTGTTTAGTGAGTGGTACTGGTAAGCTTAGCTTAGCAGTGTCAGTCAGCTGCAGAACATCAGACGCAACCAACCAACAATTTGGTGTATGCATTATGCACTGACTTTATGCATGTGTCCTCCTTCTCATCTATGCATTTTTGATGGAAAAAAAAATGGAAATGCAGGCTTAATGAACAATTGGCCCGCCTGGAATAGGTGGGCTAGGTCAGGTGGTACTTAGGCTTAGTTAGTGTTCTGGATTTTATTTGAATCAATCAGAATGGAACACTGAATTAGTGTTCCCAAATAAGTAGACTGTCCGTGAATCCCGCAAGCCAGTAGTCGATCGGATTAGATAGGTCAATTTTATTGCAATTTTTGTTTCCTAAAACGTTTTTTGAGCGTTTTTTTAGATAATTTATTTGTTTCACAGCAATCATTAATGTTTGTGTCTTTCTTTTTCTTTATTATATCTTACATGATCACTGATCTGCAGCACCCAGGGGCAAGAAGACGGGGTCCGAGTCGGCGGGACAACCACCAGAGGACCGCTCCTCTACCGAGGGCCCTGCTGCTGGTCCCAGTAAGTCCTCCAGTGGTTATATTAACAATTATATTGCCCTAACTTTTACTGGACCTTATTTTTTCAGAACTATTAATTCTGGCTCCACTCCCTAATTATATTTTTTACAAAAGATTCTTTGATCTTGACTTGACTATCTGTTTCTAAATTCTGGTTATCCCTGCCTCTAAGTTGTAACTGCCTCTGCTATGAATGTCTGTACTCTGTACTACTACTATTAGTCTGTCGCTAAGCTTGCCCAGTTTGCATTGCCACTCTTTATTGTACGGTTTTGAATAAAACTCAGATTGACCAATACTAATAGCTCTAGCCACTGAGTCCAGTCCTTTCGGTTGTCCTCTTCTAGGCTTCTTAATCTTGAGGCTTTGACAATTACCACAAACAAAATGCACAACCAGATATTTGACTATTTTTGATAGGATATAGTACATACTACTTGGATTCTGCACAGCCCCATGCAGAACTATGCACAATGAAATAGGATGTTGGTGATGCGAGTTTGGAACTTGGACGTTCCTCACACCTCAGTCAGAAGTGAACCCACAATCCCCTGAACGACTAGCTAGTGTCTCATTAGGTCCCCGAACCCCCACCCGAAGATACCCAATGATTATGATTCCACAACCCAGAACATAACACACTTTCGCTCACTCACTCGTGTAAGTCCACCACCACCACCACACCAAATACCACAGAGTCTATGTGTAAGTTCAAAAGGTTTATTTTCAAATAACAACCTCTGTATGTTGTTGTTCTATAAAATTCAGTGTACTCCAGCCAGCTCCAACAGCAAAATGCATAAGATTAAAACAATAAAAATTGTTGCAACAAGTGCATGATGATATAAGACAAAAGATCTGTGTGAATTCTGGGCGACTCCTCACCGTAGAACGTAGAATTACTGGTTACATGCATCATTCATAAGCTCTGCAAATCTCTGGTTCGTAGAAGGGAATCCTCTGCCTGAGAAAAATGGTGCGTGTTAATGCAAGCATTTGTCAGTCCTGCCAAAAAACTGTAACATGTTACCTATGGCTAAGTAATACGGACTAACGGAACTCCATAACAAAGTGGCTTGTTTTTCGACCTCTTGTACGCAACGCTCAGACAGTAGCTGTATGTGCTCATGTGGGCTCAAAAAGGCGTCTTACTGTTACTGCACAACAAGCTGCGAGGTAACATGCGCAAAAGACATGAAGCGAAAAATGGTTGCATGGCTCAGGCTAACTTTGCAAAGAGTAGAGTATAGTATAATAATGACCCTAGGGACCATAATAACACTACTAGTGTCTGTCTACTGACTGTACTCTAGTACCCGATTTGGACTATTGAATGTGATTTATAATAATAATATGTATGTATTAACTTTTTTTCAATCTTGCTAGTGAAAAAGAATAAATAGGGGGAGGTGTACAGGCATCTAAAAATGTGTCATGTTTTTTCTAGGCGTACTACCGACCACCAGTGCCGGTGGGGCCAGCGGCGATGGCGTTGCGGCCATTCCGGAGGGGGCAGGAGATGCAGCACCTGCAGGAGATACAGGGGGTGAGCCAGCAGCAGTGGCGGGCGGTGGTAAGTTATATTCATGACTTATTGACATTGCACTAGCTGGAAGGGTGTGTGGAGTGGACTTCACTCACTGTACTGTTGTTGAGACTTATTAGGTATGAAGTTGTAGTGAACATTATACAACGGTTAATAAAGAAGACACCCTTTACTTAGCATGAGCAATGCAGTAGCAATAGCATTACCAGCGTGACTTCATTAACCAATGGCCTCTTATATCTGACTCCAACTCAGCTGTGAAAGTTTTATGGAGGAGACTAAAAGTCAGATCAGATGACCTTGATGGATGTGTTGAACAAAAAGGGAAAGAAGGGTGGAAGGAGGAAGGGCGGGCGAGATTTAATATGACGACTGGCAGAGAAGGATACGTTGGAAGCATGGATAGGTGGCTGATAGGAATCAGATGCATGTGTTGTTGAAGGATGGGTGGGAGGTGAAAGAAGAATGGATGCCTGCCTGGGTGGAAGACACAGTATGGGTGGATACTGTGGATAGCAAGAATCATCAGCGGTGTTTGGGTGAAACTCAAAGCCAAGGCAAGCAACGGAGTGAGTGGACGCATGCGTTGTTGTTGGTGAAACAAAGTAACGTTTGTGGAGAGATTAAGAAGAATGATTGACATTTACTTAGAATGGATGGATGCCTGTATGTATTCATCATAGACAGCATAGGTGGAGACTGTCACGGGATGCACAGTTTTAGGGAATGTTAAAGAAACCGCGCCAGCGTACCAAAGCCGATGTGGGGAGGGGCAGGGTGGGGGTAGTAGTAAACAATGTATTACGCGGGCAAATACAGGTAACTTTACTGTAACATACAAATAAATAAAGTGAATTTCATTGTGCGCACTGCACCGCCAAATGCGATGCAGTGTGCGCAACAAAATTAGTTTCATTTATTTATATGTTTACTTACCTGTAATTGGCCGTAATCCATAGTTTACTACCCCCATCCTGCCCCTACCCACGTCACCGCCCGGCCAAACTCCCCGAGTCCCACCACCGACCGCTACTGACCTTATGTCGTTGTCCCATATAAAAGCAACGATCATTGGATCAGATATATAATCTGCCTTTTTGTAGTAGCCAAGGCACTGTGAAATTGAGCAATTGCCCTCCATGTAACAGAGAGAGTATGGCCAGTGCCACCCGTAATAGAAAAATACGAGCTTCCCCACCTGCAAACAGTAGTAAATCAAACTAATGTGACTCTGCGTCATGACTCGTATGTTTGTCTTGGGTTCAAGCATAGATGACCGAGCTGGCAATGCCGGCTACAACCAGGTTATGTCATTTCGCTAAACTAGAGATAAGAAGAACACTGGTGTACTGTGTACTGGTTGGAGTCCATAGTGCTAGTATAATGCCTGAAACTCCCACAAATGTTAGAGGCCGAGGAAGTGGGAGGATAGATAGATTATTACCACAAATGTTATGTACTGTGCTTCTTGCTAGTGCTACTGTGCCATTATGTGTTGAATTAATTTTGTGTTACTGTTTAGGTAAGAGTACTGGTTACAACAATATTTTTTTTCTTTCTTTTCCCAAGACAAACCATCGCGGAAGGAGTTGGCAGTCAGGGCCCGGCGCCGGAAACTGGAGGCCATATGCCGGGAGTACCGGCGGCTGGTGGCTCAGGCGGAGGAGGAGGAGGAGGCGGCAGCAGCTGCAGCCTCGTCCGATGCCCCGGGCCCCAGCCAGGCCCCAACTCCAGCGGTACGGCGCCGCGGTCTGATAGCCACCCGCCGCAATTCATTAGCAGCCAGCACTGCTGTCCCCCATTGTGGATGCCACTGCAGGGCATTCCGCAGGAAGATTCTCCTCCGGATGGCACGGCAAGAGGAGCAAATGGAGGAGCGGGTGAAAATCCTGGTGGACAAACACCTCAAAGCCCGCCGATTATAACATCGAGGACCCTGTTGCTTTGCCCCTTTTTATTCCTTGTTTTGGTGGGTGGGAATTGGGCGTTGGGGTTTCGGGACATTCTTTGGACTTTTTTCGTTTTGGACATTGGTTGGGGTTAGGGAGAGGGGTGGGTCAGGTGTGGGATAGTTTATTTTTGTTAGGGTAATAAATTATATTTATACTTAAACATACAATGTTAATGTTTTGTGGGGGGTTACTGTTTTACGAATTAACGTCACATTGGTTTCCTTGCTGCTGCAGGGCCGCAGCCAGTGTTTGATTTAAATAATCTGCCGATGATGTATAACAAACAGATAGATGCGGTACCCCTCACTGAGTTATTTGTCCTACTAGTATTCTACCTCCCACCAAACTTATCTTACCTGTGATTGATGATGACTACGTTCGGCACAGCGATGGCTGCATGGTTTCCATAGAGAATGTAGAAGATGCCA
Organism: Calotriton arnoldi; assembly: GCA_963921515.1. Taxonomy (NCBI): domain Eukaryota; kingdom Metazoa; phylum Chordata; class Amphibia; order Caudata; family Salamandridae; genus Calotriton; species Calotriton arnoldi. The sequence goes on from CAWUFW010010569.1 coordinate 254,074, forward strand.
TGGTTGTGGTGGTAGTAGTAGAGTAGACACTGGCAGTAGCATTTGCTAAAAAAATAAAAAAGAGACAGTCACTTGCCTGAGAAAAACTGTGGGAGGAGTAGTCGAACGAAGTAAAATACAGTACAGAAGACGACTGCCAAACAAACAATATTGCAGTTGCAACTGCTAAAGTCAAATTAAACATAATGGTGGCGGGGACAGCCTAGTACAAGAAGTTATAAACTGCAGTTGTGCTGTCGAGTGAGTCACTTAACTTAACACAATCGTAATTCGTAACCTTTACTGCTGTGTGGTAGGAGTTTGATGATTAATCCAATCAATGACGGCAATTAATTATGATGTACTACTATTAGCCGGTGACGGCTTGCACAATGCACATAGACTGAGCATGGGTGGGCAAGCAGAAGAAGCTCCTCGCCCTGCCTTGCAATTGAATTAGTGTTGCTTTCACCACATCTGCCCCAGCAAGCGTGTGATCAATTGGTGTACATTTTATGTAGTCACATCACACCTCAATATAAATCACAGCCCGGGGGAAGAGGGTTAGGGTTTGATGAATGGATGGGAAGGGGGTTTGGGGAAAGGTTTGAAAATGAAAAACAGTACGCATGGACAACAAAAGCAAAGCGCAATCTTGGCAGACGACCATGATCTTATCCAAAAAATCAATAAAGGGAGAAAAGGGAAATGCATGCGTTAATGATGATGAAGATTAGATAACTTGATGGTTAATGAGTAGTACTTAATAACTCCTACTAGACAATTAGACAGTACAGGGCACCAGTATATTCTATGCAATTTGCCTTGCCTGTAATATGCCCTCAGAGACCCAAATTCCATGTTGTACTGGGCTTACTTGTAAAGATAGCAAAGACAATTAAAAAACATTTGTAGGGATCAATTAGCAAACAAACACACAACACACAGTCCTAATGATTGCAGAGAAAAAAGGATTCAAATTAATTAAAAGATGAATGATGAATGATACTAAAGTTACTGTATTATCATGCTAAAATTGTGGAGTTGAATCTCGTCCTTCCTCTTGGTCCTATCTTCCATGGACGCTCCGCACATCAATCTTGGTGGCCTTCCTGATGCCGATTGGTAAGGTAAATGTGAGTTGTGTCTCCCAGTATAGCAAGCACAGGGTAAAGGCCGGCCTGTAACGTCTAGATGGAAAAACAAAAGGGGTATTGAGAAATCAATGAATAAAAAAAAACATCATTTACGGTGGAGTCCAAGAAGAGAAGAGAGAACACTTTCAGAGTGAGGCGGCTTGGATATATCGTGTAGATTCTGTTTACAGCATTAAGCTACAACAACAACAGGACAGAACAGGCCCACCACAGCACCAGCCCGTGACCCAACCTCCATTTACCTTAATTTTTGACATAGCCAGACAAAAGGCATACACAGCAACTTAGCATTTTCCTAATTAAGTGACAAAATCAATGCGCCGCTGTCAGTCATCACTACACTCGACTAGACCACTACATGGACATGTAGGTCTGCTGTGTTTACTACTTTCTTGTTGAATTGTTGTGTTTATGTTTACCTTATGCCACTTCATGAAATGCAGTTAGTCCTTGAATCATCTCCGATCCAACTGAATGACTGCGCGCGAAAAGATAGTATGGTCATCATCATGGTGTGGTACGTGTTGTCCAACTACAACTCAGTCTGTATTGACTCCGATTAAGTCCATATTCCATATTAAAAAATTGCAACAGATATTGGCCTGCACCTGCAGTAGTAGGAGTACAATTTGGTTATTAAACAACAAGAAGGGAAACATTGACTGTCACTGACTTACTTGAGTCACTTTGTAGATTAACTAGTAGAGTAGAGTTCGACTTCATGCACAACATCAACAACAAACAACAGCAATCGCTCAGAGTCTGCAAACATCCAATGCATTCCATCATTACCTGTCTTGCTCTTCTCTTTGGCTGTCAGATCATCAGATGCCTAGTTCTGACATTTTTTTTTTTTTTTTTGCGGGGCAGTGGCCTCATCATTACTCCAGTCCACATTCATTTTGAGTGTTAGGCGCTGTTTCGGTTTTCGTCTTATTCATCTGTGGCACTTCTTTGTCACAGTTTAAGTTGCTTCCCATGGTCAGCACTGTGATGATGGGCCGCGGCCTGTGTAGTGCTCATTGCTGGTCATTTGAGTTTGCACAAATGTCAGCAAGTTTCTTCGAAGAGTCTCTTGTCTTTCTCTGCCAAGTACCTTCTGTCCTGACAGTGAGGACCTTTGGATGCCTGCTGAGGCTGTAGCCTTCGGACACTGATGAGTTTCGGCTCGAAAACAAAACGGAGGATAGCTATAGTAGTCACGTTTCACTTCTAATGGAGGCGGGACTGGTAAAGGCAACATTTCTTGTACTAATGTCTGGCTTGATGGAAATGTACTTGTGCGAGACAGGAAGATGAAGCAGGACTCTGAAGAGTGGACAGTTAAATGCACAGACGTGCAACTCCAATAGGGAAATAAAAAGAAGACGGTGGTGATGGTTTTGTTGTGATTTGATTTGAACCAGAAAGACAGATACACAGACACATAAAGGAAGGAAGAAAGCAACAATTTGAAAGCCTAGTTGTCAGGGAAGAGGAGCTCGTCCTCAAACTCTGGTGGTTCGGACAGAAGTAGGTCCTGTAACGCACTATTTACGTCATCCAAGTCGCTCTGCTCTTCCTGCTGTGATTCACGTATTTTGTAATCCGGTGGTATAAAGTGCTGATTCATTTTGATCATGGTTAACCTCTCCACGCTTTGGGCCGAGAGACTGGTCCTTTTCGAAGTTACAATGGCACCAGCAGCACTGAAAACACGCTCAGAAGAGACACTTGCGACAGGGGAAGCGAGATACTTTATCGCCAGCCTGCTGAGCACTGTCCATTGGCTTCTTTTCCCATACCAATACACCAATGGGTTTCCATCCATGAAGACCTCTGTTGGGTCATCCAGATAGGCCTGGACCATCCGCTCAATGTTAAGGGGTGCTCGGATGTGCTCGGCCGGTTTTGCCTTTGCATCAGCACTGGACTTACCATACCCCTGCTGTAGAAACCAATCAGTTGCACATTGTGCTGTGGATGATCCTGTTCTTGATGTTATTGTTGGTGTAGGTGACTGCTGGGAGGCAAATGCACTGCCCTCAGGCTCCGAAGTAGAACTTGACTCTGGATGCCCTGTAGTACTGGTTATGGCCTGGGGTGGGGGGCCTGTAATTAACAGCCGTTCGCTTTCGAAAATAGTTGCTTCCTTAGCTATCAAAGTTTTGTAGTTGGCAACATCCACTTCCGAAAAAGGAATTACTGCCTTGCTGTTCAGAAATACTTTGTACCGTGGATCCAAAATTGTGGCACTAATGTAATGTGGTTGTGACAAAATTTTATTTTTAATCCTTGTATTTTCCGATAAGCGAGCGGCTAAGGTCTCCGCCAAATGATATGCGTCTTGTTTGTCATCCACACCTGCGTACGTTTCAGACACATCCTTCAGCTGTTGCTCTAGCATGTGCAACAATGGGATAGCTTGGCCCATAGTACAGTCCTCCCTGCTGACTTCACGTGTGAAGATCTCAAAAGGAAGTAGCATCTCAGTCAGGCATTTAATGAGGTCCCATTGAGCCATCTCAACGGTCATGCCTCTCACAGTAGGTTCCCCTAATCTTTGCATGACATAAGCATTGAGTGGTATGTACAGTTCAAACAGACGATCAAGCATGTAATAAGTTGAGTTCCAACGTGTTGGCACCTCCTGGATGAGCGCTTTGACTGGCTGTTTATGCTCACGTTGAATGACCCTCAGCTGCTTCCGGGCTTTAAAAGAATGGCTGAAATGTGTGCATATTCTTCTGCAGGTGACCAGTAAGTTGCTGACTTTTGATTCATTTTTCAAAAAGTCTTGAACAACAATGTTAATGCAGTGTGCCAAACACGGGACCCTGAAATAGCCACCATTGCGCATGGCCAAAACTACATTACTGCCGTTGTCCGTGGCAACAAAACCAATCGTAAGCCCTCTTGGGCGCAGCCACTCAAAGACCTTGGTGTTAAACTCTTCCAAAATGTTTGCAGCAGTATGAGATTTCTCCATGGCAAACATGGCTACAGTTGCATGTTTGCGAGTGGCATGAAAAATCTCTGCAGTATCAACACCAGCAGATAGCTGTTCTCTAACACCCACAAAACTGATCCAGTGTGCAGTGATGCACATGTAATCTGTGGCTTGGCAACTGGTCCACATGTCTGTAGTCAGGTGGATACTGTGAACAGCACTCTGCTTCAAGGCCTTTCCTAGCAATTCCAGCACGTCGTGATGTAGTGCTGGAACTGCAACTCTGGCAAAATAGTAGCGGCTGGGAACATGCCATTTTGGGCAGATGGTTGACACAAATTCCACAAAACCCAACCCTTCAACAAAAGAAAAAGGGAGAAGGTCCAGTGCTAACATTTTAGCCAGCTTCGCATTGTACAAACGTGCTATTGGGTGGTTGCGTTCGTACTGCCCCTCACCCCCAAACATGCTGATAATGGTAGGCTGCATGGTTTTCCTTTCTCTTAGGCTCAACGCACTTTTTGGTAGTGCGGACCTGGTACTTCTTGGTGTCTCCGGCTGACTCTTACTCTTGTGCCACTGAGATGTTGCTGAAGATGTGTGCAACGTTAAGACTGCACTGCTGGGGTCAGGGACACCTTGTGTACCACTACCAGAGAGAATGTCTCCCTGTCCTTCCTCTTCCACCGTGATCGGATCTTCTTCTTCTACTCCTTTATCCCCACCAACACCAATGGTTGCAGTTTTTTTTCTGTCGCGAAGGTGGTCCTCCCAGCTGATCAAGTGGTGTTTTTTCAGATGGGTCATTTGGCCTCCGGTACCATAGTTTGTACCAAGCTTACCACGACTAACAGAGGTATTACAAATGGAGCATATAGCAATGTTCTCCTCCTTTTCGCTAACCGTAAAGAAGTCCCAAACTGGGGAGCTTAACTTTGGCCTCCTGCTGGAGGTGCCACTTCCAATGCCGGATGATCTGTAGGGTGTGTGTTGAATTTGACTCTGTGCTGCTGTACCACTACCTACTCCTACAGAGGTGGTGGTTGTGCTGGATGTAGGTCGCTGCCGGGCCTTTGCTAATGCAAATATGGAAGCTGTAGGTCGTGTTGGTGTTACCTGTGGAGGTATGCGTGCTACATCCCTCGCAGCGATTTTGGATAGAGTAAGAATGTTGGTCTCCATCTCCTCGGGGCCGGGAGTGATGTTCGTGATGACTGGCTCGTCGTCATCATCATCATCATCTTGCTGTTCTACATCGACCTCCATAAGTGTAAGGCTTTCTGGAACCTTCCTTTTCCCTAGCTTGGTCTTGGAACGTGGCTCCCTCTCAGACTCAGTTTGTGGCTTCCAAGTGGCATCTAGATCATCAGAAGGGGGCTTGGCGAAGAACTTGATGGACTACCCCTCCTTTTCCTTGCTGGGGATTTGGAAGACAATGGATCTTCTGAATGAGTGGCTTCTTCTTCTACCTCTGCATGAGGCTCAATTTCCTGAACTGCCCCTACTTCAGGAGGAACAACAACTACTATTGCGGGCGGTGGTTGCGGCTGTTGTTGTTGACCACTTATCTGCTGTGTTTCCTCCTGCGTTGATTGGGTACTACTTTGAGATAGCGATAAGTTTATCTCCGGCTCAGCATCACTGCTTTCCACCATTAGGCTGGCTACCTCTTCCCCACTCATGTGCTTGGGCCTGGGTTGGTGGGTTGGGTCCACTGATGCGGAGGTGCTGCCCCCAGCTTGCCCCCGGACACCGCTGCTGCAGGCGCAATTTTTTTTTCCCAAAAAAGGTATTGGCCGGCACACCAGACTTCAGTGTCACTTGCTTCTTCTGTTCCTTCTTCTTCTCAATAGCAACTTTCTTGGTACTGGAGGACCTGGTACCTGCTTTCTTTGGGCCCATCTTCTTCAGATGTCAGCAGCACTCAGTTGCAGAGATGTCTGGTCAGGTCACACGTCACGTTGTGTGTACAGCAGCAGGATGTCTGTCTGGAAGTGCAACAGGCAATGATGAGAGACACACCTCCTCCTCAGTCTTTGTGCACCTAAAAGCAAAAAAGCCAGAACATCAGTCAAACATAGCACAAATCAAACAAATAGAATATAGAACTTAGTGTGTGGTGGCCTCAATTATTAAATTTCAGAAACTCTGTCAACAACAACACACAGTGTAGCCATTTATGAGACGTTGACAACAAGGCCAGGGCTTTCCTGGCTACTGTGTAGTGCTAGTGTACACTCTGGAAGAATAAGAATAGTAAAGAACAAAAACTAAAATGTACTGGAGCATGTTTGGCCTAAATTTGTGCATCACGTGGGATGTATTATATAGCAGCATCAGGGAGCTGCAGCTGGCAATGGGGATGGATTTGGAAGCAGTAAGACAAGAGGAAAAATGGAAAGACACGCAGGCCTATGTGGCAAAAACAGCACACTAATAACTACCACAACAAAATGGCCCCCAGAAACATGGTGACTCACAGGCACAAGGCACGGCAAACAATGAACTCAAGCAGGCCTATATATGGGCAGACAAAGGATGCCTTATAAAACACACACAGCTTTAATGCAAAAACTAAAATCCACATGGCTAAAAACACTTTGGAAAGTTAGACAACCACTACAACAACACAATTATAATTACACAGTACACACGCAAAAAAGGCATTTATTTAACACACCAAATAAGTGAAATAGTCAGACCCTCCAAAAAAAACCACATTTCGCAATTCAATTGAATCAATTCAATGCCATCCATGGCCTAAATGATGCCAAAATTCCACAGACTACACAGAAACAGTTTTATGCACCCATGGTGACTACCTCTGGGCCTACTGGCATACTGGGCCGCAAGCTTGGAGGCCTATGGCAAAAGCACAGTGGCTGGTTTAACAAAATGGCCGCCGCCCACATGGCCAGGCCACCAAAAATAACAAAAAAGTGAAGACAAAGGACAGGACCAGGCAGTTGGAGACTCTGGGCAACTTGCTACCTCTTGGAAAAAATTGTAAAACAAAAAAAAAATGACTCCTTGCTCACCAAACTACATCTAAATGACAACCTGAGGAGTTTTTTGTGCAAAATGAACTAAATCAACATTTTCGAGAAGGTTTAATGATGCTCGAGAGATATTGTTCGCCAGATTGTAAATTCTGCGTGTTCGGCATCGCGATCGTCACAAAATGTCGTTATCGCGCGCGCGAAAACGTACATTGAGCGCGCGAAGAAGATAAAAAGTGTAAGTCCGCGTTGTCGCGCAGTGCGGACTTGCCCAAAGTCCGCGAGCTGAACGCCCAGGGTTACTTACTGGCTGAAAAGGCCTATTTATTTAACAAACACCCAAAAAAATAAAATACGCCCCAAAAGCCACATTTTGCAAATCAATCCAATGCCATCCATGGCCTAAATTATGTTACAATTCAACAGACAACACAGAAACAGTTTTTATGCACCCATGAGGATGACTACCTCCGGGCCTACTGGCACACTAGGCCGCAAGCTTGGAGGCCTATGGCAAAAGCACAGTGGCTGTTCACACAAAATGGCCGCCAACACATGGCCAGGCCACCCAGAACAACAAGAAAAGGAACACAAGACAGACAATGCAGGCCTATGGCAAAAGCACAATGCCTGGCTTTACAAAATGGCCGCCACCCACATGGCCAGGCCACCCAAAATAACAAAAAAGTGAAGACAAAGGACAGGACCAGGCAGTTGGAGACTCTGAGAAACTTGCTACCTCTTGGAAAAAATTGTAAAACAAAAAAAAATGACTCCTTGATCACCAAACTACATCTAAATGACAACCTGAGGAGTTTTTTGTGCAAAATGAACTAAATCAACATTTTCGAGAAGGTTTAATGATGCTCGAGAGATATTGTTCGCCAGATTGTAAATTCTGCGTGTTCGGCATCGCGATCGTCACAAATTGTCGTTATCGCGCGCGCGAAAACGTACATTGAGCGCGCGAAGAAGATAAAAAGTGTAAGTCCGCGTTGTCGCGCAGTGCGGACTTGCCCAAAGTCCGCGAGCTGAACGCCCAGGGTTACCTACTGGCTGAAAAGGCCTATTTATTTAACAAACACCCAAAAAAATAAAATACGCCCCAAAAGCCACATTTTGCAAATCAATCCAATGCCATCCATGGCCTAAATTATGTTACAATTCAACAGACAACACAGAAACAGTTTTTATGCACCCATGAGGATGACTACCGCCGGGCCTACTGGCACACTAGGCCGCAAGCTTTGAGGCCTATGGCAAAAGCACAGTGGCTGTTCACACAAAATGGCCGCCAACACATGGACAGGCCACCCAGAACAACAAGAAAAGGAACACAAGACAGACAATGCAGGCCTATGGCAAAAGCACAATGCCTGGCTTTACAAAATGGCCGCCACCCACATGGCCAGGCCACCCAAAATAACAAAAAGTGAAGACAAAGGACAGGACCAGGCAGTTGGAGACTCTGGGAAACTTGCTACCTCTTGGAAAAAATTGTAAAACAAAAAAAAAATGACTCCTTGATCACCAAACTACATCTAAATGACAACCTGAGGAGTTTTTTGTGCAAAATGAACTAAATCAACATTTTCGAGAAGGTTTAATGATGCTCGAGAGATATTGTTCGCCAGATTGTAAATTCTGCGTGTTCGGCATCGCGATCGTCACAAATTGTCGTTATCGCGCGCGCGAAAACGTACATTGAGCGCGCGAAGAAGATAAAAAGTGTAAGTCCGCGTTGTCGCGCAGTGCGGACTTGCCCAAAGTCCGCGAGCTGAACGCCCAGGGTTACCTACTGCTGAAAAGGCCTATTTATTTAACAAACACCCAAAAAAATAAAATACGCCCCAAAAACCACTTTTACCAATTCAAAACAATGCCATCCATGGATGCCCGGCCTACATGATGTTTAAACTTTAAATTCAACAGACACCACAGAAACATGCACCCATGGGTACCTCTGGCTCTAGTCTGGGCCTACTGGCTGAAATTCCAATCAAAGAAAAACAACTAGGCCCCTGCCGAAACTACAGGCCACAACAATACATTTTAAAAAATATGGAAATCCCCCAAAAAAATGTAGGTACAAACAAGCCCCAATCAAACAAACAAGTACACCAATTCTCCAACTTACTTGTAAAATCTCAAATCCAAGAGTCCTCAAATCCAATCCAATGATATGATGCAGCAGACAGACACAAAAAGTGATCCTTCCAGCTCCAAATCCAAATGAAAGTGAACAGCACATGGACAAAACACTGGGAGGAGCCTGCTGGACAGGAACAGGAAGTTTGAGAATCAGGGGCACTTCCTTCCTCTTGGAAAAAAAGAAAAAGGACTCCTTGCTCACCAAACTACATCTCTAAATGACAACCTGAGGAGTTTTTTGTGCAAAATGAACTAATTCATCATTTTCGAGAAGGTTTTATGATGCTCGAGATATATTCTTCGCCAGATTGTAGTTTCTTCGTGTTCGGGATCGCGATCTTACCAACACTGCCGCCGGAAGTCAGATCGCGCGTCCGAATGACGTGTTCGCGTTCGCACACTCTCGCGGGATCGTGCGGCCGGATTCCAAATCTCGTGGCGCCCGCGAACGGATAGGAAGTCGCGTCGGCGAACGCAGAATCACGGTAGGTCGTTACCGCGCGCGCGAGAACGTATATTGAGCGCGCGAAGAAGAAAAACAGCTACGCTAAGCCGCAAATTGCGTAGTGCACGGTAACTTCGCGTTCTACGCGAATCGCGAAGTTACCGCAACTTCGCAAGCTCCGCGAGCGTAGCGTAGTTCACCGCCCAGGCTTACTCAGGAGCAGTGGGCAGCAATCTTGTGGCTCTCCTTTGCAGACAAAGGTAGAGATAAGCTCCTCACTGTTAGAGAGGAGGATGCTGATAATTACAAGGTCTTGAAGAGTGCTCTTATTGATGTGTTTGGCCTAACCACTGAACAGTACAGGTTGAAGTTCAGAGATACCCAAAAAGCACAGACTCAAGACTGGGTAGACTATGTGGATTGTTCTGCCAAGGCTCTGGAAGGCTGGTTGATGGGCAGTAAGGTGTGTGACTTCTCAGGATTGTACAATCTGATAATGAGGGAGCAGATTCTTAATAACTGTCAAAATCAGCTGTTGCATCAATACCTGGTAGACTCTGCTCTGACCTCTCCCCAAGAATTGGGAAAGAAGGCAGACAAATGGGTCAGAACCAGGGTGAAGCAGAAGGTACAGAACCAAGGTGGGGAAACCAGAAGCAAGATGCTAAGAACTCTGAAAAGGGTGGGGAGAAGGGTAAAGATCAAAAGTCTTCATCAGGCCCCCAAAAATCTTCTTCAGGTGGGGATTCACAGTCTACAAAGGGAAAGGCCAAAGAAAACCATGGTGCAAGGTCTGTAAGCAAAAGACCCACTGGACCAGTGATTGCATCAAGTCCAAAGACTCAAGTCCAGCACCCACCAATGCCCCTAAGGCACCTGTTCCCCCTAGTACAGTTGGTGGGAGTGCTCCAGCCAAGGGTTTAGTAGCGTTCACCCTGGGTACTGAGTTGGGCTCTGACCTAGTCAGAGAACTGACTCAGGCTGTGTTAGTCTGTGATGGAGGCATGGATGTGACCTCCTCTGTGAGTCCCAGTAATCTGGGCAAGTACAGACAACAGCCTTTAATCAATGGACGAGAGGCTTTGGCATTTAGGGACATAGGGGCAAGTGTCACAATGGTGACACAAGACCTTGTGCATCCTGGGCAAGTTATACTTGGTGAGATGTACCAAGTGACCAATGCTAGCAATGTCAGAACAGACCATACTCTGGCAGTTGTTAACTTCTCCTGGGGAGGGGTAACTGGCCTTAAGAAGGTTGTGGTGAGTGCAAACCTACCAGTCGAATGCTTGCTTGGCAATGACTTAGAGACTTCTGCTTGGGCAGAAGTGGAGCTCAGGACCCATGCAGAAATGCTGGGGATCCCTGCAGATGTGTTTGCTGTGACCAGGTCACAAGCCAAAATGTCTAGCACTGAACAGGCCTTGGATTCTGGAATAATGGACCAAGTGCCTTCCAAGAGGAGGAGTAGTAGGGTTAAGGCAGTGCCTTCCCCTTGGCTCAGGAAGAAGATCAGTCCCTTGAGGGGGATGATCTCAGTCCTGAAGAAGGAACTCTCCCAGAGGAACTTGAACCTGACCAGGTTGAGTTCTTGGGGACAGGGGGACCTTCTAGGGCAGATCTGAGCCAGGAGCAGCAGAGCTGACCCTCCCTTGAACCCCTCAGACAGCAAGCTGCTGCTGAAGCTGCTGGGAAAGCTAGTGGTCCCCATACAGTGTATTGGGATGATGGACTCCTGTACTCAGAGAGTAGAGACCCCAAGCCTGGTGCTACCAGGAGGTTGGTTATACCTCTGAAGTTCAGGGGCTTCCTATTGACCCTAGCCCATGATATTCCCTTGGCAGGTCACCTGGGCCAGAACAAGACTTGGGACAGAATTGTCCCTCACTTTCACTGGCCCCACATGTCTGAAGACACAAAGGAGTTTTGTCGCTCCTGTGTAACCTGCCAGGCCAGTGGCAAGGCAGGTGGCACTACAAAGGGCCCCCTGATACCACTACCTGTGGTGGGGTGCCCTTTGAAAGGGTAGGGATTGACATTGTTGGTCCCATGGATCCCCAAACAGCCTCTGGGCACAGGTTTATCCTGGTGGTAGTGGATCATGCCACCAGGTACCCAGAAGCTATTCCCCTCAGGACCACTACAGCACCTGTGGTGGCAAGGGCCCTCCTGGGAATTTTCTCAAGAGTGGGCTTTCCTAAGGAGGTAGTATCAGACAGGGTGCAAACTTCATGTCTGGGTACTTAAAAGCAATGTGGAAGAAGTGTGGAGTGACTTATAAGTTCACCACACCCTATCACCCACAATGCAATGGTTTAGTTGAGAGGTTCAACAAAACCTTGAAGGGCATGATTAAAGGGCTCCCAGAAAAGCTTAGGCGAAGATGGGACATACTCTTGCCCTGCCTTTTATTTGCATATAGGGAGGTGCCTCAGAAGGGGTTGGTTACAGCCCTTTTGAACTTCTGTTTGGCCACCCTGTCAGGGGTCCACTGTGCTTGGTGAAGGAAGGATGGGAGTTACCTCTCAAGCCCCCAAAGCAAGACATAGTGGACTATGTACTTGGTCTCCGCTCCCGGATGGCTGAGTATATGAAAAAGGCAACCAAAAACCTTGAGGCTAGCCAGGAACTTCAAAAGGCCTGGCATGACCAAAAGCTGTTCTGACTGTTTACCAGCCAGGACAGAAGGTGTGGGTGTTGGAGCCAGTGGCCCCAGCAGCTCTCCAAGACAAATGGAGTGGACCCCACACTATTGTTGAGCAGAAGGGTGAGGTTACCTACTTAGTAAACCTTGGAACACCCAGGAGTCCCCACAGGGTTCTCCATATCAACAGGTTAAAACCATATGTGGACAGGGCAGACATGGGCTTGCTCATGGCTACTGATGAAGGGCAGGAGGAAGAGAGTGACCCACTCCCTGACCTGCTCTCACAGAACCCTGACGATGGGTCAGTAGATGGTGTAGCCTTGGCAGGCAGCCTCACTACCCAGCAACAAACTGATTGTAGACAGGTTCTCAATCAGTTTAGACATATGTTTTCACTGACACCCAGTCAGACCACCTGGTGCACTCATGAAGTGGACACTGGGGACAGTCTGCCTATTAAAAATAAGATTTATAGGCAACCTGACCATGTCAGGGACTGTATCAGGACTGAAGTCCAGAAAATGTTGGAGTTGGGAGTTATTGAACCCTCAGATAGCCCTTGGGCTAGTCCAGTGGTCCTTGTGCCAAAACCTCACACCAGTGGTGGAAAAAGAGAGATGAGGTTTTGTGTGGACTACAGGGGTCTCAATGCAGTCACTAGGACTGATGCCCATCCAATACCAAGGGCAGATGAGCTCATAGATACTTTGGCCTCAGCCAAATATCTCAGCACATTTGACTTGACAGCTGGCTACTGGCAGGTCAGACTAGCTGATACTGCAAAGCCCAAAACAGCATTCTCAACCCCTAGTGGGCATTATCAATTTGTGGTGATGCCCTTTGGTCTGAAGAATGCACCTGCCACTTTCCAGAGGTTGGTGAATATAGTTCTCACAGGTCTGGAAGCCTATAGTGCAGCTTATCTAGATGATATTGCTGTCTTTAGCTCCACCTGGGAGGATCACCTGGTCCACCTCAGGAATGTTTTACAGGCCCTGCAAAAGGCAGGCCTGACTATCAAGGCCACTAAGTGCCAGATAGGGCAGAGTCAGGTTGTGTACCTGGGCCACCTTGTGGGTGGAGGCCAGGTTCAACCTTTGCAGAGCAAGATCCAGACCATCATGGACTGGACTGCTCCCACTACCCAGACTCAGGTGAGAGCCTTCTTAGGCCTGACTGGGTACTATAGGAGATTTGTCAAGGGGTATGGATCAATAGTGACACCCCTGAATGACTTAACTTCTAAGAAAATGCCCAAAAGGTTCAGTGGACAGTTAGCTGTCAAAAGGCATTTGATGACCTGAAGCAGGCCATGTGCACTGCTCCCATTCTACAGAGTCCTGATTACTCCAAGAAGTTCATTGTTCAAGCTGATGCATCTGAATTGGGGGTAGGGGCTGTACTGTCACAATTGAATGAAGAAGGTCAGGATCAGCCAGTAGCTTTCATTAGCAGAAGGCTGACCCCTAGAGAGAAACGTTGGTCAGCCATAGAGAGGGAGGCCTTTGCTGTGGTCTGGGCTCTGAAGAAGTTGAGGCCATACTTGTTTGGTACACACTTCCTGGTTCAGACAGACCATAAGCCCCTCTTATGGCTAAAACAAATGAAGGGTGAAAACCCCAAACTGCTTAGGTGGTCCATTTCCCTACAGGGGATGGACTTTACATTGGAACATAGACCTGGGAGTAACCATGCCAATGCAGATGGACTCTCTAGGTACTTCCACTTAGAACATGAAGACTTAACTGGGCAAGGTTAGTTTAATGTCCCTACGTTTGGGGGGTTGTGTAGGAGAGTAGGATCTGCTTCACATGGGTACCCCCACTTTTGCTGATGCTTCACTGTTTTTCGACATTAGTCTGGCTGGGGCCCTGCTAATCAGAACCCCAGCCTAGCTGCTTCCTCTCTAAAATGGTTTCCATGTGCCTTAGGCACATCACTGATTGGAATCTGGAGTGCCCTTGTAAGTCCCTAGTATATGGTATACTATGTACCAAGGGCATAGGTACCTCAGAGGCCTACCAGGGGCTGCAGCATGTATTATGCCACCCTGGAAAGCCATCCAAACTGACACCACAGGTCTGCTACTGCAGCCTGGGTAAGGTGGTGCATGCACCCCTTACTGTGATATAGGTTACCTATATCACTAAATACATACACACATATAAACCTATAAGTCACTCCTAAGGCAGGCCTTATCAATCCTGAAGGCAGAGTGCATGGTTCCTATGTGAGAGGGTGCCCTGCATGAGCAGGGCCCCTCTGCAGCGTTCGGAGACCCTTCTCTGATGCTGTTTGTAGTGCAGCCTGACCATATACTCTTAAGCGCATTATAACCTCGCGTTAAATGCTAACTTTGGAATGGCTGCACCTAAACATGTCGTGTTTGGTGTCAAACATCTTGGAATACTACCCCCCGCCAATTCTGGTGGCAGGGGTAGCATTCGACCCTTCTAGAGGGAAAGACATGTTAACTCTGGCTAGCCCGGTAACTTCTTTCCAAAGCCCTGGCATCACAAAATGGATGCTGCTGCCACAGACACGAGTCTGGCCTCCTGCTGCTGGACGAAACTCCGGCAGGGGAGGCCTGGACAATAGGTTTCCTGTCCCAGGGAGGTGTGACCACCTCCCCAGACAGGATAATGTGTATTGGGGCTGGGCGGGAGCACTTTCGGGTGCTTTGAAGTCCTGCACTGGGGGCACATTTGGTGTCCCTGTGCATACCCCAGTTCAAACCGGATCAGGGGCTTGCAGCCCCTGCTTTGGCGCGAACTTGACAAAGGGAAAGGGGTGTAGCCACCCCTCTGCCCTGACCCACCCATAGGTGGGGACACAGAGTAGTCCAACCCCTAAACTTAGTATAAGTATAGGAACCCAGTCCTTTGGACTTTAGATTATCCCTGGACGAAACTCTGAAACAGAATCCTGGACCTTCGACGCTCTACTCAAGACTAGAGGAAAGAAGAATATCCCTTGGGGTCAAGGAGTGACTCCCCTGCTTGGCAGGCACCAAAGACGCATCTGTCCGGTCTGCATTTCTGAAGCTCCCGTCGGACGCCGAAGTCTTCGCATCACCAGAGGTGGATTCTCAGACTTCCCCGAGGCTACCCTGAGTCCCCAGCAAAGCTGAGGCCTGTAGCTATCGTGGGTAACGTGAGACCATGACCCCTGGACACCAAGCACATTTGCAAGTGCATCCTCTTCTGGGTCTCCCACGAAGTCGTGCTTTGGTCTCCGAGTAGCCCTAGCCTCCAGCACTAACTGCACCGAAGATCATTGGCCTCCACTCCACGAGTGTCCTGTGAGCCAGATCCACGTGCGATGTCTTGAGGCTCCTTCGCGGTCGCTAGCCCGTTGGCTAGTAGCCCTTAACGAAGGCCAATCTTTTTCTTCTTGAGCATCCTGGTTGCTCCAGGCCTGCCCTCACTTACCCTTGCTGGGTGAGTTCCCCAGACCTTGCTGGTCTGCACCATCGACGATCTTCATCTTCATCGAGACTTGCTGTTGCCAAGGCTTATTGGGTCCAATCCGGTCGCCGACACCTCAGCACTCGACAGACATCGTGTACCAGCCCGAATCCTGCTCCTGGTCACCGACAACGCCTCCTGGACCTCGTGGCTGAAGAGTCAAGACGACCGTCAACGCACATGAAGCACTCGACATCGGTGGGCATCTGTCCATCGCCTTCCTGGTCACTGGCTAGTGACCCAGACTCTGTCCCCTCTGCTTTCAGGTTCTTCAGATCTCTGATCCACTCTTGGATCCACCCGGACACTTTCCACTTGGTCGCCAGCAGCACTTTGCAGCAGATCGCCATTCAAATCGACGACGAAACCCGACCCCGAAAGGCACCTATGCACCCGGCTTCCTGGGTGAGGTAACACGAGTACTCCGGTGCTCCCGTGGGTAGAGACTCTTCAAAGTACTAGTTCTCAAAGGGTTTGCTCCAAGTCCTCCTTTAAGTGTCCCTTTCTTTAATTTCCTGATCGCGACTTTCTCCATAGAAGTCAACGGCGTATCGCGGTTGTGTAATTACACTGCACGCGTCCCCCGTGGGTCCCCTGTGTCACTACCTTGGGTGGTTCCTTGTGGTCCAAGCACTTCTAGAGGCTCTAGGCCTAGTGTCTAGTTCAGTCGTGGTTCTTATACCACTTTATTGGTATATGGTTTGAGTACGCCCTAGGGCCCAAACGTGTATTTGTGCTATTACTGTGTTTAAATAACTTATAACTTGTGTACTTCGAACTCTAGCCTCATAAAGAGACTAGAGGGGTGTGTTTAGCAATAAATACATATATTTTGAATATATACCTGGTGTGGTGCTCTTTCATTTGATCACTCAAGAGATTATAGACTGGTAAAACAAGCTGCTTTACAGTCCTTCAAGACTTAGCCTGAAGGCTTCTCTCCATAGCTACCACTAGGATAGCTTTCAATAAGGTTGTCTTTAAGGAGAAGTGTGGCTCAATGGTTAGAGCGGCAGACCCTGATGCAGAGAGCCGGCCCGGGACCAGGGTTCAATTCCCGCCTCGGCGGGTCTTAGGCTCAATTTCCTCGGACCTGATAATTCTCGCCTCGGTGCCTATTCTAATCATGGGTCCCACTCTGCAACTCTGGGCAATAGCTTGCTTAATCTCCACAACGGCCCCACCAGCGCTGGGATGCCTGGCTTCACCTTGGGGGTGCCCAGGAGTGGACATTTCACAGGGAAAAGACAGGAAGGGTTCCACAGCGGTATGCGTACAGCGCCAGGACACCCTAGGGTAACAGTGCGCTTTACAAGTACAAATTTCATTCATTCATTCAACCTATCTCCAATAAGGGGTTGTTTGGACTGGTGCAAGGTGCCCACTATAATTAGTGGACAGCATATGCCAGGCCAACTTCTCACACACAGGTAATACCTAGGTGATTGCATGAGTGCAGGGATAATGTCTGGGCAATTGGAGGAGTGCATGAGTAATGTCTGTGTGATTACATGAGTGCAGGAGTAATGTCTGGGTGGTTGCATGAGTGTAGTGGTAGTGCCTGGGTGATTGGAGGAGTGCATAAGTAGTGCCTGGGTGATTTTATAAGTGCATGGGTGCTGGGTGATTGGAGGAGTGCATAGATACTGCCTGGGTGATTGAAGAAGTGCAAGGGTAGTGCCTGGGTGATTGGAGCAGTGCATAGCTAATGCTTTGGTGATTGCATGAGTGCAGGGGTAATGTGTGGGGTATTAGAAGAGTGCATAGGTAATGCCTGGGTGATTGCATGAGTGTAGGGGTAATGCCTAGGTGATTGCATGAGCGCAGGGGTAATGTCTGGGTGATTGGAAGAGTGCATGAGTAATGTCTGGGTGATTGCATGAGTGCAGGGGTAATGTCTGGGTGGTTGCGTAAGTATAGTGGAAGTGCCTGGGTGATTGGAGGAGTGCATAAGTAGTGCCTGAGTGAATTTATAAGTGCATGGGTACTGTCTGAGTAATTGAAGGAGTGCATGGGTAATGCCTAGGTGATTGCATGAGCGCAGGGGTAATGTCTGGGTGATTGGAGGAGTGCATGAGTAATGTATGGGTGATTGCATGAGTGCAGGGGTAATGTCTAGATGGTTGCATGAGTGTGGTGGTAGTGCCTGGATGATTGGAGGAGTGCATAGGTAGTGTCTGGGTGATTTTATAAGTGCATGGATACAGGCTGAGTGATTAGAGGAGTGCATAGATTCTGCCTGGGTGATTGAAGGAGTACAAGGGTAGTGCCTGGGTGATTGCATGAGTGCAGGGGTAATGTCTGGGGGATTGGAGAAGTGCATAGGTAATACCTGGGTGACTGCATGAGTGTACGGGTAATGCTAGCTGATTGCATGAGTGTAGGGGTAGTGCCTGGGTGATTGGAGGAGTGCATAGGTAGTGTCTGGGTGATATTATAAGTGTATGGGTACTGGCTAGGTGATTAGAGAAGTTCATGGATAGTGCCTGGGTGATTGGAGGAGTGTGGGACTAGTGCCTAACTGTATAGATGAGTGCATGGGTAGTGTTTGAAGGAATGGATGAGTGCAGTAAAAGTGGCTGTAAACATTATTTCACATTATCATGCTTATTACATTATTTCATCTTACCTTATTTACTAATGTAGATACAAAACTCAGTGGAACTATTTTACAGTAGTTTTGTTATAAACTGAATTTAAAATATTTTCAAACTTCACCATTACCTTCTGTAAAAAAGAAGAAGAAAATCTGTTATCGAATATAATATTATAGTTTTAAGAACACAACTTAATTTTAGAATTACATAACATTTTCAGTTTCCCTTTATTGCTGTTCTCAGAATCTACTGAATTTCACCATACACAGTGATTTCAAAGTAGATCATCATACAACAGCAGGGAAAAAAAAAATCAATGCGATGGTAAAAAAAACAAATCAGTGTTGAGCATTATTTAGAACATGTGTAACTATGTGTTTACCTATCTACAGTTTCTAAATTACATTCTTCTACTACATTAAGTCTTTTATTTCTCTCAAGTACATTTTGTAAAATATACACTCTCATTTACATCGCGTATAATATAAAGACCAAATATATAAACTACTCCTTTCAAACACAATTTTCCAAATGCAATATGAATTAGCACAAACAATAATCCAAACACTAATTGTTCACATCTTCCCAATAGGCCGAATAATGTTTCCAAATCCATTTGCATAGAAAATATCCAAAATAACCTCGTTATTTCGTGATCACATCTTCCCAATAGGCCGAATGATGTTTTCAAAACTTTGGCATCAAAAATATCAGATATGAATTTGGTAATTCGCAAGGCAACCTACATTTGAATTCCAAATGGGCATCTTTGCAATGTGTCCATCCTTTATTGCACTTTAAATACACAGTATAGTGTTCAGATGTTGTAGTAGGTCCATCATGGAAAATAATAGCCACTGCTTTAAAAGTTCTTCCTGAAATTGATACTTGACTTGCCACAAAATGTTTAATTTTGGTTTCCAATTTTGTTCCATTTGCTCTACAACGTTGTAGCATTAAAATTACATATTTTCCAAATCTTTCTATTTATAATGTTGACAACATTTCTGATTTACAATGAGAACATTTCATATCTTGATTAGCTGTATTTACTAATTTGTTAAAAGACACTGATTTGCAATCTGGTATCATCAAGTATATGAATTGTTCAGTGTCTATTTCTGTGGTAGAAGAAAATGAACACTCTTCACATTTATGATCCCATCTGTAATTTAGTCCAAATAAATTTTCAATTTCTATTCCCTCATCATCCAATACTCCAAGCATAAACATAAGAAATTCTTGTGTATCTTGTTGTATATTCAATGTAAATTTCAATGAACCAGTACATATATCCAAAAGATGCTGAATGCCAGAAGCAGCATGGAATTTAGTTCTATCAGTTACCAACTTTTGAAAAATATAATGCAGTAAAGAACAGAATCTTTTTCTCGATTTTCCATAATTTCATGATGAAGATTCTCTAGATAAAAGACAACATTCACAATTACATGAACATAGCAGTTGATACCTGAACTATTTTCTAACTGGTATCCTGCAATATCATCAATAGTGTCCATTTTCATTTTCTTTGCAGTTTCATCATTCTCTTGAATTGTTTTCTTTTTTTTGAATCTCAGTAGAATATTTGTCATATTTTCGTTTTGGACACACTACACGTTTCTCATATACGGGATATTCACCTAAGTTAGGAGCATAAAGTATTTTAACCGATTGTACTCTTTTACACAATTTACATCAGCACTAATCTTTTTTTCATCAAAATCAATCAAATACAAACCAGATAATGTTCTTACTCGAGACAATGCAACGTATGCCATACCCTCTTTAAACACTGTACTTCCCATATTTACCAAAGCACTGTCTACACTTAAACCTTGAGATTTATGAATGATTACTGCATATGCTAAAGAAAGAGGAAACTGTTTTCTACGAACATACAAGTCTTTTACAAGCACAAAATGAACAGCATAACATCCAATTTGTTTTACCTCTTCAATCTGATCAAATGTAATCTTAAAAAATTCAATACCATCTCTGTTCTGAAAATTTACAAAATCAACAACTTTTCCCATTGCTCCATTTACTAAACCTTCTTCTACATTCAAATTACGCCGTAAAATTACCTGACAGTTTACACATACATATAAAGTGTTTTCTAAACCTGCAGTCTTAGACAGCGACTTTTCCAAAGAATCCAATTTTGACTGTAATTTCTCTGAGAGAAGAATAGTAACTCCTTCGTGTTCCATTTTATCAATAGCTCCCATTTTCACTATTGGTTGTTTTTCCAATTTCAAAAGTTCTTGATTGAATGTTGAACATTCTTGCAGTGCTGGCATTAGGTAAACTATAGACTTCTTTTCTCCAATTTTCTTGTATATTGTTTCAGGTGATATGTTTTAGTTTGCAAACAAGTTCGTTAAAAGCCGACTTTGTAAAGCTTCTTTACCATGTTTTGTCAAAACACCAATTCTTATATCTTGAAGAATGTTTCCATAATGTTCATCACTTGCTTGTCACATATTCTTAATAAGTTCTTTATATTCAAAATGAGACCAAGGGGTCGATTCCGATTCGGGCCGGAAATTTCTCCGACCGAGCCGGACCCGGAGAGATTTCCGACCGAATCGGACCCGTGCAGTCCGACCGAACGAGTACGATGCGTCCGTATGTGATCGGACTCGAGTCGGTCGGACTCCCATTGAAGTCAATGGGAGCCGGTCGTACAACGCGTACGCGGGCTCCCATTGACTCAATGGGTGCGAGTCGGACAAGTGCGCCCCTACAGCGGGTACGCGGCGAAGCGACTCGCGCCGTACACGCACAGGTAGGGGGACCCATGGGTCCCCCTGTGTGCGACTCGCGCGGCTACGCGTACAGGGGGTCCGACACGGACCCCCAAAGTACGGCTCCGACAGCTCTTTCGAGCCGGAGTGCGCGGCTCGGTCGGACTGCTCGCGGCGCGCATCGTACTTACCCGGCCGGGGAACGTCTCCATTGCGCGGTGCGAGTCGAGTCCGAGCGAGTCGGTCGGAGCGGTTCGAGCCGGGAGCGAGTCGGTCGGAGCGGTCGGGACGCCCGGACGAGTCGGTCGGCGAATTCGCATCGTACTCGCTCGGCCGGACCCGCGTACGGTTCGGTCGGGAAACAGGGCTCCGAATCGGATCCGGTAAAGCCGAATCCGATTCGGAGCCCTACCGGCCGAGATCGGAATCGGCCCCCAAATGTTGACATTTCCAATACTTCCCAAAGATTTCCTGGTGTCTTCATGGACAAGTGTTTTAAAAACAGGTTGCCCTTTCACAGGAGTAAGTTGTAGTAGGTCGCCGAATACAATTACATGTTTTCCTCCAAATAGAACATCATAATCTGTTTTTAAAATCTGTTGCATTCTTAAATGTACAAAGGCAAGTATTAAGTTTGAGACTCACCTCATCAATGATTAGAAGTTTCATTTTCTTCAGTACTCTTGAAACTTCATAACAAGCTTCTCCAGATAGCTTGTGATATTCCAATTTATTTTCATGTTCAACTGGTAGCATGAGTAATCGATGTAACGTAATCCCTTTAATGTTGTGTGCTGCTAATCCAGTTGGAGCTATTACAACAAAAGATAAATGTGATTCAGTAGTTTTTGTAGATAACTGGTCAGAACTTTAATTAAGAAGCTTTTTCCTGTTCCAGCTTGACCACTGATGTACATTCGAATAGGTTTAAATGATGTGCATTGGCATTCTTTTTTTCATGCAGTAATCCATGCTGTATCTGTTGTGTCACTTGCTGATATATTTCTTTTTGTTCAATATTTAGTTTTTCTTCCAAGTTTCCCAACTCAATAATATCCTGTAGTGCTTGTTACATTGCAGTTTCTACTTTATTCATGGCTATTGCTGCTTCATTTTCAATAATTGGTTGTCCTAGTGGATCTTGACTTAGTGGAGCAGAACTTTGACTATAATGAGAAATGTCTCTTGCTATTTCAGCTGCAATAGTAGTTTCTTGTTCAATCTCTTCATTTAACATTTGTAGATAAGTAGGGAAAATTGTGCATTGAATGTTATCTTTATATGCATTAAAAGAATCTTCATAGCAGTCAAAATCTCCAAGTAATTCCACTTCACTACGCCAAGGCTTCAAGAGTTGCAGAAGTGCTAAATAGAAAAATTTCCTTTTATCTGGAGATTCGCAACTGAGTTTTCTGTGGTTAATAAGATTTCCTTTGGCATGTTTTACCAAACATTGATCACATCCAATTACTGCATAGTTTTCTTCATTTATATTTTCTGTAACATTTCTCTTAAAGCTGTAATGTTGCAGTACTTCATAGAGACATATTATTTCCAGATGTGGACTCCTTTTGGGATAGTACGTATCCAACATATTAGTTTTAACAATATCTGTACTTTATGGTTCATTCAATGCTAAGTATTCCATTTCTTGTAGAGATTTCAATACTCGATTTCGTGTTGTAGCAAGACCAAGACTTACCCAAATGATTCCTCTTGATTTTGAATATAAACTGGCAGAGCTCAACCAATCCGAACATTCATAGGATCCAATCTCTCGATGGGAGAGCATTTTCAAAATAAAGCTGTACAATTTGTTTCTAAGAGTCTTCTCTTGTGAAATTTCTTGCCACATTTCTTTCAACTCTGTCTTTTCAGATTTGGTTATATATGACGTAACATAGCGAGCAACAGCAATTAAATTATCTACAACATACTGGATATCCATGTTTGCATTCCACATTGTCAAAATCACTGGATTGTAGTCATTAATATACTTTGAATCTTCAGTTCTTTTTATGTTGTATGTATTCTTCGGAGATTTTCGAGTTATAGTCTGCCTTGCTGCTGACATGAAACTATTGACTCTTCCTTTTGAAAATATTGGACATGGGAATCCAAAACGACATTTTGTATAAAATTTTCCCTTTGACTTGTATTTTCGTCGACAATATTTTCCACATCGATGACTTTGAAACTATAAAACTTTTTGTCTTAAGTTGATTTCTCCTCCTTTTTTTGGAATGGTACAGGTAACATAGTCTTTAATGAAAGATAAAACAGTTTCATCAGAATCGGTTCCAAATTTTGGTGCATTCTTGATCCATAATATCATGTGTATATGAGGAGCACCTCTGGCTTGGTACTCCTTTCTCCAAAAGAAATCAATAACTTCTCCAAGAGGTGGATTATTTTTATTGCAGATAAAAGACATCATAGCTTGAAACCTATGATTAAAATATCTGCACATATTTACAGGATCCAAGGAACACAGTTCTCCAGCTGTCTTCAATTCAATGTCTTTTACATTTGAATTTGCTTCTCGTAGAAATTCAAGTAAATCATCCCATGGCTATTCAGCACAGCTAAGCGTAACAAACCATGTAGGCATACCTAAGTTTCGTAACATACATTTAAGTTCTCTGTGACGACGATACCAATACTCATTAGTACCACGTTGGCACGCCATCGAATTAATTAACTGAGATTCTAAATGATCGTCTCTTTGTTGAACTTTGTCCAATAATTCCTTTGCAGAAACATGTGTAAGATGAACCCCTGTTTTTAATATGTGGTTCACTGCATATGAAAGTCCAGACAAATCACTTTCAAACAGAAGATGAAATATATATTGAATACATTGTCGAAATCTTGGATCTTCTGAGTACAATCTTGACGAACAGTATTCTGAAGCTGGAATCTGTAGTGGTCGTTCATCATATCGTCCACCTTTTCCAGTGGGGAAGAGCTGTGGAAAACAACGAGCTTCTAAACTTTTATCCTATACACTCATAGGAATTCCCTTCGCTTTCTTCATTTGAAATAATTCAATAGTGTTTCCAATCATTTCTTTTAAATGTAAAGGATGTATACTGTAATGTTCATAAATCTCTTCACTTCTGGACTTGTCCACTTTTTCTATTTGGCCAGTTGAAATTTCTGTATCATTTTCTAAACATATTTCCTGTTTTTCCACATTTACAGTTTTATAATAAATATTGTTCTGTACAAGATATAATGTAGCTTTTTGAAGTTTGGTGACATCTACTAACTCTTGCCATATTTTCCGACTCTTTGTTGGTACACCTTTAACTAGAATAACTACAGGCTCAGTTTCCTCTCTCTCTATACCAACAGTTTCAATATTTTTCTTAAAATCTAAAGGTAAGTACACAACTCTTCCTTTCAGACCTCTTTGTAAATCTGTTGGAGGCAGCTTACCTGTTTTAGGCTCCATACGATCTATAGCCTGAAACGGGTGCACAGATTGAATAAGAATGGACTCATATGTATTTAAATCTGCCAGTTCCGGAGGAATAGCTCTCAACTCTAAGTCGTTATGTACTGCTCTAGCTGCATTTTGTTCTCTTCTAATTTGTTGTAGCAATATTTACAAATACATTGATCAGTATCCAACTCAAAACGACCTTCCACCAACAAATAGGCACCAAATTGCTCCCAGTTATCATTGTTTTCCTTTTCACTTTTTAAATACACATCAACATTCCTAGTTTGACTTTTATAGTGAGTACGTCGACAACAAGTACAAACATAGGGGGTCATTATGATGTTGGGCGGATCGCCGCCACCTGTATGGCGGTGGTGATCCGCCTGCCATTTCCGTCCGCCTGCATAACATTTCCCCCGCCATATTACGATGGCGGTGGGGACCCAGGCGGATGGAAAGACTGTCCGCCAGTTTTCCGCCGGTAGGCAATCCGCCCAATTGCCTACCGGGCGGAAAAGGTCTGCAATATGGTGGCAGTGCCTTGCAGGCACCGCCATCCATATTACGATGATGGCGGTCTCATGCCTTTCCATGGCGGAGACTCCGCCATGGAAAGGCATGCAGAGAATGCCTTTGGGGCCCCCAGGTGGTTGGGGGGGTGGGTGGCAGGCACCGCGCGGTGCCTGTCACATTGTGCATGCAAATGCACAACATGCCCTTTTAACATTGTGGCGGGTGCTGAATACAGCACCGCCCGCTACAATGTTAAATATACAGGATGCGACCGCCATGGTGGTGGTCGCATCCTAACACGCACAGCGGGACCGACGCACCTCTTGCGGGCGGTCCCTTTTTCCGTTGCGATGGTGGGCGGACTTTGTCCGCCCGCCATCGTAATGACCCCCATAGTTTGGTTTTTCACATGAAAGTACCTTAAAATTTGTAATTTCTTCTGCAAACTTCTCCATACTAATATCTTCCACCTGTTCTTCAACACCTACACTTATCAAGCTCTCACTTTCTCTACACTCCTCTTGTGAACCAACTAAACAAAACTGTATACCATCACAAAGTTTTTTTTACATCCGATACTGAACCATGCAAAAGAGCTGTGTTCATTTCACTTAAAGATAATGCAGGACTGTTTACGTAGTACAATCTCCTTACTAACTTCCGCATTTCTGAGTGGTGTACTGCCAACATTCTTAAATGATGGAAAGTACTTTCATACACTTTTCTTGAAAGAGAAGCCAGAGAATGACCTTGCAAGTTAGTATATTTTCTTACTTAACCTGGATCTAGTCCTTGTAACATCTTAATCTTCTGTTTAAGACTTTTTTTGGCATATTCTCGTAAAAAAACTCGTAATATGTCAATAGATTCCTGTTGAATACTACAAATACTACTACAATCCCACTTATACACTGAAGCTTGTCTACGTCTCCCTTGAACTTCTTCAGCTATTACTTCTTCCACATTTCTAGGAACCATCTTTTCTTTTTCAATTGGACAACCATTCTTTATCTCGTAACAACGACCACTGGTATCAACTGCATGAACTAATGAATTTTGTTGAAAATAGCTCTCTTTATTAAAAAAAGGCTCAGTACTAGAAGTGTGCTTCCATTCACCCGAAAACATTTTGCAAAAGTTACTTCTATTAACCAGTCTTTTTCTTTTGCTTTTCTCCTTCAAGTGCATTGTTTTATTCAATGTTTTCCTTCTCTTCAATACCAATATAAATAATTTTCTTTTCAATTCAAAAGCTTTTTCTACTACACTTTCAATCTGTTGTTTTTTCTTGTAAGCTGCTGATCTTTTTTTATATTTTTTACATTCTTTCAATACATTTTGTAGTACTCTACTTTTATACATTCTCTTCCTAATTTCTTTATATTCTTTCATCCTTCTTTCAACATGGATTATTTTCCCTTAACTTGATTTTCCATTAATATGTCCTTTTTTCGTTTCCTTGTGATTGGTTGTACAACGTTTCTTTCTCTTTTCCAAATTTTGAAAATTCATTACGTTCTTTCAAAGTCTTTTCACAAATTCTTTAGTTCTCTTACCAGAAGTCTTTTTCTTCAGTGTCACATTTTGAACTTCATCTAATTTCTGCTTTTCTCTTTCCTTTAAATAGTACTTTTTTTCCCTTTTCTTTTGATATTTTCTTGCCATACTCAATCTTTATTACTAATAATGGTGAATATCTGAAAAAAAGGAAAGTTTAAATAGTTTTTAAAAAATAATTTTATATTATTAAAATAATTATATACAAATATTCTTATCTATAAATTAAGAAATATTTTTAATTGCATTGCAAAACTGTGTCAGACACTGCACAATTCCTACAATTAGAAGATATCACAACCTCTACAACAGAATCACAGAGCACAACTAAAGGATTTCTCTACTGCTACCCAAATCAAATGTAAAGTGCAGTCTGTCATGTTTTAATGCCTGCATGGTCTTGTGATTAACGTATGTCTCTACTTGCACATGTATTCTCATATTTGTCATACATTTGAAGATACTTTAAATATAAAACAGAAGTATACATATATTTGTATGCTTCTTTTATTGATGGTGCACTAGCAAAAGGTACAGACTCATGCATGCATGGTTTCAGGAAGATGGTGAGACTTACAGCAGAAACATGTGAAGGGTTGCTGCTTTGTTTTTGGCTATACTCAATACCTAACTATTGCCTCTTTCTGTACCCTTTATCCCTCTTTCTGCACCTCTCTTGCCTCTTTCTGCACTCCTGTTCCTTCTTTCTGCACTACTCTTGCCTCATTCTGCACCCCTCTTGAATGTTTCTGCACCTCTTTTGTCTGTTTCTGCAACTCTCGTGCCTCTTTCTGTACTTTTCTTGCCTCTTTCTGCAGCTATGTTGCTTCTTTCTGAACCTCTTCTGCCTCTTTCTGCATCCCTCTTGCCTCTTTCTGTACCTCTGTTTCTTGTGTGTACACTTCTCTTGCTTCTTCCTCCACCTCTCTTGCTTCTTTCTGTACCCCTGTTGCCTCTTTCTGCACCCTTCTCCCCTCTTTGTGCACCCCTCTTGCCTCTTTCTGCACTTCTTCTGCTTCCTTCTGCATTACTCTTTCCTCCTCCTACAGCCTTCTTGCTTCTTTCTGCATCTCTGTTGTTTCTTTGTGCAATGCTCTTGCTTCTTTCTGTACATCTCGTGTACATTTCTGCACCCCTCTTGCCTACTTCTACACTTCTGTTGGTTCTTTCTGTACTCCTCTTCATTCTTTATGCACCTCTTTTGCCTGTTTCTGAAACTCTCTTGCCATCTTTCTGCATCCCTCTTGCCTCTTTCTGCACCCTTCTTCTCTCTTTCTCCACCTCTCTTGTCTCTTTATGCACCCCTGTTCCCTTTTCCTGCACCTCTCTTGCCTGTTTCTGCAAATCTCATGCCTCTTTCTGTAGCTCTCTTCCCTCCTTTTGCACCTCTGTTGCTTCTTTCTGCATATCTCTTGCAAACGTCTGCATCCCTCTTGCCTACTTCTGCACCTCTATTGGTTCTTTCTGCACTGCTCTTGCTTCTTTATGAACCTCTTTGGCCTCTTTCTGCAACTCTCTTGCCTCTTTATGCACCTCTGTTGCTTCATTTTACACTTTTATTGCCTCTTTCTGCACCCCTCTTGTCTGTTTCTGCACCTCTGTTCATTCTTTCTGCACTGCTATTGCTTCTTTTTGCACCTCTCTTGCAAATTTTGGCACTCCTCTTGCTTCTTTCAGCATACCTCTTTCTTCCTTCTGCACCTCTGTTGGTTCTTTCTACACTACTCTTGCTTCTTTATAGACCCTTCTTCCCTCTTTCTGCACCCTCTTCCCTCTTTCTGTACCTCTCTTGCCTCTTTTTGCACCTCTGTTGCTTATTTCTGCACTCCTCTTGCCTCTTTCTGTACCCCACGTGCCTCTTTCTGCACCTCTCTTGCTTCTTTCTGCACTTCTCTTGCTTCTTTGTGCACTTCTGTTACTCCTTCTGCACCCCTCTTGCCTCTTTCTACATGCTTCTTCCCTCTTTCTGCACTTCTCTTGCCTCTTTCTGCACCCCGTTCTCTTTTTCTGCACCTCTCTTGCCTACTTATGCAACTGTCTTGCCTCTTTCTGCAGTTGTCTTGTCTCCTTCTGCACCTCTGTTGCTTCTTTCTATACCTCTCTTGCAAGTTTTTGCACCTCTCTTGGCTCCTTCTGCACCCCTCTTGCCTCCTTCTGCACCTCTGTTGGTTCTTTCTGCACTGCTCTTGGATCTTACTGCACCTCTTTTGCCTGTTTCTGCAACTCTCTTTCTTCTTTCTGCACCCCCTTGCCTCTTTCTGCATCCGTGTTCCCTCTTTCTGTACTTTTCTTGCCTCTTTCTGCACCCCTCTTGAATGTTTCTGCACCTCTTTTGTCTGTTTCTGCAACTCTCTTGCCTCTTTTTGTACTTCTCTTGCCTCTCTCTGCAGCTCTGTTGCTTCTTTCTGAACCACTTTTACCTCTTTCTGCACCCCTCTTGCCTCTTTCTGCACCGCTGTTGCTTGTTTGTGCACTTCTCTTGCTTCTTTCTGTACCTCTGTTGCTTCTTTCTGTACCCCTGTTGCCTATTTCTGCAACCTTCTTCCCTCTTTGTGCACCTCTGTTGCCTCTTTCTGCACCCCTCTTGCCTCTTTCTGCACTTCTTTTACTTCTTTCTGCACTACTCTTGTCTCCTCCTACAGCCTTCTTGCCTCTTTCTGCATCTCTGTTGTTTCTTTGTGCAATGGTCTTGCTTCTTTCTGCACATCTTGTGTAATTTTATGCACCCCTCTTGCCTACTTCTACACCTCTGTTGGTTCTTTCTGTACTGCTCTTCCTTCTTTATGCACGTCTTTTGTCTGTTTCTGCAACTCTCTTGCCTGTTTCTGCATCCCTCTTACCTCTTTCTGCACATCTGTTGCTTCTTTTTGTACTTCTCTTGCTTCTTTCTGCACCTCTCTTGCTTCTTTTTGCACCCCTCTTGCTTCTTTCTGCACCCTTCTTCTCTCTTTGAAATATGAAGTGCACTCGCTCAATTTTTAAGGTCTTCATGGTCTTCTGATTGAGATATGTATGAACTCGCACATGTATTGTGATATATCTTATACATCTGAACATACTACACATATAAAACACAGGTATACATCTATTTGTATGTTTCTTTGATATATGATGTTACTAACAAAAGGTGCAGACATATGCATGCATGCTTTTAGGAAGATGGTGAAACTTATACCAGAGACATGTGAAGGATTGCTGCTATATATTTGACTAGGCCCAACACCCTATGTAGTCATAGAACGATGAAGCAGCAGCACAAAAGTGAGGTTTAAGGCATATAAGGAGAATAATTAGTTATAACGCTGCTTTGTATGAGTCTGTGGAAACCTACGCTTCAAGAATACAACATCATTTTCATTATCTGCTTCAAATGTGAAGATCAATCTGTCAAGTTTTAAGGTCTGCATGGTGTTGTAACTATGGTATATCTCTACTTGCACATGTATTCTGATACATATTATGCATCTGAAGATGCTAGACATATAAAACACAAGAATACATCTATTTGTATATTACTTTTATATATGATATTGCTAGCAAAAGGTACAGACATATGTATAAATGGTATCTGGAATATGTTAAGACTTATAGCTAAGATATATGATGGGTGTTTCCCAGTGATTACATGACTCCATGGGTAGTTCCTGGGCGATTGTATGTGTGCAAGGGGAGTCTCTGTATTGTTGGAGGAGAGATTGGATACTGATTGACTGGTTGCATAAGTGCAGAGGTACATATTGTGTGCATGGATAAGTGCATGAATAGTCCCTGAATGCATAGATGAGTGTATAAGTAGTGCCTACATGAATGAATGAGTACAACAGTAGTGTCTAGGTGTTTGTATGAGTGCAAGGATAGTGGCTGGGTAACTGGAGAAGAGGATGAATAGTAACTGGCTGATTGCATGAGTGCATAGGTACTGCCTGGGTGAATTGAGGAGTGCAGAGGTAGTGTCCGGGTGATTGGATAAGTGCATAGGTAGTGCCTGGGTGATTGCATGAGTACAGGGATAGTGCCTGAGTTATTGAAAGAGTGCATAGGTAGTGCCTGAGTGATTGCATGAGTGCAGGGGTAGTTCCTGGCTGATTGAAGGACTGCATACATAGGGACTTAGTGCATGGATGAGTGCATCAGTAGTGGCTATGTGATTGCAGACTTACAGGTGAGACATGTGATGGATTGCTGCTTTATATCTGACCACGCCCAACATCCTGAGTAGTAGGAGAATAGTGAAATTGCAGCACAAAAGTGAGGTTTATGACATGGTGTACACCTTTGTACTACAGCTTCACCATTCTGTAACTGATCAGGGTGTTGGGCCTACCCAAATATAAAGCATCAAACCTACACGAGTCTGTTATAAATCTCACCATATTCCTGAAATCATGTATGCATGTGTCTCTACCTTTTACTAGTACTACCATATATAATAGAAACATTTAAATAGAGATATATCTATCTTTTATATATGTAGCATCTTCAGAAGCATAACACATATGAGAATACATATGCAACTAGAGAAATACATCAATCACACGACCATGCAGACATTAAAACTTCACAGACTACACTTAACATTTCAAACAGACACCTAGATTTATGTGACATACTTCAACAAAAGTTTTACATAATCTCTTATAAAGCACCATAATCAGTAATTCCTCACCCAACATATCTTAAACATCACTTTACTGCTCCAGCTGCTTTACCATTCTACTACTACTCAGATGTACAGCCTAGCAAAATACAAAGCAACAACCCTTCACATATCTCTGTTGTAAGTCTCCCCATATTTCAAAAAGCATGGATGCATGTGTCTGTACCTTTCCCTAGTGCCATCATATATAAAAGAAACATACAAATAGATATATACCTGTATTTTATACATCTAGCATCTTCAGATGCATAACACATATGAAAGTACATCTGCAAGTACAGACATACCTCAGTCACAAGATGACGCACACCTTAAAACTTAAGAAGCTGCACTTCTCATTTCAAGTAGAGACCTAAAATCATATGGTGTATTTGAAGCATACCTTTACACAGACAAATATAAACCAGTAACCCATCACATGTCTATGCTGTAAGTCTCACCATCTTCCTAAAAGCATGCATGCATATGTTTGTATGCCGAATAAATGTAAGTCTCTATGTAGATATGGCTCTATTTACTCATGTATTCTGATATGTGTTATCCATCTCAAGATGGTACATGTGTAAAACACAAGTATAAATCTATTTGTATACCTCCTTTATACATGGTGCACTAGCAAAAGATATACACACATGCATGCATGGTTTCAGGAAGATGGTAAGACTTACAGCAGAGACATCTGAAAGATTGCTCCTTTGTTTTTGGCTATGCTCAATACCTAACTACTAGTAGAATGGTAAAGCAGCAGCACCAGAAAAAGTAATTTTTAAGATATGTTGAGTGAAGAATTAGTGATTATGGTACTTTGTAAAACTCTCTGGAAAAGTTCACTTGAAGTGTGCTGAATAAATCTAGGTCTCTCTTTGAAATATGAAGTGCAGTCTCCCAAGTTTTAAGGTCTTCATGATCTTCTGATTGAGATATGTATGTACTTGTACATGTATCATGATATGTCTTATGTATCTGAAGATCCTAGACACATAAAACACAGGTATACATCTATTTGTATGTTTGTTTGATATAGCATGCTACTAGCAAAAGGTACAGACATATGCATGCATGCTTTTAGAAAGATGGTAA
Organism: Calotriton arnoldi; assembly: GCA_963921515.1. Lineage (NCBI taxonomy): Eukaryota > Metazoa > Chordata > Amphibia > Caudata > Salamandridae > Calotriton > Calotriton arnoldi. The sequence continues at coordinate 286,450 of CAWUFW010010569.1, forward strand.
GACTTACAGCAGAAACATCTGAAGGATTGCTGCTTTATATTTCGCTAGGCCCAATACCCTATGTAGTCATAGAATGGTGAAGCAGCAGCACAAAACTGAAGTTTAAGGCATGTTAGGAGATGGATTATTTATTACACTACTTTGTATAAGTCTGGGGAAAGCTAGAGTTCAAATATACCGCATAATTTTCATTATCTGCTTCAAATGTGAAGTACAGTCTGTCAAGTTTTAACATCTGCATGGTGTTGTGACTGACTAAGGTATATCTCTACTTGCACATGTATTCTGATACGTATTATGCATCTAAAGATGCAAGACGTGTAAAATAGAAGTATACATCTATTTGGATATTTCTTTTATATATGATGCTGCTACCAAAAGGTACAGACATATGCATGCATGCTTTCAGGAAGATGGTGAGACTTACAGCTGAGGACATGCAATGGACTGCTGCTTTATATTTGGCTAGGCCCAACACCCTAAGTAGTCGCAGAATGGTGAAGCTGCAGCACAAAAGTGCATGGGTAATGGCTGGGTGATTGCATAACTGCAGAGGTAATGTGTGGGTGATTGAAGGAGTGCAAGGGTAGTGCCTGGATGATTGGAAGACTGCAAGGATAGTGCTTGGGTGTTTGCATGAGTGCAGAGGTAATGCATGCGTGATTGGAGGAGTGCACAGGCAGTGCCTGAGTGATTGAAGGAGTGTATGGGTAATGCCTGGGTGACTGCAAGAGTGCAGGGGTAATGACTGGGTGATTGAAGGAGTGGATGGGTACTGCCTGAGTGATTGAAGGAGTACATGGGTAGTGCCTGGGTTATTGCATGAGTGCATAGGTAGTGTCTGGGTGATTGCATGAGTGCAGAGTTAGTGCCTGAGTGATTCCATGAGTGCATAGGTAGTATCTGGGTGGTTTTATAAGTGTATGGGTACTGGCTGGGTGATTGGAGGAGTGCATGAGTAATGCCTGGGTGATTGCATGAGTGCAGGGGTAGTGCCTGGGTGATTTTATAAGTGCATGAGTACTGCCTGAGTGATTGAAGCAGTGCATGCATAATGCCTGGGTGATTGCATGAGTGCAGGGATAATGCCTGGGTGATTGGAGGACTGCATAGGTAGTGCCTGGGTGATTTTGTAAGTGCATGGGTACTGACTGAGTGATTGAAGCAGTGCATGCATAATGCCTGGGTGATTGCATGAGTGCAGGGATAATGCCTGGGTGATTGAAGGAGTGCATGGGTACTGCCTGGGTGATTGGAGGAGTGCAAGGGTAGTGCATGGGTTATTGCATGACTGCATAGGTAGTGCCTGGGTGATTGCATGAGTGCAGGGGTAGTGCCTGGGTGATTGGAGGAGTGCATAGGTAGTGCCTGGATGATTTTATAACTGCATGGATAGTGCCTGGGTTATTGCATGACTGCATAGGTAGTGCATGGGTGATTGCATGATTGCAGGGATAGTGCCTGGGTGATTGGAGGAGTGCACAGGTAGTGCCTGGGTGATTGTATAACTGCATGGCTAGTGCCTGGCTGATTGAAGGACTGCATACATAGTTCCTCAGTGCATGGATGAGTGCATCAGTAGTGGCTATGTGATTGCAGACTTACAGGTGAGACATGTGATGGATTGCTGCTTTATATTTGACTACGTCCAACATCGTGAGTAGTAGCAGAATAGTGAAATTGCAGCACAAAAGTAGGTTTATGACATGGTGTACACTTTTGTACTACAGCTTCACCATTCTGTAATTACTCAGGGTGTTTGGCCTACCCTAATATAAAGCATCAAACCTACACATGAGTCTGTTATAAATCTCACCATATTCCTGAAAGTATGTTTGCATGTGTCTGTACCTTTTACTAGTACTACCATATATAAAAGAAACATACAAATAGAGATATATCCATGTTTTATACATCTACCATCTTCAGATGCATAACACATATAACAATACATATGCAATTGAAACATACACCAATCACAAGAACATGCACACATTAAAATTTGAGAAACCACACTTCACATTTCAAACAGACACCTACATTTATGCATCACACACAAACTAGCCTAATCACTAATCTGTTTCCTAACATGTCTTAAAACTCACTTTTGTGCTGCTGCATAACCATTCTGCAACTACTTAGAATGTTGGGCCTAGCCAAATATAAAGCAGCAGTCTATTACATGACTCAGCTATAAGTCTCACCATATTCCTGAAAGCATGCAGGCATTTGTGTCTACCTTTTGAAATCATCAATCAAGAAATAAACAAATAAACAAATAGAGTGCACTTTACGTTTGAAAGAGACATCTACATTTCCGTGGTGTATTTCAAGTGTACCTTTCCCCAGACTCATAGAAAGTAGCCTAATCACTAATCCCTCTGCCAACATGTTTTAAAACTCACTTTTGTGCTGCAGCTTCGCCATTCTACGAATATTGGGCCTGGCCAAACATAAAGCAGCAACCTATCAAATGTCTCTTCAATAACTCTAACCATATTCCTAAAAGCATGCATGCTTGTATCTGTACCTAATGCCAAAAGCATAACACATATCAAAATACATGTGCAAGTAGAAACATAACCACACTCACAAGACCATAAAGGCATTAAAACTTGACAGACTACGCTTAACATTTCAAACACACACCTAGATTTAAGCGGGACAGTTCAAGTGAACTTTTACACAGACTCTTATAAAGTACCATAATCAATAATTCCTCTCCCAACATATCTTAAACATCACTTTTCTACTAGTGCTGCTTCACTATTCTACTACTAATCAGGTATTGAGCTTAGCTGACACATATGAAAATGCATCTGCAAGTACAGACATACCACAGTCACAAAACCATGCAGATCAAAAAACTTAAGACGCTGCACTTCTCATTTCAAATAGACACCTAAAATCATGTGATATATTTCAACCATACCTTTCAACAGACTCATGCAAAGTAGCCTAGTCACTAATTCCTCTGCCAACATGTTTTAAACCACAGCTTTGAGCTGCACCTTCACCATTCTGCAACTACTTATGCTATTGGACCTACACACATATAAACTAGGGGTGGGCGGCAAATTCCGTTCCGCTCGCGGAACTTGCGAAATTTCGGCATTTCCACGTTCCGCGCGGAACGCGGAAATGTCGAAACTTCCGCGATCCGCGGCGGAACGGAATTCGGGTGCATGAAGCACTGACAGATTTAATGAAAGCAGGTGCCCGAGTTAAAGCTCAAATTCTGTAACGCATTAATCAGCACAAAAAATTTGTGAGCAAGGTCGAGGCTAAGCAGGAGTGCTTTCTGCCCAGATCTACCGCCAAACATTAGCTGTAATCCCTGATGGAGGTCTTTGCGTCCTTGATTTTCTCGAGCGCAATCCCCGTGTAGGTCCAGTGGCCAGGAGGTTCTTTCACCTCATCTGCTGCTCATATCGTGCTCTGACCCTTTATAAACAAGATGCATGTGAACTCGCATGGATGCCCTGCCCCACATTTACCCAACGCGGTAGCACTTACTGATTAGCCAGTAGAGAGGCTCGAATGTCATCCAAAAACAGTCAGCCGCTTAGGAGCGCCTAGAGGTGCGGCAGCGCAGAGCTACCATGTCAGTCATTCCCCAAAAAGCGGTAGGTGCCTTGGTGAGCCTGGAAGGGCGGGGTTAGCCATCTGTTAAACAGCTCTTTATTTGCAAACAGGTCTGTGACTCTGAAAGATGGCAGCGCGATGGACGGCCATTGACCCTGACACAACCCCGAGGCTGACGTGCCTGGCTCTAGTCGAGGCCTACTTTTCCTAGAACCTCCTTTTGGTGATTTAGAAATGAGTCCTCGGAAAAACAATCTGCCACTACAACGGACATATGGAGCAGGAACCGCCCTTTCCCCACTATGATGGACAGCTTACTCAAAGGACCCCGGCGCCTTTCCGGCGCGGTGGCAAAGTTACAGACACACGAGGTCACTGGAGACAATTCTTCTGGTCCTTTACGCAGCTGTAGTGTAGGAAAGGCACTATACATTTACCCAACGCGGTAGCACTTACTGATTAGCCAGTAGAAAGTACTCCAGTTGAGTAGAGGTAGTGCACAAAACGGTGGCATCTTCGTGGATAAATATGCAGGGCAGGATTCATTCTGGCACAATGCTACGATGCTCCTGTCACAAAAATTTAACCTCAACAGGAAGCACTTACAGATATAAACGGGCGCAGCAAAATCTCCGCGAGCACGCGAAATTCCGCGTGCTCACGGAGATTTCTTGCCGTTTCGCGGAATTTTGCGGAACGCAACTCCGCAAATTCCGCCCACCCCTAATATAAACTAGCAACCCTTCACATGTCTCTGCTGTAAGTCTCACCATATTCCTAAAAGCATGCATGCATATGTCTGCACCTTTTGCTAGCAGCATCATATATAAAAGAAATATACAGATAGATGTATAACTGTGTTTTATACGTCTATCATCTTCACACACATAACACGTACAATAATACATGTGCAAGTTGAGACATACCTCAGTCACAACACCATCCACAGCTTAAAACTTCATAGACTACACTTCAAATTTCAAACAGACACTGAAAATTATGCGGTATATTTGAAATGTAGCTTTCCACACACTCATACAAATTACTCTAATAACTAATATCTCTTCAAACATGTCTCAAACCTCACTTTTGTGCTGCAGCTTTAACATTCTACAACTACTTATAATGTTACACCTAGCCAAATGCAAAGCAGGAACCCTTTACATGTCTCTGCTGTAAGTCTCACCATATCCTGAAAACATGCATGCATATGTCTGTTCCTTTTTCTAGCAGCATCATATATAAAAGAAATATACAAATAGATGCATACATGTGTTTCATACATCTAGCATCTTCAGATACATAACACATATCAGAATACTCATAGTAGAGACTTTCTTCTATCACAACACTATGCACACCTGAAAAATTCACAGAACAAACTTCCAATTTCAACCAAACACCAAAAATTATGTGGCATAGTTCAACTGTACTATAAAAAGTAGCCTAATCACTAATACCTTATGTCAACATCTTTTAAACCACACTTTTGTGCTGCATCTTCACCATTCTACTACTACTCACAGTCTTGAGCCTACCACATACAGAGCAACAACACCTCTTTGTTATACATCATGCACCTTCAAATGTATAACACATATGAAAATACACATACAAGTAGAGACATACTTCAGACACAAGTCCATGCACACCTTAAAACTTGACAGACTGCACTTCCAATTTGAAAGCAACACCTAAAATTATACTGTATACTTCAATTGTACATTTCCATACACTAAAACAAACTACCATAATCACTAATCCATCTTCCAATATACACATATTACTATACAGAATCTATTTCAAACAACATTTAAGTACAATAAAACAAACTACAATACACATCTCTACATTTAATAATATATTTCAAACATCAGTTTTTTAATAATTTTTAAAGTTTAAAAATAAAGCTAATACATAATACACCTCACAAATGTATAACTCACGTTCCAAATTGATTTGTAGAATATGAAATATCAGAAACTCATAAAAGATTTTCTTATGCACTATCAATGTAATGCACCACTCTCAACAAGGTAAAACCAGTAATGGCAAACTTTCCCTCTCTTTCTCCACACAAATAAATGTAGGTAACAAATCACATTGCTTCCTACATAATTTCAAATTGTAAAACACATTTCTATTGGTTAGACATATTAACCCTTACCAACTGACTTCTAAAAGTGCCCAAACTGGTTCTGCAATTTTCTGGAGTCGCAACTCCATCGTGCACCATCGCGATGGAGCCGCAAATCCATACGGGAGTTCAAAACGATATTACTAATAATAATAGCACTATTTTTTAAGAACACACCACTTCTAAACATAGTAGTGACTTGGGAAACCTTACTTTAATAACATATCACTTATATAGAAATTACAATTCCATATTTTAAAACCACAGATAAGATTCAACCCTTCCCCATTTCTGCTTAATCCCAGTTTCCATAGTAACAGTTTCTGCAACATTCAACTGAAGAGGCAGGTCACAAGTTCACCATATTTTCAAGTTCAGCACACAAGGTTGCAAATGCAAACAGCAGGTGTGGTTGACTTTTGCAAAATATTACCTTATTCTATCTACTGTATCTTTCAAAAGTTTTTTAATAACCAATAAGAAACATGCTTTTTAAAGAAAGTAACATGCACCCTATTTTTGAGTGTACAATGTTCATAAACAGACAATCAATTCTCTACTTTTTAAAAAACAGCATCTTGTCCACCATTTTAGATACCTCTCATTCTACCAACTGACTACCTCAGCTACAGACATCTTTTCATTACTTCCAGACATCCCTTCAAGATGCTTACTGAATGGATTGTTGGGCACAGCTATGTTTTCTGGTGCAAAAGGTATGCTGAACACAGAGGTATTGACAAAGACCTAGCTTTGCAAAATGTGGATATTAAATGGATTGCACAGAGAGGATTAACCTTTTTGCATCTCCAACCCACTGACCTCATGATTGTGCACTTTGGTGGCAATGACCTAGGCACATTGACTGGGGTAGATCTGGAAATGCTAATGAAGGACACCTTTGCCCAATTGATGTTGCTTTTACCTCAAACTGTCTTTGTATACTCTAATATATGCCAAAGACAGAAATGGAAGTGGTCAAATCAATTCTGTCCACAGATTGACAAAGCTAGAAAGAATGTCAATAAAACTGTTTCTGCTTACCTCAGGGACCATAGGATGGGCTCCATCTATAACAACAATCTACGTTTTGATATGGATGACATCTACAGAAGTGATGAAGTACACTTCACAGATCATGGGAACAGAGTCTTTCTCAAAAACCTAAAGCTGTGCATCCACACTTACATGTAGCTACAACAAACTCATAATGAAAACAATGGCTCTTTTTAGAGCCACCCTATAACACAATAGTGAATCTACATTTTTTTTACACATGCATATTTTTTTTTAATTTTTGTGGATTCGCGCACCCGTTGCGAATCTGCAAAAGCATGAATTCAATGTACTACAACACAATACACTTTTCAGGTTTAACTATTAATTTTTAATTTGATATATTTTTACTAACTCTATCAATATTAATCTTATCATTAACTACAATCACACTACCTCTTTAAAACAACTTCACAAATACAACACTACCTTCTAAATTATATACTAGTAAATTATTTATTGGAGGTGGATTTGCGAATCCAATGTGACGTTATACGGGGGGCCGCGCTGAGAGCCGTGTTGGGGTCGCGACTCCAAAATTGAGAGAGAAAAAAAACGCCCCACTTCCATTATTCGGTATTCACCCCGGGGACCCCATCCCCCGGGGCATTACCTCTATTATTATTTTTTTTAAATATGGGACGGGGGCCACGTGGCCCCCCTTCAATGGCCCACTATTGCCCCCGGGGACCCCACCCCCAAGGCCTGGCCAGCATTTATTTATTTTTTAAATTTTGGAGGTTGGCCGCGTGGACCCCCTCCTGAGGTCAATATTGGTCCAGGGGACCCCATCCCCCGGGGCATTACCTCTATTATAATTTTTTTTAAATAAGGGACGGGGGCCACGTGGCCCCCCCCTTCCCTGGGCCAATATTGGCCCCGGGGACCCCATCTCCCGCGGCCTGGCCTCAACCTTGGGGACCGCGGGGGAGCCCCAATGCCCCTGCGGTCCCAGCCGGCTCCCTGCCTCCTGCGGGAGCCAGCATTGCTTTTGAACAAGGGGAGCTGCTGACATGCAGCTCCCTTTGTCCAAAAGCAATACTGCTTCGCTTCATGGAAGCGAGAGCAGGTTTCCTGCTCTCGCTTCCATGAAGCAAAGCAGAGTTTGCAATGACAGGGCAGGGGCCGTGCTCCCGCCCTGTCATTGCAAACTGCAATGTCCCAGGGGTGGGCACCCCGGGACATTGCTGGAGCCGGCCCTGGGGGGTGGCAGTCCCCAGGGCCGTGGAGGGCTCCAGAAGGGGGGCCGCGCGGCCCCCCTCCCAACGTGCACATTGCCCCGGGGAGGTGGCAGTCCCCGGGGCTTGGGGGTCCCGTGAGGCCCCCCGCCCATATTTTCGTGAAGCTCTAGGGAGGTGGCAGTCCCCGGGGCTTGGGGAGGCCTGCGAGGCCCCCCCACCCTAAAATAAATAAAGCCCCAGGGACGTGCGATCCCCGGGGCTGTAGAGTGGCTGCATGCCCCTGCATATTATTGATGAAGCCCCAGGGAGGTGGTGGTCCCCGGAGATTGGGGGGCCCGGGAGGCCCCCACCCTAAAATAAATAAAGCCCCGCGGAGATGGCAGACTCCGGGGCTGCATGCCCCTGCACATTATTGATGAAGTCCAGGGGAAGTAGTGGTCCCCGGGGCTGCAGGGGCCCCCGCGTGCCCCACTAATTAATTAGACATTGCCCCCGGGACCTGGCCCACCTTGGGGCCTAAAAAAATGAAGCATTTTTTTTTATTTTTTCGGCCGGATTCGCGCACCCAGCGTGACTTCCACCGAGCGTTTAAAAAAAAATCTTTTTTGGGCCCTGACCAGGCCTAGGGGCGTCAGGGTGTTTCTACCCTGCCCCCTTTCCTTCATTTTTAACATTTCTTTACCTTTTTCCTTGTGACTCGGTTCAACCGAGTCACAAAATGGCTGCCAATACATTTTGGTTTGGAGTGTTGGCAGCCAATCAGAATAAAGCTAGTGCTCGTGAGGGTTCGCGAATCCTCCTCGGCCACCAGATATCAATATTTTTTGTTTTTGAATTTCTCAGGAACTACTGAATGGATTTACACCATTTCATAAAAGCATGCTTTCTGAACCAAGACCTACCTTTTTGCTAAATTTGGTGTAATTCGGTTCAGTAGTTCGGGCTGTAGCTTTGTCTAAATATTCCCATGGAAATTAACATGGAGAAAATGCGTTTTGGGACCCCCCTTTTTTCTCGGCCACCGCTTGACAAAACACCCCGAAGTTTTCAAGACAGGAGCTGACAGGAGCGCCCCATTAGTATTGAACATTTTGCGAAAATTCATCAAACGGCGCCAAAGATATTGGCAAATTAAAAAACACTTTTCCTATGGAAACTAGGTCCTAACTATAACTACCTACTGGCATATATATATATGCAAACTCGGCGATGCAGCGAGCGCAAGGTAAATAGTTTTATTTATTTATTTACTTCCTTTACTCCTGGCCGTCGTATGTCCGACTCCACTACCCCCCCCACCCTGCCCCTCCCCTGCCCCGTCCCACCGCCCTGCAGCACTCCCTCTGCGAGCTGCCACTGATCTCTTTATTACAGCCCTTTTGTTGTTGTTTTTCCCTATGCTGCAATAAGTACGGGCTGTAATGATCTGTTCTCCTGTCTTTATATACATATATATACACACACACATATGTATATTCACTGAAGAGAACAAAGGTTACAGACATCTCAAATGACATCACTGATTACATCATTCCGTGACTGTGAGAGTTTTTAAAAAGTGAGTGTTACTCTCAGTGAATGTATGTGTGAGTGACTGGTTGTGTGAATGTCTGTATCAGTCTGTCAGTTGGTACCTAAGTGGCTGAATGGGTGTGTGAGTAGATATGTGAGTGGCTGTATGGGCGAGTGATTGGTTGTCTGAGTACCTGTATGGTAGTCTGAGTGTCTGTGTGGGTGGGTGAGAGGGTGTGTGACTGCCTGTATGGATGAGTGAGAGGGTGTCAGTATCTGTATAGGTTTGTGAGTGTATGTGTAAGGGTATGTATGCTTGAGTGAGTGTGTGTATGGCTGTGAGGGTGAGTAAGTAGATGTGTCAGTGGTATATGGGTAAGTAACTGGGTATGTGAAAGACAGTATAGGTGAGTGATGGGGTATATAAGTGACTGTATGGGTGAGTGAGTGAATGTGAGAGTGGCTATATGGGTGAGTGTGTGCTTGTGTCAGTGACTGTATAGGTGAGTGAGTACATGCTAGTATCTGTATGTGTAAGTGAGTGGGTGTGTGTGTATCTGTATGGGTTAGTAAGTGGCTGTGTGATTGACTGTATGGGTAAGTGACTAGGTGTGTCAATAGCTCTATGGGTGACTGACTCAGCTTGTGAGTTGCTCTAACTGTGTATGAGTGGATATGTCTGTGGCTGTATTGGTGAGTGAGTGGGTATAGGAGTGGCTGTATGGGTGAGTGAGTGGATGTGTGTGTGGACCTATGAAACAGTTAGTGGATGTGTAAGTACTGGTATGGGTATGTGAATGGGTTTGTGAATGGTTGTGTAGGAGTAGGAGTGGGTGTATGAACAGTGCTATGGGGGTGTGAGTGGGTACATCAGTGAGTCTGTGAATGATGTCATGAGTGATGTCAATTGAGATGTCATCAATGATATCATCAGTGATGTCACTGACCATGTCATGAGTAATGTAATATCTGCGGTCATAAGCAGTGCATTGTGGGGGCACAAGTTATAGTTAGCTCAGCTAACTATAACTGCTGAATTTCACTTGTTTTGTACGACTGAAACCCGAATCTAACTATAACATCCCTGCAACCTTTGGTTTTCTTCAATTAATTTCTAAGGTTTTTTTTATTCCATTTCCGAACTATAATGCCCCTGTAACCTTTGTTTTTTTCAGTGCATTTCAAAGGTTTTTTGAAATGCTAATTCCTAACTATAATGCCCCTGTAAGTTTTGTTTTTTTCAGTGAATTTCTATGTTTTTTTATCTAGTAGTCACATTTGCAGTGTGGAGAAGAAAGGGGCCGGGGACTCCGACCAGCTCTCAGCAATCCTGCTGTCTGGGACTTATTGGAGGTAACAGAAGGGGTTCCTGGCCCCCAAGGACACTCAGCATCCACAGGGACTTCATCCCTCAACTAGCAGTGCACCAGGAGGCACATTTGCAGAGTGATGGAGAAAGGGGGTGTGGCCTCAGAAGACCTCTCAGCAATCCCATTGTGTGGGACTTACTGAAGGTAATAGGAGGTCTTGTTGACCCCCAAGGACCCTCAGCATTCATGGGGGCTTCATACCCCAACCAACAGTGCACCAGGAGGTACGTTCTTAGAGTGGTGAAAAAAGGGGGGCCTCTGGTGATTTATATTTTTTTCATTTATTCAGGGAGGGGCCGGCATGACCACCCTTCCCTGCCAATTTTGGCCCCGGGGACCCCATCCCCCGAGGTCAGGCCTATTTTGATTAGCGGAGGAGGGCCATGCTGCCCCCCTCCCCAGGCTGATTTCAGCCCCCGGGACCCAATCCCCTAGGGCCTGCCCTGTTTTGTTTTAATTAAAAAAAATAAAAAATAAAGGGAGGAAGGGCCATGCAGACCCCACTCCCGGGCTGATTTCAGCCTCGGGGACCCCCATCCCCGGGGCCCGGCCTCTAGTCTGGCTGCCTTGGTCACACCCAGGGCACCCAGACACTTTGGGTCCGATTCCAATGTCGTTCGGAAGGCCTCTGAATCGGACTTGGCTTCACCGGATCTGATTCGTAGCACTTGTTTACTACCGAATCGTGCACAAGTCCAAACGACCAAATACGATGCGAAGATCGCGTAAGCGCCGAACAAATCGTTTCCGGACCCGAACCGCTCCGTATGTCTCATTTGTAGACGAATCGTGCCGCGCAATGGAGCTGATTTCCGACCGAGCGAGTACGATGCACGATTCAGACAGCCGCTTCGCCTCGTGCTGCGCTACATTGACGATTTATTTATCATATGGGATGGAAGCAAGGAGGACTTCGCAGAATATTTTGAGGTTCTAAATAACACGGAGACCAATCTACACTTTACTTACAACATAAGTGAGGAGAGAATCATTTTCTTAGATACTGAAATATATATTCATGAAAATCAAGTCCATACGACACTACACCGCAAGAGTACGGCAACAAATGCCATCTTACATGCCGAAAGTTTCCATCAACCGAGCACAATTAACAGCATTCCATTCGGAGAATTCTTAAGGATACGGAGAATCTGCTCCAAAGAAGAAGAATGGCAAACAAACAGCCTCGCAACAAGTGCAAGATTCAAGCAGCGAAAATATAGGTCTAAAGTGATACATGCCTGCCGACAAAAAACGGAAAAATTAATGAGATCAGAACTGATTAAAGTTAAAAATCAACCACAGGAACAAGAGGGAAATAATCATGAAATTCATCTAATAACGACATTTTCCACAGAAAACAAACAAATTAGTAAAATACTGCGAAAAAACTGGAACATATTACAGTTAGACCCTACGGTTGCAAGGATAGTAGGAGACTCTCCCAAGCTGACATACCGAAGAGCAAATAATTTAAAAGATCAATTAGTTCACAGTCATTTTGTAAATACAAGACCGAAAAATTGGCTTAAAGCAACTGGATTTTACAAATGCACGAACTGTAAAGTTTGCACAATTGCTAAAAACATTAAAGAGATCGAAATGGCCAACAAAAGAATATGGAAAATAAACCAACTTATCACATGTAGGAGTCAATTTGTAATTTACATAATTGAATGCCCATGCACATTAAAATACGTGGGCAGTACCATCTGTGAATTAAAAACGTATCCTTGAACATGTAAGGGCAACGATTAACACTGACAGAAGCAATGCCATTGCTAAACACATGGAAAAAGAACATGGAAGCAATTGGAAAGAGTTAAGATTCTACGCAGTTGAACAAGTGGAACTGAATACTAGGGGCGGTAACCGAGAGAGGATTCTGAGACAAAAAGAATCTAAACATATTTTAAACTTCCGAAGCTTGACCCCTATGGGATTGAACCAAGATGAAGAGTTAAATTCGCACTTGTAAAAACCTGAGGTCTTAGACTTCTAATGAGACTGACACATTTTTTTAAGATTGATTGGAACCATATATAATGTAATGTCACAGAAATTATACATGTATTTCTTCACTTAACTTCCCCTTTATCACTTTTTATCTATCCCTTTATTTTCCTTTTTATAATCATAAAATATTGAATAATAATTGGTAGTAAATTGCCTTGAAAGTTTGGAACACTAGTTGTATATTTTTGATGGTGTTGTAAGGCACCTCCTCAATTTGTGGAATCAGCAGTAATTTAATGAGCGGGATCTAACAGGGTACGGTAATTCATATGAGGACAGAGCTTGCCCACCAGAGGGCAAATAGTAGGCATAGGAATTTTTCAGTGTATCTTGTGTGCAAATTGTTTTGGTTAGATTGGTTAATGTAAAGAAAATAGCCTTATTCAATTTGAGCCCACTGGAGGGCTGAACATAAGCAGTCAGTAAATAGAAAAGTTCCTGCCTAAAAGATTAACATCTATCTAGTAATACCATATAGATTATAACAGGCAAAAATAAGTATACTGATTTCTTACGATGAAAATATAATAGTGTAAAAAGACATGATTAATAAGATGAATGTGTTGATTTAAAGTAATGCGTAAAAATGTTCTTTTTAAATGGTTTTACATTGACAGCAAATGGATTGTATTTGAGGAAAAAACTGCAAATACCACAATGCAAAGCGAGACAATACAGGATGTGATGTCAACCTGTTTAAATAGAATGTGGAAATGCCGCTTTTTGTGTTGTTTTGTCCCCGTGAGCAAGGTCTCGGCTGAGACCGAAACGCGTAGGGGTTGCTGGCATGCTGTAAATAAACACCCCATGGAAAAAGTATAACAGATTGGACTAAATTATTGTGGAAAACTGTGAGTGCGGGAAGAATCCCGGTTTCGGGGATTTTGGTTGAATATATATATATATATATATATATATATATATATATATATATATATATATATATATATATATATATATATATTCACTGAAAAAACCGTAGGTTTCAGACATGTTATAGTTAGGAATTAGCATTTAAAAAACCTTTGAAATTCACTGAAAAAACCATAGGTTTCAGATATGTTATAGTTAGAAATTAGCATTTAAAAAACCTTTGAAATTCACTGAAAAAACCATAGGTTTTAGGGACAGTTATAGTTAGTTGGACATTTCACTCGTACAAAACCATAGAAATTCCCCCATTATAGTTAGTTCAGGTAACTATAACTCGCGCCCCACAATGCACTGCTGATGACGTCACATATTACATCACTCATGACATGGTCAGTGACATCACTGATGACATCACTGATGACATCTCAAATGACATCACTGATGACATCACTGATGACATCATCCATGTGAGAATTTAATGCATCTTCTCACACCCTAATATAAGTTTTGATACACCCACTCTAAATTACAGACTGCCATTCTCAAAACCATAGACACTCCAACACCAAAAACTACATACCCACTCACTGATTCTTAGGTCTACACACACACATCCACTCACTCACCTGTACAGTCACTTATACTTACAGTCACTGACCATGTCATGAGTGATGTAATATGTGACGTCATCAGCAGTGCATTGCGGGGCGCGAGTTATAGTTACCTGAACTAACTATAACGGGGGAATTTCTATGGTTTTGTACGAGTGAAATGTCCAACTAACTATAACTGTCCCTAAAACCTATGGTTTTTTCAGTGAATTTCAAAGGTTTTTAAATGCTAATTTCTAACTATAACATATCTGAAACCTATGGTTTTTTCAGTGAATTTCAAAGGTTTTTTAAATGCTAATTCCTAACTATAACATGTCTGAAACCTACGGTTTTTTCAGTGAATTTCAAAGGTTTTGTAAATGACAATTTTTAAATGTATTAATTGTTATATTAATTTTTTCATACTAATTTACTACATTTTTAGAAACAATTATTTTTTACATATTTTATTTTTTAAATTACATTGTAATTACATTATACATTACATTACAAAAAATACTTTCTCAGAATGAATTACTTTAGTTTAAATACTTTGCACATAGGCAATAGACTTTTAAGTACAGTAGTTACAGTTGTTGCAATGGGCAACACATTTTCAAACACAATGCAACATTGAGCTCAATGTGAATTTCTAGTTAAATGCAATTAGTTACTTTATGGATTACTTTTCTAACCACAGGACTGGATCCTAGATTCAGTCCTGTTACATCTCCTGTAAACAGTTGAGTAAAAGCGTTTTGGTTACAGTCGTGATTTTTAAGGAATATTATTGTATTTTAAAAGTTGACACTTAGAAACTTTTTCTCATAGAATCACCAATGTTATCCTATGGAAGGAAATTCACTTAGCAGGTAAAAACTGTTATCATTACTTTTTCTTACTCAGTGTTGGATCCTGGATCCAGCACTGGTGCATCTCCTGTAAACAGTTGAAAGAATGCGTTTAAGTCATACAGGCGATTTTTAAGGAATATTTGTAGTTTGTGAAAATCGACACTTTGAAACTTTTCTGCTGAAAACCAGACAATGGATTCCTATGGAAGAAAATATAAGTTACTGGTAAGTACGGTTAAAATTACTTTTCAGGACCAGTACTGGGCTGAAAGATACAGCACTGAGGTCTCTCCTTATAACAGGTGAGTAAATCGGAATTCGTATTTCGGCTGATTTTAGAGGAATATTTGTATGTTTCAAAAATCGACACAGAAACTTTTTCAGCAAAAAGCAGGCAATGATATCCTATGGAAGGAAATTCAAGTTACTGGTAAGTACGGTTAAAATTACTTTTGAGGATCAGTAATGGGCTGAAGGATGCAGCACTGAGGACTCTCCTGATAACAGGTGAGTAAATCGGAATTCGTATTTCGGCTGATTTTAGAGGAATATTATAAAGTTCCAAAACTCCACACTTAGAAGAATTTCCAAGTGAAACCAGTCAATGTTAGCCTATGGAAGGAAATTCAAGTTACTGGTAAGTACGGTTAAAATTACTTTTCAGGACCAGTACTGGGCTGAAAGATGCAGCACTGAGGTCTCTCCTGATAACAGGTGAGTAAATCGAAATTCGTATTTCGGCTGATTTTAGAGGAATATTTGTATGTTTCAAAAATCAACACTTAGAAACTTTTTCAGCAAAAAGTAGGCAATGATATCCTATGGAAGGAAATTCAAGTTACTGGTAAGTACGGTTAAAATTACTTTTGAGGATCAGTACTGGGCTGAAAGATGCAGCACTGAGGTCTCTCCTGATAACAGGTGAGTAAATCGGAATTCGTATTTCGGCTGATTTTAGAGGAATATTTTAAAGTTCCAAAACTCCACACTTAGAAGAATTTCCAAGTGAAACCAGTCAATGTTAGCCTATGGAAGGAAATTCAAGTTACTGGTAAGTACGGTTAAAATTACTTTTCAGGACCAGTACTGGGCTGAAAGATACAGCACTCAGGTCTCTCCTGATAACAGGTGAGTAAATCGGAATTCGTATTTCGGCTGATTTTAGAGGAATATTTTAAAGTTCCAAAACTCCACACTTAGAAGAATTTCCAAGTGAAACCAGTCAATGTTAGCCTATGGAAGGAAATTCAAGTTACTGTTAAGTACGGTTAAAATTACTTTTCAGGACCAGTACTGGGCTGAAAGATACAGCACTGAGGTCTCTCCTGATAACAGGTGAGTAAATCGGAATTCGTAGTTCGGCAGATTTTAGAGGAATATTTGCACAATGGTGAAGGGAGGGGCGGGGCCTGAGGTGACATCTGTGCAAACGCGCCCCGTGGTGCGTTTTAAGTTGGGGGATTAAGTCCCCTTGAATCATGAGGGTCCCTACGGGCCAACTAGCCCACCAGGAACATCCAGTATGCGCCAGGGGCTGCGTTGCAGAGATGTGTAGAGAGGCCACACCCCTTTACACCTCTCTGCAACGCAGCTCTGTGGCGCTTTCTGGATGTACCTGTTGGGATAGTTGGCCCTCAGAGACCCTCAGGATTGAAGGGATTTAATTCCCATCTTAAAACGCGCCACGGGGCCTGTTTGCACACATGTCACCTGAAGCCCCGCCCCTCCCTTCACCACTGTGCAAACGCGCCCCGTGGCGCGTTTTAAGTCGGGGGATTAACTCCCCTTGAATCCTGAGGGTCCCTGGGGTGCAACTAGCCCACCAGCTACCTCCATTAAGCGCCACAGAGCTGCGTTGCAGAGAGGTGTAAAAGGGCGTGGCCTCTGTACACCTCTCTGCAAGGCAGCCCCTAGCGCATACTGGAAGGTTCCTGGTGGGCTAGTTGCCCCAGGGACCCCAGTATGAAGGGGAATTACTTCCCATCTGCAAACGCGCCAGGGCGCGTTTGCAGAGTGGTGAAGGAAGGGGCGGGGCCTGCGGGCCCGATCGTTTTTTTTTTTTTTCCTGAAGGGGGCTGTGTGGCCCCCTTCCTTTCCTATTTTTAGGCCCTGGGGACCCCATCCCCCAGGGCCTTACCTACTCTTTTAAATTAAAATAAAAATAAAAAAACGGGAAGGGGCCGCGTGGCCCCCTTCCTGGGCCTGTATTGGCCCCGGGGACCCCATCCCCGGGGCATGGCCTCGATTTTTATATTTTTATTTGGAGGGGGCTGCGTGGCCCCCTCCTCAGGCCATTAAGGCCCCGGGGACCCCATCCCCGGGGCCGGCCTTGACATTATTTATTTATTTTTTTAAACTTTGGGGAGGGGGCTGCGTGGCCCCCTCCCGAGCACTATGGCCCCGGGGACCCCATCCCCGGGGCCTGGCCTCACGTTGGAGACTGTGGGGGGTCCCCAATCCCCCACAGTCCCAGCCGGCTCCCCGCCTCCTGCGGAAGCCGGCATTGCTTTTCCACATGGGGAGCAGCTAACATGCTGCTCCCCATGTGGAAAAGCAGTGGTTTGCATTTTGAAAGAGAGGCAGGTTTCCTGCTCTCTCTTTCAAATGCAAACCAAGATTTGCTATTACAGGACGGGAGCCGCGAGGCTCCGTCCTGTCATAGCAACAGCAGTGTCCCGGGGGTAGGCACCCCGGGACACTGCAGGAACCGACCCTGGGGGTGGCGGTCCCCAGGGCCATCAAGGGCTCCAGGAGGGGGCCGCGCGGCCCCCTCCCATTCAGTGCACAGCCCGGGGAGGTGGTGGTCCCGGGGCTTGGGGGTCCGTAACGGACCCCCATATTTAAATGTTTAGTGCCCCGGGAGGTGGTGGTCCCGGGGCGTGTGGGGGGCTGGAGCCCCCACACAGGTCTTTAATTTAAAAAAGAAGCCCCGGGGAGGTGGTGGTCCCCGGGGCTGCGGAGGGCTCAGAGCCCTCCCGCACCATTTGTAAAAGAAAGCCCCGGGGGTGGCAGTCCCGGGGCTTGGAGGCCCTTTGAGGCCCCCATACATAAGTTGAACACCTCCCACCATGCCCCCGGGACTTGGGCCACCCGGGGCAAAATGCAATCGAAGCGCGGGAGACCGCGCTCGATTTTGCCCAGGGGTTCCTTGTGGGACCCCTAGCAGACCTAGGGGTCAGGGTGTTTCTACCCTGCCCCCTTTGTGCGCTTTGCGCACTTGTTTCTGTCCCTCGGTTCTACCGAGGGACAAAATGGCTGCCAACACTTCCTGATTTGGAGTGTTGACAGCCAATTAGCATGCAGCTCGTGATCGGGAGGGTGCGCGAATCCGACGCGACCATAGATATATATGTACTTTTACTTTTGATTTTCTCAGCAACTACTGAACGGATTTACACCATTTAACAAAAGGGTTCTTTCTGAACCAAGAACTACCTCTTTGCCAAATTTGGTGTAATTCCGTTCAGCAGTTCGAGCTGTAGCCGTGTCTAAAGTTTCCTATGGAAAATTGCATGGGGAAAACGCGTTTTGGGACCCCCTTTTTCTCGGCCCCCGCTTGACGAATCCCCCGAGACTTTCAGGGTAGGAGCGGACCGGAGCGCCCCACAAAGTTTGAAAATTTTGCGAAGATACGTCAACCGGCAAGAGAGTTATTTCAAATAGAATGTCGCGGATTTCCTATGGATAATAGGTTGTAACTATAACTATCTACTGGCGACCGCCAGTAGATAATATATATATATATATATATATATATATATATATATATATATATATATATATATATATATATATCTCTCTACAAAGATCCAAGACTTCGAAGACGCACTCCTAGCAGTTGTAAAGCAGGCAGCTTTAATAACATTGAGAACAGAGCACGACCCACTGAGGGTCCTTGCACGCATTTAAAGACTGATTGGAGCTAGAGTATTTTCCATGCTCTCGCTTCCATGAAGCGAAGCAGAGTTTGCTATGGCATGGTGGAAGCAGTGCTCTCGCCATGCCATACAAACTGCAATGTCTCGGGGGTAGGCACCCCGGGACAATGCTGCAGCCGACCTTGGGGGGAGGCAGTCCCCAAGGCCATGGAGGGCTCCTGGAGGGGAGCCACGCAGTCCCCCTCCCATCTACATTGTTGCCCCGTGGAGGTGGTGGTCCTCAGGGCTGGGGGTCTGAGGACCACCACCTCCACGGGGCAACAATGTAGATGGTGGTGGTGGTGGTGGTGGTGGTCCTCAGGGCTGGGGGTCTGCAATGGACCCCCTCCTTTACTTGATTTGTGCCCCGGGGAGGTGGTGGTTCCTGGGGCTATGGGGGGGCTGGATGGCCCCCCGCATTACATTAAATTAGCCCTGGGGAGGTGACGGTCCCCAGGGCTCCATAGTGAGGCTGGAGCCCCCCACTCATCTTTTGAATTTGTGCCCCCAGGAGGTGGCGGTCCCCGGGGCTGGGGGGCCATGCAGCCCCCTGCATGTAACATAATTAGCCCCCTGGGAGGTTGCGGTCACCGGAGCTGTGTGGGGGGCAGAACCCCCCATGCATTTTTTTATGAGCAGTCCCCAGGGCTGCGAGGGCCCGCGCGGATCCCCGCATGTATTTTAATCATTGTCCCTGGGACCTGGCCTACCCGGGGGCCTAATTGAACGAAGCGCGGGAGCCCGCACTTTGTTTTTTTTATTTTCTGCCTGATTTGCATATCCAACGCGAATCCTGATGAAAACTTTAAAAAATGCTTTTTTGGGACCTGGGGGTCCCTCTTGGACCCCTGAGCAGGCCTAGGGGGTCAGGGTGCTTCTACTCTGCTCCCTTTTCTTGTTTCTTAAGCTTTTTTGACCTTTTATCTTGTGACTCGGATCAACCGAGTCACAAGATGGCTGCCAAAACTTCCTGGTTTGAAGTGTTGGCAGCCAATCAGATCTCAGGCACGAGATCGGGAGGGTTCGCAGATCCTCTGTGGCCATATTTGTATATCTGACAAATGTTTACATTTCTCAGGAAGTACTGAAAGGATTTACACCATTTAACAAAAAGAGTGCACTCTGGACAAAGAGCTACCTTTTTGCCAAATTTGGTATAATTCCGTTCACCAGTTCGGGCTGTAGCTGTGTCAACAATTTCCTGTGGAAATTAACATGGAGAAAAAATGTCTTTGGACCCCCCTTTTTCTCTGCTACTGCTTGACGGATCACTCTGAAATTTTCAAGACAGCAGCTGACATGACCCCCCCTATTAGATTTGAAAATTTCATGAAGATTCATCAAACGGCGCCAAAGTTATTGGCAAATCAAAAAACAGTTACCCTATGGAAACTAGGTCCTAACTATAACTACCTACTGGTGACCGCAATATGTGAGTGAGTATGAGTTAGTATTCATATGAATAAGTGAGTTGGTTTGTGTATAACTGTATAGGTGAGTAAATGGCTGTATGATTGACTCTGTAGGTGAGTGAATAGGTATGTGAGTAGCTCTATGAATGACTGAATGTGTGTGAGTGGCTGTATGGGCATATGAGTGGATGTATTAGTGAGTGAGTTGTATAATTGGCTGTATTGGTGTCTGGGTGAATGGGCATGTAAGTACTGGCTTGGGTGTGTCAATGGTTTTGAGAATGCTAGTGTAGAAGTCAGTGTGGGTGTATGAAAGATTATATTGGAGTGTGAGTGGATGAATCAGAGATTCTGTGGATCTTGTCATCAGTGATGTTATCAGTGATGGCATTTGAGATGTCATGAGTGATGTAATCAGTGATGCCACTGACCATGTCATGAGTGATGTAATATGTGAGGTCATAAGCAGTGCATTGCGGGAGTTTAGCTGTTTAGTAACATATTGGTTTAACTTTATTTTAACAACACATTTATAAAAAACAATAGTTTCATAAAATCACTCAACATCTGAACTCATGATTAGATCATAACTACTAAACACCCATCAAACTACCCATTGTGATATAAACTCATGGGGAATTAAAAACTGCTGCAAAACTAGTGCAATGCACAATCTGCAAATATCACATGACCGGAAAGTAAGGAATATCATTGGATAATATACTTTTCAGTAAAATGAATGCAAAGTATACACCCACTCCTCCTTCTTGAATCTCATTTTCCAGAACTTTATTGTGAGCAGGTTGTAGATTTTGGCTGGAGACTTTTTCTGGACTTATGTGGGACGATGTTCATGTTATATCATCTTAAAACTTATCATAGAAAACGTCTCCATTGCCGATCAAGCAGAGGGAAGCCGGAGGATCATCTACATCAGTGGCAGCAGCAACAATTCTTAGCCAGAAAGTCCCTTCAGAGGTACAGACTACTACAACAGATATGGATCCAGAGTTTTCAAGAATGGCCACGTATTGCAAGCAGTGTAGTGTTGTTATAAGAGCTGGTGAGGAAGTGTGTTACAGCTATTCGCAATGCTGCCAAAAATCATGCATGCTAATTTTTCCCCTCTTATATTTTTGTACATTTCATAAGATGAGTTCATAGTGTGCAGCAAAAAGCAATGCAAAGCTGAAGGACCCTCAACTTTAATAACAGCCACAACAACACCGAAGCAGAGAGTCCATTCAAAGGTTCAATCTCAACTTCAAGATTTGGCACCACAGTTTTCCTCAATGGCATCATACTGCATGGATTGTGGAGTTGTAGTGAGTAATGGAGAACAACCCATAACGGCCCTTGGCAATGCTTCAAAGAATAATAAATGTTGATATTTGTTTTATTTTTGGCCCTTCATAGTTTTTCTACATTAGCAGGCATTATTTTATCTTACAAAATGGGTATCCAATATCTATGTGTTGTTCATTTCATTATCTTCTAATTTATTCTGACGCTACTTACATATAACTTGCCGTATAGACAAGTTAAACTGACCCCGCTACAAATAAATACACAGGTAACTTTTGCCAGTTATCATTATTTACTTTTTAACTTTTTAAATATAAGTCAACAGTCTGTCTTTAAATCTTCTAGTAAGTGCATCGAAAACATATACAAACATACTCTGTTTTTTTAGACAACACTTTGTTAAATTTTGTAATCTCTTCTTTAAATCTATCAACTATAATATGTGTCCTGTTCTGCAACTCCTCCTCTTAACAACTAGGCCTGGGCGGTGAACTTTCGTTCCGTTCGCGGAGTTTGCGGAGTTTTCTGCACTCCGCACTCCGCGGAGCTCGCGGAGTGCAGAAAACTCCGCTTTGCGATGTGCAGCAGAGTTTTTTCCCCGCTCGCGATCGTGAACGGTAAGTTTGCGAGCGCGAGCTGCCGCTCGGGTAGAATTTCTACCCGAGCGGCAGGAATACCACCACAAACTGCAGTTCGTACTGCACTCCGCCACTCGCGGAACTTCGCGGAGCTTTTTTGTAACTTCACGTAGTTCCGCGTAGCAAAACTCCACGAACTACGCCCAGGCCTGTTAACAACTCTTCATTTTCACAAGACTCCTGCTCAGGACCAAAGAAACGAAACTGCACATCACCAGAAATCTTTTCTACGTCTGCCACACTACCATGCAAAAGTGCTCTATTCATTTCGCCTAAACATAAAGCAGGAGTTTTCACATAGAGCAGTCTCCTAACTAAAGTTCGCATTGTTTAGTAGTATAACTTATTTTGTGTTTTAAACTTTGCCTTGGAAAGATACGCAGGAATTTTCTTAATATATCATTGGATTGCAGTCTAATACTACTACAATTCCATTTGCATACGTGAACCTGACTACGCCTTCCTTGTACATCTTCTGCAGTAACTTCTTCTACATTTCTAGGTACTATCACCTCTTTTGCTATAGGACTACCATTCTTCATTTCATAACATCGTCCTCTTCCATCAATAGCATGAACTAATCTGTTATCCTGCAGATAGCTTTCTTCACTACAGAAAGGCTCTATATAAGAAGTATGTATCCATTCTACACTAAAAACTGTACAAAAGTTACTTCTATTCACTAATCTTTTCTTCTGGTTTTGTTTCCTCATGCACAACACTATTTTGTCAAGAGTCTTCATTCTATTTAGAATCAAAATGAAAACCTTCCTCTACAAAGCAAAGGTGTTATCAACTACTCTCTCAACACGTTCTTTCTGTTTCACTACATCTCTCTTTCTTCTACACAATTAAAATTTGTCACTAAATTTACAACTGCTCTACTATGAAACATCCTAGCTCTGATTTCCTTAAACTGCTTCTGTCTCCTGGTTATGTTGTGTCCATGTTTGTTACAATCTTTCCTCTTCTTCCAATGTACACTTTTTCCACTCTTGCTGATTCTCATAGTCATAATTGTCTTTTCTTTATTTTGTAATCTTTGCAAATGTCCACATATATTTTTAAGAAATGACTTTGTCCACTTACCAGTAGCTCTTTTTTCTTTTAGCACTTTTTCTGCATTTTGCCCCTCTTGTAACTTATTTCTGCAGAGATACTGTAGTTGCTTCTGTTGCTTTTTCATCTGAGCTTTTGGTGGCATTCTGTGTGTACTTATGTATATCTTGTTCTGTTAAAACAAAAACAAGTATATTTTAATTTTTACCCTAGCCAATGTACAAAATACTTTAGTACTGACTTACACATAACACAAAAACTGTTGTTATTGTATTTATTTATTTATTTATCTTATTTAAAAAGGTTTTATATAGCACGAACATGACCACAGGGGGTATCAGAGTGCTTTACAATTTAGCAATTGCAAAAGGTATAAGAGGAAGTAAGAGAAAACCAAAAGAACAACATACAATCATCACAATCTCATAGAAACTAGTGTGTCCTCAAGAGCCTTGGAAGCTAGGGTACTAAGGCAAAAGTTTCTTCATCAATATCGCTTTAACGTCCTTTTTAAAAAAGGCAATAGAGCGATTCGGTCTATAGTGCGAGCATGACCACAGGGGGGATCAGAGTGCCTTACAGTTTAGCAATCGTGAAAGGTATTGGAGGAAGTAACAGAAATCCAACAGATCAACATACAATCTTCACACTCTCATAGAAACAAGCGTGTCCTCGAGAGCCTTGAAACTAGGGTTGTAAGGCAGGAGTTTCTTCATCAATATCTCTTTAACTTCTTTTTTGAAAAGGGCAAAAGAGGGATTCAGTCCCACTTCAGGGGGCAGGGAGTTCCATATTCTCGGGGCGATACCGAAGAAGGCTTGATTGTAAGTTTTCTTTTTATGGAATTTCTGTGGTTTGAGCAGTAAGGTGCTGGCACTTCTTGAGGATCTAGAACCAACCCCCAGAGAGCTCCAGTTTTTGAGTGCGGTTTATCAGGGTGTTGAAATGAATGGCTCTGTGGGCCATGCATGCAACTTTTAGTTGTATCCTTGCTTCATATGGGAGCCAATTTAGGGATATCAGCTCAGGCGTGATATGATTGTTTCTTTTAGAACCTGTTATGAGCCTTGCAACAGAGTTGAAAGCGGTCCTAAGTGGAGCCGTCTTCGATCTAGGAAGGCCGCAGAGGGTTGTGCTTCCATAATCCAGCTTAGAGATCACTAGGGCTAGCATCGCAACCGTTAAATCATTAGGGTGGAGAAAAGGGTTCATTTTCCTTAAGATGCTGAGTTGGAAGTTCACTCCTTTGGTGAGTGCACTAATGTGTTTCTGCATGTTCAGACTCTTATCTAGCATTATTCCCAATGAGTTTGTAGAATCAATGATGTGTGGCATGCAATTAAGAGCTGTTAGTTGATTCATCTATTCTTCGATGACTGGTGACTTTTTGGGAGGGGCTATTAAGAGGAATTCTGTTTTAACAGCGTTTAATTTCAGGTGGTTAAATGTCAGCCAACTTTGTGTTTTCTGTAAAACTGAGTTGAGGGACCTGATGTCTTCAGGGGAGGAGATCTTTAAGTACAGTTGGGTGTCATCGGCATACATGTGATAGTGAATGCTTGATCATTTCAGAATTTCTGTTAAAGGCTCCATGAACACTTTGAAGAGAGTGGGTGAGAGCGCAGACCCCTGTGGTACCCCCAAATTGACAAGTGAGGGATGAGACAAAGACTGGTTCACCTTGATTCTTTGGGTTCTATTGTGGAGAAATGAGGAGAACCAGTTTAGTACAGGCCCACGCAGACCCACCCTGTTTTCCAATAGGTCGATTAGGTTGTGCGTGCTAAACAGTATCAAAAGCTGATGATAGGTTGAGGAGGATCAAAAGGCAGGATTCATTCTGATCAAGCATTCTTAGCGCATCTTCTAAAATGTGAGTGAGAGCGGATTCAGTGCTATGACCCTGACAGAATCCTGATTGGAATTGATCTAGAAGTCAGAATTGATCAATGTGGTTACAAAGCTGGACATGAATACATTTCTCGAGGAGCTTTGCCAGCATGGGAATATTGGACATTGGGCAGAAATTGTGTAGGTCAGAGTGATCTGCAGATGTTTTTTTTTAGAATAGGGGTGACCTGCCCAGACTTTAAGCAATCCGGAATAGCACCTTGCAGTAGTGAGGCATTGACTATCCTAGAAGAAGTTTGATGGCAAGGGGTTGTTAAAGTGGTTCGATGGTTTCAGAGTAGCAAGAGTATTGCATATAGTGCTTTCATCCAAAGTTCTGAATATGCTTCAGGAAGCTTTGTTTTTGAGAGGGGAAACCCGAATGGGCGGGATTACATCAGACCATGGAGGAAGGAGGGTGTTAGGAGTTGTGATCAAATGGTGCACCAAGGCTGACCGTAGTTCAGATTCGATCTTAGTTGTCTTTTCAAAGAAGAAGTCAGCGAATTCTTCGCAGTTAGGCTGCAGACCGGGACCCACTGAGAAAAGGTTAGGTTGTCTGTTTGATTGAAGCTTGATGAGCTCAAACAATTTTTTGGGTAGATTTTTTGCTTGCTCTAGTTGATTTCTGAAATAGCTAGCTTTAGAGCATCTAATGCGTTTGTTGTAGATATTTCTGGATGATCTCAGCTGGTTGAGATGTTCGAGGAAGGGAGAAGATCTCCACAATCTTTCCTCTAGTCTCAGATTTTTGTCTTTCTGTATTTACACTACCATTGTACCAAGGTTTGGAGACTTTGGAGGACAATATTTTTAGCTGTAGAGGTGCCATTGAGTCTAGAACACTTGTCATGGAGTGGTTATAATGATCTGTAAGGTCATGGACATCCGACATGTCCACAGGAGGGGCAGGATGTTATCACTAAGGGCAGTCAGAACACACAAGTTGATGTTTCGCAGGCTTCTTTTCCAGTGTCTGGGTTTCGCAGGCTGGACTTTATTAACTCTCATAGAATCTGAGATGAGGAAGGTGATGCAATGGTGGTCCGTCCAGTCACACAGGACGATAGATTCAAGATGAATGGAGTTGACCTTACTGATGACTAGATCTAAGGTAGTTCCTTTGATGTGAGAAGGGCTGTCGCATATTTGGATTAGGTTCAGGTCTACCAAGAAGGATTTAAGGCTATTGACTGCTGAGTCATTCATGTCATTGCAGTGGAGGTTGAAATCTCCCAGGAAGATCTGAGTGCCTTGAATTTCTGCATTAGATGAGATGATTTCCATGATTTGTTCTATGAAGGAAAAATTGTCTCTTGGAGGGTGGTAGAGTGTGTGGAATTTGCATAAATGCCTGTTGCTACAAGTAACCTCAATGCACAGGTATTCGCATGACGACAAGACAGCAGATTGTGATGTTGCAGTTTTAAATCTACAGATGAACCTAGCTATATTACTACATGCACATACTTCAATAAACCAAACCTAAAGCAAAACACAAAACTTAATTTCTTAGTTACCTTTTAACATTTTAGCACCCTGTCCTACAACACAGCTGCACCATATCTCACTTCTAACTTATACATGGTGAAAGACAAGTTTATCCCTTCTGTAGTAAATTTTAAAATGATCATAAAGCCCAGGAAGCTTATTTACAAGCCCCATGTGCCAAAGCGTCACTTTGTTTGACACATCATTGGCATAGTGTGAT
This sequence comes from Calotriton arnoldi, assembly GCA_963921515.1. NCBI lineage: Eukaryota > Metazoa > Chordata > Amphibia > Caudata > Salamandridae > Calotriton > Calotriton arnoldi. The sequence continues at coordinate 313,559 of CAWUFW010010569.1, forward strand.
GCTCCATATTTACAAGGCCACGAAAAGCCACTCTGTGTGGCTTTTCATGCGCTTGTAAATATGGGTCCTTTTCATGCAGCACTTTGTGTGAAAGGAGTGTGCAGTGGGTGTTACTGTGGGTGTTCCCACACAACACCCATGCATTTTGCCACATTCCCAAGATTTATCACAATTCGTACACCTAGGAATATATCAGAATTCTGCGCCTCCCCAGGGGAGGGGTAGAGAGGCACAACAAGGAGAAATACTTCTCCTTGTTTTTTTCCTCTTTCTATGCGTGCTGCATTCTGCAGCACGCATAGAAAGAGGGAAACACCTCTTGTGATTGTTTTTGTTCAGGAAGGTGTGCCTTCCTGCACAAAAACAATCATTCCCAAAACACAGGCACCTTTGCACCATGCTGCAAGAGTGCCTCCATTAGAGTATGACAGCCAGTTGTGTGCCAGCGCAGGTGAGAGCACAGAGATCCATGATCTTGTTGTAAATATGACACATCCCTGTGCTTTGAAAGTAATGCAGCACAGCGCCAAATGGCTTGCGGCTCTGCGCCGCTTTACCCAAGTGTAAAAGTACATACAGTGTCTCAACACTATAAATCCAAAAACACACCATAAGAGCTATTTGCGTGCCTCTCTACCACTGTGTTACTGGTGTATTTAGCATCTCAGTACTTTTCTACTTAAATGTATCAGATTTAAATTTTGGGAAATGCTGCATATAAAAATCTGCCCATTAATCTATATCCAACCATATATCTTACTAATTCTTCTGAGAACTTGCAAAGAGTATGTGACAAGTTGCATATATAATTCCCCACATGGGTCTAAAAGAGTAAATATTCCTCAGTAAAGCTTGTAAATAAATGGGTTTGTGGTTGAATACATCAATACTCCCTGGATGATTGAATAAGCACATAGGTAGTGCCTATGTGATTCCCTGAGGATACAAGTAGTGCATAGATGATTCACTGACTATGTTATATCTCCATGGGTCATTCCATATCTGCATACTTACTGCCTGCATGTTTGCATGAGTATATCACTAGTATTGGAGTGCATGAGTAGACCCTGAATGATTAAACATGTGCATGTCTAATGCTTGAATAATTCAATAAATGCATAGATACTGTTGGGATGATTAAATTAGTGCAATTCTAGTTCTAGTGCCTGGATGAATGCAAGAGTGCATACATATATATAGGTGATTTACAGAGTGCATGGATAGTGCATGCATGATTGTTTAAGCCCCTGCATAGCACCTAGCCTATTATATGAGTGAATGACTAGTGTTTCAGCGATTGGATGCTGCTCATTTGTTTTTGGTTGATTGAACAGGTAGTGCCTGGATGTTTAGATAACTACATGGGTAATGCCTGGAGAATTGAATAAGTCCATCAGTAGTGCCTGGCTAATTAGATGAGTGCATGATTAGTGTCTGAGTTACTGCATGATTCAATTGTTAAAGCTTGATAGATTGGATAAAAGTAAGTGTACTACTGGGAAGATTGTATTCGTGCAAGACTATTGCCTCAGTAATTAAATGACTGAATAGGTACTAGATGGTTGATAGGTTTACTACAATGGTACTCTCTATGTAATTAGATGAGTGCATGTGTAGTGCCTGAGTGTTTCATCAGTGCACGCGTGTGCCTCAGTATTTCAATGACTGCATGGGTTGTAAGTGGGTGTTTAGTTGGCTGCATAGGTTCTGCGCAAATGTTATAATGATTGCATAGTTACAGCCTTGTTAATTGCATAAGTCAATAGTTAGTACCTAGGTGATTAGATGAATGTATGGGTAGTGCCTGCATAATTCAATGACTACATGTATTCTGCCTGCCGGATTGCAAGAGTACATGGCTACATTGAATAACTTCATGGATAGTGAATCACTGATTTGATGACTGAGTGCCTGAATACTGCCTGACTGACTGTGAAAGTACCTTCATTGCTGTCAGATACATAACTGTTGTCACTATATCTCTGACTCATTGGTTATCTCCTTCTGTCAGTATCAAACTACCTGTTTTACTGTATATATGCTTTTCATCTGAGCTATGTGTGAGTGAAATCTAGGTATCACACTTGATATATAATTGCATACATGGTTCTCTAGAAACATAAATTGCTTTGTTACTGTGCGTGCACATGCATCACTAAGGGGCCCATTACGATACCCGGCGTAAATAAATCCGCCAGGCATGGAAGCGGCAAAATTCTGCCCGCATACACCGTCTGAACACCGACCACGTCATTACGATAACACAAACCGAAAACCGCCATCGGCGGAAAAATCACACAAAATACCGCCCGCCATCGTCCGAGTCGGAGTCAAACCGCCCGCCACGGACGGAAACACGCACGACAACACAAAACCGCCCGCCCTCACGGCCGACACACCGCACGTGAAATTACGATCGCACCGCCATGAGCGCGGGAAAACCACAAATATACCGCCCGCCAGCGCAAACAACGCCGATGCCAATCGACACGGCAGAAACCATGGCGCCCACGTCCCTGCACAGAAACCATCCGCTCACAAAACCAATAGCACACAACATGGCCAACAAGTCCACACAGCAAGGCACGCACAAATACACAAGCACAGTACACATCCCGAAAACACCCCCTGGACAAACAAAAACTACAAAGGCCAGAACACCAGACACAACACACCTGAAAACAACAGACCATGAGGACACACCCACATAGGTAAGTACAAAAGCAGAACTCCCACAGACCACAACCCCTTGCAACATCGCAAACCAGAGAGGAGAGGAGAGGACACAGTGACACAGCAAGGACAGCAGCACACCACAGAAACGCACACATCACAACCACCACCACCACCACCACCAAACACCGGCACCACAAACCCCCTGCACATTACACAACACACACCGCACCAGCACCACAAACACCATGGCACCACAAAGAATGCCCAAGTTCACGCCCATGGAGCTGACGGTCATGGTCGACGAGATCATCAAGGTGCACCCACAAATCTATGGGAACATGGTCCAACACACACCACTAGCCACCAGAAACAGAATGTGGAACCGGATCGTAGACCAGGTCAATGCAGTCGGGACCCTGCCCAGGAACAGAGTCGAAATTAACAAACGGTGGAATGACGTCAAGAGCCTGGTCAAGAAGAAGGAGGGCAAAAACAGAGAGCTGGCTGCCGTCACTGGCGGAGGGAATCCCGCGCTCTTCAAGACCTTCAAAGCGTGGGAGGAGAAGGTGCGAGTCATCATACATCCCGAGATCCTCGCCGGATTAGCAGGGGGAGTGGAGGCTGGTAAGTACAAACTAATGTATACCAGCACACCGCTATGTACCCACATGCACTACCACCATGCCACAGCTCCCAGGGACAAACACCCCCATGTCCAGCACACAATACACAACACATCACACACACATGCAACAGACACCACCACACACAGCCCAAACAGAACAACTGTAAGATGCGTGGGGACATGTGTACACTCAGCCAGCCACGTAACCACCAACAGGTCCCCAAATATGCCAGAAGCGCCACAACGAGCACCCACCACACCCATGTGTCCGCCATAGCTGCACTAACCGACAAGTAACAGTTAAGTGGCAGGAACACAAAGTGCAGTGGGTGGGAGGGTGGACAGCCCAAGTACAAAACACACCAGGCCCCTAGTCCCACAGTACAGCAAGGAGGAGCATCCCCCACACCCCACAGCCACGTGTCAGCCACCGCAGTGCACAACGACAGCCGAAAGGTAGACATCACGGTCCACAGCAATCGGTGTCAGTGGGTGTCCAGCCACCACTACGACCCACAACACCCCCCCACCCCCACAGACCTGCAACATGGAGCACCCCCGCTTAGAACCATGTGGCATCCAGTACAGTGCACGCCCGAACAACCTGCAGGTGGGAAACTGGACAGGGCTGGATTACTGGAGGCATGAGGGCCGTAACACGACCAACACATGGGACATGTCACGTAGCAGACGAACACGCAGCACCGCCCACCGTCACGAACAAGTGAACAATGTGCACACGGACATGAACCACAGACTCACACCCCACATGACCCATCACAAACACAGCAACACCCAAGGAGCCACGTCTGCATGCACAAGCCACACTGAACATAGTACCACACGGCAGCCACTGTGCAACCCATCACACACAACCGAAACACCATTGAAGTCCAGTCCATGTAGCCCCTACTGCCTGTCAACCACACACCCCACAACTACGCCTATGTAAGACAAACAACACTAGACGCAACAGAGCGGAACAACATAAATGCACACGAACACCACTGAACCCATCAAACACACAGACACACCATGCACATAAAACATACCATCCATCCCATCCGTCAGCCCCAGTCTCATGAAAGGCATGTCATCCGCACAGCTGCCACATATACAGCAGTCACGCTAAGACACATGCCCATGACCAACCATGTGCCAGAAGTCAATGAAGCGCACGACACACTGTGAGCAACAACACACAACATGGGCCCCCCGAGCACTGCAGTGATGCACATGGCACAGGGCAGCACGCACACCAAGGAGATGGGACAACTGCAATACGTTGGCTGGCACACAACCAACACTCACTCATAACGATGCGTCCAATGCCATGTCCAGTAATCACAACAGACAGCAAATATGCAGGCCATGTCAAGCATGCACACACCTCAAACCATGCACTGTCATGCTGCCACAACACATGTCACGTTCGGCACCCATGGCTTACAGCATGTACCCCAAAAGCATATCCCCTCCCAAATGCGAATCTGGGGCATGGCCCCCATGTTGCCATATGCGTTCCTAAGCGTTCCATTTGAACCCCAAAAGCATATTCCCTCCCAAATGCGAATCTGGGGCATGGCCCCCATGTTGCCATATGCGTTCCTAAGCGTTCCATTTGAACCCCAAAAGCATATTCCCTCCCAAATGTGAATCTGGGGCATGGCCCCCATGTTGCCATATGCGTTCCTAAGCGTCCCATTTGAACCCCAAAATCATATTCCCTCCCAAATGCGAATCTGGGGCATGGCCCCCATGTTGCCATATGCGTTCCTAAGCGTCCCATTTGAACCCCAAAAGCATATTCCCTCCCAAATGCGAATCTGGGGCATGGCCCCCATGTTGCCATATGGGTGCCTAAGCGTTCCATATGAACCCCAAAAGCAAAGTACAAACCAGACCCAGGATGGGCCAGGAGCCCGCATACACCAGAGTCACAATGAGTAGGGGCACAGCAACACACCCATCGGCATGGCCAATCCGTCCCATGCCACATGTGCACAGCACACAGTCCCATTGCCTAGCACACACAACTACAGATGCCACAGCCACACACTCGCCTCCGGGAAACCCATGTACGAGATTGCACGAACTGCCAATGTCAGACGACAAATACATACTTCGCCAGGTGCAACACAATAACAAATCTCATTCTCTCCACAGGTGACGAACTGCCGGATGCTGGGGATGGAGACAGCAGCCAGCACAGCCAGCCCACAAGCCCCCAACGAGGACACACGGATCTGGAGGATCTGTCCTCCTCTTCGGACACGGACCACCAAGCAGGCCCATCTGGTGTGGCAGGGCCCAGCCGCTCCCCAGGACCCCTCCTACCCACCAACCCATCATCCAGGGATGCTGAACAGTCCCAGCCCCCTGCTGCCACTGTCGTTGCGGCCACACCCACGGTCATTGCGGCCACTACCACTGCCGCAACCGCCACCATCGCCGCACCGACCACCACCGCCACCACCACCACCACGTCTTCGCTGGCACCAGCCCCAGCGCAGGTGGTGGCCCGGCCGACTGGATCCACCCTGGGAGCCACAGCGAGGACCGTGGTGTGCAATGTGGCTAGTGGGCAGGCCGGTGGCAGCAGGACTGGTAGGAGGAGCAGGGTCAGGGAAACGCCAGCCTCCCCTGGGAGCCATGCCCTGCCTCAAATGGCCAGAGTCCTTGGGGCCTATGAGGAGGCCCAAGAACAATGGGTCAGGTCTGCTACAGACACGCGGGAGGTGCTGGGGGTGCTGAGGTCCATGGACGCCCATATGGGCCAATTCGTGTCCCGCATGGACCAACTCGTGGACCTCATGGGCCAGCTGGTGGTGGCGGTGGGGTCACAGGCAAGGCCAGCAACACCACCTCCGCCACCACCTGCTAGGGCGCAGGGTCGGGCAGCAGTGTCCACTTCCCCTGCGTCCACAGCCAGTGAGCACACCTCACCCACCACCAGCAGGTCGCCACCACACACCCCCTCCCAAACGTGGAAGGGGCCGTCCGAAGAGGAAACAGATCTCCCGGGAGGACTTTGCACGCTCCAGTCGCAAGTGAGGCAGCCAGCCAGCCTTCCGCCAGCCTTCCTTGACCAGCCACTGCATTGACTTGCTCTACGATCCCACTCCACACAGCCAGCTGGATGGCATGTGTGTGTTGGACTATGGACATAGAACCAGTGGGTACACCCTGAGCTTCACGCAGCCATGACCGACAGCTCATTGTCACTGCACGCACCACTTTTGTCATCACCTTACACACAATCACATGTCACAGTTTGGAATAAATGCACCTTTTTCACTAACTGCTGTTTGTGCCCTGTGTTTTATTTGTACGGAATACAACGGCCACCTTGGGCGGAAAGGCACCTGATGCGTGGCATGGCAATGGAATCCGGAGGGCCTGTAGGGACCTAGGGGTGGGAGACAGAACAGGAGCACATTCAATGAGTGTGTCACACACCCATCACACAGTACATGTCAACAACTACAAGCAATGTACACACATCGCACAGAGCAATAGGGCACAATGCCACAGTCACCAACAGTGGCATACTACCCTGGCCATGGAGCGTTGACACACTGCACGCAGTGAACATACGGCCACCCTGACACAGCACACACACACCTGCACAGATACAGACACATCATCCGTCGTACATGGACACTCACCGTCAAGTGAAGTAGCGGGCGATGAGCTGCTGGCGCACATTCCCAGCTTCCTCCTCTCCGCTGTCCACCTCACTCGAGCTGTCCTGGTCTGCGGGCTGGGGCCCTGGTTGATCTCCATCATCCACGATGAGGGGGATCTGCTTCCGAATGGCCAGATTGTGCAGCATGCAGCACGCCACCACTATCTGGCACACCTTCTGTGGGGAGTACGCCAGTGCACCCCCGGTGCGGTCCAGGCACCTGAACCTGGACTTGAGGAGGCCAAAGGTACGCTCGACCACACGTCTGGTCCTCCCATGTGCCTCATTGTATCGATCGTCTGCTGGGGTGCGAGGATTCCTCAATGGACTGAGCAGCCATGCCCCATTCGGATACGCAGAGTCACCTGGGTGTGAGGGACACAGAGAACCGTTGCTATTCCAACTGGACAGGGGACAGCATCGCACAACCAGCACGCTACACCACTCCACATACTCACCGACAATACAGCCACGATCCTGTTGCAGATTGGCCATCAGTCGTGGCAAGATGCTGTTGCGCATTATGTGTGCGTCATGTGCCGAGCCTGGAAACTTGGCACACACGTGGGTGATCACCATGTCCGCAAGGCACACCACTTGCACATTCAGGGAGTGCGTGTGCTTCCTGTTGCGGTACAGGTGCTCAGTGGCCTGTGGTGGAACAAGGCCAACATGTGTGCAGTCAATGGCTCCCACGACGTGTGGGATTCTGCCAAGGGCATAGAATGCACCCTTCACTGCCGCCAATTCACGAGCCCTGGGGAATCTGATGTACCTGTTTCGGTACAGCATCATGGCTGCCAGTACATCCCTCAGCACCTTGCTGAACATGGGCTGGGACATCCCTCCTCCACTGCCCACTGTGTGCTGGAATGACCCAGTGGCGAAGAAATGCATGGCGGCCATCACCTTAGCCGTGGGGGTGACAGCAGTCGGATACACCCTGCGGGGACGGAGATGGGGCTCTAACATGGCACACAGTCGATGCAGGGTTGGCCTGTCCAGCCGAAACTTCCTGATAACCTCTGTATCGTCCATGTCCGCCAGCAATTGGTATGGGCGGTCAATGTTCGGTCTCCGCCTGGGGTAAATGGCAGAGGACACATGTCAAAGCAACACGGCACATAGCAATTTTGCATACACATCACTGACATGACTGAGCAAGCACATGAGCCACAGCCCAGCTGTCAAGCTGGGACGGCACGGCCACAATACACTTACACAGGTCTCCCAACAATGGCAATGGCAAGTGAGACATACCACTGCCATGTGCATGCACATGGGGATCTAGGCCCCAATGACTTGCGGGGCGTGCTGATGGGGACTGACTGCATATTCGTCAAGCGGCAACGCCACGGCAACATGAGTGTCTGCTGAGCATGGAACTGCTTCCGAGGCTGGATGAGTATGGCACACGACGACGACGATGTGGGCACGGGCTGAGCGGCCAATACAAGTGGGACCTGTGGCACGAGGGGATATGAGACAGTAGTAGGTGTCAGCACTGCACCCTATGTACAGCACTGTACGGATCACAGCTCCCGAAACATTGACTGGTGTCCACATTGACAGCCCCATGCCAAGACGGCTGTGTGCTTGCAGTCACACGTCACAGGTGAGAGGTTACATTGCACGTGCCAGGTGGCAGACGTACATAGTGGGAGCTGGCATGTGTGTGCATGTGTCTCCTGTTCAGGATCCACCAGATGGGCGCTGACTCTGTACTGACCATTGGACACAGCATGTTCCGTGGAAGGCTTGTGTGTGTGGGATGGTGGCACTGGATGTGCCTCCGTTGGGTGGGGGGCCATGCACAGGGCGGGTACGTCGATGATTGCGCATTGTTGGTCACGGTGGGTGCACCAACTAAGATGTGTTGCCCTGTGTTCAATTCCTATGTCCGCATGATGATGGACTGTAGATGTGGGCAGACTACACATTGGTCGATGTGCTGTCTATATGCATGTGCCTTCACACCAGGCACCGCTGCCCCTGCACATGTGACCCCTGCTGGACTCGCTGCTGGGTCTGTGGAGCTGATGCACCTTCTGTGCGTGGGGCGGACAGCTCTCCTCACTTCCCTCATTGCGCATGTCATGTCTTTGCCGCAGGTGACATGGATCATGGAGGGCCCACATGTACGCGTGGGTAGGCTACACATGATTGTTCACTGGTCGCCACCCCAGTCAGTGTTTCGAATGGGAAGGTTGTCGTGCTGGTGGTATGTTCGATGTGGCGGATGGGCGAGCCTAGGTGCGGGCTTACGTTCCGGACATGGGGGGGTAGTTGGATTGGCGACTAGTTGCAGTACACACGGGACACGTCTCTTCCTTTCCACATCTGGGTCATCCCTTGTACTAACTGACAGTGATACGGTCATCTTCGCCCCAGCCCTCATGTCCTCCCCTCGCCCCCCAATATGCATGCTCACCTGCGTGGCTAACGCTTGCACAGGCAGCCCCAAGCTCGCACCAGAGAGGGCAAGGAGTGTATGTGTGGGTCCAGTTGCACGAGTGGGCTGTCTCAGGGTATGATGTGTGGCGGGACGCCGTCCACCTGCGTGGTGCCCCAAATGGAGACCCGGCCTGCATGGACTATGCATCACAGTCTTCGCCTTCCGGATCCGCCACCTGCGACACCCAGTGGCTGTGGCTGCCCTTGCGGCCAGGCCACGTCCGTCTGTGACTGGTGGCCCACACATTCACTCTTTGGCCTCTCTGGGGAGGGCTCGGGGGTGGTGGCGCACGCGCTTGCACTTAGTCGCAATGGCATGTGGCGTGGTTGGTATGATGGGCAATGGATGGGATGGTGCGAGCCACCTCCCGTGACGTCAGTGCTGCTCGTGCTGTGGTGCGTCCCCCTACACTTCCATTTGACTTTTTGCCATGCTAGACGTTGAGGTTCTATTGCCTGCGTGATATGACCAGGAGGAGCGCGAGGAGACCTCTCACACACCATGCTCCACTGCCATCCCGTGCCCTGTATCGCCTGTGCGGATTGACTATGTTGGGGTTACACCTGGTCGACTGGGGCTGTGTGTGCCTTGTCAAGGGGCATGGCGGGCGCACAACAGGATCCAGCTTGTCCACAGAGGGTGGGCTGAGGTGCGCCTGGTACCGCTTTGTACGTGTGCCCGGCTGCTGTGCACACACGTGTTCACTCCCCCCGACAGGTGTCCTCTCACAATGCCCAGGGAAGCGGTGGTGTACTGTTCATGACCCCTCCCAACACGGCGTGCTCCAACTTGGCATGTGCGCATCTACCCGTCGCACCCACCCACCTGAGCACTGCGTCCATACGACTTCACACGACACATGTGTGTCTTCCACAGTAGTGCTACTCATTTGCGTTGACATCCAATACCAGTGGACTACATGGTCATGTCACGACTGCCGTGTACTTCACATACTCTCATCCTCTCTCATTCGTACTTGTGAAATGAGTCAGCGGAGACAGTTTTGGTTTCAAACATTATATTGAGTCTTCTGTCCTCTGTGATGCAGTATAGTGGACACTACTGGCAGCGGAATACATGTTGAGGATATACTGAGCATGATTGCAAATGGGATAGGGTGTGGGGTTACATGTGATTGGCTGTTGCATGTGGGATGTGGGCTTCAGAGTGACATCTGCTTGGCCAAGGCTGTGCTAATGTACATTTACATATAGCTGCGGAGCTGCGGACTTTGACACAGACGGTATACATGTAGCCTACCAGACCGCTTGGCATCATGGGCACAGTCCATCTCAGTTCCATGTGACAGGTTTGCTGCGGTTGTTCCTCATGCACGCGTGCATGTGAGATGACATCAGGGCATGTGCTTGCGTGCATGCAGCGGCGTGCCACTTGTTGTTGAACTGTGGTGGTTACTGGACATGTCACAGTCACTGGGGTCGTGTTGTTGTTGTATGCACTTGTCGTCCATGCAAAGGTCCTGGTATGGGATTCCCGGGGCGGGGGGTGGGAGGGGTGCAGCACCCACAGACTCCAGGCGACCTATTCATGTCCACTGAGCGGTGTGTGTGTCCATGGGCGCTGGATCCATGTCGTGTCCTGGTTGTTCGTGCAGTTCCGTCCATGTGGGTGCGATACACAGACCCCATGCCACTGCCTCCCACGATGCATGCGGTGTTCCTGGATGTGATGGGGAACAGTGTGCATGTCCCGGTCATATCCGATGTCATGGCGATGTCGTTGATGGTGTGGTTACAGTTGCCGGTCGTTTGGTATGGCTGTTGTGGTGGTGACTGGCCAGTCCGTGCGGAAGCTAAGCATGGGTGCGGGGTTGGACATCATAGGTCACTCGGGGAACCTGCGTTGTGGTCCGACGTATTTACAGGTTGTCAGGTATGCGATGCCGTCCAGCAGGGCTTCCATGTCATTGGTGGTGTACATGTTTGCCAGCCAATGAAGCGGATGGTGGCTGTCAAGGTGTTGTTCGTAAGTTGTCCCTTGGAGGACCATGATGGGGCATGCTGGGTGACATTCGATGTAGCTGTTCTCGATGATCCGTCGTGTGGAGGCACAGTGGTCCCATTTCAGTGCGGGTGCGATGTTGGCCACATACGCCATGCCCCCATAGGCAGAGCAGGCCCTGTCGTGTGCGTCCAGAGGGAGGAGTAGTGGTAGCAGGTCCGCCTTCAGACATGCCGGGTTGGAGAGGCATATCTCGACGGGATGCTGGTAGGGACACCTCCGACAGTAGAAGACGGGCATGACGCAGCTGAACAATGTGATGCGGTAAGTCAGTCGGTAACTTACGTTCAGCAGGGACAGGAGATCGCATCCCAATGTATGTATCAGGTTGGTTTTGTACAGCTTGAACTGTTCGGCGTAGTTGGGTAGGTGTGTTGCGGTTGCCATTTCGCAGCGGTTCGTTGAGGTGGCGTGCTCCGGCTGTGTGTGCAGTCTGCAATGTGCACGCTCCGGGGTTGCTGTGAGCTCTGTGTAGTCGTAGGGAGACAGGACTTGTGTTCTGTTGGCTTGTTTGGAGGACACGGGCCCTCTTCCCACATGCTTCTCAGACAGTTCAAGGTCAGTGCTGTGTGACTCCTTCCAATTAACTTGCATGTGGCCGACATGGGGGAGTGTTTTCTTCTTTCTTCCCCGTCCGTTGTGTGCTTCTGTGATATGCGCTATCTGCCCTGTGGTCGGTCTCCTCGGTATGCCTGTGTTGGTCTATTCTTGGACAATGGCTGTATTCACCTGCTTCTGTCGTAGGGCTGTGGTTTCGGAGTTGGAATGGAAGGTCATTCAGTGCTGTCTGCTCTCCCTTGTGTGGGCGGCAGGCTGCCTTTCCGCTCTGCGTTGGGCCTTGTGTGTGAATGTTATTCTTGGGCCACCTGTTGTCGGTCCCCGTGCTCTTTGGTGTTCCGTTTTATATGTCTTGTTCATATGTGCAGGGTGGTATGGGTTTTTCAGTGTGGTACTGGCGTTCCTCTTCTTGAAGGGCCCTGCTTCTCCTAGTTGGTGTTGCCGCCGCTGTGTGCTACGCCATGTTTGTTACACTGGGGTGTGTCCTGCTGTTGCGTGACTTCACTGACATGTGTGCGTCGGTTGTGTGGCGTTGGGTGTTGTCCGTGAATTGGGCGTTGGGGACATGTCTGTGGCAGGCCTGTCACGTGTCATGTGCGTTCGGGGTGGGGCTGATGTGTGTGCTGCTTGGTTGTGTCCCTGTATCTGTGTGCGACGCATGCATGGCGCTGCGGTTGGCCTCTGCGTTGTGCGCATGTGTGGCGGCGTCATCGGCGCTTTGGGGCCGTGACGGGGTGGTTGGTTCCTAGTCCCAGGTGGTGTGTACACATGTGTTCCGCGATGTTAGGATTTGGCCTGTGTGTCATATGTGGATGCAATGGTGGATGTGTAGTGTACACGCGCTGGTGGGGGGTTGTCCGCTTTTTCCGCCCTTGCACTGTGTGCGCTGTTTGCGTGCACTTGTTGTGTGTGTGCCTACCTGCGTCTCCGCGGTACGTTGCGTCCTTGGTGGTGCATCAGCAGAAGCATGGGAAGGGCCTGCAGTGCTGGATTCATGCTCGGGGTGCCGCTTCTTCGTTGTCCGTGCTCTGCGTCCGTGTTACCGCCTCTCTTTCACGTGCGGTGTCTCTTAGCCGTGGGAGCCGTTTGTTTGCGGCATCGTAATTTATACGCCGGGCGGGACGTGTTTCGTCGGACGGTGTGTGTCAGTTGGGCTGCGCCGCTACGTGTACGGGCGCACTTTGATGGCGGACGGTGTTGCTGGCTTGCCGGCGGTGTTTGGCCTGCTTTTCGCATCGTAGTTGGGCGGGCGTGTGGACTGCTGCGTGCCGGCGGTAACTGGTGGTTTTTGCATCCGCCAGCACGGCGGTTGTGCTTCCGCCCGCCATCGTAATGAGCCCCTAAGTTTCTAAAACAGAAAAAAGCATTTTGGAATTTTTCAAAGCACTAAACCTTTTGTGAATTGCATACCTACATCATTTCTCAAATATTTCTTCTGCTTCTAAAACATAAATTCAGCATATCTCAAACAAAAGTTACACTCAAAATGAAACTAGCACAAGAACTCTTGAGGCATTCTGTACTATTAATCCCCCTCAATTTTAAACAAACCATTTTTAAAGGAAAACACTACCCTCACCATATACATGAAATTGTCATCAGCCTTACTGAACATAGATCACCATGTAAACATATATGCAATTTCTTAATAGATGTACATCTTCAAGCCATCTTTCCAAAAATATATACCTCTCAGCATCTTTAAGTACACTCTAAAGTCCCACCGTATATATAGCTATGTGCAAGCACAAAAAACATATCTCACCATCTAAGCATATGCAAAGCGGTCATATAAGCTAAAAACCACATTGACAAACACTTTCAATACATAACTACAAGTATTACTTCTTTCTAATTCATATACAGACGGACAACTCATTCTCATCTTTTATTTCTCACAACACTATTCCTGTTTAATGATGTTACTAAAAGTAGAACAACTCCCAGAATGGAAATAACAGATGTATCTATTCTGCACATCATTTTTAGACATTTAAAACATTCTGAGTTCCTCATTGCAACTTTCCACAAGACTATACTGTTATTTTTCAATAAAATATACAATGTAATAAAGAGGCACTAATTCATTTTTCTCTTACTTTCCAAAACATTCACCACTAACCTCTTAAACACATACCCTCTAATAGATACAGTTCATCTCATATATTTTTTCACATAACTGTGATACTACTTTTAATTAAACTCCCATATACATCTTCATTTCTACTGTACATTTTTAAAATAATTTCAGTTATATACATGCCTGTGAATTGAGTTTGTAGATTATATTGTTGTTTTAGCTCTTTCTGGATAGTTTTGACACTGTTAAAATCTGTAAAAACTAAGCACAAGAATGGTACGGTAACTAGTCACAATATCAAAAAAAAATATCGACTGGACAGAATATCAAGTTTTTTATATAGAATGGACAGAATATCGAATTGCAAAAATATAGTGGTGCAGAATATCGAAATTCAGGTAAGAAATATCGATTTTGATAATATCGAAGTTAATAATATCGACAGTCATAATGTAGCTGTTAAAAATATCGAATTTTTTTATAGTGTTTTAAGTGTTAGTATATGTGTTAAAAGTATGTATTATTTTTGTAATGTATGTTTGAATTTTTTTAAAGTAAAGAATTTTATGTTATTTAAATTTTGCGTAATTTAATTCCGTAGCGGGTTGTGGGTTTATAGGGGAATAGGGTGGGAAGTAATTTAATTATAGTAAATTAAATATTAATTTTTAGGAATTATTCATTATTTTTAATTTAATTTTGCGTTTTAGTTCTGTAGCGGGTTGTGGGTTTATAGGGGAATAGGGTGGGAAGTAATTTAATTGTAATTAAGTAAATATTTATTTTTATTTATTGGTATTGATAATTCATTTATTGTTAATTAATTATTAATTGGTAAAATAATTTTTATGAATTGGTAATCAATTTTTATTAATTGATTAATAAATAATTATTTTAATTGTATTAATTTATTATTCAGAGCGGGTTGTGGGTTTATAGGGGAATAGGGTGGGAAGTAATTTAATTGTAAATATGTAATAATTTATTTTTATTTATTGGTATTGATAATTAATTTATTTTTAATTAATTATTAATTGGTAATTAATTTTTATTAATTGGTAATTAATTTTTATTAATTGATTAATTGATAATTATATTAATTGTATTAATTTATTATTCGGAGCGGGTTGTGTGTTTATAGGGGAATAGGGTGGGAAGTAATTTAATTGTGATTACGTAATTATTGAAATTATTTTTGTGTATTGATAATTAATTTACTGTTAATTAATTATTAATTGGTAATTTTTCTTATTACTTATTAATTTTTGGTATTGAAAATGAATTTGTTGTTAATTAATTATTGATAGGTAATACATTTTTAATAATTCATATTTATTGGTATTTATAATGAATTAATTATTAAATAATTTGTAATTGGTAATTTTTATAAATTTTTTATTGGTATGGAGAATTAATTTATATATATTTAATTATTAAATCATTACTTTCCCTACTGTTGCACTCATTGGAGGGGGAATAGTAATTTTTACCCCTACGCTATCCAACACTTTCCCTACTGTTGCACTCTCTGGAGTGGGAATAGTAATTTTTACCCCTACGCTATCCAACACTTTCGCTACTGTTGCACTCACTGGAGTGGGAATAGTAATTTTTACCCCTACGCTATCCAACACTTTCCCTACTGTTGCACTCTCTGGAGTGGGACTAGTAATTTTTACCCTCCCGCTATCCAACGCTTTCCCTACTGTTGCACTCACTGGAGTGGGAATAGTAATGTTTACCGTCCCGCTATCCAACACTTTCCCTACTGTTGCACTCCCTGGAGTGGGAATAGTAATGTTCACCCCTACGCTATCCAACACTTTCCCTACTGTTGCACTCTCTGGAGTGGGAATAGTAATTTTTACCCCTACGCTATCCAAAACTTTCCCTACTGTTGCACTCACTGGAGTGGGAATAGTAATTTTTACCTACCCGCTATCCAACACTTTCCCTACTGTTACACTCACTGGAGTGGGAATAGTAATTTTTACCCTCCCGCTATCCAACGCTTTCCTTACTGTTGCACTCACTGGAGTGGGAATAGTCATTTTTACCCTCCCGCTATCCAACGCATTCCCTACTGTTGCACTCACTGGAGTGGGAATAGTAATTTTTACCCTCCCGCTATCCAACGCTTTCCCTACTGTTGCCCTCACTGGAGTGGGAATAGTAAATGTTACCCTCCCGCTATCCAACACTAAAAATATTTAATATTTTTTAATATTATTAAGTTAACATATATATGTATTAAAAAATAAAAATGCATGTTTTTTTTAATTTACATTAATTATTTATTAATTTTAAAGTTATTTAAGTATTTTTGAGTATGTTTTACTTAATTATATTAATTATTTTACATTACTTTTAAGACATTTAAAAAATTCAATATTTTAACAAACTATGGGGGTCATTAGGATGGCGGTCGGAAAATCACTCCGACCGCCATGGTAGCGGGAAAACACCGCCCGCTAGGACCGCGGCATAACCACAGGTCGTATTACGATCCTCCACAGTCGAAATCCGACCGCGGCGGCCGGATCCCGGCATCTAACATTGCGGCGGTTGCTGCTGCCAGCAGCACCCAGCGATGTCCAAACGCATGTCCTGCATATCCCGGCACTGCGTGGCAGGCACTGCACAGTGCCTGCCACCTGGTACAGGGACATGTAGGGGGTGGTACCCCCCAGTGCACCCACACCCCCCCACAACACAATGGGGGCCTGCAATGGGCCCCCGGAGACATTCTCCGCATGCCTCTTCATGGCGGTCCACCGCCGCGGAAAGGCTGGCTACCGCCGGCATCATAATCATGCCGGCGGAGCCTGGCCCTGCACAGGCCCCATTTTAGCTGTCCAGCTCCGCCCGCCAGGCAAGCATGCGGACTGCTACCGGCGGAAAAGTGGCGGGCGGAAAATCGCAAAGAGTATGTGACAAGTTGCATATATAATTCCCCACATGGGTCTAAAAGAGTAAATATTCCTCAGTAAAGCTTGTAAATAAATGGGTTTGTGGTTGAATACATCAATACTCCCTGGATGATTGAATAAGCACATAGGTAGTGCCTATGTGATTCCCTGAGGATACAAGTAGTGCATAGATGATTCACTGACTATGTTATATCTCCATGGGTCATTCCATATCTGCCTGCATGTTTGCATGAGTATATCACTAGTATTGGAGTGCATGAGTAGACCCTGAATGATTAAACATGTGCATGTCTAATGCTTGAATAATTCAATAAATGCATAGATACTGTTGGGATGATTAAATTAGTGCAATTCTAGTTCTAGTGCCTGGATGAATGCAAGAGTGCATACATATATATAGGTGATTTACAGAGTGCATGGATAGTGCATGCATGATTGTTTAAGCACCTGCATAGCACCTAGCCTATTATATGAGTGAATGACTAGTGTTTCAGCGATTGGATGCTGCTCATTTGTTTTTGGTTGATTGAACAGGTAGTGCCTGGATGTTTAGATAACTACATGGGTAATGCCTGGAGAATTGAATAAGTCCATCAGTAGTGCCTGGCTAATTAGATGAGTGCATGATTAGTGTCTGAGTTACTGCATGATTCAATTGTTAAAGCTTGATAGATTGGATAAAAGTAAGTGTACTACTGGGAAGATTGTATTCGTGCAAGACTATTGCCTCAGTAATTAAATGACTGAATAGGTACTAGATGGTTGATAGGTTTACTACAATGGTACTCTCTATGTAATTAGATGAGTGCATGTGTAGTGCCTGAGTGTTTCATCAGTGCACGCGTGTGCCTCAGTATTTCAATGACTGCATGGGTTGTAAGTGGGTGTTTAGTTGGCTGCATAGGTTCTGCCCAAATGTTATAATGATTGCATAGTTACAGCCTTGTTAATTGCATAAGTCAATAGTTAGTACCTAGGTGATTAGATGAATGTATGGGTAGTGCCTGCATAATTCAATGACTACATGTATTCTGCCTGCCGGATTGCAAGAGTACATGGCTACATTGAATAACTTCATGGATAGTGAATCACTGATTTGATGACTGAGTGCCTGAATACTGCCTGACTGACTGTGAAAGTACCTTCATTGCTGTCAGATACATAACTGTTGTCAGTATATCTCTGACTCATTGGTTATCTCCTTCTGTCAGTATCAAACTACCTGTTTTACTGTATATATGCTTTTCATCTGAGCTATGTGTGAGTGAAATCTAGGTATCACACTTGATATATAATTGCATACATGGTTCTCTAGAAACATAAATTGCTTTGTTACTGTGCGTGCACATGCATCACTAAGGGGCCCATTACGATACCCGGCGTAAAAAAATCCGCCAGGCATGGAAGCGGCAAAAATCCGCCCGCACACACCGCCTGAACACCGACCACGCCATTATGAGTACACAAACTGGAAACCGCCATCGGCGGAAAAATCATACAAAATACCGCCCGCCATCGTCCGAGTCGGAGTCAAACCGCCCGCCACGGACGGAAACACGCACGACAACACAAAACCGCCCGCCCTCACGGCCGACACACCGCACGTGAAATTACGATCGCACCGCCATGAGCGCGGAAAAACAACAAAAATACCGCCCGCCAGCGCAAACAACGCCGATGAGAATCGACACGGCAGAAGCCATGGCGCCCACGTACCTGCACAGAAACCATCCGCACACAAAACCAATAGCACACAACATGGCCAACAAGTCCACACAGCAAGGCACGTACAAATACACAAGCACAGTACACATCCCGAAAACACCCCCGGACAAACAAAAAATACAAAGGCCAGAACCCCAGACACAACACACCTGAAAACAACAGACCATGAGGACACACCCACATAGGTGAGTACAAAAGCAGCACTCCCACAGACCACAACCCCTTGCTACATTGCAAACCAGAGAGGAGAGAGGACACAGTGACACAGCAAGGACAGCAGCACACCACAGAAACGCACACATCACAACCACCACCACCACCACCACCACCAAACACCGGCACCACAAACCCCTGCACATTACACAACACACACCGCACCAGCACCACAAACACCATGGCACCACAAAGGATGCCCAAGTTCACGCCCATGGAGCTGACGGTCATGGTCGACGAGATCATCAAGGTGTACCCACAAATCTATGGGAACATGGTCCAGCACACACCACTAGCCACCAGAAACAGAATGTGGACCCGGATCGTAGACCAGGTCAATGCAGTCGGGACCCTGCCCAGGAACAGAACCGAGATAAACAAACGTTGGAATGACGTAAAGAGCCTGGTCAAGAAGAAGGAGGGCAAAAACAGAGAGCTGGCTGCCGTCACTGGCGGAGGGAATCCCGCGCTCTTTAAGACCTTCAAAGCGTGGGAGGAGAAGGTGCGAGTCGTAATCCATCCGGAGATCCTCGCCGGATTAGCAGGGGGAGTGGAGGCTGGTAAGTACAAACTAATGTATACCAGCACACCGCTATGTACTCACATGCACTACCACCATGCCACAGCTCCCAGGGACAAACACCCCCATGTCCAGCACACAATACACGACACACACATGCAACAGACACCACCACACACAGCCCAAACAGAACAACTGTAAGATGCATGGGGACATGTGTACACTAAGCCAGCCACGTAACCACCAACAGGTCCACAAATATGCCAGAAGCGCCACAACGAGCACCCGCCACACCCATGTGTCCGCCACAGCTGCACCAACTGACAAGTAACAGGTAAGTGGCAGGAACACAAAGTGCAGTGGGTCGGAGGGGGACAGCTGAAGTACAACACCCACCAGGCCCCCACTCCCACAGACCAGCAAGGTGGAGCACTCCCCACACCCATGTGTCAGGCACAGCTGCACCAACTGACAAGTAACAGGTAAGTGGCAGGAACACAAAGTGCAGTGGGTGGGACGGTGGACAGCCCAAGTACAACACACACCAGGCCCCAGTCCCACAGCACAGCAAGGAGGAGCATCCCCCACACCCCACACCCACGTGTCAGCCACCGCAGTGCACAACGACAGCCGAAAGGCAGACATCACGGTCCACAGCAATCGGTGTCAGTGGGTGTACAGCCACCCCCACGACCCACTACACCCCCCCACCCCCACAGACCTGCAACATGGAGCACCCCCGCTAAGAGCCATGTGGCATCCAGTACAGTGCACGCACGAACAACTTGCAGGTGGGAAACTGGACAGGGCTGGATTACTGGAGGCATGAGGACCATAACACCACCAACACATGGGACATGTCACGTAGCACACGAACACGCAGCACCGCCCACCGTCACGAACAAGTGAACAATGTGCACACGGACATGAACAGCAGACTCACACCCCACATGACCCATCACAGACATAGCAACACCCAAGGAGCCACGTCTGCATGCACAAGCCACACTGAATATAGTCCCACACGGCAGCCACTGTGCAACTCATCACACACAACCGAAACACCATTGAAGTCCTGTCCATGTAGCCCCTACTGCCTGTCAACCACACACCCCACAACTACGCCTATGTAAGACAAACAACACTAGACGCAACAGAGCGGAACAACAGAAATGCACACGAACACCACTGAACCCATCAAACACACAGACACACCATGCACATACAACATACCATCCATCCCATCCGTCAGCCCCAGTCTCATGAAAGGCATGTCATCCGCACAGCTGCCACACATACAGCAGTCACGCTAAGACACATGCCCATGACCAACCATGTGCCAGAAGTCAATTAAGCGCACAACACACTGTGAGCAACAACACACAACATGGGCCACACCCCCCCGAGCACTGCAGTGATGCACATGGCACAGGGCAGCACGCACACCAAGGAGATGGGACAACTGCAATACGTTGGCTGGCACACAACTATCACTCACTCATAACGATGCGTCCAATGCCATGTCCAGTAACCACAACAGACAGCAAATATGCAGGGCATGTCAGGCATGCACACACCTCAGACCATGCACTGTCATGCTGCCACAACACATGTCACGTTCGGCACCCATGGCTCACAGCATGTACCCCAAAAGCATATACCCTCCCAAATGCGAATCTGGGGCATAGCCCCCATGTTGCCATATGCGTTCCTAAGCGTTCCATTTGAACCCCAAAAGCATATTCCATCCCAAATGCGAATCTGGGGCATGGCCCCCATGTTGCCATATGCGTTCCTAAGCGTTCCATTTGAACCCCAAAAGCATATTCCATCCCAAATGCGAATCTGGGGCATGGCCCCCATGTTGCCATATGCGTTCCTAAGCGTTCCATTTGAACTCCAAAAGCAAAGTACAAACCAGACCCAGGACGGGCCAGGAGCCCGCATACACCAGAGTCACAATGAGTAGGGGCAAAGCAACACACCCATCGGCATGGCCAATCCGTCCCATGCCACATGTGCACAGCACACAGTCCCATTGCCTAGCACACACACCTACAGATGCCACAGCCACACACTCGCCTCCGGGAAACCCATGTACGAGATTGCACGAACTGCCAATGTCAGACGACTAATACATACTTCGCCAGGTGCAACACAATAACAAATCTCATTCTCTCCACAGGTGACGAACTGCTGGACACTGGGGATGGAGACAGCAGCCAGCACAGCCAGCCTACAAGCCCCCAACGAGGACACACGGATCTGGAGGATCTGTCCACCTCTTCGGACACGGACCACCAAGCTGGCCCATCTGGCGTGGCAGGGCCCAGCCGCTCCCCAGGACCCCTCCTACCCACCAACCCATCATCCAGGGATGCTGAACAGTCCCAGTCCCCTGCTGCCACTGTCGTTGCGGCCACACCCACGGTCATTGCGGCCACTACCACTGCCGCAACCGCCACCATCGCCGCACCGACCACCACCGCCTCCACCACCACCACGTCTTCGCTGGCACCAGCCCCAGCGCAGGTGGTGGCCCGGCTGACTGGATCCACCCTGGGAGCCACAGCGAGGACCGTGGTGAGCAATGTGGCTAGTGGGCAGGCCGGTGGCAGCAGGACTGGTAGGAGGAGCAGGGTCAGGGAAACGCCAGCCTCCCCTGGGAGCCATGCCCTGCCTCAAATGGACAGAGTCCTTGGGGCCTATGAAGAGGCCCAAGGACAATGGGCCAGGTCTGCTACTGACACGCGGGAGGTGCTGGGGGTGCTGAGGTCCATGGACGCCCATATGGGCCAATTCGTGTCCCGTATGGACCAACTCGTGGACCTCATGGGCCAGCTGGTGGTGGCGGTGGGGTCACAGGCAAGGCCAGCAACACCACCTCCGCCACCACCTGCTAGGGCGCAGGCTCGGGCAGCAGTGTCCACTTCCCCTGCGTCCACAGCCAGTGAGCACACCTCACCCACCACCAGCAGGTCGCCACCACACACCCCCTCCCAAACGTGGAAGGGGCCGTCCGAAGAGGAAACAGATCTCCCGGGAGGACTTCGCACGCTCCAGTCGCAAGTGAGGCAGCCAGCCAGCCTTCCGCCAGCCTTCCTTGACCAGCCACTGCATTGACTTGCTCTACGATCCCACTCCACACAGCCATCTGGATGGCATGTGTGTGTTGGACTATGGACATAGAACCAGTGGGTACACCCTGATCATCACGCAGCCATGACCGACAGCTCATTGTCACTGCACGCACCACTTTTGTCATCACCTTACACACAATCACATGTCACAGTTCGTAATAAATGCACCTTTTTCACTAACTGCTGTTTGTGCCCTGTGTCTTTATTGTACGGAATACAACGGCCACCTTGGGCGGAAAGGCACCTGATGCGTGGCATGGAAATGGAATCCGGAGGGCCTGTAGGGACCTAGGGGTGGGAGACAGAACAGGAGCACATTCAATGAGTGTGTCACACACCCATCACACAGTACATGTCAACAACTACAAGCAATGTACACACATCGCACAGAGCAATAGGGCACAATGCCACAGCCACCAACAGTGGCATACTACCCTGGCCATGGAGCGTTGACACACTGCACGCAGTGAACATACGGCCACCCTGACACAGCACACACACACCTGCATAGATACAGACACATCATCCGTCGTACATGGACACTCACCGTCAAGTGAAGTAGCGGGCGATGAGCTGCTGGCGCACATTCCCAGCTTCCTCCTCTCCGCTGTCCACCTCACTCGAGCTGTCCTGGTCTGCGGGCTGGGGCCCTGGTTGATCTTCGTCATCCACAATGAGGGGGATCTGCTTCCGAATGGCCAGATTGTGCAGCATGCAGCACGCCACCACTATCTGGCACACCTTCTGTGGGGAGTACGCCAGTGCACCCTCGGTGCGGTCCAGGCACCTGAACCTGGACTTGAGGAGGCCAAAGGTACGCTCGACCACACGTCTGGTCCTCCCATGTGCCTCATTGTATCGATCGTCTGCTGGGGTGCGAGGATTCCTCAATGGACTGAGCAGCCATGCCCCATTCGGATACGCAGAGTCACCTGGGTGTGAGGGACACAGAGAACCGTTGCTATTCCAACTGGACAGGGGACAGCATCGCACAACCAGCACGCTACACCACTCCACATACTCACCGACAATACAGCCACGATCCTGTTGCAGATTGGCCATCAGTCGTGGCAAGATGCTGTTGCGCATTATGTGTGCGTCATGGGCCGAGCCTGGAAACTTTGCACACACGTGGGTGATCACCATGTCCGCAAGGCACACCACTTGCACATTCAGGGAGTGCGTGTGCTTCCTGTTGCGGTACAGGTGCTCAGTGGCCTGTGGTGGAACAAGGCCAACATGAGTGCAGTCAATGGCTCCCACGACGTGTGGGATTCTGCCAAGGGCATAGAATGCACCCTTCACTGCCGCCAATTCACGAGCCCTGGGGAAGCGGATGTACCTGTTCCGGTACAGCATCATGGCTGCCAGTACATCCCTCAGCACCTTGCTGAACATGGGCTGGGACATCCCTCCTCCACTGCCCACTGTGTGCTGGAATGACCCAGTGGCGAAGAAATGCATGGCGGCCATCACCTTAGCCGTGGGGGTGACAGCAGTCGGATACACCCTGCGGGGACGGAGATGGGGCTCTAACATGGCACACAGTCGATGCAGAGTTGGCCTGTCCAGCCGAAACTTCCTGATTACCTCTGTATCGTCCATGTCCGCCAGCAATTGGTATGGGCGGTCAATGTTCGGTCTCCGCCTGGGTTAAATGGCAGAGGACACATGTCAAAGCAACACGGCACATAGCAATTTCGCATACACATCACTGACATGACTGAGCAAGCACATGAGCCACAGCCCAGCTGTCAAGCTGGGACGGCACGGCCACAATACACTTACACAGGTCTCCCAACAATGGCAATGGCAAGTGAGACATACCACTGCCATGTGCATGCACATGGGGATCTAGGCCCCAATGACTTGCGGGCGTGCTGATGGGGACTGACTGCATATTCGTCAAGCGGCAACGCCACGGCAACATGAGTGTCTGCTGTGCATGGTACTGCTTCCGAGGCTGGATGAGTATGGCACACGACGACGACGATGTGGGCACGGGCTGAGCGGCCAATACAAGTGGGACCTGTGGCACGAGGGGATATGAGACAGTAGTAGGTGTCAGCACTGCACCCTATGTACAGCACTGTACGGATCACAGCTCCCGAAACATTGACTGGTGTCCACATTGACAGCCCCATGCCAAGACGGCTGTGTGCTTGCAGTCACACGTCACAGGTGAGAGGTTACATTGCACGTGCCAGGTGGCAGACGTACATAGTGGGAGCTGGCATGTGTGTGCATGTGTCTCCTGTTCAGGATCCACCAGATGGGCGCTGACTCTGTACTGACCATTGGACACAGCATGTTCCGTGGAAGGCTTGTGTGTGTGGGATGGTGGCACTGGATGTGCCTCCGTTGGGTGGGGGGCCATGCACAGGGCGGGTACGTCGATGATTGCGCATTGTTGGTCACGGTGGGTGCACCAACTAAGATGTGTTGCCCTGTGTTCAATTCCTATGTCCGCATGATGATGGACTGTGGATGTGGGCAGACTACACATTGGTCGATGTGCTGTCTATATGCATGTGCCTTCACACCAGGCACAGCTGCCCCTGCACATGTGACCCCTGCTGGACTCGCTGCTGGGTCTGTGGAGCTGATGCACCTTCTGCGCGTGGGGCGGACAGCTCTCCTCACTTCCCTCATTGCGCATGTCATGTCTTTGCCGCAGGTGACATGGATCATGGAGGGCCCACATGTACGCGTGGGTAGGCTACACATGATTGTTCACTGGTCGCCACCCCCAGTCAGTGTTTCGAATGGGAAGGTTGTCGTGCTGGTGGTATGTTCGATGTGGCGGATGGGCGGGCCTAGGTGCGGGCTTACATTCCGGACATGGGGGTAGTTGGATTGGCGACTGGTTGCAGTACACACGGGACACGTCTCTTCCTTTCCACATCTGGGTCATCCCTTGTACTAACTGACAGTGATACAGTCATCTTCGCCCCAGCCCTCATGTCCTCCCCTCGCCCCCCAATATGCATGCTCACCTGCGAGGCTAGCGCTTGCACAGGCAGCCCCAAGCTTGCACCAGAGAGGGCAAGGAGTGTATGTGTGGGTCCAGTTGCACGAGTGGGCTGTCTCAGGGTATGATGTGTGGCGGGACGCCGTCCACCTGCGTGGTGCCCCAAATGGAGACCCGGCCTGCATGGACAATGCATCACAGTCTTCGCCTTCCGGATCCGCCACCTGCGACACCCAGTGGATGTGGCTGCCCTTGCGGCCATGCCGCGTCCGTCTGTGGCTGATGGCCCACACATTCACTCTTTGGCCTCTCTGGGGAGGGCTCAGGGGTGGTGGCGCACGCGCTTGCACTTAGTCGCAATGGCATGTGGCGTGGTTGGTATGATGGGCAATGGATGGGATGGTGCGAGCCACCTCCCGTGACGTCAGTGCTGCTCGTGCTGTGGTGCGTCCCCCTACACTTCCATTTGACTTTTTGCCATGCTGGACGTTGAGGTTCTATTGCCTGCGTGATATGAGCAGGAGGAGCGCGAGGAGACCTCTCACACACCATGCTCCACTGCCATCCCGTGCCCTGTATCGCCTGTGCGGATTGACTATGTTGGGGTTACACCTGGTCGACTGGGGCTGTGTGTGCCTTGTCAAGGGGCATGGCGGGCGCACAACAGGATCCAGCTCGTCCACAGAGGGTGGGCTGAGGTGCGCCTGGTACCGCTTTGTACGTGTGCCCGGCTGCTGTGCACACACGTGTTCACTCCCCCCGACAGGTGTCCTCTCACAATGCCCAGGGAAGCGGTGGTGTACTGTTCATGAGCCCTCCCAACACGGCGTGCTCCAACTTGGCATGTGCGCATCTACCCGTCGCACCCACCCACCTGTGCACTGCGTCCATACGACTTCACACGACACATGTGTGTCTTCCACAGTAGTGCTACTCATTTGCGTTGACATCCAATACCAGTGGACTACATGGTCATGTCACGACTGCCGTGTACTTCACATACTCTCATCCTCTCTCATTCGTACTTGTGAAATGAGTCAGCGGAGACAGTTCTGGTTTCAAACATTATATTGAGTCTTCTGTCCTCTGTGATGCAGTATAGTGGACACTACTGGCAGCGGAATACATATTGAGGATATACTGAGCATGATTACAAATGGGATAGGGTGTGGGGTTACATCTGCTTGGCCAAGGCTGTGCTAATGTACATTTACGTATAGCTGCGGAGCTGCGGACTTTGACACAGACGGTATACATGTAGCCTACCAGACCGCTCGGCATCATGGGCACAGTCCATCTCAGTTCCATGTGACAGGTTTGCTGCGGTTGTTCCTCATGCACGCGTGCATGTGAGATGACATCAGGGCATGTGCTTGCGTGCATGCAGCGGCGTGCCACTTGTTGTTGCACTGTGGTGGTTACTGGACATGTCACAGTCACTGGGGTCGTGTTGTTGTTGTATGCACTTGTCGTCCATGCAAAGGTCCTGGTATGGGATTCCCGGGGCGGGGGTGGGAGGGGTGCAGCACCCACAGACTCCAGGCGACCTATTCATGTCCACTGAGCGGTGTGTGTGTCCATGTGCGCTGGATCCATGTCGTGTCCTGGTTGTTCGTGCAGTTCCGTCCATGTGGGTGCGATGCACAGAGCCCATGCCACTGCCTCCCACGATGCATGCGGTGTTCCTGGATGTGATGGGGAACAGTGTGCATGTCCCGGTCATATCCGATGTCATGGCGATGTCGTTGATGGTGTGGTTACAGTTGCCGGTCGTTTGGTATGGCTGTTGTGGTGGTGACTGTCCAGTCCGTGCGGAAGCTGAGCATGGGTGCGGGGTTGGACTTCATAGGTCACTCGGGGAACCTGCGTTGTGGTCCGACGTATTTACAGGTTGTCAGGTATGCGATGCCGTCCAGCAGGGCTTCCATGTCATTGGTGGTGTACATGTTTGCCAGCCAATGAAGCGGATGGTGGCTGTCAAGGTGTTGTTCGTAGGTTGTCCCTTGGAGGACCATGATGGGGCATGCTGGGTGACATTCGATGTAGCTGTTCTCGATGATCCGTCGTGTGGAGGCACAGTGGTTCCATTTCAGTGCGCGTGCGATGTTGGCCACATACGCCATGCCCCCATAGGCAGAGCAGGCCCTGTCGTGTGCGTCCAGAGGGAGGAGTAGTGGTAGCAGGTCCGCCTTCAGACATGCCGGGTTGGAGAGGCATATCTCGACGGGATGCTGGTAGGGACACCTCCGACAGTAGAAGACGGGCATGACGCAGCTGAACAATGTGATGCGGTAAGTCAGTCGGTAACTTACGTTCAGCAGGGACAGGAGATCGCATCCCAATGTATGTATCGTGCTGGTTTGGTACAGCTTGAGCTCTTCGGCGTAGTTGGGTAGGTGTGTTGCGGTTGCCATTTCGCAGCGGTGCGTTGTGGTGGCGTGCTCCGGCTGTGTGTGCAGTCTGCAATGTGGACACTCCGGGGTTGCTGTGAGCTCTGTGTAGTCGTGGGGAGACAGGACTTGTGTTCTGTTGGCTTGTTTGGAGGACACGGGCCCTCTTCCCACATGCTTCTCAGACAGTTCAAGGTCAGTGCTGTGTGACTCCTTCCAATTAACTTGCATGTGGCCGACATGGGGGAGTGTTTTCTTCTTTCTTCCCCGTCCGTTGTGCGCTTCTGTGATATGCGCTATCTGCCCTGTGGTCGGTCTCCTCGGCAAGCCTGTGTTGGTCTATTCTTGGACAATGGCTGTATTCACCGGCTTCTGTCGTAGGGCTGTGGTTTCGGTGTTGGAATGGAAGGTCATTCAGTGCTGTCTGCTCTCCCTTGTGTGGGCAGCAGCCTGCCTTTCCGCTCTGCGTTGGGCCTTGTGTGTGGATGTAATTCTTGGGCCACCTGTTGTCGGTCACCGGGCTCTTTGGTGTTCCGTTTCATGTGTCTTGTTCATATGTGCAGGGTGGTATGGGTTTTTCAGTGTGGTACTGGCGTTCCTCTTCCCGAAGGAGCCCTGCTTCTCCTAGTTGGTGTTGCCGCCGCTGTGTGCTTCACCATGTTTGTTACACTGGGGTGTGTCCTGCTGTTGCGTGACTTCACTGACATGTGTGCGTCGGTTGTGTGGCGTTGGGTGTTGTCCGTGAATTGGGCGTTGGGGACATGTCTGTGGCCGGCCTGTCACGTGTCATGTGCGTTCGGGGTGGGGCTGATGTGTGTGCTGCTTGGTTGTGTCCCTGTGTCTGTGTGCGACGCATGCATGGCGCTGCGGTTGGCCTCTGCGTTGTGCGCATGTGTGGCGGCGTCATCGGCGCTTTGGGGCCGTGACGGGGTGGTTGGTTCCTAGTCCCAGGTGGTGTGTACACATGTGTTCTGCGATGTTAGGATTTGGCCTGTGTGTCATATGTGGATGCAATGGTGGATGTGTAGTGTGCACGCGCTGGTGGGGGGTTGTCCGCTTTTTCCGCCCTTGCACTGTGTGCGCTGTTTGCGTGCACTTGTTGTGTGTGTGCCTACCTGCGTCTCCGCGGTACGTTGCGTCCTTGGTGGTGCATCAGCAGAAGCATGGGAAGGGCCTGCAGTGCTGGATTCATGCCCGGGGTGCCGCTTCTTCGTTGTCCGTGCTCTGCGTCCGTGTTTCCGCCTCTCTTTCACGTGCGGTGTCTCTTTGCCGTGGGAGCCGTTTGTTTGCGGCATCGTAATTTATGCGCCGGGCGGGACGTGTTTCGTCGGACGGTGTGTGTCAGTTGTGCTGCGCCGCTACGTGTGCGGGCGCACTTTGATGGCGGACGGTGTTGCTGGCTTGCCGGCGGTGTTTGGCCTGCTTTTCGCATCGTAATTTGGCGGGCGTGTGGGCTGCGGCATGCGGGCGGTAACTGGTGGTTTTTGCATCCGCCAGCACGGCGGTAGTGCTTCCGCCCGCCATCGTAATGGGCCCCTAAGTTTCTAAAACAGAAAAAAGCATTTTGAAATTTTTCAAAGCACTAAACCTTTTGTGAATTGCATACCTACATCATTTCTCAAATATTTCTTCTGCTTCTAAAACATAAATTCAGCATATCTCAAACAAAAGTTACACTCAAAATGAAACTAGCACAAGAACTCTTGAGGCATTCTGTACTATTAATCCCCCTCAATTTTAAACAAACCATTTTAAAAGGAAAACACTACCCTCACCATATACATGAAATTTTCATCAGCCTTACTGAACATAGATCACCATGTAAACATATATGCAATTTCTTAATAGATGTACATCTTCAAGCCATCTTTCCAAAAATATATACCTCTCAGCATCTTTAAGTACACTCTAAAGTCCCACCGTATATATAGCTATGTGCAAGCACAAAAAACATATCTCACCATCTAAGCATATGCAAAGCGGTCATATAAGCTAAAAACCACCTAAGTATTTGAGTCATTGGATGTCTGCAGCAGAGGAGGCTTTCAAATTGTGTATCATCTGCATATTGGAGAATCTTGATGTTGCTATTTGTCAGTAGAGCACCAAACGGCTCCATGTATGGGTTGAAGATGACAGGAGATAGTACGGAATATCATGGGACTCCGCAGGTGAGAGAGACAGAGATCTTTTGTGAATTGGACATGCCAGTGCCTAGTACATCACACAGGAATCAGACATAGACAAGCCAGACTCTAATTTCACAGTAATTTGACCATTGAGAATCACTTTGAATCACTTTGAACTTTGAGACCTGGGAAGAACCTGGACCTGGGAAGAACCTCAAGAAGAGAGAATACTCTGCCTATCTGCTGGGGGAAAGGAGACCCAAAGACTCCTGACTTGTGCTGGCATGCAGATATTGGAACTGCTCTCTACACATCAAGTGGTTGGCCTCCAGTTACTGTTACAGGTATACAAAAAGAGTAAGGGCTCCCTACTGTGAAGAAGGCCTATCTGGCCACTTGTGATTATATCATCAGAAATGTCTGGTAGCAGAGAGACTGGGTGTTTAGAAGACTTTCCTAAACCTCAGACAACTGAGCTGCTAAGGCTTCCCCACAAAGGGGACACTTTAAGTGGACAATATTTCCTGCATCATCCTGCTCAGAGAATTTTGAGATAAAAAAAACCTTTTCTAGACCTTTTGCTGAGGGTAATCAGTGTCCAGCATCTAGTTCTCTCAGCCGAAGTATTTCAAGAACCAAACATGTGACTATGTCTGAAAGTAAAACTACTTACCAAAGAAAGGAGGCAAATCATCCTCAAAAGCTGCTTTATCCTGCTCAAAGCTCATGCCAAAACTAAAGGCTACTGCTGGATCTCAACCATGATGTCAATGGACCCTCACCGTCTTCAACATACTACCTTGCCCTGCTGGAGAATTTTGGAGAAGCAGAAAAACATCTAAGCCCTAAGGAAAAACTATCACTAGTGTGACCTGGTTGGTCTACCCAAACCCCACTCTCTCACACTCCATCAAAGTCAGCCCAACATTCTACTTAATGCTGGTTAACCATGACTAGTGACTTTTAATTGCCACTTTGTGATTTCTGGGTACGTTTGCTTTAAAAATCTAAAAATCCATACCTCTGCTTTTCCTTTTCCAGTTTGAATCATTTTAAAGCGTTTTGCTCATTAAATTCATCTTGATTTTTCTAAACTGGTTAGGGAATTTTATTTTGTTCTATTCTTAACTTAATGTTGTCTGGCACTGTCTGAACATAATATGCATTTCTCCGAGGAATGGTCAGTGCTTGTGCTACAGTGACCAGTGATGAAGCAGAGATTTTCCTAGAACTGTGTTGGGACTTAAATTGGTTTTATTAAGATGCTAGGGGTACCAACCTCCCAAATTTATTAGCCTAAATTCCACCATTGATTGTATATGGCTGAGGCTCCAGCTTCAGCCATTGAAAGATAACTTCTGCACGTGAGAGTTTTTAAAAGAGTTTTCGTCCTAACTGAGGGATCCAGACCTATAAACCCCTGTTTTAGGACTACTGAATCTCACATCAGCATCCTGTGTTCTGCAAGACCATCAAGCCTACTGATAATGCAGTGGGACCAACCGAGACAGCCTCTTTTTCTCACATTAGAGTTTGTTTAAAAGAATTTCACTCTAACCTTTGCCTTTACCCTTCCATCCCAGTATACCTTCTGACATTATGGACTTCCTCCTCCATTCAGATCAAGCGTCGAATTCCCATGTGAATGGATGTGTAAAAAAAGGCCATTCAGTGTACCTGAGGCCAAATCTCACTGCAACATTCTGTGTGCTCCCAGCCCAGCATTCCCACTTATGGACTCACTTTCTGAATCATTCAAAGCCAGTCATCTGTCATCATGCTACAATTTGTTTAAAACAAAGGACCTATGACTGCTCCTCATGCTCATGACAACCTAGCAGCTTCTGAGCTCCTTCCCTGATATCCCATCTGACATCATTGATTTCCTAATCCAATCAAAGCCAGCCAATTGTTCCTACATTACTGGTTGTTTGTTTAATGAAAATCAGCTAAGAGAGTCTTAATACAGGGGCATCACCAGTGTGGGTCTATAATGTTCATGAAAGGCTGGAGCAAGAATCACTGTCCCTCATTTCAGCCTTCACCACTAGGAGGCATATTCACAAGCTGCATTTTGCCATATGTTTAGTAATGCTACAGTAGCAGTGCTCATGTACTACAAAACACAGTTCACAAAACTACATGCGGAGACCACTGCCTCCTATCTCTTCTTTAAAGAGATCTCCAGCATGAGTGCTAAGATCTCTGCACATATAGGTCAACATTTTAGTAATGAATGTGAGGGGGATGGGGAAAGGGATGGAAAATGAGGGATGCTTACACCTAAATGAGAGGGCTAATGAGGGCTTTAGAGAGGGATATGCAAAAAACAAAACACCCATCTACACAAGAGCCAATTGCTATTCACAAATTTCACTTCTAGAGTTACTACAGCCACAAAGGTCCTAAAACAGCCATGAATATACTCCAGCACAGCATTGGAGTGAGTGTAACATCATACATGGCACTCACAGGTAATCAACACACTCCCAGAAAAATAATGGAGGCAAGGGCTTAAACTAAAGCCCCAGTCAGAATTAATATTAAAATAAATAACATTAATTTAACTGTTATAATAACTATAGATATTTTTTTAAATTTAAAAATATATAAAATTAATAAATACATCCGCCCGCCATCCTAATAACCCCCAATGTTCTTTTAATATTAACGTTATAGTAAATTTTTGAGCATTTAATATTATTAGCATTTAAAAATAAATCTTTAATTAATATCAATTTTATTTTTAATAAGTTATATACTTAATGATATGCACTTACCTTCATGATATTTGGGTTCTCAATAGTTTTGCCCAGTGGTATTTTTCCATTATTTTTGACATGCAATCAGCATGGGGACAGATATTTGGCAAGGCAAGTAGTGATTCCCTCCTCATCAAAGACAAAAATGTTCCTCTGCCTCCTGGTCTTACTTAATATAAGCGAACAGCACAGTTGACCTTTAAGCACTCATTCACAACTTCATCAACCACTGCCAAACTATGCTGAGCGGAACTGCTACATCTCCAGAAACTCCCCTTCTCCTGTGGACCATGTAGCAAGTAGCCACAGGTCGTGAACGGAAAGAATGGTGGTTTATAGGGAAACAGACATATAGCGTCTTTACACAACAGAGGTGACTTCCAACTGTCACCACTTCATTCTTAAGCCACATATTACATTCCAGAATCCCCAGGTATCCTGGATACCATAGAGCACCTCAGGATTTAATACTCTTACTCATCCTCTCAATGACTACATGGAACCCCACAGATCCATACTTATGAACAACACCAAGTTGCACCAGCTTACCAATAACACCTATCTGTCTGCCAATGACAACTTTTGCCTCAAACTAATTCAAAAGTGGATTTCAAGAACTTGCCTGAAGCTCTATCCAACAAAACCAGAATTTTCCTTGTTTGACAACAGCTGCAAAGAATTACGGATTAAAGCCTAGATTTCAGACATGAACCTAGATGGCTTAACATCCTGCTGCCAGAAGATAAAAACTCTCTTTAATTCACCCTTGATATATCCATCACATTCAAAGAACACATTACCAAGATGAACAAGACAACTCAACTCTCCTTCTGGAATTGAGTGTAACACTTTCTCTTGGAAACTGACTTCAGAACAATTGTGCAAGCTCTGGTCCTCTCACATGTAGTTGGATGTGACACTGTGCCACCTAGACACCACAGTTCAAGCCTTGAAAGGTTCCTGCAGACTGTGGTCCATCTCATCAAAAGTCTAAAGAGGTGTTGCCACATCTGGCCAACTATGATGGAATTATGATGGCTCTTCCTTCACATCCGAGTTATCTTGTAGACCCGGTGTACCATCAACAAGACCATTAGGAACAACACCTTCACATAACTGGTCAATAAACTAACCACCTTTGGCAGGCAGCACCACACCAGGACCCAAGGCATCAGCAGAATTGAAGACACAAGACAAAAGACTGGAAAAACAAGATGACAGGTCTTCTCTAACTATGCAACCAGCATCTGGAAGAACATCTCTACTGACATCAGAACAGCTGCTACCCTCCAGAAATTCAGGGAGAAATTCAAGATGCATCTATTCAAGGAGGTTGTATGCTAACATAAGTGAAAATGATCAGTTCACAGTATCTTGTAAAGGTTTATATTGTTACTTGGGCTCTCTCCTCACCCATGATTAGTTCTGTGTTGCTCCTCAGGTAGGTTCTCTGGTAGGCTCATGCTCCACAAACACCAGCACATGCATGAATACATACAAACTTCAGGCTCACGTTATTCTACAGATTTTTGTTTCACCTCAAACACTAAGGCCCTCCTGGTGAGTTGAATGGAATTAAGTGTGAGGATATCATCGCTTAGCTTAATTCTGGCTGTCACTTTCCCTGAAAAGGGGAATAGTTTTGCAAACCAAAAAAAACACTTTTTCCCCAATTCTGGGGCTATTTGACTGTCATTTATCACCCACTTTGAACACGTTGAACAAGTTTTAACTGTCAGCAGGGGGAGCAGTGCTGATAAGGGGGCAGGGCTGGAAGCAAAAAAGGTGTTTGTGACCTGTCTTGGGTAGTCTGCCCGAGTCCGCTGTTTCCAGATAATTCATAGTATGGTGGAGGAGTATCCCACTGACAATACTGCTCCTCCACAATTGTAATGGGCACCAAAGTATGACAGTAAGTTCCTTGACCTCTGTTTCCAGCTCTACATTACACAAGCTTTCAGTTCCACTGAAGACCTATTAGTATGTTTCCCTTCTTGCATTGAATTTCGTGTCACTGTTGTATACTCTTTTTTTACTATTTTTTTACAATACTTTCCATTTTTTATCACGTTTTTAATATTTGTGGCATATAAATTGCACAGCTTTACTCATTATAGTACAACTTCGTATTGGCCTTTAAGCTTTTGATCACCCAGCCCCATTGCTGTTTTAATTATTGTTTCATTAACCGCTCATCACATATCTCCCATTTGTAGTCATTGTGCTAGATTAAGTTGCATAAAGGTGAGCCAAACTGGGAAAGAGTGGTTTACATTTTTGTGTTCCTTCTCAGTTTGTTTGAGAGTTTATATGCAGAATATGTCAGTTTTATGACACACTGTGTGTGGGCCTGTGAGGTTGATGCCTTATACTATCTCCCCCGGTGAATGGTGTGCCAAAGATGTTACTGTCCATACTGCTTGTCAAAAAATCTAAACTATATTGAGTACAAAACATGAACAAATATGTGAATAGTGGGATTTGTTTCTCCAAGGGGGACTGAGTGACATGCACTAGACAACAAGAGCAAAGTTAATCAGAATCCCCAGGTGAAAACCCTGCCCTTTATGCACAGTTATCTATCTACAATTGTATGTTTTGTACTGCACACACATACTCTTCCCAAGATCACATGAGCAGCACATGGGTAGTAGAAGTAGTTGAAACAGTGGTAGCTGAAGCAGTAGTAGTAATAAATATGTTTATGTAAGACCATATTCTACTAAACAAGAGCAAACAATTCATATACAATCATTTGAGAAAATCAGTATGAAATTTCCAAATGTTTTACAGCCATTCAAAATCTTCCCACAGCACAAGCCACATCTTAAAATCGAATGGCAAATAAAAGTCCTAATGCAACCATACAATAATGTATACTATATATAAGAAATATTGTTTTGAAAAAGCAACACCTCTGAGCTAAAAAATGTAAACAATCTAGCAATATATGGAAACGTGTACACCACACCCTCAGCCCGCAAATGCACTTGCTCTCTCCTTTAAAAAAAACGTAAACCCTCCTGGTGAGCAAATAACGGATTTCAGCCTATTCTGAACTTTAATAACTCATTAAGCAGTGCTGGGTTTGGTAGATCTATTAAATACGGATACACTGACAATTCCTGCCATGAGTTTATCAAGCATCCCACTGAACTCTTCAAAGCCAAATAACTAAGGTCTCTTGCCCTTAATTCCACTAGGTCCAAATCACAGAATTCTTTCTTAGATAAGATTAAAGGGCTTTCTATAATACATTGTAGAGATTAAAATATCTGCCAAATACAAGTAATTGGGCTTTGAACACCCTTGTCCACTTTAAGTCACTATTCATTATTTCATCTCTAACGTAACATGACACTTTTAACTGAGGGCAGTTACCTGCTTATACCAAAAATGTGAACATTAGATCATAGCTATACAAAATTACCTTCCACCCTTACAGCTTGTATCATTGCACATTTTAGTAAACATAACAGAATTTTCAGAAAATGACCTTCCTCCTTCGCCTTATTAGACGTCCCAATCAAGCAAAAAATCTGTGCCCGATAATGCGTCTGTGGTGGTACCATAGATGCATATGCTGTCAATATTGGCTTTAGAGATGGGTCACTGAAATCGTTTCTAAATTTCTTTAACCTCCTCAATTGTTTGAACGCAAGTTTGTAAAGTGTTTAAGTGCATTTTCCAAATCAGCTTATTGTTAAAAATCATTCCAAGATACCTATATGATGAAACGTCCTCAAATATAATCTCTCCAATTGAAAATGTTAAAGATTTCCATTTATGACAAAACACCAAGGGGCATATTCTCAAGGAGCTATCGCCAAGCCAACGGCACTTTATCGCAGCCAAAGTCGTGCTAAATTTATCACCCCATTCCTAAACTGGTGCTAACAGCCCATAACACCAGTTTTCCTGCGATAGCAGTTGCCAAAAACATCGCCACAGATGACCCCGGCAACTAACGCTAATGAGATGCAGAGTAGGCGTTCCCGTGCTAAAAGCCGCGACAACACCACTCCACAACATTCTTAACGACCAGCCAGATCGGTGATCAGAACACAAAACATGCGCTAAGGCGCGTTAGCAGCAGGAAACTAACACCTGCTCCTACCTGGTGTAAAGTCGGACGACAACCGGCACCAGACAAGGGAGCACAGCCCAAAGCCACACATGAAGAACAACAGATGCCCTGGAGCAACCCATCATGCAGGTCTGAGCCCCAATAGGTCAACAACACCCACCGCCACCACCCCCAGGACCACAAACCCCTACCCCGGGCACCCTGCACACCCCCCCCCCATGGACAAAGATATTGCACATCAACTCCACGAAATCATGACTCAAACAAATCTCCTAAAGTCGCACAATCACAACACCCAACATACATGTGTGGCCAGAAAAAGGGAAATCATACACCCATATCAAAATATCCAAACAATACGTTTATTACAGAACAAACCAAAAAAAGAAAATCTGAAGAGGCATGGCGGGTCGTCTTAGGACATTCTGTAAGTCACAGCCTGCAAAACAGAAATCTGGATCAGAAGGTGTGCCATGCGCCCATCAAAGTACAGAGAGAGAGAGCGAAAGAGAGGAAGAGAGAGGGAGAGAGAAAGAGAGGGAGAGAGAAAGAGAGAGGGAGAGAGGAAGAGAGAGGGAGAGAGGGAGAGAGAAAGAGAGGGAGAGAGAAAGAGAGAGGGAGAGAGGGAGAGAGGGAGAGAGGAAGAGAGAGGGAGAGACGAAGAGAGAGGGAGAGAGAAAGAGAGGGAGGGAGAGAGGAAGAGAGAGGGAGAGAGGGAGAGAGGAAGAGAGAGGGAGAGAGAAAGAGAGGGAGAGAGAAAGAGAGAGGGAGAGAGGGAGAGAGTGCCGACACTGCGGACCTAGGCCTCACTGCTCACCTGCTGCCATCGGTGTGTCTCCAACCACGTGCCGGTATTCACAGCAGTCCCCCAGGTCCCTCATCTGAAACAGTTTCCAGAGACATGAATGGCAGAGCCCATACAGCTGCACACGCCATCATCGCTTGCCCGCCCCTGTGCACACAGGCTGCTGCACCCCAGCCCCTCCCGCCGCCCAGCGGTGAATGCCCGCCCCTGCGCAACCAGGCCTCACTGCTCACCTTCCGCCACCAGCGTGTCTCCAAGAGGGCCCACCACGTTCCGGAGGGATCTCCAAGCCCGGTGCCCGCGACCATGGCACCCTCCACATCATGCAGCCCCGCACCGCGGGCCACCAGGTCACACACCTGACTCTGGGTCTTGAATACGCAATGGCAGAGACCACATCAGTGCACACGGCAACATCGCAGGCTGCACACCCGCTCAGCGCTTGAGGTGCCACTAACTCTGTGAAGCGCGACGCAACGCCACGTGGCGGGAGGGCCGCAATGCCCGCTGGCCCAGGCCTACACTGCGGCCCAGCAGGGCTCACATTAATCCTTGCCAGTCCAGACCGCCAGGACGGCGCATCATCGCAGGCTGCACACCCGCTCAGCACTTTAGGTGCCCCTATCTCACTGCACCGCAAGACACTGTCCCGTGGCGGGGTGCCTGTGCCTGCCGCAGTGTATCCGGTGCCTCCAAGTCTGTGCCCCGCTAGCCATGGACCCTTAATGATTGAGTCCCGTTGTGCGGATGCCATCATGTCACCCCCGGCACTAGGCAATGTGAGGTGGCAGGGCCCTAGGCCCTCATGCACACATGAGAACTACACGGAGACACCCAGTCAGAGAGAGTGGAAATGGCATCCAGCACATGCGCCAGGCCATTTTTATTGCCAGGGTCACATGTCCTGTGACGCCAGTGCTGGATGGGTGTGGTGTGGGTGTACACCAGCCGTGAGGGAGTGGCTGTGGCATGCTGACAACTAGACCTGTGAGCTGCAGATCCCCACAGTGAAGACCTAGGACATGTACCGCTGTCGTCCCCCCTGTGTGCGTAATCGGAGTGGGCTGTCCTGGCGTGTGCCAGTCCAGCGTAAGGGTGCGAACAATGAGCCCGGGGCTCTGGGCATGGTTCCGTCCTGGGCTGGACAAGGAAGTGACTAATTGTTTTGTCTCCGTTGTAGTGTCGGCGCCACCTGGACCGGAATCGGCAATCTGTCACCCTGTGACAATAGTCCCACAACATGGGCAACATGGACGTATGGGGGAATCACTGACCCTACATTCATCCATACTTCCACACTTGAAAGATCATAAACATGACACATCTGTGTGGATATGAATGTTTATTACACATTCAAGGGAGTGTTGCAGCTGGAGCAGTACAGGGCCATGCCAACCCCACTTCACATTGTCGGCCCGTGGAGGGCCAGCCAGAGTCCTTCAGGGGATGACAGGTACATCAGGAGAGGAGGACTTCAGTCCGCAGTCTGATATCTGTGTCATTGGTGACCAAACAGAATATGGCAGCTCATGTCGAGGTCCGAGGTGAGTGTCGCAGAGTGCATCGGGGGACAGTGGAAGGTGATGATGCAGAGGGCCAAACCAAGCAGAAACAGGCCACATGGCAGAGATGAATGCTACTGCGTCCTCCTGAACATGAGGGTGGGTTCATCCGCATCTTCGCCCTCTGCTGTTGCATGTGCCTCACATGTGGGTGGTGGTGTACTGTCCCTAGCACTGTGTGGCACAGACACATCAGGGGCAGGGGATGTGGATGGGGTGGTAGCAGCAGCATGCATCAGCGCCAGGCCTTGTGACAGCAATGCCATGAGGAAGGTCTTTAGGGCATTGAGGGACCCAGCTACCTCTCGCTGGTGTGCAGCCGTGGCAGCCGCTCTTTCCGCCTGCATCCGCTCCATGTTCTCCATGAGCCTCCGCATGTGTCCCAACTCCCGGGCGAGATCGCTGGAGGAACTCTGGCTAGACAGTCGTTCTTGTCGCAGAGTCAGGACTCTGGCGATGTCAGCCATAGTCCGTTGGAGGGCATGGAGCGGACTGTGGGCGTCCGTTAGGGACTGTGAGTGGTCCCTGATGGGACTTAGACACCCACGTATGGCATCTAGTTTGGCTGCCATGTGGTCGAACCCCACCTGCACCTGTTCAGCCAGCTTCTCCTGGCACCCCAGCACACAGCGTTGGAAGGCCATGTGTTCGTCGTGGGGGTCCTGGGAGGCAGCCGTGGTGGTGGGTGCTGCCTGCTGTGTGTACTGTGCAGGGGGGGGGCTCCTCGTGGCAGCTGGGTTGCCCTGATCATGGAAGTGGGCTGCGGAGGCTCTCCACGAGCTGTTCGAGGGCATCTGAGTCGAAGGTGTGGAGGTCCTCTTCGTCATCAGAGAAGAGAGGTTCAGACTGCTCTGCAGGAGGTGTTGGATTTCCCCCTGCAATGTGAAGGGGAGATGCAGTTTGACATCGTGTACACATGTATGTTGACGCATTGTAAATGTTTACATTCAGACTGCATGACAGTGTACACTGTGACTGTTTGGGGGGAGCTGCCTATTTGATGCAGGACAGTGCACATTCCGACTACATCACGGATGTGAGTTTGTACTTGTACATTGTCAACTCACATTTCCCTGCAGTGCCATATGTGATTGGCCAGTTTCTACGCACATGCGGCACCTGTTGGGTCCTCTGTTCTGTTGTGGACGTGTTGCGATTTGTACCACCTAGTTGTCAATGTTGATGTGCTCTGCATGTTATGTGTGTGTGCCACATTGTGGGGGAGTTGCCCCTGCAGTTCTGATGTAGCTGCCCTCCTCCCTTCCATGCGGTGTGCCTCTGGGTTCTGTGCTTCTGCAGTGCTGAGATGTTGCATACCTGTGTGCATTGCTCTTGGTGGGAGTTGTGGGTCTGGGGCATGTTTTGTCTGCAGATGTGCTATGCTTAATTGTGCATGTGTGCCATTGTGCCCATCTCCCCCCGTGCCCCCAGTCCCTGGTGGTTACTCACCCTGTTGCTGTTGTGTCCGGTCATGTTGAGCAGTGTCCGGTCCCCCGACTCCTGCCACCGTCTCCCCACTGATGACTGTGGAGACCATTTCCTCCATCTTGTCCAGCTCCCCCTGTGGCGCAGGACTCCCACCTCCAGGCAGCATTGCTGCCTTCCGGTTGTTTGCGAGTTTCAGCTTGGTTTTGCGCTTCACATCATTCCAGCGCCTCTTGACCTCGTCCATTGTCCTCCCCAGCACTCCAACTACATTCACCTTGTCCATGATGGTCTGCCATATTCCATTTTTAGTTGCCAGTGACACAGTGGAGGTGACGAACAGTGATTGATGGTGTTCTATCACCTCCGTGATGATGATCCTGTTTTCCTGCGGACTGAACTTCGTCTTCCTCTTCTTCTTGTCCTTGCCCTTCCCTGACCCCGAGGTCCCAGGCTGGTCCTCCGTGGGGCTTGTGGGGTTTTGGTTGTCCTCTGTACTTGCCCCGGCTGCCTCCATTGTGCTTCGCTGTTGTTTGACTTTTGTTGGTATTTTTTTTTCTACTTTTATGGTGCATTTTCCCGCATGAAGCGTGGGAATTGCAGGCCTCTGGCTGGTTTTCGTAGATTTTTGTATCGTGATTGGCGTCATCGCTACTTTTTTCGCGTTGGGGTTTCGCGTTTTTGCGGCGTCGCGTTGTTTCTAATGCGCTCATTTGACGCGTTGTCCTGTGACTATCGCATGGTGCCGCCGTGTTGTGAATACCACGTTGACACAGAGTTGTTTTCCCGCGATGGACTGCGATGTGTAGGGTTGTGTTAAGCTACACTTGCGGTAGTTATCACACGTTCTTGAGAATATGCCCCCAAGATTTTTGTTTTTGCTTTATTATTAACCAGCTTATTTGCATCACAATATTTATTAGGTGCAATTTACTTTCTTTGAAACATGATTTGTGCCATGTGCATCATTGCCAAACCATCGGCATGCAGTAGGAAAGGGGCAAGGCAACCCCTCTTCCTTGTTGAAAATGAATGTGTCTTTAGAAGGGATGCCAGGAGATCAGCATGATGAGGAGTAAAAAGAGTGAGGGCTAAAGCACACCCTCAACGTAAACCATTCCCAATTAGTATTTTTCTAGAATTCCGCACTCGCCCAGTTACCACTATGTAGTTTTTTTAACACTGATACTAGCTCACAGGCAATTTTCAAATGTTCTTTGCACCAACAGCTACTAAACTAATAAGATGATCATTTTTTGCATCTGTCAGATACTTATTTTTTAACAATTGCACCTTTCCAACGGTGAGGGAACTGGGTGAATTAGTAATTAATTGAATACCAAGGCCAACACCCTGGTCCACCAACCTACATTTGACTTTATTGTCATTGCAGGCATTTCATCTGGACCAGCCAACCTTAGCAAATTAAGAATGAACATTATGGGGGAGATTTTCAAAAAAGCCGCGCAACGCAGTGCAGCCCCCCGCGAGGCTGCGCCACATTGCGCAACAGGGAGGGAGCAGGAGAGCGCCATATCTTCAGAGATATGGCTCTCTCCTCCCCTTTCCCTTGCGCCAGCACTGATTTCAGCTGCTGTGCGCCATGCATACACCTTAGCGCCGCAGCGCTAGGGTGTGTGCATGAGTGTAGCATAGGTTTTGTACAGGAAGGGTACCCTTCCTGTGCAAAATACTATGCAAGGCACGATGCAAAGCTTTTCCCACTTTGCATACGTGCTGCACAGTGCAGCACACATGGAAAGTTAGAAAAGCACAGAGAAATGAAAGCATTTCTCCTGCTAGTGCCTCCTTTGAAGGGGCGTTAACTTTCGGCGCAAAACCATGTTTACAAATATTTGTAAATATGGTTTTGCGTCAAAAGGCATGGGTGGTTGCATGGGAACGCCCATGTACCACCCATGTAACGCCCCCTCGGCGCAAAGTAACACAAAGCAGTGCTTCACGCTGCTTTACGCTACTTAAAGAGTGCTTTCCAGCGCAAAACTTGTTTTGCGCT
Organism: Calotriton arnoldi; assembly: GCA_963921515.1. Classification (NCBI taxonomy): domain Eukaryota; kingdom Metazoa; phylum Chordata; class Amphibia; order Caudata; family Salamandridae; genus Calotriton; species Calotriton arnoldi. The sequence continues at coordinate 356,339 of CAWUFW010010569.1, forward strand.
GGAAAGGAAATAGCACAAAAACAAATTTGCGCTGGTTAGCGTCACTTTTGTGACGCTAAACCAGCGCAAAAGTTTTGAAAATCTGCCCCTTTGTTTTTTGGGGGCGAATTCACAGTCAAGAAAGAGAGTAATTCCTTTTCACATATATACTGTTCTGCCTGATAATCTTGACATACATTGGTATAGAGTTCTTTCAAATAGCCTCCCCAGCTTTCTTCAGTAATCATACACCTGGGTGCACTTGTCTCTGCATCAGGACTATTCTGGACCAATCACCAAAATTTTGTCATATTCTTTCACAAAATTTCCATTTTTATTTGCTCCCAATTGGATTTATAAAATGTTATCTAATTCCTTTTTAACAAGGCCTTGTATTCCACTTTTATTTCACAATAGTTTTTATTCAATATCTCATCCCAATTTTCGCCCTTTTTCTGCTTCAAGTTCCTTATTTTCTTTTTATATATTGACACTGAACATCAACCCATACTGCATTCTTTTGTTACTTTTCTTGGCCCATTCTTTACATAGTAAATTAATCTATTCAGATTCAATTTCGTACAACAGACCACCTTCTTTATAACTATATTATACCAATCAATTATATCCCTTTTATTTCCCTCCAAGTTCCTCAAATCGAAAAGTGTCAATTACCATTGCTAACGTACTTTGGAATTCAATGTACAATGGGATAACATTTCCTTGATTGTTAATCTTCAGATTTAATGAGACTCTCAGAGGGAGATAATCACTGTCACCTAGGTTGACTAATTGGAAATTGGTAATGATCTCAAAATGCCAAGCTTGAACAGGAATATAATATATCAGGTACCTTTTATAGTCCTGCATGAAAGTTTGAGTTGCAGGAATATCTGAACTAAGCTGACCATTAATACATATAAAGCCTCATTTTACAAGATATTTTTGCATATTGCGTACTCCCCTTGAACCTAAGCAGTGTGGAAATATCACTGTCAGAATATTATACACTGACTATAGGTCAACCTAGCATTAATATTCCTGTTTTGAGTGTAAATTGAAATCTCCTGTTATCACAATCAATGTATTTGAATACAAGGAACATATATTGCTTAAATCAACTTTAAAGAGATTTTGTTGATTCTTATTGAATGATTTAGCACTCAATTTTACAGAAACATTCAACAAAATTAAATTCTCTATAAATGTAGAATTGTTGTATAAATTAACATTGAATGTCTATGGAAACACATTCAGTACTTAATTGCTTTATGCCTTTTTCTATTCTTGTGGCAATTGAAGTGATTAAACCACCTGCGGGACGCCCAATGCTATTACATCAAATCAAAAAATGGTTTATCTCCAGACAACCAAGTTTCCAAGAAGCATATAATATAATTTCCTTCTAGCACTTTATCAATACATTCCTCATTAAGCATCCAGCTAAATTATGAATGTTCCAGGAGAAAAACAACAGGTTGTCTAGAGAAATCTAATTGTAGTCAATTTCGCTGATCCTGGCACTTTCTAATTCCCACCCTGTACTCAAGCAAGTATATACATTTTTGGTCCGTACATCTGTGCTTTGATAGTCTGCTTTATTTCGTGGCAAGGTTATTTTTAAGTTTCAACTATTAGACCCAAAATATCTTTTTCTGCACCTCCCAAATTTCATCATTCAAAGATAAATTGATTTGGTTAGTGCATAAACCAGCATAGTTATATAAGAATGTACTTGCTCCATTTCCTCTTAGACATATTCTTAGTTCTTGCAGATTTAGCTCATGCTCAACATTAGCTATCAAGTTTTTTTTACCAAGAATGAGAAAAACCACATCTTTCCCATCTTTACCTTGTACAAGGGCTATTTGTTTTATTTAATTTGTGAATATCGCTTACAGTGATACAGTTGATTTTTGGACCATGTCAGTCAATTTTGTTTTAAACCTTATTTTTCCATTTATACACATTTAAACAGTACAGTAGCCATGATTGTAGCATCTTGCCATACATAATCGGAGGAAACGTCTAAAGGAATTTAAAAAAAGTGAGAGAAACATTCCCAAATACGTTTAGCAAGACATTGTAGGTATACGTCAGTTGGGTAGGCTATACCTGTGCCATAATTTGCACACTTTGAAGTCGACTAGCTAGCAGTAATTGCCTGACCTTAACATATCACTTACAGGTGTTACATATTATTATTATTATGTAGCTTATAGAGCGCGCGGCTACCCCCAACGGGAGTGTCCCGGCGCTGGCAGCGGAGACATAGAAAGAGGTGGGGTGAGTATGTTGGAATCCGCAAGGTGCTAAGGAAGACTAAAGAGCCACGTCTTCAAGGATTTACATATCCATGTTCTCATGTTGACCCTGATCTCAGGCGAGAGAGTGTATCCTAGCACCGCACTATGTGCTTAGCGTTCCCCCTGTTGTCACATTAGTCCCTTTCCACTTCATCAGCCGCCCTACGTCTAAGGTATGCCTTATACCGTTCCCAGATGTCTTCCGGTCTGCATTTTAATGGCCTAAGGGCATTGTAATTATCTGACTGCGTATTGCAGAGGTCTTCAAACTTTTGGATGCCGAGACCCCCCTGTCAACATTTTGAGGCGTAAGGACCCCCTCCTGACAAAAATTTCTAAACCTGTAGGCAGGGCTACTGGAATTATGAGGCAGGTGAGGACCAAATTACGTGACAGGCTTGACTAAATTGTGTGGGAAGAAAAGGTAAATGATGTTATGTGATGCCGCGTACACAGTAACACTGAGGAAAGATTTCACCCCATCAGTACCAGTGTATAACCAAAATACAGCAATTAACATGAGAAAGATTTCTAGTCAACCTTTGTGAAGGGCCTTCCACTCCGCAGGAATACGTGCTGCCACATTAGAAGCTCACTTGGCCCTGGCCGGGAGAAGCAGGGGTCCCTTAAAACCCTGGCGGTTTTGTGCAGAGTTAAGCAGTTTACCCATGCAGCTTTCCTCTCACCCCCTCCCTTCCATCCCTCTGTCCTCTCCTAACCCCGGATCCCTTTCTCACTTTGCAGGCCAATTTATTTCACCCCTTTTTACAACTTCTGAACTCTCCCCATTCAACCTCTCACTTCACCTTTAACACTCCCAGCCAGGGCTGGTCCTAACACTGGTCGCACATGGTGCAACAGTCTTTTTTGGTGTCCCACCCCCGTTTCCTCCTTCTCCATGAATTCCTTCACTGCCACTCACCAACAATTCACCTCATCTCTCTATAGCACCTTTCTGACAAACATTTCATTTTTTTATAGCGCTACTCATAGTTTACTCACACTTATTTCTGTGATCTGCATGGTACATATTCTTTGTAGCAGGAACGTTAACCCTCTGCACTGTGTGGGTGACAAGAGTGCCCATGTGAGTGCACGGTGAGCGATGCAACAGTGTGAGAGTAGGGTAAGAGGAGTGACTGCAGGGTGAGTGAGGTGGCTTATGAATTTAGGTGCGGATGCAAGTTCAGAATGGGACGAATGAGTGTATGATTACTGATGGGCTTGTTTGAGTGAGTTACATATTGAGCAGTGAGGGGGACGGGTGAGTGAAGTGTCACATGAGTGCAGGATGAGTAGTGTACTCGTGTGGCTGCAGGGTGAGGTATAGGATGAACAGCGCAAGTGCATTGTGAGTGCAGAGTGATCACTGTGAGTGCAGGGTGAGCGGGTGAATGGTGTGAGTGCATTGTGATCGCTGTGAATGCAGGGTGAGCGTGAAAGTGAAGGGCGAGAATGACGAGTGAGTTGTCTGAATGCAGAGTGCATTCCCAGACACTTGAAGTAACTCAGCATGTTATGGACGGCGGCGTAGGGTTTAAGATCTAAGTTAAACTATTGCTATTATGGCATTAATCGGGGATCGAGGAAATAAATAATGTGCTGATCCTGCAACAAACTTCCAGTCCTATGGTTAGGGTTGCCAGCAGATTATTTTGATGGCCCAGTCGGTACAAAAATAAGCAGTCACCTAAAGCTGTATTTTAAGCACTTATCTGTGCATACTTCGAACAGCAAATATAAATAGAAAGCACTTTTAATTGTGTTCTAGGGCTGCCTCAATGATCCATGACTGATAATTAAAGAGAACAAAGACAGAAAAGTCACATAACGAATGCATACATACTTTTTTATTTATAAGTCTATTTAGTGTCAAGAGGAGGTCTTTGCAGGCTCTTTAAACAAAACACGGCAGGCATTTTTCTTTTGGCAACCCTACTTTATATTCCTTTTCATGAAATGCATTCTCACACTGCAGCAGTAAAGGTGAAAAACAAATGTAAGGAATAGGCAGAGTGGGGGCCCAGGGGGTACTGGGGGTACTGGAACCAGGAAAAAAACTAAGCCTCTGTAACCAGTTTACAAAGGCATGTAAACATGCAAATGGTCTTTAAAGACCTGTGAAAAACTCGGGCGTGCCGGAGATAAGACTCCAGACACTGCCCAGCTGAGCCCCCAGCAGCTCGAGTTGCACTGCAGCAGCCCAGGCTGAGACGCAGGACGGGGGAAGAGGGGGGGCTGAAGCCCTTGGGCCTCGGCAGAAGTGTGACTGGGAAGGCGCGACCCCCTTTGCATCGCTCCACGGCCCCCCTGGGGGTCGCGCCCCACAGTTTGAAGACCCCTGGCGTATTGCAATATGATAGGTCAGTGAACCACTCTGCCAAGGTAGGTGGTGGCCCCTTCATCCAACGCATGGCTGTGAGAAGTTGGCCTGGTATATGCTGTCCACTAGTTATAGTGGGCACCTTGCACCAGTCCAAACGACCTTTATTGATGATAGGTTTAAAGACAACCTTTATTGAAAGCTATCCTAGTGGTAGCTATGGAGAGCAGCCTTCAGGCTAAGTCTTGAAGGAGTGTTAAGCTGTTTGTTTTACCAGTCTATAATCTCGTGAATGACCAAATGAAAGGAGAACCACACCAGGTATATATATAAAATATATGTATTTATTACTAAACACTACCCAATAGTCTCTTTATGAGGCTAGAGGTCAAAGTACACAAGTTACAAGTCAAATAGCACAGTAAAGTAGCACAATATACGATTAGCCCTATATATTAAGAAAGTGGTATAAGAACCACGATTTAAGTAGACACAAGGCCTAGAGCCTGTAGAATCGCTGGGACCCCAAGGAACCACCCAAGGTAGTGACACAGGGGACCCACGGGGGCTGTGTGCAGTGTGTGAACACAGCAGCGAGCTCCGTTATTGTCTATGGGAAAGTCGCAGTTAGAGTTTTAGAGTTTAAGGACACTTAGAAATGGACTAGGACCAAACCCTCTTGGACTTAGACAGTTCTAGGGTCAACACCCACGGGAGCACCATAGTACTCGAGTTACCTCCACCAGGGAAACCGGGTGCATAGGTGTCAAATGGTGTCGGGTCGGGTCGCGTCAACGTTTTCAATGGCAGTCTGCAGAGAAGTGCTGCTGACGGGAAGATGCAAAGTGTCCGAAGAGATCCAAGCCTGGATCAAAGATGAGAAGAACCTGAAAGCAGAGGGGACAGAGTCTGGGTCACTTGCCAGTGACCAGGGGCACGATAGTCGAATGCCCACCGATGACGGGTGCTTCAGGTGAAAGAGGTGAAGCTTGACTCTTCAGCCACGAGGACCAGGAGGTGTCGACGACAACCAGGAGCTGGATTCGAGCTGTCCCACAAAGGATGTCGAGTGCTGCAGCATTGGTGTCCAGATTGAACACAACAAGCCTTGGCAACAGCAACCCATGCAGAAAAGAGAAAGATGCTTTGGTGCAGACCAGCAAGGTCTGAGGGACTCACCACTCAGTGGGGAGTCAGGACACATCTGGAGCAACCAGAAAAGCCAAAGGAAAATCAGAGTTGCTTTCACAGGGACCCACCAGTTGACGGACCAGGGATCGCAAAGGAGCCTTGAGCGGAAATGCAAGAAGCAGCCCCACAGAACACTCGTGGAGTGTAGGCTCACAATCTTCAGTGCAAATAGTGCTCGGGGCCTGGGCTACAAGTAACCCAAAGCAGGACTTCAAGAGACGTCGAGAAGTTGATGCACTAGCAAATGTGCACGGTATCCAGGAGTTCCGGTTCCACATCACTCGTGAGGGCTGCGGGTCTCAGCTTTGTTGGGGACTCGGGTCGGCCTTTGAGAAGTCTAGAAATCCTCTTCCTGGGCTGCAATTACTTTGGAGTCCGGCAGGAGCTTCAGAGATGCAGACTGCCAAATGCTTTGTTGGTGCCTGCCAAGCAGGGGAGTCACTCCTTGATCCCAAGGGAGATTTCTTCAGTCCTCTAGTCTTGAGTAGAGCGTCGAAGTTCCAGGATTCAGTTACAGAGTTTCGTCCGGGGATATCTAAAGTCCTGTTGCCAGGGGTTCCTTACTTATACCTAAGAAAGGGGTTGGACTAACTCAGGGGACCCACCTATGGGAGGGTTTGGAAAGAGGGGTGGCTACACCCATTTCCTTTGTCCAGTTTCGTGCCAGAGCAGGGGCTGGTAGCCCCTGAACCAGTTTGAGCTGGACTATGCACAGGGACACCAAATGTGCCCCCAGTGCAGGACTTCAAAGCACTCTGAGAGTGCTCCCACCCAGCCCCAATACCCATCAGCCTGTCTGGGAGGTGGTTACACCTCCCTGGGACAGGACACCTATTGTCCAGGCCTCCCCTGCTGGAGTTTCGGTCAGCAGCAGGAGGCCAGACTTGTGTCTGTGGCTGCAGCATCCATTTTGTGATGCCAGGCTCTGTAAAGTTTCTACCAGGTATACCAGTGCTGTCATGTCTCTCCCTCTAGAAGGGTGGGATCATACTCCCACACCAGTTACCAGTTACTGGTGTGGGGGTATGATTCCAAGGTGTTTGACACCAAACACGACATGTTTCCGGGCAGCCAGTCCAAAGTTAGCATTTACCATTTGGTTATAATGCACTTAAGAGTATATGGTCAGGCTGCACCACCGACAACCCCGGAGGATATATTCCGAAGGCTGCAGGGGTGCTCTGCTCATGCATGGGCACCCTCTCACATATAACCAAGCACCCTGCCTTCAGGATTGATAAGGCCTGCCATAGGGGTGACTGATAGGTTTCTATGTGCAGTGATAGGTGAGATATAGTGAACCTATATCTCTGTAAGGGGTGCATGCACCACCTCACTCAGGCTGCAGTAGCAGTCCTGTGGTGTCATTTTGGATGGCTTTCCAGGGGTGGCACAATACATGCTTCAGCCCCTGGTAGGCCTCTGAGGTACCTATGCCCTGGGTACATAGTATACCATATACTAGGGACTTATAAGGGCACTCCAGAACCCAATCTGTGGTGTACCTAAAGTACATGGAATCAATTTATAAGAGAAAGCAGATAGGCTGGGGACCTGAATAGCAGGTTCCCAGCCAAACTAAGTCAAAAACCATCAAAACACCAGAAAAAAAGTGGGGGCAACTATGTAGTCAGATTCCACCTTCCTACAATGGCCACTCTCCTTTCTGCGAGCAATATGCAGAGTGCCACCAACCTACGGGATGCCTGAGGAATGTCTTTATTATGTGCGGCCAGAAGCCAACTGGCTTCTTGGACACAGGTGCGCACAACTTATATTTGATATACAAACGTTTTTAAACATATAAACAGTGATTTTTTCTATATCTCATTATTTTAATACATTATTTCAAATCAATATATAATAATTCTTCTCAATTCATTTCAAATTGGGCACTTATCATCAGATATGTGCTATGTGTTTAGTACATAATCAGAACAATACAATTATTGAAGCAACAAAATTATCTGTGCCGTTGGATGTGGTCAACATAGGCCCAATGCATTTCAGGACCCGCGTAGTCAATATAGAGATTTTTGGGAACTTCGCTGTGCATTTATCGGGAAGGTAGATCGACTTCTGGCGGTCCATCTCGGGAAGGTATACTGATCAAATGCTGTCTTCAGTAACAGTTGCAGAATCAACTCTTATGGTGTAAAAGAGAATTTGTGATTTCTTTGAATTGCTTTTTAAGAATGTGCCCCTGACGAAGGGACGCGGGTCCCAAAATGCATTGGGCCTATGTTGACCACATTCAACGGCACGGATAATTTTGTTGCTTCAATAATTGTATTGTTCTGATTATGTATTGAACACATAGCACATATCTGATGATAAGTGCCCATTTTGAAATGAATTGAAAAGAATTGTTATATATTGATTTGAAATAATGTATTAAAATAATGAGATATAAGAAAAATCACTGTTTATATGTTTAAAAACGTTTGTATATCAAATATAAGTTGTGCACACCTTTGTCCAAGAAGCCAGTTGGCTTCTGGCCCCACATAATAGTTTCACTGTGTAAGGTAAACACAAGAGGAGGTGTAGCACACAGATCAAAATCTTAGGTTGAAAACAAAGTACGTTTTCTAAATTTAGGGAGTGCACGATCTACCTACAAATTCTGAGGTATGTCTTTGTCATATCCTAAAAGGGTGACTAAAGTTATGACAGACAAAGGTGTTTCTGATATGTCTTGTAGTGCCCTGGCCACTGCCTCCCAGAATGGACAGACCCCAGGACAGTTCCAGGCTAAGTGAATAAAATTAGCTCCCCCAACCCCACATCTCATACAGCTATCGTCTTCCCTCAATCCATATTTGTGCAGTCGAGGTAGGGAGTAATAGACTCTGTGAAGATATTTGAAATGTATTAAACAGTGCCGGCCATTTTGCAAGATGAACTTTATGGCCGAGCAGCACCAGAGCCACTGTTCCTCTGATATAACTATACCTAGTTCTTTCTGCCATTCCTTACATGATTTCGTCTGGCTGGGGTTGCGTTCAGTATTTACATGTGTATATAACATTGAGATACTGCACTGCTGGGACTGGGCTTGTAATAAGAATGGCAATGAGGCAAATTCCTGAGGCTCTGTCATTTCTTCTCCCAGTTTGGTGCGCAAAGATTGTCTAACTTGATAATAATGGTATCTCATGAGTGTCGATATATCAGGTGCCTGTGTGTGCGTCTGCTCCCAGGAACGAACCACCCCATTTATAAACAGGCCCCCCATGTTATTTATGTTTAGTATGTAAAGTACCTGTATTACTGCCCTATCTTCCCTCAAGGGGAACCAGTTGCACCACTCTACTGGTAGTTTGGGAGAATAAGGAAGTGTAATCTTCTGCATATCTGCAGTCTTGTGCAGCTGGTATCTGGTGATTCCTACAGGGTCAATAACGTGGAATCGCACCTGTGGTTTGGAGAGTAAATATTGTGGGAGAGTAAGTGGACTTACTTCCTCTCTTTTCAGGTACAAATGTTGCAGTTCCCGTGGGCCATGTATCCAGTGATACGCATGGATTTGTTGTGCTGCACTGTAATAAATTTCGAGGTCTGAGGCATTGAGCCCTCCCGCTAAGTAGGGTTTTATTAGTGTCGCCCACTGCACCCGGGGCTGTTTGCCCGTCCAAGCCAACCTGATTAGGAAAGTGCAGAGGGTATGGAATAACATTCTTGGCAATAGGATTGGTATGTTAAGAAAGAAAAATAGAAAGCACTGTAGTGCAATCATTTTCATGAGTGCAATGCATCCCAATAAAGATAGTGGTAGCTTAATCCATTTCTCTATAGAATCCATGAGACGTTGCACTGCACTGCTATAGTTTTCGCATATGACAACACCCGGGTCGGTATGTATCTGGACCCCTAGATACCGCATTGATTCGATGGTCCACGTTAAGGGGTATTTCATTTGTACAGGAGTAGTAGAGGCAGTGAGAGGAAATATAAGTGATTTGCTCCAATTTATGCATAATCCCAAGAGACTACCAAATCTCTCAACCTCTTGTAGTATTGGCGTTAAATTATGTTCTAGGTTTCTCATATATAATAGGGTGTCATCTGCATATGCAGATATTATCAGGTTGTATTGCAGAAATCCTATGCCAAGGTGTGCATGGTATTCCCGCATTGCACATGTCAAGGGTTCCGCTACCAGTACATATAATAACGGGGATAGTGGGCATCCTTGTCTTGTACTCCTTGTGATTGCTATTGGGGCGTATAGTAAGCCATTCATTCGTACTCGTGCAACTGGTTTTGAATTTAATACTTCTACCAATTTTATAAACACCTCTCCAACTCCCACACGTCTCAATACTGCTAATAAAAAGCTCCACTCAAATGAATCAAAAGCATTCTCTGCATCCAAGAAGACAGCAGCCGCCCAGACGTTAGGGTCTATTTGGGTAATTGTGCAGAACAATGTACGCAAATTGCTCGTTAGGGACTTGCCTAGGAGGAATCCTGATTGCTCTGGGCCTACCAATCCCAGGAGCAGGGGAGCAAGCCTATTCACCAAAATGTTTGGGAACAGTTTTGTATCAGTATTGAGTAATGACAATGGTCTATATGAGGAGCACTGTGTGGGTGCCTTACTGGGTTTCAGTATTGTAATAAATATAGCTTCACGCATTGTTGGGGGCATAATACCATCTCTAGTAATCTCCTCAAAGAGATTTACTTGATGCTGGACTAGTCGATCCTGGTATGTGTTATAGAAGGCCACCGGACGGCCGTCCGAGCCAGGTGCATTATTATTTTGCATTTCTTTTAACACTGTGGTAATTTCAGTGGAGCAAAGGTGGGGGGGGCATTAGTCGCTCCCTATGGGTGTCAGTCAGCTACTTCATTGCAATTTTTGCCAAGTAATCCTCAGTTGACTTGTCCGTATTGAGGCTACGCGATGTATATATTTCCACTTAACAAGCGCGGAAATGTTCAACAATTTGTGGGACACCCCATACCTGCACACCGATATCGTTTTGTTGTGTCAACACCTCACTATCTCCCTTCGCATGCTGAGTCAGCATGGCCAGTGTGGTGCTAGGTCTCTCCCATTCTCTATATACCCAGGAGGTAGAATATTTTCCTAAGTGAACCATCTCGGTTTGCACTAGTACTAATTTCTTGGGCTCGGGCGCTCTCTGCGTGGCACGCTCCAGTATAGTCAGTTCTTTCTCGTATTTTAGCATTCGATCCCTTATGGACCTGATTAGCCCAGCATGCTTCGAAATTGTCATGCCACGAATATAGGCCTTGAACGCCTCCCATTAGTGGCCATGTGGGTAACACTCCCAAGGTTAGTTTGGAAATACTCATCTATTGCTTGCGCTAGCTCATGGAATGCCACATCTAATAATGAAAATTGCAGGAATCGCCAAGCTAAGAGTCTGGGTTGCATGCCCTCTAGAGCCAATATAAGTTTAGCTGGTGAATGGTATGTGTGCGGTAAATGTATACAATCGCGTATGAAGGGCAATAGACTTCTAGAGGCAAGCCAGTAATCTACACAGGTATGTGTGTTGTGTATTGATGAATAATGGGTATTTTCCCTGCCTAGCGGTGATAGGTGGTGCCAGACATCTATCAACCCGCCTGCTTCCACGAGTGTGGCTATTGCTTTCGCTGCTGCTGATGGCCTTCTGGGGGGACCTCTAGATCTTTCTAGTTCTGGAGATTGGACGCAATTGAAATCCCCACCCCAAAGTTGCAGTATATTCGTGTATGTAGCAAGTTTAGTATGCAAAGCACAGAAGAATTTGGGGTCGTCATAGATTGGGCCATAAGTGACTACTAATAGCACATCTAGGTTGTCTCTGTGGCAGCGTGCTACAACATATCTGCCCCCAGGATCCACACTTACTTCCTGAATTTGTATGCCAGTTCCACAGCGTGCCTACACCAGCACCCCTCGTGCATGCGATGTGAATCCTGCGGCTACATACGTACTCTTTATTCTACTCTGCATCAACCGCCCTGAGCGAGGCGCGAGGTGCGTCTCCTGTAATATAGCTACATCTGCATTGTGTCTCTGTAAATAAAGAACAATTTTACAGAAAACTTAAAGTGGCTCCGCTTTAGTTCTGCAGGGCCGTTTGAGCACTATTTACACTCAGTGTGCATCTCTTCAATTGTGGACTCTAACATAGAATGCGTTTCCCACCCGTTTATCTCCACTTGGCTACTTAAGGCAAGTACACTCTTATATGTAGTTCCCCCTCTCACCCCATGTCCCCCTCCCTGTTACATGTCACCTCTATCCCTCCCTTAATATTCCCCCCCCCCTATAGGCTAAAAACTGTGTGTGATACACGCAGGGGCGGTGAGTGCCCTTGGGCTGTACTCCAGCTCTTGTGCTTATGCGACCGACTATTACCGTAAGAGGTGCATCCAACTTAATTAACCAATACTATGCGTGCTAAATTATAGGTGCAAGCGCTGATTTCCATCAGTCAATGTAAGTGTTCATTTTCTTTGCGCCGCATGTGGTGCATATGTCCATTGCCCACTGTCATATCCTCAATCTCGCACTCCTTGGTAGCGACAGCTCCCCTCTCGTGTGCATTCATGATGTTAAGTTCTGTGCAGTGTACATGACTTTAATCATGTTGATTCAAGTCGTAACTTGGGGTGTTGTCTTCTGACATCAGGTCTCACCCAGTCTTCTTAGATCCAGCATTGGGGTGTTTCTTAAGCATCTGGTGCAGGCTTTTGGGTTCCGTGTAGATTTTTGTTTCACTGCCTATTGTCAATTTGAGTTGCGCTGAGTAGAGCATGGCGTATTCTATGTTAAGCTCCCTTAGTTTCCACTTCAAGGGCGCAAATTATTTCCGCTTCTCTTGTACTTGTAGTGTAAAATCTTGGTAGAGGGAAAGCTCAGAGCCCTGGTGTCAGAGTGATTGAAGTTCCCTAGTTCATCTCAGTGCTGTCTCTGTCTCTTTAATTTAGGAGTTAGGCTTTTATGTGACGGGGGAGAGCCAGGGGGCGGCGGGGGAGCCAGCGAATGTTGTGCGCGTTCAACTATGAATACAGACGAAAAGGTGTCATGGCCCAGCAGTGTTATGAGCAGCTGTTCAACGTAATGCTCCATGTTGCCAGTTGCCGTGGATTCCGGCAGCCCTAATATATGCAAGTTGTTATGCCTTGACTGCGCTTTAATGTCTTCTGCTTTGTTTTGCAGTGTTGTCATTAGTGCCTCCATTCGCTTCTGCACTCCAGTGGTCTCAACCTGTATATCTTCGCCTCTGATACCCTTCTTTCCACCATGTCTAGTTGTTCTGCCTGTTTATCCATACATTCTGACATGTGGTCCATACGGTATGTAAGGAAATCTATTTTACCATCTATAGTAGTGAGGCTTTGTTGCATAGAGGTAAGTATTGTTCGCAGTTCTCCCCCTAGCTCAGTGTTCTGGGCCCTCTGCTCTGCTGTTAATGTCAGAGACGTTTTAAGGCGTGGGCAAAGAGGGCTCTGGCCCAGGGCCCCAGCCTTTAAGGAGGGCCAGAGCAACTTCTCATGGATTCTATAGAGAAATGGATTAAGCTACCACTATCTTTATTGGGATGCGTTGCACTCATGAAAATGATTGCACTACAGCGCTTTCTATTTTTCTTTCTTAACATACCAATAGATCTGGCTCTATTATCCACACAGTCCTGCCCTGATGACCTTGATGTATTTTTAAACACAGATTGTTTTAAGTTCCATTTTCATTTAATTCATTTTTAATATAGGTACCGTGTGGGAGTTTGTGACAGACATTTTGTAGCGAAATGTTGTGTTTATGTTTTTCAGTACCATGCAATATCTATAAAAAAAAGTCGCTTTTAGATTGAATCAGGACCTCACATTTTAGAAATGGCAGTGGGTCGCCGAGTTTTTTCCAATAATATTAGTGAGCTGTTACTATATAATAATATTGAAAAGACAAATCTCTGCCCCTGAATATTCGAAGGAAACACATTTAGAATTTGGACGAGAGTGCCTCTACTGTGACAGCGACCTGGTCAATGAGGGCATGAAAAAGTTGAAATTGGATCATAAATTAGAACTATTCTGATCAGGGGCCCCCAAAATATGATTGGCCCAGGGCCCCCAAAATTCTTAAGACGTCCCTGGTTAATGTCTCTGCTTCTTCATCTCTAGCCCTGGTGGATTTACGTTGGTCAAATTGCGGCTTTGGTTGGAGTTTGTCTGGTTTCCCCATTGTTTGCTAATTACACACTCTGGGGCCGATTCCGATCTCGGCCGGTAGGGCTCCGAATCGGATTCGGCTTTACCGGATCCGATTCGGAGCCCTGTTTCCCGACCGAATCGTACGCGGGTCCGGCCGAGCGAGTACGATGCAAGCGCCCGCGAAATCGCCGACCGACTCGTACGCGGCTTCAACACGCTCCGACCGACTCACACGGACACAACTCGCACCGCGCAATGGAGACGTTCCCCGGCCGGGTAAGTACGATGCGCACCGCGAGCAGTCCGACCGACTTGCGCCGTCCGGCTCGAAAGAGCTGTCGGAGCCGAACTATGGGGGTCCGCGTCGGACCCCCCTGTACGCGTGGCCGCGCGAGTCGCACACAGGGGGGACCCATGGGTCCCCCCTACCTGTGCATGTACGGCACGATGCGCTTCGACGCGTACCCACTACAAGGAGCCCCCTTGTGCGCAACGTAACCATTGAGTCAATGGGAGCCCGCATACGCGTTGTACGACCGGCTCCCATTGACTTCAATGGGAGTCCGACCGAATCGAGTCCAATAGCATGCGTGCACATCGTACTCGTTCGGTCGGACTGCCAGAGTCCGATTCGGTCGGAATTCTCTCCGGGTCCGGCTCGGTCGGAGAGATTTCCGGCCCGAATCGGAATCGGCCCCTCTGTGTGAGGATCAGTTCTTCAGGAGTTTCCTGCAGTGTGCTTTTGATTCACTTATGCTGCCCTGCTGCTACATTGTACACTGGCTGGGCTAATGCTGTAATAGGTTTCAGTGGAGTATAGATCAGCATAGCAAACTGTTGTAAGCTTCCTCAGCTCTGCCGGTGCCACCCTCACAATGCATTTATAGTGCACCTCTGCCCGACCAAGCCCGATCCCAATGAGGGTGTCTCCATGCACAATTGCGCCGCAGCAGCGGCCTCGTCTCACCTGGTTAGTGTCGTTCTGCGACCTCCCGTCAGGAGGAACATCAAAGCCAAGCGGCCCGTCGAGCCAGTCACTCCATTTGCTCCCCGCTGCCAGGCACATCCGCGAAGGTAATGCAACCACTCCTATGGCCCAGCCCCCGTCCCAAGCCTCAGACGCAAGGCAGACCACCATGCACTACTCCTCAGTTATAATCACTCGCAGCCTCAGGCTCACGAGCTAAGCCGGGCAGAGGTCTCAGGCCAGCACGGTCCAGATTTGGCAGCTCCAGTACTCAAGGTACGCTTCTCTGATGGCGAGACAGGCCGCGTCCATGCCGATATCGCGCGTTGTATCAGATCAGCCCAGAGCGGGTCGACTGATTCAACAAGAACAGGGCCCGGTGGCGGATGTTCGGTTCTCTTCGTTTCTTGGGATATTGCACCGTTTATAATGTGGAATACAGCAGATTCCTGTCGGATTATTATATCGGTCTCTGGAGCTTACTCAGGCTGTGGCCATCTTGAAGCCAGGCAAGCTCCGCCACCCTACAGTGAAGGATCATTTTGAAATATCTGAATCTGATTTGATCTGTTTAGAAGCTATAAACTTTTTACATTTCTTTTCTGATCTGAACAAATCAAATCAACAAGCAATCACTCCTTCTCTATTTTTAATATTGGATCAGTCTGTCTTCTTCTTACATTTCTTTTAGATTAGGTTCCTTGTGAGGTGCATGCTTAAGCTCCATCTCTCGATATCCATTTATTGATGGAATCAGATTCTCAACAAAAAGACAAACAAATGGATCTTAGATAAAAACACAATAGAAATGTCAAAGGTTTTAACAGAAAAGTCAGAGCTAGTTTTCAAAATCTAATGATGTCTCTACTGACGATTATATCATAGACACCCAACAAGCTGGTTCAATGGAGAATGCAACTCTAGCAAAGAAGAATTAAAATTGCTAATAAACTCCAGGGTAGACCTTAATCAGCTAAGAAAAGTTTAGACCTACTACAAGTCCCATATTGAGATGCAAAAGGATGACGATATATCAAGAACAAATGGCTAGAGCTGGAGAAAGCAGCCTTAAACAACAATACTCAGCCCCTTTGGCAGAAAATTAGAAAAGGTCTGTAAGTGCAAAGGAAAATGTTGGGAATAAACATCTCAGAGGAAACATGAATTAATCATCCCAATTCAGTATTCTGGGCAACAAGCCAGCCACTGAACCAAGTCCTCAAATGCAGTGAAGAAACCCCACTCAGCAGTGAAGAAACCATATTCGACACAATGAAATCAGAGTCAGAGGCAAACTCAAGAGGAGCCTTCTTCACAGAAATATTTAGCAAAAAAAAGCTACAAATTGCAATAAAGAACCTTCCCAAGGAGAAAACACCTTGCTACAGCTGAAAGGTTTAAAAATATATCTGAGTAGTGTGCAAGAATCATAATAATATTACTCATAGCCCTTTTAATGACCACCTCCTGCCCCCCAACCCGAACAACAGTGTTATCATTCCAATTTACAAATTAGGAGCAAAAGGAGATCAAACCTCTTACACACTCTTCAGTCTAATAGGCATAGACTGAAAAATCTACTCCAGGTTGATACTCACCACTCTAGAAGACTGGATTAAACAAGGGTAAATCCTGAACATGATGCAAGGTGGTTTTAGAGATAACCTCTCTGCAATAGACAAGCTTGTTTAATTTAATACATATTGCATTTAAAAACAGCACACTTTAAAAAATGCCTCTCTACGCAGCCTTCCTTGACTTTACTCTCACATTTGACCTGGTGGCCAGGCCAAGACTATGGGGGGAAAAACTGAGAGGCCTGAAGTCTACACTACTTTCATTGATTAGGATGCTATACTCAAATACTACAACACAAGTTAAGATCAACCAGAAAGGCCTCCTAAGCCAGAAAATTACATCAGTAAATAGGGTGATATGATACAGTTCTGCCTCCTAGCTTCCACACTTTTCTCCCTATATACCAACGACCTACAAGATGAAATATTAAAAGCGACACTAGCTGTCCAATTTAATGGTCCCTTCTGTGTCTTAACCTTGTTATAGCAGATGATTTCATGTTGATTGCAAGAACAACAATAGGCCTCCAAACCCAACTTAACACAATGAACAAATATTTCAAAATGAACAGCCTGAAAATAAACACATCAATAACAAAAATGATTGATTTTTCCGAGAAGCAGAAAATAGACGATAACCTTCCATACAGAGAATGAAAAACAGGTAGAAGTTAAGACATTAATAGGGTGGAGCTAAGCCTCGACTTAGATAATGGCTCACTAAGCTTGCTCTGCTGCCACTGGCCTGAATTCGACTCCCTCAGGCAGCACCAGATGCCTTTTGGGGAGTCTTCAGGCCCCCCTCAACCACATATTGCCTAGAGATGGACCTGCAAACTCAAAGGTCTTCATAAACGGGGGATTGCGGGCGCAAGTGCTACCGCCTGCATGTTCCTCCAGTATGCTGCATGCTTGGCAACATCATTGCTGCTGCTGGGGAGCTACCCTGCAGGAATCCTCACTCCTCCTGAGGGCCCTGTACCAGGTGGGATTGGCCACGTTTGTCCCTTGCCTCATATGCTGCCTGCTTTGGAAACTGCTATGGTGGTGCTGGTGCTGCTGGGGGATAAGAATGCCCCCCAGTAAACAGCCGAACTGCCCCGCCCACTTCCGCAGCTTCCTTTCAGTGAACACGTTTACCCCAGGTGTCAGCTATTGGATTTATTTTGACACTACTATTCTTCAGTGACGCGTCCCCCTTAGTGCAACCGCCTGCCCGCTCCTGCCTTATCCGTTCTCTACATTGGGGGAGCCCTTTTACTTTCCCGGGTAGCCATCCTGGATTATAACAGGATTGCCTGCTACTTGCTTCTTACCACGTGACCCTTTTCCGACACTGCTCACACTCCTCAGACCTGCAGCCTGCTGTTTGACCTACAGAGGTGACCCCCCCTCCACATTGCTACCCTCCCTGTATTGCTGAGGGCTATATCAAAACCTGCTACCAAAGTTCTTCATCAACTTATTTTTTCAGAGGCAGTAGCAAGCCAAAACTCACCTTCATCACATGCTCCTCATCTTCCAATGGAATTAAATACCTTGGATGCAATTCTTGTGGAATTAAAATCCATCAAGATGGCTGTTTCAACAGTGGAGCAGACCACGTCAATGGTAGCCATAGAGCTTAAGAGGTTTTGCTCAGATTTTATCTCTTTCAAATCACAACTTGCTCGCACTGATGCGAGGGTACAGACTTGGAGTGAGACTGGACCATGCCCAGGACTTGGGTTCAGCACTATTGAACCTGCAATGAAGGGTTATGAACCTGGAAGACCGTAGCTGGTGCAACAACATATGCCTCTTTGTGGTACTGGAACGGGCAGAAGGCTCCGGAGCCAAGCAATTCCTCACTTCCTAATTGCCAACCCTCCTGAAAACCACATTTGACCCACCCCTGGAGTTTCAGAGGGTGCATCGGCTAAAGAAGCAACTAGAACCCACTCAGGCTAAACCCTGCTCAATTATAGCTTGTCTCCTTCGTCATGACTAAGCACGCTACATCCTTCAAATATTCTGTCGACATTGATGATGGCAAAAGAGTCATGGTGGAAGCTAACTGCTCCCCCAAAACCACTCTTCTTCAATGGAAGCTCCTGGCTCTACACCCTCGACTAAAAACCAAACGTATACTCAATACGATTCTTGACCTTGCAATTATGCTTATTGCACATAATGGTATCACCCATGAATACTCTGATACCATCTTCTGGAAACGTTCCTGGACACGGTCGAGGACCCCACAAAGAGCCCCATGACAGGCCCACTCAGAGCCTCCTACAACTTCTCAGGGCCTCACAGGACTCCCACCATCCACCTGGGGATCTTTACCACTAGCGGTCCAACTTCTCCAAACCCCTAAGGAGCAGTGGCCATTCTCCTGGCCAACCAGGAATCAACCTCGATCTGAAACCTCACAAAGACACCCTGGAAACACATCTTGACTGCTCCAGTGCTCCTACGATGACCAATCTCATACTGATTCAGGTTGGTGGTGGCTACCACTCATCGACTCTAGTTCACCCAACTACATTCACCAGCACAAACCTATGTTACTGTCTTCTCCTTCCATTCCTCCATATTTGGCTCCAGAGCAGCTGCAAGACACAACCCAGTGCCGTGAACTTCTCTACGCTGACCACCCTCATGTTTGGCTGCTTCTGACCAAGCCATGTTGACCTCCAACCTGATGGTACTTTCCCTCAACAACTACATCGAAAGCAGGAAAATACAATCCTTCCTGGCTGCTCATAACCCAGACATAGTGTTGCTTCAGGAAACTCACCTGTTGGATACTGAGTCCCAAAAGATTAAAAGAGACTGGGTAGGGACTGTGCTTCTTGCATGTGGCACACCCTCCAAGAAAGGGAGCACTACTATATTGCTACACAAACAAAATAACTCCAGAGCCTTATCGAGGCTCAAGGAGTTTAAGGAAGGCTGTTATGTGATCACTAAACTGGTCATACAATCGTCTCACCTCATTGTGGGGAGCAACTGTGTCCTAAACTCACCTTCTTTTCTCATCTTCATTGACTGCGGTCCTAGTGTCATGTGGTTCCTAATATTTCATTAAGACTGCGTTTGGGCAACATAAGCATCAAAACTATGTGGGATATAATCTGTGCATTCCATCAGAATATGTTGACTTAAATCCTGGCTAGCTCACAGTGCGATATCTGGACCTCTAAACCTTGAAAGGTGCTGGATGGTGTCTGCAACCTCGGAACATGACAAACCTGACTCCCTAAGGAAATCGTGGAAACAGATTATACCCTTTTGTTAATAACTCAGGCATGATCAAAGGGAGACACAAGCAATACTCAAATAGGCATTTCAAACATTTAATAAAGCAATTGCACACTGGTGTAAAATAAGTGAGCTGCAATTATTAATAAAATGGAGCAAAACAATGTTACCAGCATTACAAGAATGGTAAACAGAATGAATAATTCAATCATCTTGTCTTTGCTTAGATTATTTTCATACATATAATTGCACTCCTACCTAGTGCTACCTATCCTATAAAGCATTGGGTGTGCGGATATGCCACAATGCCCCAGAGTGGTCTAACTCCCCATTTACCTGAGAGTATGTGTCATCTGGGATTCTGTCTTTGATGTAGAGAGGGTCACTGACCTTCTCAGGATGGTAAGGAGATTCAGCTAGGCTGGAATTCTGGCATGGGGCGACTCAACAGTGCCAGTGAAATGTTCCTTTGCCAAAACAAAGGGCGAGAAGAGTTTATATAATAAACTTAACCCATACTCTTAATGCCGCAGTTCTAGGCTGGCTGTTGTTTTTTCTACTCTTGGAGAGCAGTCGCCGAACAGACAACAACAAACAATGATATTTCACGCAGTGAACTTAGTCCTTGAACAGAATGTTCAAGGGCCTGACAATATGCCCACGAAGAAGTGTAAGTCTATGCAAACCTATTTCTGAGAACATTGTCCCATTAGGGCGCACAAACAAATGTGTGTTAAAAGTCATCATTTATCAAAGATGTCAACTTTAAACGTAAACATGTCAAATGGAGGTGTTCAGTGCGTGGGGCCTATGTAACCACACAACACCCATTCCTTGTTTGTAGGGTGACTAAAAAAGCTTCATAAAACATGTACTAAAATAGAAGATACTAAAGCTAAAAAAGTCCTCAAAGGACAGTGCTCTTTAGTAATAAAGTCAGAATGAAAGTTGTAGGAAAGTAGGATCTGATTTTATGGTTACCCCTACTTTTTGCCTGGTGCTATGCTGTTTCTGGCTAGCCTGACTGGGATCCTGCTAATCAGGACCCCAGTCTCTCTGCTTTCTCCTCTAAATTGTTATGGTAAGTACTTAGGTACATCCCATATTGGATACTGGGGTACCCTTATAAGTCCCTAGTATATGGTACTAAGGTACCCAGGGCATAGGTACCCCAGAGGCCCCCCATGGGCTGAAGCATGTATTATGCCACCTATGGGAGACCATTCAAACTGTCACTACAGGCCTGCCATTGCAGCCTGTGTAAGCTGGTGCTAACACCACTTACGACAGATATAGGTTCCATATATCTAGGGTCACTGCACTTAAAACCTATAAGTCATCCCTACAGCAGGTCTTTCCAATCCTGAAGGCAGGGTGCTTGGTTCTAAGTATGAGGGTGCCCCTGTATGAGCAGGACACCCCTACAGCCTTCGGAGTCCATTCTCACGGGAGGTAAGTCAGACAGCCATATAACATAAAGAGGGGCACTGCGTCATTACACGATGACCATCTCGAAACTGGCTGTAACGAACCCTATTGTGTTTGGTATTGATAGAGCAGGGTTTCACAAAAATGAAACCTGCTCGAATTGATACCCCCATAATACATACTAACAGTAAATAGTTGTTGAAAAACTAATGTACACCCAACACGAACACAAGGGAAATTGCTTTGCGCATGTCTGAACTAACACGTAAACAAAATAATATTGTAATAACATTGTGTTTTGGGAAAAACGAGAAGTATTGAATGAATAGGCCGCATATGCTTCAGTAATTTGCATGTTGCATTCTGTTTTGAACTAATAAATAATGCCGCTTTTGCACAAAGCTTATGCTAGGTAACATTAATGGGAATAGTGCAAGGTGGGTGGTAAACAGTGAAGGTTTCATTATCATATAATTAATAAATGTTTGTTTTCATTTAAATTAGTGTGCTAGATGAAGCAGCCATCTTTCTAAACTTGGCTAAAGTGAGAGGGGGAAAGCACGAGGAGTGAGTTCGCTCTGTCAGAAGCAAGACAGACGCGCAGTGCATCGCAGATGACATGAGAAGGGTGAAGGCCAGAGTGTCGAACGACTGCCAAAAGAAGTGCCCAGGCATGAGACTGGAGACACAAACGGCGGATGAGGTCAAAAAAATGAATGAAAAATGTTAAAATTTGTATCACATGAAATAAAGTGAGAACAAGCTGAGAACCATACGCTGGGAACGAATAGTGAACAATGAAGTAGTTGAAATAAAGATGAAGTCACAGTGGTGTGACAACGCCACCTCCCTAGCCCACCAATCCCTTTGTGAGATTTAATAAAGTTTGCAACATTTGTGGGACAGACATGTTAGTTTTAGGGTATAATTGGGGTGCCTTTAGGGGTGTGGTTTAAGCTTAGGCTGGCAGGAGAGAAAGAGGGGAGATGCGTCGCTGTCCGTTGGTTTGCGAAGAGGCCTAACTGTTCCTGACCTGTCCTGATCCTGTATCTTCTTATCCTTTGTTCCCTGGCCCTTTCCGGGGAACCCCCACCATCACCTAGGCCGAGGGGTTGGTTTTCCTTACAGACCAATAGGTTTGTATCTAGTCTAACTTGTTCTCAGAATTTAACTTATTGATGTGTTATGTCTCTGAAACTTTTGTCTCTCCACCTATTCACTCCATCAATGATATGTATTATTTAGATGAAAACTATTGTCTCTTCATCTATCCCCTCTGTTAGGTATATTATGTTTCGCACACATTTTGCTGAAACTTTTGTCTCTTACTCTATTCACTCCTTCATTGCATAAAGTCATTGCTATGTTTGGATGAGTTTGTATTTCATTTGGGCTGCATATGTAAAATTTCTCCTCATGTGAGATTCAGTGTTTTTATTTTGTGACCAAATGCATTGAGCATAATCCTTAATTATTTGAGATAAAATTCATTATTAACTTCACCAAGAGTCTGTGATCATTTAATTAGTTAATGGTTGGTAAGTTAGAAATTATCATTGCCATCAACTATTCAACTAATTGGTCCATCGACCAAGTGGAAGGAAAGTTGATGTAAAAAGTTAGTTGTGATGCCATAATTTAAGAAAGGAAAAGAAAAGAATTGATCGTACATATAAATTGACCCCAGCGCATCAGGGACTCTGGGTGAATGTGTATGGGCCATTGTATTATGATGTTATTGAGTATTGATCCCTGATAAAATATTGGAGTCGCGCTGGATCAGTTTCTTGGTAGCAGAGGACGGTTTAAATATTGATTAGTTTGGTAATGATTATTGATTATTGATTGTATGTTCTTAACATGAAAAGTTAGTGTCATGTTCTATGTTGTCTAGAAGTTCAGGTACGGAGATACCTGAGGAATCCCGGGAATGGAATTTAGCCTAAAGTAGGCAAAAGAAGAGTGTGGTAACGAAGCCACACTGCAGAAGTACTTTGTCTGTTGTAATAATACCTAAAAGCTACTGAGGCCTCTAGGTGTTATATTAGGGAAAAACCACTGAGAAGGAGGGGGACCCCTAAAAACAGATTAAGGACAGGTCAAAACGGGGTAAATAATACAACTATAATCCACACAGGTCTACTTTGTGTGGATTATAGTTATATTAGGGAAAGTTCGTATAAAAGGGGAGTGACTGAAATAGCGAAGGGTCCACTTCCGAAACTCTAGACTTATCCCCAGGAGAGTAACAAGACCCCTTTTCACACCAAAAAGTCCTCTTGTGAAATCTTGGCTTTATCCCTAGAGGTGTACTAGGTCCACCTGGAACTTGTTTGAAGAGTAAAATAGCGCTGGTCGTTATTAGGACTCGTAGTGAGAAAACCTCTTGAAAAAGTGAAAAACTATCTCTTTAATTAGTGGAGCAGACAAGGTAACATTGTTTTTGTGTTGTTACTAACAGAAAATTTTGATTAAGAAGCTTAGAAAATAATGTCGTAATATTTTGTAAAGGGGGGGCAGTAGAAGGAGTAATACTGATGTCAGAAAGACCGCGCTGGCATTGGTCAGGCAGCGGGCGTGTGCTGAGCTGTGATTGGTTGGTTGGTGTGAGCCGCGCTAGTATTGGTTGAGAATTTGCTTAGGTAGCAGTACTGTGATTGGTTGGTTGGTGTGAGCCGCGCTAGTATTGGTTGAGAATTTGCTTACGTAGCAGTACTGTGATTGGTTCGTTGGTGTGAGTCGCGCTAGTATAGGACGAAAGTTTACCAATCGAATAAGAGAAATACGGAAAGGTTGTTGTTATTTTTACATGATAAGACCCATTAGCGGAAAGAGTCAGAGAATGAAGTTGATGCAGAAAATAAAGAATTTCTTTAAAAAGGACAAACCAATTGTGACTAGAGAGGGAATTCCGATTCCACCTCCAAAGACGCCTGCTTCCTTTATGATGTTGGAGCGAGGATATCATACGTGTATGTGGTTGGAAAATTGGGTGGAGTATAAAAAGGATGATGGTGTTATAGCCTTTTCTCAGTATGGTACATTTAATGTAAGGATTTAGCAGAATCTGAGAAATCGAATGGATTCATTAGAACCGAACCCTAGACTGATACAGTACGAAGCCTTGGAAGAATGGGAAGTTGAGGCATTTGAGAGAGAAAAATATAGAATTGGTAACAGAGGTCATAGGAGTATGATATTCAGATATCCTTTTGAGAGTAGGGAAGAAAAGCTGAGATGATGGAGGAGAGCTGTGGTAACGAAAGGGTTATACCCAGTTTTAACAGTTGATGAGCAGACAGGAGGCAAATGTAAAGAGAAAAAGAAAAATATAGAAACCTCAAGTGCAAGAGATGGTGTAAATGATGCTGATGATGAGTTATTAGAAGATATTATGACCAAAAGACCCCCGCCATATAGAGAAAATTCAGTTGAAGTAACTCCGAATGCACCCTTTATGGGAAATCCATTGATCCCACAGATTGCGGACATGGCTAGGATAATGAGAGAAAAAGAGTTTGAGATGCTAAACAAGGCAAATGTAGAGCAGATTCAGAAAATTAATCAGTTAAGTTTAAATGCAGATGCGTTGACGGTACCGGTTACAATAGGTCCTGTAGTTCCTTTGGAGAAAACCCAAATACACCTAAAGTACATACATTAGCAGTTCCAATGGGTAATGTCAGGAGCGGAATGGAGACGATAGTCAATAAGAATAGACAGGCTGACACAAATGTTACAATGTTAGATCTTCCAGTTTGTGAAATGATAACAGAAACCCCTAGAAGAGATACACAAATAAGTCCAAGGAGAATAGGGACAAATGTCATTCCAATGACAGGGAGTTCAGCGGGTCCTTCATCAGAAGAATTGAATGATTGGATAAAGGAAAGGGAAAAGAAAGAAAAACAACCACAGAGTATAAATGTGAGCCAATTGAAGGTGGATTTGGAAGAAATGATTATTGGTACAATCAGTCCAGACAGATTAGGGACTTATCGAGATGATGAATTATTGTTCTTGTGTAAAAGCATTACTTGGAGGGCGAAGAATCTTCATGAGAAAATATCTGAACCTGCTAGTGAGTATGGAATAGACATAGAAAAGTCAAAGGTGTTGCAGGAATCATACAGATTGGCATTTACTGAAAAGGATTTGGAGAGTTTGAATGCGTCTGGAAAAAAGTTACAGATAAAAGAGTTGATGAACATTTTGAAGAAATGGGGAGGTGTAGATCGATGGAGAAATAGATGGGTAAGAAAGAAGGAAGAAGCAGCTAATAAAGGAGTGTCTATGTTTCCGTTAAAGGAAACAGAACAGGTTGAAAGGGCGTGTCCGATGAGAGAAGTACCAGGTGGCAGATACGTACATGTTCCGGGGTCAAGGCAGGATATATTATCATTTACGAATGATTTCCCCAGACTAAGAGAGAAACCTGTAGAATGGTACAAACAGGTAGAAAGGTTTGTGAAGGTCTCGAAGGTTTTGTTAAAGGATTTAGATGGGTTGTTTGAACTTGCTGTTCCGGCAGACTTGTGGACAGAGTGTAAGATCACTGTTGATTGGCCAAAAGATGAATATCCTAGAGACGCTAAAACAGTTGCACCATCAGAGGAGGTGATGAAAAAGTACAATCAGGTAATCACGTTTCTGAAAGGGAAAATTTCCCCAAAGGAAACAGATTGGGTTAAAATTGACAGGACTACCCAAGAACCAAGAGAATCAGTGCATGCCTATTACGAGAGGTTATTGCAGGTATTCAAACAGTATAGTGGATTAGAAAATATTGGAGACAAAGATTTGGGACATTTCGTGTATCGTTTTGTGTTCGGATTAAAACCAGACATTAGTAATATGATTCAACAGCATTTAATTTGCTTGCAGAGCAAAACAATAGACGAAATTGTGAGATATGCAAAGTATTGTAGTGATGACATTGAATCAAGACATAAAAAGTTAAAAGAGAAAATGATGTGGGCACAGGTGAAAGTGGCAGAACAGCAAGAAGCAAATAATAATCCTCAAACCAGTAATCAGGCAGGTGGCCAAAATCAAAATGGACAGAATTTCAGTGGAGGCAAAGGAAGGGGAAAACTGAATAAAGAGGAAGCTATGAAGAAATTTCCTTGTCATGCGTGCGGAAAGCTTGGACATTGGAAGAATGAGTGTAGATCCGCTAAAAAGATTAATGGGGGAAATCAAAATTTGATTCCTCAGATGCAGAATGAGGTGTATGTAAATCAACAGCAGCAGCGGATAGTTACTCAACAGTTACAGGTGCCGCAAGCTCCCATGCCAAACAATGTGAATGCTCAAGTGCAGAGATACAGTGTGAACACTGGATATCACGGAGGTGACCAAATTGGTAAGAATCAAGGTGTGATTCCGCAGTATTGGGTGCAGTGGGGTGGGAATGATTCAGACTCATCTCAATGACGGTGCCTGAGGGGGAGGAAGAGTGCGTACTTGGCGCATCCTTGGCGGTAGATCAGTCAGGTCCATTTGTTGACGGAAAGGTGGAAGGTAATGATATTACATTTTTAGTGGACACTGGTGCTACCCGTTCTACTGTGAGAGCAGCAGAAATTCCAAACCTACCCCTCTCGGGAGAAACTATCCAAGTTGTAGGAGTCTCAAATAAACATATTAGAACACCTGTTACAAATCCAATTGAAGTTCACATAGGTAACTTCAAAGACATGCATCGGTTTGTGGTATGTGACTCAAGCCCAGTAAATCTCTTGGGGAGAGATTTGTTATGCAAAATGAACTGCACCATCTATTGTACACCAGATGGAATCGCATTTCAGACACCTGGTGAGGATGTTGAATTTAAAATGATGCTAGCGAAGCAAGGAACAGAAGTGGATGAATTGTATTTACTTCTCACAGAAGAAAGTTTGCCTGAAGAATTAAAAAGTGCAGTGAGATCTGATGTGTGGGATTTTTCAGGAAAGGAGATTGGCTTAATGACAAATGTAGACCCAATTCAGATTACAGTAAAGGATGGTGCTATATATCCCAACACACCACAGTATAACATGAGTCCAGAGGTAATTGCAGGAGTCGCTCCTGTGATTAACCAAATGATTGAACAAGGAATTTTGAAAGAAATAAGGAGCAGTCCTTGTAATTCACCTATCATAGGTATCAAAAAGCCCAGTGGGAAATACCGGATAGTGCAGGATTTGCGCAAAATTAATAACATTGTAGTACCCTGTTGTCCTGTAGTACCAAATCTGGCCATGATTCTTTATCAGATCCCATGTGATGCTGAATGGTACACAGTTACTGATTTGTGCCAGGCCTTTTTCTCAATTCCTTTGCATCCGGGAAGCCAATATTTGTTTGCATTTCGGTTCGGAGACCATGTCTTGGCATGGTGCCGAGTTTCTCAAGGATATACAGAGAGCCCCTCAATCTTTAATCAGATCTTGAAAAAATGTCTGGAGACTCTAGTCATGCCAGGTAATTCGTTTTTGGTTCAATATATTGATGACCTACTAGTGGCATCAAAGACACAAGAGGCATGTGTGACAGACACAATTGCCTTATTGAACCATTTAGCAGAAAAAGGACACAAAGTGTCCCCAGCAAAATTGCAATTTTGTAAACAGGAAGTACAGTACCTTGGACACAAAATAGAAAAGGGAGTTAAAAAAGTAACTCCAGAAAGAATCAGTGTGATCAAACAGATGAGTCCACCTAAAACACAGAAAGAAGTACGAATGTTTTTGGGAATGGTTGGATACTGGCGTCAGTGGATCTGTGGTTTCTCACTGATTGCAAAACCTCTACAGAGGTTAACACGAAAGGATGTGAAGGATCTGATTGTTTTGGATGACGAAAGTATGGAAGCCTTTGTAAAATTGAGACGCAGTCTGTGTCATGCACCAGCATTAGGAATGCCAGATTATTCCAAAGAATTTGCATTGTATTGTTGTGAGAGAGATGGGTGTGCACTCTCAGTCCTAACACAGAAACATGGAATGGCACGACGTCCAGTAGCATATTTGTCTGCTACTCTGGTTTCAGTGGCTGCAGTGTTGCCAGGATGCTTGAAAGCAGTAGCAGTAACTTGCATGAGTCTGGAACAGAGTGAACCGATTGTGATGGGGTATCCAGTTAAAGTGTATGAGCCACATTCTGTTGAGATTCTTTTGACTCGTACCAGGACACAGTATCTTACTTCTAGTCGGCTGACTAAGTACGAGAGAGTGATTCTGGGTGCTGAAAATGTGACTGTGGTAAGGTGCACTACTGTGAATCCAGCAACTTTGTTGCCTAATTCTCGTTGTGAGGAAGTGAGAGAGGAAGCGGATCATGATTGTCTGGATGTGACTGAATTATGCTCCAAACCTAGGCCAGACATAGAAGATTGTCCATTGGAGGAGCCAGATTGTGAAATGTTTTTTGATGGATCTTGTTTGAGAAATGAAAGAGGTGAATTGTGCACTGCCTATGCTGTTTGCACCATAGAAGGGGTTCTTGAAGCATCCTATCTGAAAGGAGTAAACTCCGCCCAAATAGCTGAGCTAATAGCTCTGATTAGAGCATGCAAAATTGCCAAAAGCCTGAAGGTAACAATATTCACAGACAGCCAATACGGATTTGGAATTGTCCATGATTTTGGCCAGCTATGAATGCAAAGGGGATTTCTGACCTTTTCAGGTTCCCCTATTGGAAATGGTAAAACTGTAAAGGAACTATTGGATGCTTTGCAATTGCCCAAAAGAATTGCAGTAGTCAAATGTGCCACACATAAATCAGGAGATGATTATGTGACGATGGGCAACAAATATGCCGACCAAATAGCACGTTACTGTGCACGAAATTCAATGGCTTTGAACAGATCAATTGATAGGGGAAATACTGAATGCCATCTTTTGTTTACAACAACATTTGAAACATGGGAAGAGGTTATACAGATGCAGGAAGAAGCAAGTGATGAGGAAGAGGAAAGATGGAACAAAACAGGCTGTTGCAAAAGAACAGAAGATGAACTATGGGTCTATCTCGATGGGAGACCAGTGTTACCAGATTCCTTACTTTCCCATATGGCCAGAGTTTACCATGGAATTGCACATGTCGGAAGAGATGCAATGATCAGACTCTTCAAACAGTCATGGTATAATCCAAAGTTCAGGGTCATTGCAGAGAGCCTTTGCCAGAGGTGTGTGATCTGTCAGCAACAAAATCCAGGCAGAAAGACAGTTGTAAGTTGGGGATGAATTGGGAAAGCAGGAGGTCCATTTACCCGACTTCAGCTTGATTTCATTGAGCTTCCCCCATGTAACAGGCTGAGATATGTACTGGTCATTGTCTGTTTGTTCTCTCGCTGGGTGGAAGCCTATCCCATGAGAAGGAACGATAGCCTTACTGTGGCTAAACTACTTTTGAGAGAACTGATCCCTAGATTTGGAATTCCAGTCACTTTGGAGACAGATAGAGGAACACATTTCAATAATGAGTTAATTCGGCTGATTTGTGCAGCATTTAAGATTGAGCAGAAGCTGCATTGTGCCTATCAACCCGAAGCCTCTGGAGTAGTTGAGCAATTGAATGGCAACATAAAATCAAGATTAGGGAAAGTGTGTGCATCCACGTCACTGAAATGGCCTGACGCTTTACCCCTTGTGCTGATGAGTCTAAGAAGTATTCCTAACAAAAAGACTGGATTGAGTCCCCATGAAATTCTCATGGGAAGAGCAATGAGACAAGCATATATACCAGCAAACAAACTAATGAGTATATCTGATGATCTAGTGCTTGACTATTGCAGAGGATTGGCTGAACTGATACGTTCTGTGCCTCACCAGGTTGGAGAAGAAGCCACAACGATACATCGGAATCAAGCTCATGATCTGAGTCCTAGTGAATGGGTTTTTATCAAGAAGCACGTAAGAAAATCGTGTTTAGAACCCAGGTGGCACGGACCTTATCAAATCATACTGGTGACGACAATGGCAGTGAAGTTTGCTGGCTTGACAAATAGGATTCATGCGAGCCATACCAAACGAACCCTAGATCCACTTGAAAGACCGAAGGAGCAACAACTGGTGAATGAAAAACAAAGACCAGTGCCTGAAGTGTGTGAAGCTGATGAATCTGGAGTGATAGATTCTGACGAACAACCAGATGGTGAACAGCCGAGCACAAGTCGAGTAGAGTGGGCGCAAGATTCCAGGGTTCAAGAGACTGCCAATGAGCAAGAAAGAAGCGAGTTTGCTGTTGATCCAGAAGGAAGTGAACTCCCAGCAGAAACTGAAACAGATGAGATTGTTTTTGAACCAGAAGGAAGTGAGTTCACAGTTGAAAGAGAAGTTATTGCCAAATCAGAAGAACCCAAAGAAGCTGAAACTCAGGAAGAAGAACAGTCAGAAGTGAGAGCAAATAAAAGAATCTGTGAAACAAATGTAGAAGGTGAGAAAGTGGTCAAAGCAAAGAAACCAAGAAAAGGTGAAAATTGGCCAAGTGGAGTGAAAAGACTGAAATACACTCTTGTGAAAAGAAGATTAAGGAAAAGACCAGAACAAAGTAATAAAGTCTCAAGTCAAACAGAACAAGAAGAGTCAGGAAAATAATTAGTACGAAAAACAAGAAGAGTAAGATTTCCAAACAAGAAATACAGAGCACCTGAATGGACCTATGTCATTTTAGAAGAAATTGAAAGTTCAGATCCAAGTGAAGAAAAAGATAAGTCTGACACTGAGCAAGTTGAGGAAAACAAACTAAGACCCCCTTAAAGAATTGTGACAAAACTAAGGTGCAACCTTGCTGATTAAAAGAAAAACGAAACAAAGACTCTGAGAAAATTGAAGAAAAAGAATAAAAGAAGGGGGTAAAGACGAAAGCCTTGAAGTGTAGGATTACACTACAATTTTTATTTTTTATTTTTTTAGGATTTTTTAGAATTTATAGTATTAGATAGATTTTTATTTTTTAGAAACAAGATGACTGAAGCAAAAGTGACTGAACTTCCAAAATCTAGTCTAAAACGTAGATGTATTAAAGCTTGCTTGTGGATATTATTAACTGTCCTTGTACCTATTCTAATGGTAACTAATGATGGAAACAATACTAATAATGTAACAAAAGAAAGAATGAGAGATGTCACTAATGAAACTCCTAATACTAACTTAGAACCGTTGGATGGACGCATTCTCCATCATGATAAATCAATTAGTGATTTCTCGTTAAATGTCTTTACTAAATTACTTTATGAGTTTATTAATACAATGAATGTAAGTGATTGTTACGTGTACATGCAATTACCTTCATCTGTCTCAGAGGGGTGACCTATCACCACCTTCCGTTAACCTATGGTGTGTCTTGCAGTATACTTACAAGCCTGTTTTACGTGACGGGAAAGCTCGAGTACTATTTTTCCAATATAGATTTAGTATTTCCCGAAATTCCTATTATTAAAGAACTAAATAAGGTTTTAAGTGGTAAGAATGCACGATATATGGGAGAATTTGTCCATATTACTAAAACCTTAGACATAGAATATGCTTATAAGAACAACTTAACTTGTAGTTTGCGGGTTGAAGAAAAAGTTTTCATAGAAATGGTAGAAGATAGAAGAGAAAGTTTCAAAAGGAAAGCTGCTGAACAGAAATCACGGGTACCACCATGGTATTTTAGAGAAGGAAATTATGAGAAAGGCGAAGGATACGCTGCAATGTCCCTGGACTGGTCACAGAAGGGAAAAATTTGTTTGTTTAGAACGAAAACTAATTATAATAATTATTTTATTGGTTCTAGCGAATGTGAGCATACTTTTCAAATCACTGGAGGTTGGGGATTGAAAGGTGGAACTGATCCTGTCTTTCCAGGAGTCTATTATGTGTGTGGTAAGAAAGCCTATTATAGGTTGCCTGCACATTGGTATAGTAGTTATTATTTTGCTATTGTCTTTCCAAAGGTCTACCATATGGACCGAAGCAGCCATAAACTGAATGAAGTAAAGCAAGGACTAACACGTAACAAAAGAACAAGCTTCTCAGAAATAGTAGGATATATTTTTGGTGCACTGATACCCTCAGTTGGAGTCGTTCTGAATTCACATAAAATTCGAAAATTGTCTACAGTGGTTGATCGTTTACCTACAGATACAGCTGGTGGGTTCTTGATGATTGACACAGAACTGGTTGCAATCAGGTCAATGGTTTTGCAAAATCGACTTGCCCTTGATATTTTATTGCCGAAAGAGGGTGGAGTCTGTGGTATGTTGAAAGTCCAACATTGCTGTACATATTTCCCTGATAAGAGTAAAGGAATTGAGGGATATATAAAAAATATTACAAATTTGCATGGAGATTTGACCCAACTGGAGGTTGATGGTGTCTGGGAAAGACTTGGTAAGAGTTTCTCCTCTATAAATAAATGGTTTTCTACCTTTGGAAGTAGTTTATTAGGAAAAATAATAATGGCAATCGTTTCAGTAGCAATAATAACCTTAGTAATAATAACAACATATAAGTGTTGTAAGTGCAAGAGTGGAAGAAAAGAAGTGACAGAATCAAAGAATAAACAAAGAGCAAGAAAGAGAAAAAGAGAAGAAATAGAATTAGAGGAAATGAAAGGAGAGTACTATGACTTGATGAAAGATTTAGATGAGGGTGCCATAAAAAGAGAGAAGAATACGGAGTTGTAAATGATTAAAGATGGCACTCGGTATGGTAGGTATTTTATGATGGCTCCTATAAGCCATCAGAGGGGGAATTGATGCAGCAGGGTTTCGCAAAAATGAAACCTCGAATTGATACCCCCATAATACATACCAACAGTAAATAGTTGTTGAAAAATTAATGTACACCCAACACGAACACAAGGGAAATTGCTTTGCGCATGTCTGAACCAACACGTAAACAAAATAATATTGTAATAACATTGTGTTTTGGGAATAACGAGAAGTATTGAATGAATAGGCCCCATATGCTTCAGTAATTTGCATGTTGCATTCTGTTTTGAACTAATAAATAATGCTGCTTTTGCACAAAGCTTATGCTAGGTAACATTAATGGGGAATAGTGCAAGGTGGGTGGTAAACAGTGAAGGTTTCATTATCATATAATTAATAAATGTTCGTTTTCATTTACTTTAGTGTGCTAGATGAAGCAGCCATCTTTCTAAACTTGGCTAAAGTGGGAGGGGGAAATCACGAGGAGTGAGTTCGCTCTATCAGAAGCAAGACGGACGCGCAGTGCATCGCAGATTACATGAGAAGGGTGAAGGCCAGAGTGTCGAACGACTGCCAAAAGAAGTGCCCAGGCATGAGACCGGAGACACAAACGGCGGATGATGTTAAAAAAATGAATGAAAAATGTAAAAATTTGTATCACATGAAATAAAGTGAGAACAAGCTGAGAACCATACTCTGGGAACAAATAGTGAACAATGAAGTAGTTGAAATAAAGATGAAGTCACAGTGGTGTGACAACGCCACCTCCCTAGCCCACCAATCCCTTTGCGAGATTTAATAAAGTTTGCAACATTTGTGGGACGGACATGTTAGTTTTAGGGTATAATTGGGATGCCTTTACGGGTGTGGTTTAAGCTTAGGCTGGGAGGAGAGAAAGGCTGAGATGCGTCGCTGTACAGAGAGGCCTAACGGTTCCTGACCTGTCCCGATCCTGTATCTTCTTATCCTTTGATCCCTGGTCCTTTTCCGGGGAACCCACACCACCACCTAGGCCTAGGGGTTGGTTTTCCCTACAGACCAATAGGTTTGTATTTAGTCTAACTCGTTCTCAGAATTTAACTTATTGATGTGTTATGTCTCTGAAACTTTTGTCTCTCCACCTATCCACTCCATCAATGATATGTATTATTTAGATGAAAACTATTGTCTCTTCATCTATCCCCTCTGTTAGGTATATTATGTTTCGCACACATTTTGCTGAAACTTTTGTCTCTTACTCTATCCACTCCTTCATTGCATAAAGTCATTGCTACGTTTGGATGAGTTTGTATTTCATTTGGGCTGCATATGTAAAATTTCTCCTCACGTGAGATTCAGTGTTTGTATTTTGTGACCAAATGCAGTTGAGCATAATCCTTAATTATTTGAGATAAAATTCATTATTAAATTCACCGAGAGTCTGTGATCATTTAATTAGTTAATGGTTGGTAAGTTAGAAATTATCATTGCCATCAACTATTCAACTAATTGGTCCATCGACCAAGTGGAAGGAAAGTTGATGTAAAAAGTTAGTTGTGATGCCATAATTTAAGAAAGGAAAAGAAAAGAATTGATCGTACATATAAATTGACCCCAGCGCATCAGGGATTCTGGGTGAATGTGTATGGGCCATTGTATTATGATGTTATTGAGAATTGATCCCTGATAAAATATTGAAGTCGCCCTGGATCAGTATCAAACATGTTGGAATCATTCCCCACACCATAAACGGTGTAGGGGTATGATTCAAAGCACTGTAAAGGCCCACCGTTAGGTCCTCAGTGCTCCCGATACCAGTCTTCTAGACCCGGACAGCAAAGAATGGCAGGTGCCGACCCGAGACACGATTCTGCCCTCCTGCTGATGAGCAAAGCTCGAGCAGGGGAAGGCGGAACAATAGGCATTGTCACAGGGAGGTTTGACCACCTCCCAGATGGGGTTTAGCGTATTGGGGCTGGGTGGGAGCGCTTGCCAGAGCCACATAATCTGCATGCAGGGCACATTTGGTGCCCTCCATGCTTAGTCCAGTTCAGGGAGCCGTTGGCTCCCACTCTGATGCGAAACTGGACAAAGGATAGGGGAGTATCCTCCCCTTCTCCAGCCCCTCCTTAGGGAGGGACCCCTGAATCGACCCAACCCTTTCCTTAGAGTATTTAAGGGCTTACCTGAGGGTGGGTCCCTAGATTCGTCATGGGACATGATTCAATTCAGACGCCACTTCAACTTTGACCATCTGGGCACTCTGGACTTCACTCTGGGCATCAAGGTTGCAAACGGGAAGACTCTTGCTGCTCCTGATCTCTTCGCCCTGCTCGTCTGCTGCAATGTCCATGCCTGTGCTCCATATAGGAAACCTTCTAAAGCCTGTGGGCATTCAAGACACCTGAAGGAATCTCCCTTGAAGTGAAGGAGTCTCTTCCCTGCATCTGCAGCTACCGCAACTAAGCTGACCATTCTGCTGATCCAAGGCTCCCACAGACTCCGAAAGGCTCAGCAACAGAAGTTGAGGTTCTTCACATCCCACGATGCCTGCCCTGCCCTCTCACCAAGTTGCAGGCCAGTATCCCTTGTCGGAGCCGCAGGAACCGAAACCCAGTGCACCTCATTGACTTGCAGTTGCAAAGGCTTGTTGGCTTCCTTCCATCAAGATCTTCGGGCTCCAAGTAGCCCCAACCTCAAGCATCTCCAGTGACCAGAATCTTCTACCACACCGCATTGTTTGCACCGTGGGCCTGCTTTTTTGGTAAGCTGCTCGAGGTCCTCATGCGACTCCAGTGCCTCTGGCCTGTGGGTCCTGATGAGGGTCACATTTGAATTCTTTTGGGCTCCTCTGATTGCTCAGGTCCTGCCCTGACTCCCCTGCTTGTGGTGAGTCTTCAGGACCTTGCTGGTCCCAACATTGCACCTCCTTCAACTTCCTCATTGGTTGCAGTTACCAAGGCTTGCTGGTGCTCCTGCTGGATGCTGACCCCTCAACTCTCAACATCCAACATGGGACAGCTCGTGTATGGCTCCTGGTCTTCCACAGTGTTGCCTGGTCCACAGAGCTGCAGTTTCAAGTTCACCGTCAGCTCTCCTGCAACACCCGACATTGGTGGGCATTCGTCTTTCGTGCCTCCTGGTCACTTATGAGTGGCATAGACTCTGTCCAATCTGCTTGCAGGTTCTTCACATCTTGAATCCACCTATCCACCCGGCTTCCCTGGTGCCGGTATCCTGGTTCCTAAGGTATCCACGGTAACCCTGGGCAAAGCACTACGCTACGCTCGCGTAGTTTGCGCTACTTCGCGAATTGCACGTAGCACAGTGCAAACACGCGTAGCGTAGCGTAGTGCAGCGGTCATTTTTTGCTTGCTCGCGGTCCTCAACATCAAGTTGGCGACCGCGAGCAAGCAAAATGACATCCCGGCGAGACTTTTTCCTCGTTCGCGATCAGCAACATCAAGTTGCCGTTCGCGAGCGTGGAAAATAAACCTCCCGACGAGATTCTCAACACGGGGAGGTCAGGTTTCTCATTGCGAGTGGTCACGTATGCTCGCGACCGCTCGAGTAAAAATCTACTCGAGCGGCAGTAAATGACAGCTCGCACTGTGCAAGATGCCGTTTTCAATGA
The DNA here is from genome assembly GCA_963921515.1 of Calotriton arnoldi. Taxonomy (NCBI): domain Eukaryota; kingdom Metazoa; phylum Chordata; class Amphibia; order Caudata; family Salamandridae; genus Calotriton; species Calotriton arnoldi. The sequence continues at coordinate 392,839 of CAWUFW010010569.1, forward strand.
TTGCACAGTGCGGACAAGCATCCGGCACTGTGCAATCATTGCAAACAGCGCACTACGCAGTTCGCATAGTGCTACGCGTAGCTCGCGTAGTGCGAAGTGCACTTCGCGTAGCTTCGCGTAGCGCTACTTCGCGAACTACGCCCAGGGTTAATCCACGGGTGGGGTGGCTCTCCAACCTCTTGTCTTCCACGGGGTTTCTTCAGGGTCCACTGGGAAGGGTCCTCTTTCTTTAAAATTGCGACCGCAACTTACACGGCCATTTGTGCAGAGAACACGGTCGTGTTCCTACACTGCACACAACTTCCGTGGGGCTCCTAGATACTCACCTTGGGTGGTTCCTTGGGTCCCCGGCATTTTTACGTCCTGAGTATTGTCTTGACTCGAGTCGTGGTTCGCATACCACTATTTTAGTATATGATTTGGTCTCCCCCTGGGGACCACTGTGTATTCTGTGCTACTTACCTGTTTCTATTGCAAAGTATTGTGTGCATTGTGTATATCTCCGGCTAGGAGATATCTGAATGTGTTAGTAAGTGTCTTATAATAAATACATAGTTTTAAAAATACACTGTGTTGTTCTTTTTCCCTTAATCAATACCTATAAGATTATGATCTGGTGAAACGAGCTGCTTTACACTCCTTCTGGACTGCGCCTGAAGGCTGCTCTCCATAGCTACCACTTAAAGAGCTTTCTAAGGTTGTCTATGACCACAAAAATCACCATAAGGGTTGTCAGGATCAGTGCAAGGTGTCCACTTACATAAGAGTACATCTTATACTGAGCAAGCCTCTCACAAAAGCCAAAATGCATTTTAGATGATTACTCAAAAAAGCCCATAAAAGCTGTGTATAAAAGCAATCTTGCAGATAAAAACATTGCTAATTTAAAAAAGCTTTTTTGTTCGAAACTGCTTGATTGTTTCAATGTTCTGAGAAGCAGTAGAAAAAACATTGTTTTTCCCAGCTACCGCAGGTGATGTTTCTGTTGGCACCCCTCTCACAAGTTGCAATGAACAAAAATGGTCAAACCCAAACCATTCAGCAGCCATTGAAGGTGTGACAACCATGAGTGCCCCTGCTGAGGACGAGACATGTTCCGAAAATCCAGGAGCTGATGCATCCAGGGAAGGCTCATAATATGCATTTTGTAGCAACAGCAATTGCACAGAGCAACTTTGCAGGTGAATTCTCAATGGACCCACAAGCATGTCTATGTGCGTAGATTGGACCGGTTGCATTCAAAGGCATATATCCAGGGTACACTCGAAAGTGCACAGCAGACAGCGGAACACAAGCTGCATGCAATGTAACCAGATAGGCTGAAAGGACAAGAACCAGTTATCATTAAGTTCCTCAAGCAAGGGTGCTCCAAAATACTATATCATCCTTTCACGGCACAGTAGCACATGTGGCAGTGCTATCACTATTTGGCCATGTGAACAGAACATCCATTGTGGAGCAGAAAAAATAAAATCACTCTCCGACAATTAAGAACAGGACAAGTGGTATGCTTCCAAAAATGATTCCAAGCATGGAGTGTATGAAAGATGGAATCACAATGAGGACAGTCTGGAAGGTACTAGCAAACCCACATCCAATCGTTTGAATTTTTTTTACTATTCCTGCAGTATTTGAGGCATTAACAAATGTGGTGCACAAGAGAGCCACCCATTGCTTAGTCTTTTCTTCATTTTTCTTGTTATTCCAGTGTTTTTAGAAGACTCTGGTGCCTGTTTAAAATTATCCTTATCGGAATTACCCTTAAATTGCTGTTTTATTAGGTCCAGTTCCCAAATTATCTCAACCTATTGTTGTATAGGTTTCTGCAATAATTTTAGGTATTTTGTGCTCTTGGTCTGCCAAAGCAACCTGAGTGAGACGTTGGCCTACTGCCAATTTTGCTGCTTCCCCTTTTATATTACTTAATATAATTGAGAATAGTGTAGCAAATTACCCATTAATTTAATCCCCAAATCCAGGGCTGGTGCTGACCCCACATTAGTTTTGAATCTGTTTAAGCACCTCTGGCAATACAGCCAATGATGGTGTGCCATGGGTTATGGGATAAATCGCAGCAAATGCTGTGCCCCATGTGGCATAGTTCTCTAATGGGGGAACCAGCCCCTAAGGAAGGCACATTGTGATAATTCTATGTTTTTCTTGGGGTCCCTTAAGGGGAAACATTGCTTCAAGCTGGTTTGTTTTTTGTGCAATCCATAAAGGAATCTCATCCCGTCTGGCGGGACCCTTACCCATAATTGTATTAATAGTTACTGGACTAATACCAGGCATTGCCAATTGTGGTTGTGCAGCTTGAACAGCCCTTGCTGGGATTGCAATTATGGTTTGCATAACTAATTGTATTAGTCGTGTCCTGCCATCAAATTAAACCTCGCTTGATTTTACTCTCTCCTCTCCCCAATGAAAAGTTAAAAAGTGACCCATGTCCAGACAATCTGCAACAACCCTAATAGAAAAAAATCAAATCTGCCATGCAGTCACTTTCTCACTACCCTCTCTGCATTTCATCCTTTTACTCCTGCGAGTCACCCACACCAATGTCTGTTCATTCCCTACCCCTAATCCTCCTCATGCAAATAATAAAACCCTATCTGCAGCTCTTCCCCTACCACCAACTGTAGCTCTCCCCATGCTAAACAAATATGTAGATGACATCCTGCCAGCCTCCCACCACACAGTTAGTTTATGCCCTCTTCCTCCCTTCTGAGTCCATGTTTTCTGCTCCCCATGGTATATCCTCATGGGATTTGTTGACACATGTGTCTGTAGAAATCAGCGGCTGAGAGGAAATGTTAAAGATGATGCCCATGTTCTTTCACTTTTCTCCAGTCTGTGAAGCTGAAGAAGGTGGGTGAAATCGCCAGCCGCCATTCAACTGATTCGATCTGGTCTGTGAAGGTCCAGCAGAGACGATGGAACACTGGGGAAGTGAGCACTTCCTCTTATGACATTGGAACAGTGGAAACAACTTCATACTATGTGCATGGATAATTCGACACATTTTCCCCCAAAAATGGTTCGAATTGGACTGAATTGTCATGTGTCGCGGTACTTTCAGTGTTGAAACCAGGACGGGGATAGAGCCGTGTATCGTGCAGGCTTATCAAGGCTTGACTCAATTCTTAATTACGGTAACTGGTGCAAGTACGAACAGACTCAGGAATACAGGTCTGCTACTACCTGTACCCATATGCTTATGTTTTAAACTCTCCGACTTGGAGGTACGATTTCATTAAGACAGAAGAGAAAGAAAAACTCTCACTATTAGCCCTGAGAAAGTTCATTCGGACGAAACACGTGTCGGCTGCTTGTTGCGTATAAGTGGATTGTGGCAAGAGAATAAAGGATACATTTAAAGAAACATAGAACATCTTTTGGACTTCTTCTTTTTCATGAGGATGGTCACTGCCTTATATATGGACTGGGACTGATTTGAGAAGTGCCTCGGCATATGTGTAATATACAGAGATGCAGCACACTGCCACCGAAATCTAGGGAAGCAATGCATTGCCATCATTTTTACTGACACTCAACCAAAAGAATATATGTTAAATGCTTGTTTTTAAGAGGCACAGACAGGAGTATGGAACAGGTATCTTTATTTAGATGAGAGGAACAACCCCTGGACAAGTCCACCCAGCAGCAACCGCCTCCAACTCTCCCAGCTTCCAGAACCTCTGGAAGCTGGTAATCAAGATTGGAATGTACACACAGTTGCTACGACACAACACATCTCCCATCCAATAACAACAAAAAGAAATAATAACAATAAAACACAATATCATAGTATATGGATAAGGATTACAACTATCAATGAATGAAAATTAAACATGCATGTGAATGAAAGTTACCCTTCATATGACAACAAGCATAGCTTGTACATAATACCTGGAATGCAAATGTAGCGAAATGTTAATGACACACATAATCCTTGTGCCATTTTGGACTTTGCCTGACACGTTTGGTGCTACTATATGCAACAGACATGTTATGATTGGGCACATCATATAAAGCCTTTTCCACCTTTTCTTGGTCACTTCCCACCTTTTTCAACCACATATCTCGTTCCACAGCATTACATATGGTGACACTGCGAATATTAAATTTTTTACCATCAGTTAACCACACATTGTTTCTAGCAACCTTGGTGATACATTTGGGCACTGACCATTTTCACAATCCTCTTTTTTGAACACCATGGGTGTTAGTTCTTACCCAATCACCAACTGCAAACACTTGTCTTCCTTTTTTTAATCTGTCATTATGTCTGCACACATATTTGTCCTGGTACTTTTTAACCTTGCAATCTAAACTCTTCTTACACACTTTACGTGAACAACTCTTAATCATTCAGGCAGGGGAAACTCTAGTACCTGATTGCCTGCCTTTAAGGAGAATAAACTGAGTCTCCTTCGTGACAAAATGGGGAGTGGTGCGGTAACTCCACAAAATTTCTTTTACATTGCTTACAATCCTCACCACTATTTTCAGATAATTGAATGCACTCATTCAAAACACGGTTGAATCTCTCGACTAAACCATTTTCCCTGGGGTTATAAACTGCAGTGGTATGGTGGGAAATTCCCATCCTGGACAGATAAGCTTTGAATTCCTCTGCTACAAATTGGGATCCGTTGTCCGTAACTAAGGTATTAGGACACCCCTCTCTGCGGAAAATGTGGTCACAAAATTCAATTATGTTAGCCGCTTTGATTTCACCAGAAAAAGCCACCTCTGGCCATTTAGAATGGTAATCAATTAGTACCAAAGCAAATTTATTGGTTATACCCTTGCCAGAAAAAGGTCCACATATGTCCATAGCTACCCTTTCCCATGGTTTCCTCTGAAAATTGGTGGAAACAATAGGAGATTCCTCTACACGATGAGACTTGTCACTACACATGCACTCTACACATCCCCGTACATGCTCTTCCATATTCCTATCCATCCCAGGCCACCAAAATGTTTCCCTAGCCTTCCTTTTCATACCAGACATGCCGCTGTGTCCTTCATGCAGTAGTTTTAGGAGTCTGGAATGCAAACTTTCAGGCACTTCCAGCCTACCATTTCTGCGCAACACGCCGTCCACAACCGAAAGTTCTGTCCAAACTGTCCAGAACTCACCAAATTTTTTCTTAAGAACAAAACAGGAACTAGAGGGATTGGATAATTCAATCATTAAATTCTTGAATGTGGGATCTACCGTCACTGCAGATTTCCACTCGTCTACAGAAATGGCACCCTCGCATGATTCAGACACGCTCGCCACCACACAGTCCTCATTGAAATCTACTTCTTCATCATCACAATCTAGAGGTAACCGTGATAAACAGTCTGCATTGACGTTGCGAATGCACGGAACATACTTCAACGAAAAATCATACCCCTGGAGTCTGTACAGCCATTTAGCAATCCTGGGGGTCGCTTAACCGGCTCCCTTGGTGGTGAACAAGTCTATAAGTGGTTTGTGATCTGATCTGACCTCAAAATGGGTTCCCCAGATGTAAGTTTTTCTATAACGGAATAAATAGCCTCCGCACCCTTAAGGGTGCGTGATGCGAAGGCCACTACCCATTCTTGCCCTAGATGTTTCTGCATAAGTACCGCTCCCAAACCGTATCCACTGGCATCCACCACAATCATACTATGATCTGATGGATTGAAGGGTTTTAATGCCACAGCCTTCACAATCTGTTCTTTAATGGACAGGAAAGCTTCCTGACACTCATCTGACCATTCAAACTTGTTGCCTTTTTTCATTAGTACCCTCAGGACATGGAATTTGTCAGCAAAATGCTGAACAAACTTGGAATAAAATTCCGCAAGACCAAGGAACAAACGCAATTGCTCTTTGTCATATGGTGACGGTGCATCTGCAATGGCATCCAAAAATTTCTTTTTAGGTTCTACTCCATCTCTTGACAGAGTATGCCCAAGGTAATCAATTTGTTTCACACCAAACTTGCATTTGTTAACCCCCACAGACAAACCTGCATCTTGTAATTTGTTTAAAGTCTGCTCCAAGATCAAATCATGTTCACTTCGATTTGCTCCCCACACCAGCACGTCATCTTAGAATACCAACACCTTTGACAAACCATCTAAAATCTTACACATTGCCCTTTGAAAAACCGCAGAAGCGGGCGCTAAACCAAATGGCATCCGGATGAATTGGAAAGCCCCCTCTGGTGTAATGAAAGAAGTAAGGTGTCTTGATGTAGGATGTAACCTGATCGGATGGTATGCATTAGACAGATCGATTAATGAAAAATAAGCTGCATTGGTGACAGAGGTCACCATCTCATTAATGTGAGGTAAGGGTAACGGTCAACCAGAATATTGCGATTAAGATCTCTCAAATCAATACACATGCGTAAATTCCCGTCAGGTTTGCATGCTAAAACGATGGGACTGAGCCATTCAGATAACTCAATTGGTTCAATGACCTGTGCTTCACATAACCTTTGCAGTTCTTTCTTCAACTTTTCCCTAAGAGTAAATGGTACGTTTCTCGCCTTGTGTATACATGGAACATTGTTGGATTTAAGTACGGTGCTCAAATTTTTCTAAACATCCCAGCTTACCCCCAAATAATTTGGGAAATTTGGTACCCCACCTGGCTTTCTCTGCATCTTCCGTGACCAGGGCTTGCTGCGGATGGTTGGGGTCCATTGTGATACCTAGCATTTTTTGTTCGCTCCACCCCAACAAAGCTCTTCCTTTTTCTACCACACATACTTTGCTGTTAGCTTCCTTACCTTTGTGAGATAAGATGCAATTAAAGAAACCCAACAATGGAAGCTTAACACCACAGTAACCCACTGGCTCAATATCAGGAGAATTTAGATAGTAACCTCCTACCTTCTCCCATGTACTTTTATCAATAATAGTGTATGGGGAGCAAGAGTCTGCCCAAACTGTTATTTTTGTACCGTTGATACCTATATCACACTTAGGTGGATTATAACCTTCACATATATCATTGACAACGTTATCACAAATAACCATGACTTCAACTTCCCTTCATTTGCAGAATTGTCCTCCTCATAACAATCTCTAAAGGTATGCACAGAACGCTTCCACTTTTCAGCTGATAAAGATCCAGCCTTACACATACGTGCTAAAGGACCTATCTTTTTACATTTATAGCATTTTTCCTTAGTGGCAAAACATTTGTCAGATTCTGCAGTGTGTCTTGTGCTACCACATCTGTAACAAACCAGGTTGTTTTTAGGCACAATGGTTTTGGTGCTATTTTCCCTTTTTTTAAATGAATTTTTTTCTATGACACAAAACTTAGCCACATCAGATTTCTCCTTCATTTGATCCATGCTCAATTCTTTAACATATCTGGAGGTGTTTTCAATACGTCTAGCTACTTCTATGGTTTTCTGTAGAGACGGGTCTTTCATATCTAACAATCTTTCCTGGATTTTAACATTATTCGTCATATTTACAAATTGATCCCTTATAATCTCCTCATGCAGATCCCTGAATCTTCATGTGGACGCGAAAGTTCTTAATACAGAAATCTATTCTTCCACAGATTCCCCAGGTAACTGTGACCTTGAAAGACATTTGTGCCTCTCTACCACTATACTAAATTTCTTACCATGGTTTTCCTCTAATGCTTTGACAACTTCAATATACTCATCAATTGGTACTACCTCGTCGCAATGCACTTCTACACCTTCACCATTTTGCCTACCCTTGCTATCACTTGCTTTATCTCCAAGATTAATGTAATTTCTTTCTGTAGTAATGGGTAATGTTTTCAGTACCTTTCTACCTTCTATCCCCAGATTATGCTTCAATAATGCTACTTTTCGGGAAGCTACAAAATCCTCACCACCTATTGCCTCCAAGTAAGTTTGAAAGGATTCTAACCAATCCTCCCATGGCATGGTGGGCTCACCAGGATTTTGTAGAAATTTGGGAGGGGCTAAAATAGCTGACATGTCCATGCTTATTAATGTTGCACTAATATTGAATTGGTGTAATGAGGGAGCTTAACTCCTTAATGTGTGCAAGCACCGGACAGAAAAGTGGTAAAACAAGTATCATAAATAATTAAGTACTGTGGTCCAACCAAAAAAAGAAACTAAAATAAGTAAATAAGTCACCGTTGTTCAGGTCGCTGGTAAATTGTTGACAGTTTCAAATCGTTCTTTCCTCCTCCGTAGAACACATGTGTAAGTTCCTGTCTGTCTCCCCTTTTTTCTTTTTTTTACTTGTAAAGGTGTACAGAAATTAATAATCAAGGTTATTGTCGCTTCCTGTTGCTGAATACGATCAGCTGCAGCTGTAACCACGGCAGCGTCAGCGGCGACACTCACCGGCAGTTGCCAGGCAACGTCGTCAATTGCTGTGTCCAGGTAGCTTGGTAGCGCGATGATGAGTTATTGCAGCTGTGTCATCACGCCACTACTCGCACACACGCTCATTCTGTCTATGCGGTGCACGTCGCACACCGAAGCAGAATGGTGGGACACGGAACACGCCAGACTCTGCCAGCCACAACACGCCAAAGTGTCCGGTAAGCCCTTTTTTGAACACTAAAACTTGCTGCCTGTTGATCGCGTTTAAGTTCTTCCCAGTTGAATGCAAAGCGTACTTTGTTTACGCCGATCGCACACTGACCTCGATGCATTCCAGACACACGGCTGCTCCCATAGTAAAATGAGATTCACACGCTCACACCATCTCAGTCGACACACGATTAGTGGAGTCAACTCACCAGACGGTTGCTCCGCACTTGTGCTCACCAGGACTTCCAGGCTCAGTTGTGCTAAATTCAGTCCTTGCTCTTCCGCGTTGCGTGAATCAGCTGGGCTTGACCACCGGTAGTATTCTCCGTCAAGTACAGCCGGTTGTATCTTGAGCAAGCGACAATTGGGACATTAGGTAGCCCAGGGGTTGTAAACTCAGCACAAAATCCGGATCAGGATCTTCCTATTCAGTTTGCCTTCTGGGAAACAACATCCCATCCTGTCGCCACTTTTAAGAGGCGCAGACAGGAGTATGGAACAGGTATCTTTATTAAGATGAGAGGAACAACCCCTGGACAAGTCCTCCCAGCAGCAACCGCCTCCAACTCTCTCCAGCTTCCAGAACCTCTGGAAGCTGGTAATCAAGATTGGAATGTGCACACAGTTGCTAGGACACAACACTTGTGCATTGTTTTACTCCAATCTACCTCATCTAATGGCGGAAATTCTAAATCACTAACTTGAAACAACTTCTTAATACAGGTAGGTCATTGTTGGGCACTGGACTATACCTGTGTGACAGAAACACAGAGTAACGGCCTTCTTGTCAAAAGCAAAACTAATGTAATCCAATAGACAACAGACACCAACAATCCCAACTACGAAATTTTTTCTTAGCAGTGCGTTGTATATCAAAAAACCCATATGTTATTAGTCAGAGTACAGTAGAAACCATTTGCAGGTGGGCAACTGTAATTTCCTATGCAGAATGTTCCTTTGCTTCTAAATAGTGACTAGTGAGGACTGAAACCGTGTACCTTTTGACATTACAGCTTCCTTGATCAACTTTGGATAAAGTTAAATCTATAATTAGCAGAGAAACTGAAGCTGAAATTGACTATTTATAATTGTGCAGCCGAGGGGTTAGAGAACCATACTTTTCACAGATTTGTATAATTACTCTTTTAAGAAATAATGGGGCATATTAGCAAGACCGGCGATAAAATTATCGCCGTTTTAGCGGCAGGAAACTGCCGCTAAAACGGCGATAATGGGCTTGCTAATATGCGTTATAGAATTCCAATAGAAGCCCAGGTTAGATGTCCTACACATCTAACCTGGGCTTCTATTGAATTCTATAACGCATATTAGCAAGCCCATTATCGCCGTTTTAGCGGCAGTTTCCTGCCGCTAAAACGGCGATAATTTTATCGCCGGTCTTGCTAATATGCCTCAATGTGTAGGAGTGTTCAATGTTGATAACATGATTAAAACTCATTCGCACAATATAAAGTAATTATTTTTCAGGTTGAGATGCAATTATAAAATGTGTGAACTTAATGTGTAAATATAAGGCGCATTCTTAGCACAACTGAGCTGATAAAATTATAACTCTGCAATTTGACCCTGTCAAATGACTGGAGGGTTTTTGTATAGGAAGTTTGCAAATAACTTTCAATATACTTATAATATACCTTTCAATTTGCCTCTTAAGGGTCGAATTTCTCTCAGCGATGAATACATATGTGGTTAGTAATTTGATCTAAATTTTAGCTGAAGCAGTGGAAGGTCTTTTAAGTGTATTTCATTGAATCAACCCATTTCAATTTTGTGTTTAGAAACTTTCAGTGTTTTGAAGATAGATTCAGCCTGTTCATATTTGTCTATTTAGTAAGTGGGAGAATGAGTTCAATCATACTAAGAACATAGCAAAGTCAATTGTGGCCACACCCATAACCCTGTACTCACACATACACACATGCTGCCCACATAAAGACACAAATACATATGCATCATAACGACAGACACACTCATCTAAATGCTTAGAGGTTGTTCCTAAGTTACTATAGGGCCTGATTTAGATCTTGGCAGATGGGTTACTTCATCACAACAGTGACTGATATCTCTTCCGCCGAAATATAATTCCATTATATCCTGTAGGATTTGCTTCAGGCAGTCAAAGTAAAACATTATAATGCATTTTGGTAAATAACTGCACAAGAATTTCAAATGGGTACCACTAGTATATATTTTCACATACATCCTGCAATATGGGAAGAACATTTTGGAAAACTATACCATAGCCACTTTGGGGAAGGCTTGGAGGATAGCCTATTGGAATCTAATATTTTTGGTAACACCCATGAGCCACTAAAACTCGATCTCAATGATACAGTGAGGGCTATCCTAGATATGAAACAAGGCAAGACTCCGGGCCCTGATAGAATCCCAGTGGATTTATTTGTACCTGAACTAGATATCTGGGCTCCTATAGACTTGTTATCTAAAACCATCTTGAGTGGTGGCCTGATACCATCTTCATGGAAAGGGGCAGAAGTAGTCTCAATACATAACAAGCATTGGCATAGCCAATAGGTCTCGCCTTTTGGACCTTATTAGTATTTAGCCATGCAGTACATTATCCTCGGTGCTGTGTCACCAGGGATTGAATAGCTATACAATTACTACACACTGGGTGATGCAGTTTGATTCAGGCATACATGCTTGCCTCTGCCACATACTTCTTCCTGTGCATCATTTCGAAATTGAAATCGACGACGAAAGGATGGGGGTGAATTTAAAGGAACTACGGGAGGGTTGGAGAGAACTGAAAGCAACATTGGGAGGATGAGGGGAATTGAAAGCAGTGATGGGAGGATAGGGGGGTTAAAAAACAATGATGGGAGGGTGGGAAGGTTTGAAAACATGGTTCCCAAAACTAATGGGTCTAGCCTCCAGCAGATCACAAGTGCATCAGGACAATCTCGTGATTCGCAGATACTGTGTTAACATGTATGGCGGGGTATTTATTATCAAAGATGACACTCTCTTTTGCCCTACTGCCCCGGGCCGCTAGGCTCATGGTGTAACAGAAAGGGCATATCTGCAACTGCAACCACGCACAACCGCTGCATTGGCCAGCCCTCACAGTGCATGAACGCTGAACAATGGCAGTTGGATCACTCATAGCCGGAGACGGTACCACATGGATGAAAGTATTTTCCCACAACAGTGGCACAGAATGTTGTCCCTTTATTGATTGACCAGTAACTGACAGAACTCCAAGTTCATTCGGGTACAAAAGCCCTTTTGGAATACTGATCTATCATTCGTTATGATGCATCTATTCTAAATTCTGTGTCTGGCTAGACACATAATTTTGTCCTGATGAAGCCTGTAACTGGGTGAAACACATTGGCTGTATCTATCCATACTTGGTGAGGAAAGAATCAATTAAAGAATCACAGAATCAATCAGAAAGATTTCTCTGAATCACTTCTTTTTGATGTGTTACCCACTAATTATACATGTGAATTTCATTTTGTTGCCTCTCATTCTTGTTTCTATGTATTAAATGAATTGCCGTTTGGTAGCTGGCCATCAGAGGTGAGAAACAGGTGCTTGTAAATATGAAGAGGGACACTTCTTGTAGTGCGGCTAACAGGTTCCCTAGTTGCCAACACTTGTTCTAGTTTGTCCAGCTCTCAACAACCTTCTCCAACTCCAGGCGCAATAATTCTGACAAGAGCACTACTGCTAGACTACTCATAATGCCTGGTCCTCCCACTTTCTTGCTTACGTAGTAATTAAAGATATAATGTTTTTACATGTTTTAGTATGAAAAATAAAACGTCTATCTGCGCACAGATCACCATCACAAGTCTGTGCAGATGTCATGCTTTGTGAGTATATCCTGTCTAGTGAGTCAGTTTCAGAAATCGAAGCCAGTAATTTTAGGTTCAAATCGTCACATTCTTGCTTGAGCAACCTGTAAGGCATTGTGCACAAGGAGTACTGTTTACCTGGCTACCAATTATTAGAGCCTACTGTCAGGGTCACTAGAATTATGTGGAGGTGTAATGCGGCACATTTTCTGACAGTAATACTTCATCATTTTGTTATTTCTACTCATGTCAACACTGTCTGGGCAAAGGTTTCACCTCATTAGTACCAGTGTAACACAAAAACACAGCAATAAGCAACTAACAAGAGATCAGCCAACCTTTGTGAAGTATCTTCCACTACGCAGCAACATGTGTCATTGCATATGTAATAACTTTTACTCCTTTTGAGCTAGAAACAAAAGTTTTTGGTAATATCATACAAATTATGCAATATTTGATGGATTATGAGGCAAATCCATAATTATCCGAAAACGCTATGGCGCAAAACTGTAATTTCAATGGCCCTGCCTACAGTCGATTTAGCAGGAAAATAAGTGTTGCTGGTAAAGCGTCCTGCAATGATTAACAGCACCGTTACATCATCATTCATTTGGGTCATGGGAAGGAGACCGGATGTTGCGAGGAGTATGCAAACCCTGCATGGTTGCTCCTCTTTAAAAAACATAACATATAGGAAAGTGAAAAGGGCAATGTTTATTGGGACTCGGACCATGGGTGAGGCTTCTCCAGTCACTGAAAGAAATAGCAGTTAAAACTGACAGGGCAGAGAGGCTTTACACAAGACAGAAGCTCATTCTTCTTTGGAGGTTCACCTCACGCACAGCAACTCAATCCTAGAGCAACAACTGCAGTCTGGTTACATTAGCCTTGGGATTCCAAGTAGTGAAAAGTAGGACTCCAAGCGCTTCAAATTTAGAAGTTTGTGTGTACTGAATGAGGCAGAAAAACAACTCCACAAAAGCCAGACACGGCATTCAGTGGAAGTGTAGCCCATCTGCCTCAATCGGAACCATCCATCTCACAAGTACATTCCCCTATAAAGTTCTCTGCATTAGTGTTCTTTGTGAAAGCTTTATTTTTTGCTGTGAAGTTTTAAAATGTTGTTTCTGTTAACAACTCAAAACAAAGAAATGGACAAGTATTACAAACTGAATAGCTAATGAGTCAACCACCCTGAAAGCGCTGTAAGCCTTGCAATGAGTGGGCAAACACTCACCAAATGCCAAAACCACATATGTCATAAGCAACACAGAGTTTCAGACATTGCTTTCCATTTATCAGTGTGATGCAGCCTGGGAGCGGTAGTCCAAGATCACCACAATTAGAACAAGTAAGGTGGCGGGATGGGTGTGTTATGATCACTAATTCCTGTCCCCAAGCATGTACCTTATGTTCAACAACCCATCGCTTCATAAATCATGTAATCACTCCTCAGTCTCACACACCTTAGGTTAAGTATTTTTGCTAAGTGTGGTATCACTGTTGCCTAGACCAAAACTTCAGATTATTTTTGTGTTTATAACGTCCCATGTGCTTGTAATTATCCCTAGGTTTGACCAAAAGGCCTCATGGTTTTGTCCCACGTGTTTGTACAAGCCTCCCTTCACTGATGACCTTTTTTCAGTTTCTGTAATTATTCACATGCTTAAAAAATATTCAAGGGCCTGCAGTCAGGGACTTTCCAGTCAGGTACTTTCCAGGGTGATTCACTGCCACCAATACAGGGACTTTCCAGTCCAGTACTTTCCAGAGGGATTCAGGTGCCACAAATTATACATGTGTTGGTAATTATCCATGTGCCTGCAGTCAGGGACTTTTCAGGACCATTGAACGATAAATAAACATGTGCCCTTCTAGAAAGAACTGTCCACCTATAAATACTCAGCCAAACCCCAGTCGGGCGCTTGGCTTTATTTCCTAAAAAGAGAATCCTTCTCCTCCCTCCCACTCTACTGGATCATCGCACCCTCTTCTACCTGATCCAAGCTTACTTGCCAGGCCCTGTGACATCTGCGCTCCCGCAGACATCCCTGAGTAGCTCATCGGACTTCTCCGATTCCCACATTCCAGAAAAGACCTACTGTTGAGCGACAGCGGCAAATCCTCTTTGGGGCTGCAGCTGTTTAGAAACCAGCCCGTTGGTCATCCCAGCATTGTGATGGCATAACCTGCAATGAAAAGAAGGACAAAGCAAAAGAAGAGAAAACAAGGTTAGTGCACTATTCTTTGTTTTTTTTTCTTCAAAAACTCACCCGCTACAATTCTTCAAAATAAAAACATTAACACTTGTGAATAATCTTGACATAAGAACCCCACACTATCTGCTGGAAGTTCAAGAGACAATTTGTAAAACTTTTTAAAAAAGAGAAAAAGAGAATTAAAAAAAAGAAGAACTGTCACATAACAAAAGCATATGATGTAATTTGCTGATGGGGTGGAACTTGTGAACTGTTATCTGAAGCTCACGAAAGGAGTGGGTAATTCTATCCCACAAGAACTAAAAGAATACTCATTTTCTGTGTTGTTATAAACATCTCTGAGTGAAAGTACTTCCATTGCTCAAATGTTATTTGAACTAACTATGTCAATGTGTATCAATGCTAATATAGTATGTGTGTTCTTTCTCCTTAGTTACTATCCTCTATTCCCCTAGAAGATGCACCACGAATGAGGAAGACACTTGGGGCATTCCCGAGCAGGATAGAGAGGTAGATACCTCTCAGAGGGTGCAAGTCTTTTTCTCTTTTATTAATTTGTCCGAATCCCCTCCCTCCTAGGACAGCGCCTTCTTTGAGGTTATTATCATTCCTTGGTCAGGCGTTGTGCTGGGAGTAAGTAGGGTCAAACATCGTCTCAGCGGACAAGTCCTCCAGGTGAGTAGCCCGGTAGGGTGGGGGATGGGGGCCCTGTCAACAGTCAATTTAGCTGGATATATAAAAAAAAGTATTGCTGATAAAGCGTTCTGTCAAGATGAATAGCATAGTTACACTGTCATTTATTTTGGTCATGGAAAGCAGAGCAGATGTTGTGAGGAGTGCGAAACCCTGCATGGTCGCTTCTCTTTAAAAAAGATAACTTATAGGAAAGTGAAAGTGCAAAGTTTATTGTGACACAGACCCAGGGTGAGGCTTTTCCAGTCACTGTAAGAAATAACAGTTAAAACTCACAGGGCAGAGAGGCTTACCACGAGACAGAAGCTAATTTTTCTTCGGTGATTTGTCTCATGCTGCAAACCAATCCCAAGCAGAAAAACAACTACAGTCAGGTTACACTAGCCTTGGGATCCCAAGTAGCGGAAAGCAGGCCTCTAAGCGCTTCAAAGTTAGAAGTTTGTGTGTACTAAAGGAGGCAGAAAAACAACTTCACAAAAGCCGAACACTTCATTCAGTGTAAGATCACCACAATTAGAACATGTGACATGGTGGAAGTGGTGAGGGATGGGGATGGGAGCACCAGGCAGAATAGGAAGTGGGAGGGGCATGCTGTGACATGAGAGGAGGTGGGAGGGACAAATGCTGCATTAAAATGCAAGCAGCTACAGGAGCCAAAGCTGAAAACAGGCAAACAGTAACACGAGCAGGAAACCAAGAAAATAATAGCCCCCCAATGAACAGATAAACAACCAAAGCATAAAGATACAGTACTTGGTCCCTGCACCATGGGAGGAAATGAAAGACAAAAAGGAGGGACAGAGAGGAAGGATTCACCACTAGCAAGCAAGCATTTTAGAAGGACAATCCAAGTAACAAATTAAAAGGCAATGGGCAGGATTTAAGCCCACAAACTGTAGAAAACAGGTCTCGGAGGCTCAACCTAAAAAGGGGAATAGAGACAACCTGTGCAACTACCGGCCAACGAGCCTGATTGATAGTTTCCCAAAAAATGTTTGCCACCAAGTCCTTAATAAATTACAGGAATTGGGTTGACAATTACAACATTCTTTCACCTTTACAAGTTGGGTTTCAGAAAAATGTGACTACGATTGAGCAGGTTTTGTATTATCTATTGGAAGACAGTTGGAAAAAATTAACAATACTAAAATCACATGATCTTAGGGAGTAGGCAGAAGAGCTAGACATGTTCTTTCATATTGTGCAGCTGTGCTAACTCACTGGTCACAGAGACAGTACATGTTTAGACATCTGACAGGTTGCACCAATCTTCCAGTCTAGGACCTTAGGGAGCAATAATGAAAGTCACTCAAATAGCAGCTTAACATATGTATTTCGAAAAGCAAAGTTCGTCCACAAACAACAGCATCCCGGGTTAGCAATGTTTTACTATCAAACATTAAGCTTTCATTTTAGAAAAAGAAATAGGATTTCCCAAAACAAAACACCATGGTACTGTGGAAGTTGAAAATGTTTCTATAAATTTAACCTTGTAATAACAAAAAAAATGCGTATCAATATAGTGGTTATGGAAAATGTGTCTTTTAAACATGGCAAAATAAAATGTTGCTTATTTCTGCAGAAAGCTCCCATTTCTATCATTCCTTACCTGCTAGGCCTCAAAATATTCTTATTTTTTACTACCCCTTTAATAAAATAAATGCTTTTTTGTAAATGCTAACTTAGCATTATAATTGAACTGCAAAACTTGACATCTCAGTCAAATGTGCTGTTTGCTGCAAAATGTATTTCTTTCCACCTCAAACCATATGATTTCATCGTTTTCTCTGCCACCTGCTAATAATGAACAAGTAAAGAAAATGCTTGCTATAGTTTGAATTCCATGATCTAACCAGGACATGCTAGATATTGTTTCATTTCATCGAGCAGGCCATTGCTACGCAATGGGACACTGAACAGCTAACAGAGTAGGCTTGCAAAGGTTCTCACAAGAACCTTCCTAGATGTATCTTTTTGTAATACTTTGTAGCCGCGTTAAATTAACAGCATGTCGACATGGATGTTTCCTAGGCCTGGGCGTAAAACTCTGCTCCGCTCATGTAGTTTGTGGAATTCAGCAACTCTGCCTTCCGTGGAGAAAGAGGAGTTACTGATAAACTCTGCATTCCGCAATGGAGCCGAGTGTTTTTTATCATTTGCACAGTTGAAATGTCATTTTGCGCACGTGGGAGTGACTTGCCTGGCGCTCGCACGAGATTTCCTAGCCGTTTGTGAGCACCATGAGATTTGCAAGCCATATGCGAGCTCCCGCGTGATTTTGCAGCCGCTAACACGGCTTTGGGGCATGCCAGCAACTTCCGCCAATTCTTTTTTAACGTACATGATCGCAAGTGAGCACTATCGACTGCGGCTGCAACCTAGGAAAGATTTTCTTTTTGAGAAGCAGCTAAATCTCTTCAAAAAGACAATTTGGAGTTAGAAACCTTCTCAAATGGCCATTTGCATTGTTTTTTTGGGCAATGAGTCAGTTTTTTTTCCAGTTTTTTTCCAACAGGAAGGAAGTGCCCCAGAGACTCAAATTTCCTTTTCCTGTCCAGCAGGCTCCTCCCAGTGCTTTGTTCATCTCCTGGTCACTTTTCATGTTGATTTGGAGCTGGAAGGATCACTCTCTGTGTCTGCTGCATATATACCATTAAAAAACTGTTCTATAAGGGGTTTGTTTGTTTGATAGAGGGCATGCACCAGGATTTATTTTAATTTTATTTTTTTACATTTATTGTGGTGGGGTGGCCTGCAGTTTCAGTAGGGGCGTAGTTATTTTTTTGCGTGAAGTTTATCTTCTTTTGTAAAGGAAAAATGTTGCATAGTTGAGTACATTTTCTCCATGTTTTTAAATAAATTTGAAATATTCTTCTAATTCACTATGTGGCCTAGTCTGTCAATGAGCCTTCCAGCCAGTAGGCCAAATCTAGTCATGGGCGCATGAAACAACTGTGGGGCCGATTCCGATTCGGGCCGGAAATCTCCCCGACCGAGCCGGACCCGGAGAGATTTCCGACCGAATCGGACCCGTGCAGTCCGACCGAACGAGTACGATGCGCACGTATGCCATCGGACTCGAGTCGGTCGGACTCCCATTGAAGTCAGCGGGAGCCTGTCGTACAACGCGTACGCGGGCTCCCATTGACTCAATGGGTGCGAGGCGAACAGGGTGCCCCCTACAGTGTGTACGCAGCGAGCGACTCGCGCCGTACACGCCCGAGGTAGGGGGACCCATGGGTCCCCCTGTGTGCGACTTCCGCGCGTCGACGCGTACAGGGGTCCGACACGGACCCCCAAAGTACGGCTCCGACAGCTCTTTTGAGCCGGAGTGCGCGGCTCGGTCGGACTGCTCGCGGCGCGCATCGTACTTACCCGGCCGGGAAACGTCTCCATTGCGCGGTGCGAGTCGAGTCCGAGCGAGTCGGTCGGTGCGGTTAGACCCGGGTACGAGTCGGTCGGAGCGGACGGAACGCCCGGACGAGTCGGTCGGCGAATACGCATCGTACTCGCTCGCCCGGACGCGCGTACGGATCGGTCAGGAAATAGGGCTCCGAATCGGATCCGGTTAAGCCGAATCCGATTCGGAGCCCTACCGGCCGAGATCGGAATCGGCCCCTGTTTCTGTGGTTTCTGTTGAATTGAAACATCATTTAAGCCATGGAATGCATTGGATTAAAATAAAAAATGTGTTTTTTGTTGGGGTATTTCGCGTTTTTGTTTTCTGCAAACAGTATATAGGTGGGGTAATGCCTTTGGAGGATGTTTGTTGTTGTAAAAATATTTAGCCCTGTTAATTTTTATTTTTGGCATTGCTGAATTAGTGCTGTGTTCTCTTTGTTACCATGCCTCCTTTCTCTGCCCAGTGTGTGAGCATGTTTGCCATAGGCCACAATTTGTCTTTGTTACCCATGCCATGTGGCCAGGTGCCATTTTGTATAGTCAGTGTCCATAAGCCTGCATGTCTTCTTTGTTTTCCATGCCTCCTGCTTGTTGTTTGACCATGTGGCTGGCAGCAATTTTGTGCAGGCAGCCAGTGTGCATTTGCCATAGCCCTGCTTGAGTTCTTTGTTTGTGGCCATGCCTCCTTGTTTGCTGTTTGACAATGTGGTCAGTGGACAGTTTGCATAGTCAGCCTGTGTGTTTTTGCCATTGGCCTGCATATGTTTTTTGTTTGTGGCCATGCCTCCTTGCTTGCTGTTTGACCATGTGACTGGCAGCCATTTTGTGTGTTATGCTTGAGGCCTAGTAGCTCAACGCTCATTCTAATGCACTGTAAAACAGTGTTTTATATATTATTACATACTTTTTTTGCATTTTTCATTTGCACCACTCCATGCCTCCCAAATCCCAGTGGGTTCCAAATTCAATTGTCTTGGTAGTAAGTGGTAGTCCCCTTCCCATAGTACATCAGCAATTGAATTATATTCTTTTAATTTTTATTTTTCGAGAATTTTTTCACAATCATATTTTTATTTAATTTTGATTAGTTTCATACATTTTTAAACATTTCTACTTTTTGCAAATTTGTTTTCAAATTTTCTCATTTCTTTCAATGTTTTTGTCAACGTTTTTTTTTTTTTTACATTTGTTAAAATATTTTTACAATTTAAAAAATGTTTCCTTTTATTTTTTTCCTAATTTTATTTTTTCCATTTCCCTAACATTTATTAACAAACCCATGTGATATCGGCACACAGCCGCACAACAGCATTCATTTTCTAAGGATTATTCCATTGTCAGTTTTATTTTGTCACCTGCACCTGCCTGAGTGCCACATCCCATTCCCAACTTGATGCACATAAAACAAACAGCTACATCTGTTTGTTGCTGTTGCTCTTTCTTATCCTTCCTGAGTGTACGTGAAAGTTTATGTTGGTGTGGTATTACGAATGGATTCACTGTGGGGTATATTCACAAGAACGTGTGATAACTACCGCAAGAGTAGCGTAACGCAACTTTCAATAACGCAGCCTATCACGGGAAAATAACCCCGTGTCAACGTGGAATTCACAACAAGGCGGTAGCATGCGATAGTCACCA
Organism: Calotriton arnoldi; assembly: GCA_963921515.1. NCBI lineage: Eukaryota > Metazoa > Chordata > Amphibia > Caudata > Salamandridae > Calotriton > Calotriton arnoldi. The sequence continues at coordinate 413,188 of CAWUFW010010569.1, forward strand.
GATAACGCGTCAAATGTCAGCGTGTAAATCAACACCACGCCCAAAAAATGCGAAACTCGAACGCGAGAAATCATGCGATGAGGCCAATCGCGGTACAAAAAGCTGCGAAAAGCAGCCTCAGGCCTGCAACTCCCACGCGTCTGGCGGGCAATTGCACCATAAAAACCACAGGCACAACACACCTGAAACAAGCCAAAGCACGTAGCAACATCCATGCACCCTGACCCAGCGCAGAGGGCAACGCGAACACCACAACCCCCACAGACCACCAGCAAGGAACAACTGGGTCAGGGAAGGCCAAGGAGAAAAGGGAGAGGAAGACGGGGTGCAGACTGCATGAAAACAAGACCAAGGCCACGGAGGCGACAGAACACTACCAGCAAATGACCCACAAGCAGACGGCCTGGAATGCAGTCGCAGAGCCCAGGAGGCCAATCTAGGAGGCCAAGAGGCACCGGCAGGACCTGACAACCTAGACCAGGTACAAACCCGCTGCCAACAGGAAGGCAGCAACGGCGACAGGAGGTGGCAGTCCAGCGCCACAGGAAGAGCAGGAGGAAACCCAGGCCACAGTCATCAGTGTGGAGAGGGTGCAAGGAGGAGGGAGTACCGACACAGCCCGACAGGACCTGACACAACAACATCAGGGTGAGGATCCAACAGGGACTGGGGGGATGGTGGGTGATGGGCACAATGCCACACATGCACAATGAGGTGTAACACACTGCACACCCACAATTACCCAGGGACATGTCCCCCATCTCCGTGGCACACTGCAGCACACACACATAGCAATCACAGCACATACCATGACAATGTGGCACAAAGTGCAACACCCACACTGCAGAACAGGGGACACAACTGGGTCCACCCAGGCACAGTAACAGAACAATCACATCAGACAGAGCAGGGAACTGTGAGATGCACATCTACCCCTACAACCCCACATCAGCCATGTAGGCCAAATGGACACTGTCCCAACTCAAATAGCCACCACCGCCAAAACAGTCACAATGTATATCGTCACACAGTCTGCATGTCGACAAGAACAAGGCGCCAACACAATGCCAACATGCACCTCCCCTTCACAATGCAGAGGGACAAACAACACCTCCAGCAGGTCAGAACAGACAACACATCAGTGATGCCAGAGACGAACACCACAGCCCAGACACCGACGCCCTACAACAGCCCATGGACATCCCACACAACCCACCACCAGGACCAGGGCAGACAAGCCACTCAGAGGAGAACCCAGCCCCTGCAACAGACCACACAGCATGAAGCACCCGCAATCACGGCTGCCTCACAAAACTTCACCCACCCACACATGGCATCCCAATGCCAGGTGCAGAACGCCAAAAGGAGGTGGCCCAATAGGTGAGGGTGTTGCCGAACCCATGTAATGCGAACTAGAACACATACGTGGGTGTCCAATACTCTTCAGGGACCCCCCACACCCCCACAAAGGAGACCCACACCTCCACAGAGACACATGCACATATCATGTTGAACTGACCACGGGCACGTGCGCCCAGCCCCTTTATTGGCAGGGCCACATGTACAGTGACGCCTGTGCTGGATGTGTGTGGGGTGAGTATAAGCCAGCCCGCACGGAGTGCTTGGTGCTGCCAACAACCTGAACAGTGGACACCAGTGCAATGGAAACAGAAAACACCAGCATAACAGAGTCAACTGCAGAGCAACATGGAGGGATCCGGAGTAAGGACAGAGGTCACCCAATATTCATTCTGGACGTTCCTTGAGTTGCAGTGCACTGAGGCAGGGGCACACTAGAGAAGAGCGCGCTCATGTGAAGAAACTTCCAGGATTGTGTCCCTTCGGGTTAGTCCTGATGCAGATGCAGTGGGGTGTGTTACACCTGCATCAACTTCCACATCAATGTCCCAGGTCTCCCACACTGCCTGAGGTGACAGTTGCATCCACAATCCACAGCGCAATACCCAGCAACAGATCCGGGTGTGTAGCTTGACTACCACCACCAGTCTGCATTCCTGCTTTGGGGCTGTTGCCTCCTGCCCTCCCATTGTCTGTGCCCTCTCCCTTCCGCATACTTGACACATCTTCCTCATCATAGTCCCAGGTCTTCCCCACTGCATGAGGTGAAATTGCTGCGCAACCTCACAACAGCACAAAACACAATCAGTAACGGACAATGGCTTGCGGTGCACTGAGTCACTGGCACCTGGAGTGCTGAGCAGGGTATCAGGCCGATGATGGCATCCACGACAGGTCTGAGCAATTCCGTAGGTCTGTCAGGACCACCCTTTCGACTCTGGCAGATGGCGGTTGAAGGTGCTCCTTGCGGTGGTGGCATGTTCCCCCTGCGGTGATGCGACGTCCGGGCCGGTCAAGACTCGATGCCATGTGTGGGCCCTGGTGGACCGCATTTGGGGCCGGAGGAGGTGGACAGTGCAGGGCCACAGACACATGGCGTTGATGACCCCAAGACCATCGCCACAGAGGCCATTCAATGTCTGAGAAGAAGGGGTCCCAGGCCTGAGCAGCACAGAGTTAGTGGCCCCGGATGCACTGCAGCCGGCACAGGCACCCAGCCACGGGACGGTGACTTGCGGTGCAGTCAGATGGGCCATGTGACCTGAGCGGGTGCCCATCAATGTCCGAGGTGTATGTTGCGGAGGGTTTCGGGGGACAGTGGAAGGTGTCCTCCAGGGCGTGATGCGGAAGGTCTGATGTCATCTGGAAGCAGCAAATGGAGGAGTGGAAAGCGCAACCCTCATTTGCAACAACAATTCGGGATCAGCTACATGAGGTTGAAAAATAGCCCCTAGTCCATAGACTCAAACGCCACCAATGTACGACCAGTGAGTGTCCATGAATGTCGGGGAACAGACTTAGCGGCACAGGGGGTGTGAGGGCATGCAGTCTGCGATGATGCCGGTACACAGATGTGAACTCCGACATTGCCAAATCAAGGCTCTGTGACCTACTGGACCGCAGTGTAGGCCGGAGGCAGCGGTCAGCAGTGGCCCACAGCCACGGGTCGTTGGCTCACGAGGCACAGAGTTGGTGACACAGTGGCAGTTGTCGGTAGTGTTCAATCACCTCCGTGACGCTGATCCTGTTCCCTCCGGACTGCAACGTGTCATCCTCTTATGCCCCTCCGTGCGTACGAGGAAATGTATTCTGCCTTCTGAATTACCTATGTTCAGTTACAAATCAGTGATCCCACTCGTGCGCAGCGTAGGCCGAGGGCAGTGGCCCGCGTAGGCCCACAGACATGTGTGGTTGTGATGCCATGCACAAACTTGTTGCCACCACATCGGAGGGTGTACAGTGTATTGTTCTCTGCCTTAAATTATGTTCACTGCCATAGTGTAATCAAGACTCAGTTCCAAATGTGTGACCTACCTGACCGTGGTGTAGGCCTGAGGCAGCGGTCAGCATGGCCCATTCACCGAGTGTCGCCGGCATAGGTCGGATGGCCCCACCGGCCTGCGTAGTTCAGGTTCAGTGGCACCACGTGTAGCAGGCTGGCGTTGTACAGGGTTAGTGGCACCACGTGTAGCAGCCTGGCATTGAACAGGGTTAGTGGCACCACGTGTAGCAGCCTGGCGTTGAACAGGGTTAGTGGCACCACGTGTAGCAGGCTGGCGTTGAACAGGGTTAGTGGCACCACGTGTCGCAAGATGCCCATATGGAACAATGCCTCACTGAACTGGGGGGGTCTGGTGCTGTGGCTGCTGGCCGGGTTATGGGGTCACTGCCATTCATGACTCAAGACACAGTTCCACATGTAGGACCTACTGGTCCCAAGAGTAGGCCGGGGGCGGCAGTGGAGTACGTCAACGAAAAAGGAATAAAGCGGGCCGGTGTCGTGGCAGCCGTGATGGTCTGAGGTGGCTGCCAAGGTCTCGGGCCTCTGGCTTGTGGCTTGCGCCGGCACGTGGTGGGCCCTCCTTGACACACGCCGGTGTCGGAAGGTGATCAGTGTGGCCTGGCTGCGCAGGGGCTGGCCTGACGGGTTCGTGGACCAGCGTGCCGGGGTCCTGCAGGCGCACGGCATCTCAGGCAACTCCGCTCACGGGGATGGCGTCGGCCTCGTGGCGAGGTGGGAGGCGCCGCCCTGGCAGAGACGTGGGTCTTTCCGGAAGTGGACCACGCCCAGGCCTACGTGGTTTTTATTCACACCCCTACACTGACGTGGCGTACGCCGGGCCATCCCACTCCGCTGACGCTTAGGGGGGGTGCGTAACAGGCAACATTTCCGCGAGGTCCCCCACTGGCTGTGGTGACATGGTGGCGTCCACTGTCCACTACACTCCATACGCAAGCGGTGTATGTCGCCATGGATATGGGTGTGTTCTGCATACTGCGAGGTGTCCAGCACATCTCCGGCACTCTTGGCATTGTGTACTTTCCCAATCATGGTTCTACTGCATCCTTCACACATGCCTGGTTGCCACCTCTCCCCACATTTGGCTAGTATGTGGCTGAGGTGCCATGCCGTTGCTGGCTCATTTTCAGGGCTTGCCCATGTGGACATTGTAAGTTGTTCTGTCGTGTCTGGTGGGTGGGCATATTGTTGTGCCTGTTGTATGTGATTTTGTGACGTGTGCATTGCCAGAGTTGTGAGTTGCATGGTTGTGGTGTTGAGGTGTGTGGGGTGTTCATTTGTATATTGCCAAGGGGCTGTACATTTCCCTTGTTGCCATCCTGGGAACGCTGGTTGATGATGGACTGTTGGAGGATGAAGGTATCATGCACACTGGCTGTGTATTTGTATGCGAGATTGTTGGGTGTTCCACGGTGTTCTTTTGTTGCCTGCACATTGGTGTGAGACATGTGCTTCATGTTGCGGTGATTGTGTGCTGTGTCACCAGGGCGAACAAAGCGATACCAAAGGGGATGATGGACGGAGCGTTAGAGCAAATCAAACACTCACCCCCAGTCAACTGATCTGGGTTTAATCCATCATCATTCTTTAGCTCACTCCACCACCCCAGTTCAGACATGGCCATATGCAAATCAGTCTAACCCTGTGCCTCATGGGAACAGTCCAGCCCGAACTGCCAAGCCATGTCTTCCCTGGACCGGAAACAAGCATCCTGGGACCGGTTTCTGGGTAACACCCTTCATCAGCCACGCTAGCTTGAATCCAGTGGCAAAGTGAGCAAGGGACCCAGGTCTGGGCATACCCTGCCAACTTAGGGCGAACAAAGCAAACACAAGGAGATGATGGACAGAGCGCTGAAACTTTTCAGACACTCACCCCCAGTCACAGATCTGGGTTGAATCCATCATCATTCTGTAGCTCACTTCGCCACCTCAGTTCAGACCCAGCTATATGCAAATCAGTCTTGACCCTGTGCCTCATGGGAACAGTCCAGCCCGAACTGCCAAGCCAGGTCTTCCTTGAACCGGAAACAAGCATCCTGGGACCGGTTTCTGGGTAACACCCTTCATCAGCCATGCTAGCTTGAATCCAGTGGCAAAGTGAGCAAGGGACCCACGTCTGGGCATACCCTGCCACTTAGGGTGAACAAAGCAAACACAAGGAGATGATGGACTGGGGTGAATGTATGACATTGTTCTGCATTCTGTCCATCAATTGTTGTTTTTGCATTTGTCACCCCGAGTGGGATGGGTATGCCCAGACATGGTTCCCGTGCTCTCCATGCCACTGGAGTCATGCTATCCTGGCTGATGAGGGGTGAAACCCCGAAACCGGTCCTAGGATGCTTGTTTCCAGTCCAGGGAGGACCTGGCCTGGCAGTTAAGGCTGGACTGTTCCCATTGGGCACAGGGTCAAGACTGATTTGCATATGGCTGGGTTCAAACTGAAAGGGCATGGTGAGCAAAAAAATGATGGATTTAGGCCCAGATCTCTGTACTGGGGTGAATGTATGACATTGTTCTGCAATCTGTCCTTTAATTGTTGTTTTTGCATTTGTCACCCCGAGTGGGACGGGTATGCCCAGACGTGGGTCCCATGCTCTCCATGCCACTGGAGTCAAGCTATCCTGGCTGATGAGGGGTGAAACCCTGAAACCGGTCCTAGGATGCTTGTTCCCAGTCCAGGGAGGAACTGGCCTGGCAGTTCGGGCTGGACTGTTCCCATTGGGCACAGGGTCAAGACTGATTTGCATATGGCTGGGTTCAAACTGGAATGGCATGGTGAGCAAGAAAACCATGGATTTAGGCCCAGATCTCTGTACTGGGGTGAATGTATGACATTGTTCTACATTCTGTCCATCAATTGTTGTTTTTGCATTTCTTACCCCAAGTGGGACGGGTATGCCCAGACCTGGGTCCCGTGCTCTCCATGCCACTGGAGTCAAGCTATCCTGGCTGATGAGGGGTGAAACCCCGAAACCGGTCCTAGGATGCTTGTTTCCAGTCCAGGGACGACCTGGCCTGGCAGTTCGGGCTGGACTGTTCCCATTGGGCACAGGGTCAAGACTGATTTGCATATGGCTGGTTTCAAACTGGAAGGGCATGATGAGCAAAAAAATGATGGATTTAGGCCCAGATCTCTGTACTGGGGTGAATGTATGACATTGTTCTGCATTCTGTCCATCAATTGTTGTTTTTGCAACTGCTAAATGACAGCATCAAGATAGCCCCAAAGAAAGGTGCTGTCAAGAAAGTGGCCAGTGGGGAGGAGAAGAAGCTAATTTCCATCAATGGAATGCAGGCCAGGACCTTTTTTGGCATACGTGTGCCTGCTGCACCGGCATCCGGGGAGCAAACTGGGAGCAACACAACCTCATCAGCGGCCCCACCCCAATCTTGGCTCAAGCCCATGTCTGGCACAGAAGCAGCCAGTATAATCACAGCAACGTCGATGAGCAGTGACGTTGAGATGCATTTACCTCTTTCGTAAAGTAGTATCCAATCATTGCAGGAAATTCAGATAAGTGGACAACAACAGCCACAGCCAGCAATAGTAGTTCCTCCCGAAGAAGGAGCAGTTCAGGAGATTGAGCTTCATGTTGAGGAAATAGAAGAAGCCACTCTTTCAGAAGATCCATTGTCTTCCACATCTCCATCAAGAAAAAGAAGGGTTACTCCACCATCTTCTTCTCCAACCCCCCCTTCTGATGATCAAGACTCCACTTATATCCCACCTCAGTCTGCGACACACCAGGAGAGGCTACGGAAAAGGAAGGTCCCTGAAAGCTGTAGAGTTACGGATGAAGAAAAGGAGGATGACAACGAGCCAGTCATCATGGATGTTAGCCCAGCCCCAGTAGAGACCGACGTTACCCCATCTCAACCGGCTATGAAGGATGTGGCACAGATACCACCACCACCGCCACCAGCTGCTATATTTGTAAGGCCCCGGCAGCGACCTACATCCACAACCACCTCAGTAGAAGCAGGCACTGCAGAGTGGAAAACGTCAAAACACCCACCTACCGCCAGTTCATCTGACATTGGCAGCGGCACCAGCGTCAGAAAGTGGACCTCCGGAGTTGGGGACTTCTTTACAGTTAGCAAGAAGGTGCTGAACATTGCCATATGCTCCATTTGCGTAGCAAACTTTAGTCAGGGTAAGTTTGGTACAAACTATGGTACCGGAGGCAAAACAACCCATTTGAGAAAACACCACACAATCCAGTGGGAGGAGCACCTTAGCGGCCAATAAACTGCAAGTGGTGTTGGTGAGGGGGGTGAAAGGCTGAGAAGGCAATCCGATCCAATCACGATGGAAGGTGAAGAAGAGGAAGCCATTTTCATTACGTAAATCAGTGCTGTCCCCAGCTGTGCAGCATTATCACCCACATCAGTAACATAGCAATGACACAAGACTCAGGTCGGGAAACCAAGGCAAGACTATACAGTGACTGCCCCGCTGACAGACACATTGAGCCTACCACCTTCTGCTCTTAAGAAGTCACCTGCATCAGTGGCACCAGAAAAGAAAAAATCCAGGCTACTATTCCTGGCATGTTTAGGCAGGAGAGGAAGCACGAACGCAGCCACCCAACGGCACGTTTGTACAATGCGAAGTTGGCTAAAATGTTAGCGCTGGCCCTCCTCTCTTTTTCTTTTGTGGAAGGTGTGGGATTTCTAGAATTTGTGGCAGCCATCTGCCCAAAATGGAAGGTTCCCAATCGGTCCTATTTTGCCAGAGTTGCTGTTCCAGCGCTATATCACGATGTGCTGGAATTGGTTGGACAAGCTTTGCAGCAGAGTGCTATTCATACTATTCGCCTGATGACAGACATGTGGACCAGTTGCCAAGCCAATGATTACATGTGCATCACTGCACACTGGATCGCTATTGTGGGGGTTAGAGAGATGATATCTGAATGTGTAGACACTGCTGAAATTTTTGAAGGCACTCAGGAACATGCAACAGTAGCCATGTTCGCCATGGAGAAATCCTACAGTGTTGCGAACATCTTGGAAAACTTTCACAACAAGGTCTTTGAATGGCTGCGACCAAGAGGGCTTAACGTTGGATTTGTTGCCACAGACAGTGGCAGTAAAATAGTTAAGGCCATGGGAGATGGTGACTATTTCTGGGGCCTGTGTTTGGTGCACTGGATCAACATCATTTCATAGAACTTTCTCTGAAAAGAAGACTGAGTCAGTAACTTACTTTCCACCTGCAGAAGAATCTGCATTCATTTCAGCCATTCTTTTAAAGCCTGGAAGCAGTTGAGGGTCATTCAGCATGATAATAGAATGCCAGTTAATGCACTCATACAGGAGGTGCCAACATGTTGGAATTTGACTTATTACATGTTGCAACGTCTGTTTGAGCAGTATAGACCAATAAATTATTATGTCATGCAAAGAGGGGATGCAACTGGGAAAGACATGATCATTGAGATGGACCAATGGAGCCTAGTCAAATGCCTGACAGGGATGCTGCTTTGTTTTCAGGATTTCACACGGGAAGTCAGCAAGAAGGACAGTACCATGGGCCAAGCTATCCCGTTGTTGCATATGCTACAGGTACAGCTAAAGGAGGTGTCTGAAATGTATGCAGGTTTGGATGAAAAAACAGATGAACATGAGTTGGTGGAGAGCTTAATCCTTCACTTATCGGTTAATACAAGGGTGCAAAGAGAAATTGTGACATGCAAACATTACATCTCTGACAAAATTCTTGATCCACAGTACAAACAATTACTAGACACTTTCATTCCTTTTTCAGACCGGGATGTTTCAACCTACAAGACGTGGATTGCTGAGCAAGCCAGTGATTTAGAAAAAGAGCAGCTGGGAAATAGAGGTCCACTTCTCCATGCAACAAGTTCTACGGTGCAGCCTTCAACTTCAGAGCCTGAGGGCAGTGCTGTTGACTCACGGCAGATAAAACCAACAACAATAACACCAGCAACAAGAGGAACAGGAGGAATAGTCCCAAAATCTGCATTTGATTGGTTTCTAAAGGCAAAGTCCAGTGCAGAGGCGAAGGCAAAAGAGGTCAAGCAAGATGGAGCACCAATGACTATTGGTAGGATGGTCCAGGCCTATCTGGGTGACCCAAAAGAGGTCTATCTTGATCAAAACCCATTGGTGTATTGGTATGGAAGAGGTGCCAATGGCCAGTGCTCAGCAGGTTGGCAATAAAGTATCTGAATTGCCCAGTGGCCAGTGTGTCCACTGAGCGTGTATTCAGTGCAGCTGGTGTAGTTTTCTCAGTGAGAAGGACCAGTCTCTCGCCCTGGAGAAATTAACCATGATCAAAATGAATTAGCACTTTATACTACAGAAATACACCATGGATGAATTACGACAGAAGGAGGATGAGGGTGATTAGTCAGATTCAGGTCATGGTGTTAGTTTGTTAGCTGACCAACTTCTGGGTGAACCACCTGAGTTTGGGGATGAACTCTACTTCCCTGACTCCAAGGCCCTGGGCCACCAACCATAGAATTTTCTATTTCTATCACCGAACTGCTTTGACGACAAAAAAAATATATAGCTAGGTGAACATAATATCATTTTGTTTGTTTGTGTCTGACTGACTAATGCAGCCCCACCCTTTTAGACACATTGTATTGGAGGATTGGAGTTGGATCAGAAGCACCCCCCCCATTCCTCTCAAGGACATTGGAGAGACAAATTTGTACCTGCCTCCATCCTGTGCTTATCTATCCATCTTTATTCCCCGAGATGGACTGCCCCACATTATTTGATTTACAAGACTGGCAAATGTGTGTTTCGTGAAACAAAGAGGATCAGCAGTGTACCACCATCACAGGTAAAAGGCATGCACGCACCAAAGGTTGATATATGTTATGAGTGATTGTTGTTGGGAGTGTATTGAAATGACTCATGTGGTGACTGGCAGTGAGACTGGGTGTTTAACTATAGCTACTAAGCTTGAATGTGTTTGTGATGATTTACAATGTTGGTGACCTAACGAAGAGTGATAATTGTTTTCCTGAAGGTGATTTTTTCTTTCCCCTTTGACACTTAGCGAGTTTTGTTTGCCGGGTCCACACTGCTTTGATTTCTGCTCCGCACTCCTCAAAGACCCAACCAGTCTCTTTAGCTAACAAGCACAAATCTAGTCTACACAAAAAATTACTCAATGTTTCTCTTGTTGTTCATCCACAGCATTGCACTACAGGTTGATCTATCTCATTTGAGTCGGGACTCAGTCGGTACAGAGTTGGACACGTTACTCGGAGTCAGGAGGATGATGGAAGGACTCAGGGCCTGACTACTTCAACAACTGCCAGAAGAAGGAAGTTATCAATTTCACAGAAACCAACATTCGGTGATGACTCTAAGAGGCCTACTCAACTCTGTGGACTGGTGGTGAGAGAGGTGCGTTGATTTTACTTGATTTGGGAAATGCAATATTGCTGAGTGTGTGTGCTGACTAGATCAAATTTGAAACTATGTGGTGGTTGGTTGGGGGCCTGTTGTTGTAGGTAACTGGAGACGGACATGTGGGGATCATCACATTATGCTTGTGCTAGGCTACTTATTATGATGATGATCATGCTATTTCTGAGTTTGATCAGCCCAATACAAGTGGCCACTTGTCTGTGATTGTTGGCTGTTGCAATTGCTCTCACCTAGTTGATCGCACATCAGTAATAAAATGAATGATTGTAAAAGGACTATTCTTCTCTCTCTTTTGCTGCCTCTGAGTCTTCTTGATGCACTCCTTATGAAGTTTACCTTCTGTCCTTCTCCTTGATTCTACAATGTCATTTTTGTTTTACAAGCTGCAGGACTTCTCTTCTCCGCACAAAATGGCTAAAGCACCATAACACTCGCTTACCTTACTGGACTTCATCAGCCAGGCACCCAAGATTGACGGACAATCCAAGAGGAATGCAGATGCAACTCCCAATTTGGCAATACAGTATAATTTTTCTTTTAATAATCATTTTTTAGAACTGTGTGTGTCGTTCGCTTCACTCACACATAATTTGTATTTACTACTTTTCAAACCTAGGTGAGAGAACATTTAGATATATAATAATATAACTTGGGTCTCTCTGTCACTGATGAACTGTTTGGGTTTCACCTAGGTGGGAGTGGGACCTCGCTTCTCCTTCACTGTTAGTGCACTAGCCACTACCACCGGCATGGCACCTTGGGAAACCATGTAGCCCTCGTTTCATATATTCAGGTAAGAGAACTATGGAGCATTGTTGTAAGCAATATAGGCAATGGAAAGTTGGAAACCCCTCTCACCTCTCCTTTGTGGTCAATATAGTTGCAGTCTGCATAAACTAGTAAAGTAGTAGTAGGACAAGGGTACCACATAACTAATTGTTAGATAATTTTCAACAGATTTTAAAAACAGGCTGCTGTTGAGCTAAAAGGCAGCAGTGCAAAGTAAAACACCCCAAAAAGTTTGAAGCATAAATAATGATATTTATTACCCCAACAACAACAATATTATAGAAACCCACCCCATCAACCCTAAGCTGTTTCACCCCTCTCCCCAAACAATTCACCCTGTCCCAACCAATTTCCAAAATGTCCCAAAAAAGTAACACCAAAGTCCAAACTGTCCCGGTCCAAACTCCCATCCGACCCACAACAAGTCCCACCCACCAAAACAATGGTTAAAAAAGGGGCAGAAGAGGGCACTAACGGTAGCCAGGAGCTTTTGAAGGTGCCCCTCCATCTTGATTTGTCTGGCTTTCATGCAGTCTAGCCTGTGCATAATGCAGGGGAAGTTGTGGTCAGAAATAGAGAGGGGCAACAGTGATGGAATGCCGGTAGGCGGCTGCCAGTGGACTGCGGTGTAGGTGTTGAGTTGGGCAGTGGCCTCCTCCTCCTCCTCTTCCTGGGCCACCAGCTGCTGGTATGCATCACAATTAGCCTCCAGCTTCTGCTGCCACAGCCGAGCTGCTACATCCTGCCGATTTGGATGACCACTGACAGCAGGAGTAGCTAGAAAGAAAAAAGGGAAATTATAAACAATGCTCTGTACAAAAGACTTGTTTAAAATTATGTAGGGGGTGGCACAGCAGCAGTACATTGCTGGTCCACTCGAGTCATTCGATTTGATGTGATTTGAGTTGACATTGCCTCTCATTAATGAGTAAGGCATTATACACTATTGAGTACATGTATTCTATCTCTTGTGCTAAATTGATGGAAGCATGCTAGCTCAGCTGGCGCCCTAGTTGTTCTCATTACTAGTCATACTTTGCTACTGTCTGCAGTTGGGGCAGCTATAATTGACACCTATCTTATTTCAATGGCCCTGATCTTCTCCAAAATGCCTTTCAAGCTTAAGCTGACTACGAGGCAGATGAATATTGATACACGTCACGCATCAATCATGTGGACATCCTGTCTGCGATAAGTAGACGGTGGGAAAAGAGATGCACTGCAGTACAGGGAAAGGATTAAGGAACAGGATATAGATTGTATTTCACATGTTTATCATAGACTATCCCATCCGCAAAAGTCAAGGCAGTTACTTAGTCCCACTTTACTTCCTGGCCTTACCCTCCACCAGACTTTATAATTTATTTTTCCAACAAATACATTTGCTTGGCAGTAAGGGAAGGAAACGTAAAATACTCTACTACTGGGTAAGTTAGCGGGATTATGCTGGGTAAGTAGACGTTTTACTGATCATCATCATGTGCCTAAGCTTTGGCTACTGAGTCACTTTAGTTGACAATGTTGAAAGGGAAGAATTTGAACAGGCGTAATTCCGTTATGGAAGCCTTAATGAAATATATCACTTGGCTAGAAAAATGTGGCGCATGCAAATAATGGATTTTTTAAATTTTTGGGAAGGCTGGGGGGCAGAATTTGGGAAAGAATAAAGGAGTGAAGCACTGGTATGAAGTGACTGAGTGGGCACTGGGAGGGAAGGGAAACACACATTCTTTACGCATTGCAATGCATTGAAAACTTTGTAAATGCCAAATTAACTCAAGCAGATGCACATTGCACAGCCAGCACTGCAGTGACAAATTGAACCATGCAACACTTAGGTCATTCTGGGTGGCACTGGCAAAAATGCCATGGGTAGGGAGGGAAGTGATGATTGATGATGGGCGAGATACAAATATCTGCCTTACCTAATGAAATACTGTGAGTCAAAGGAGTAGACAGAAATATAACTGCAACCCTTTGAATCAAAGCTTTGATAAACCCATTCCAAACAAGTGAAGTAGGTGAGCATGCCCCTATCCAGAAGAGCTCCCTTGTTTCTACATCCAAGCAATTATCCATTCATCATTTCATTGTTCTAGTATTCCTCACCCTTGGCTTGGATACAGACCGTTTAAGCTTATCATACATTCTCTCATTCAGTCTTTCACCATTGAAAACCATCGATCCACATATATCCATCCATCCAAACATTGCTCTCAACGCACATTTCACCAACATCAATTTGCCCACCCACGAATCCTTTCACCCATTCACCCATCCTGCTTTAACCCACCGAGCATTCCTTTCACCTACCCAGGCAGGCATCCTTTCACAGCATGTACCCTTTCATCCATCCTTCACCCACCCATGCATCCTTTCACCCATGCATCCTTTCACTGACTATTTACCTTGCGCTCGCTGCATCGCCGAGTTGGTGATGCAGCGAGCGCAAGGTAAATAGTTGTATTTATTTATTTACTTACTTTACTGCTGCCTGTTGTAAGTTCGACTCCACTACCCCCCACCCAGCCCCTCCCCCACCCCGCACACCACCCCGCAGCACTCCCTCTGCGAGCCGCCACTGCTACTGAGCATGGTTTAAGCACATGTCTTTGGCTTCACCAATGGAGTGGGATTACTGAGAAGGAGGGTGCCTTGAGTTTTCCTAGATATGGGACATTCAACACTAGGATTCTGGATCATTCGAAAGACAAATTGCACGAAATGAAGCCACCACCTAGACCCATTCAATATGAAGCATTTAATACTTGGAGGTTGCCAGGGGAAAAGAGCGGGAAAAATACCAGAGGAGGACTAATAGGGCAGTAAAACACTATGCAAATGCCTGATGGAATGAAGAACAGTGTGGATGGAGAAAAATCATTATAGAAGGGACTATATTATATCCAGTACTTACCTCAGAGGCTGCTAGGAAAGGAAAATACAGGGATTCCTTCAAGAAAGTAGGTGATGAGTCAGATACTGGTGAAGGGGATGAAATATTGGAACAAATGTTGACTTTGAGATCCCCACCACATGTGACCCCTGCAGAGCAGAGTGAATCAGGCGCTAGTACTAGTTCAATAGTGCCAACTATTCCTGCACATCAAGGTGCAACACCAATTGGATGACCCCTACAAATATTGCAGATTACCTCACCAGTAATAGCTCAACCACAAGTTACCATTCCAGCGGTGACTACTACAGCTGCAGTGACCAGTATAGCTCCAGTACCTGTTATTAGTGTCCAATCCATAACTAGGCTAGTAGGTAAGTGCTCCGCCACTTGTAGAGACAAGACCTAAGATTCAAATAGTTGCCGGAGATTTGCCCATTTTGGGATTTGTCCTGAGTTTCTAGAACTCAAAGACAGTTGCCTGGAAGCCACCACTAATGGTGCAAGCACTAATCAATGGATGGATGTTAGCACTCACAGCCCCAATCTCACCAGAAGAAATTATTGCGACTGAGGATAGATGTATACCAGCCTGTTTTGATGAAACAGCTGGACTAAGTAAAGCAGAGAGTGCAGGAACACCTGAGAGATTAGAGGTTGAAAAAATAAGCCCTTAAATTTCTCACCACTGAAAGTTGAACTGGAGGAAATAATAAGGGGATGTTTGGAGTTTAAGCACATAGAACAGTAACAAAGGAAATAATTAATGTACCTGTGTAAAGAGGTTACGAGAAAGGCAGCCTTAGTTCATGACATATTAACCGAACTATCTCAGAAATATGAGAAAGATTTTAAACAAAATTTGCATCTACACAGAAGTTATAGGGTTCAATTGGATGACCCGGCACTCGAGAATATGAGGATTACAGGACTGCGTTGAAAATTTAGAAACCAAATGGGCTAAGAAACATGAGAAGAAAAAGAGGGAAGCAGCTATTACAGGAAAGCAAGATGAAGGAAGTGAGGGAGAAGTGACAGTTTATCCACTTAGAGAAATTGCAGGAGGAATGTATATACATGTTCCTTGGAGCGACCCCTGACCTTGACTGGTAGGTCGCTCCCCCACCACACAGCTCCGTCTGTGTGCCCTGCTGCTGCCCCTGATTGTGCTCGTTTTTCCATTCTGTGCCCCCTTGGTGCCCCTGATTGTGCTCGTTTTTTCCTTTCTGTGCCCCCTTGCTGCCCCTGATTGTGCTCGTTTTTTCCTTTCTGTGCCCCCCTTGCTGCCCCTGATTGTGCTCGTTTTTTCCTTTCTGTGCCCCCTTGCTGCCCCTGATTGTGCTCGTTTTTCCTTTCTGTGCCCCCCTTGCTGCCCCTGATTGTGCTCGTTTTTTCCTTTCTGTGCCCCCTTGCTGCCCCTGATTGTGCTCGTTTTTCCTTTCTGTGCCCCCTTGCTGCCCCTCATTGTGCTCGTTTTTTCCTTTCTGTGCCCCCCTTGCTGCCCCTGATTGTGCTCGTTTTTCCTTTCTGTGCCCCCTTGCTGCCCCTCATTGTGCTAGTTTTTTCCTTTCTGTGCCCCCTTGCTGCCCCTGATTGTGCTCGTTTTTTTCTTCCTTTCTGTGCCCCCTTGCTGCCCCTGATTGTGCTCGTTTTTTCCTTTCTGTGCCCCCCTTGCTGCCCCTGATTGTGCTCGTTTTTCCTTTCTGTGCCCCTTGCTGCCCCTGATTGTGCTCGTTTTTTCCTTTCTGTGCCCCCCTTGCTGCCCCTGATTGTGCTCGTTTTTCCTTTCTGTGCCCCCTTGCTGCCCCTCATTGTGCTAGTTTTTTCCTTTCTGTGCCCCCTTGCTGCCCCTGATTGTGCTCGTTTTTTTTCCTTTCTGTGCCCCCTTGCTGCCCCTGATTGTGCTCGTTTTTTCCTTTCTGTGCCCCCCTTGCTGCCCCTGATTGTGCTCGTTTTTCCTTTCTGTGCCCCCTTGCTGCCCCTGATTGTGCCTCGTTTTTTCCTTTCTGTGCCCCCCTTGCTGCCCCTGATTGTGCTCTGTTTTTCCTTTCTGTGCCCCCTTGCTGCCCCTCATTGTGCTAGTTTTTTCCTTTCTGTGCCCCCTTGCTGCCCCTGATTGTGCTCGTTTTTTTTCCTTTCTGTGCCCCCTTGATGCCCTGATTGTGCTCGTTTTCCCTTCTGTGCCTGTTTCCCGCCGCTGAGCCCCTGCGGCCCCGCCCCCTCACTGCCCATTCGCTGCCCCATTCCCTGCTCCTCCCTCACACCTCCCCATTTATGGCGGCCGCTGCGTGGTGAAGAGAGCGACCCCTGACCTTGACTGGTAGGTCGCTCCCCCACCACACAGCTCCGTCTGTGTGCCCTGCTGCTGCCCCTGATTGTACTAGTTTTTCCTTTCTGTGCCCCCTTGCTGCCCCTGATTGTGCTCGTTTTTCCTTTCTGTGCCCCCTTGCTGCCCCTGATTGTGCTCGTTTTTTCCTTTCTGTGCCCCCCTTGCTGCCCCTGATTGTGCTCGTTTTTCCTTTCTGTGCCCCCTTGCTGCCCCTCATTGTGCTAGTGTTTTCCTTTCTGTGCCCCCTTGCTGCCCCTGATTGTGCTCGTTTTTTTCCTTTCTGTGCCCCCTTGATGCCCTGCTTGTGCTCGTTTTCCCTTCTGTGCCTGTTTCCCGCCGCTGCGCCCCTGCGGCCCCGCCCCCTCACTGCCCATTCGCTGCCCCATTCCCTGCTCCTCCCTCCCACCTCCCCATTTATGGCGGCCGCTGTGCCGTGACCGCGCCCAGCGCCAGACCCCCTGTCCGGGCATCCCACGCGCCCGCCACATCAACAGACGCCGATACGACGCCAGCACCCTCCACGCACTCAACCCCAGAAAAGATCACGCCTGCTACCAGGCCACCCCGAAGCGCACCCAAGGGCCCTTCATCTGCCGGAACTGCAGCTTCGCCAGCACCCGCCCCGCCAAACCACCGCCCAGGAAAGAACCCAACTACCTCAGATGCATCCTCCTCAACACCCGCTCCACCCGCAAACATGCCATCGAACTCTGGGACCTTCTCGACTCAACCTCCCCAGACGTTGCATTCCTGACGGAGACCTGGCTGAATCCCGCTTCAGCCCCCGACATCGCCATTGCCATCCCGGACGGATACAAGATCACCCGCAGGGACCGCACCAACGGAGTCGGAGGAGGCATCGCCATCGTCCACAGGAACACCCTCAGAGTCTCAACCAACACCGACGACACCCTCAGCACCGCCGAACACATGCACTTCCAGATCCACACCGATCCCAACACCACCCTCAGAGGAACCCTCATCTACAGACCCCCCGGACCCCGACCACAGTTCAGCGATTCCATCGCTGACTTCGTCAGCACACACGCCATCGCCTCCACGGACTACATCCTCCTCGGGGACCTGAACTTCCATCTTGAGAACAACAAGGACATCAACTCCACCACCCTGATCGACAACCTCGCCACCCTCGGACTCAGACAGCTCGTGACTACACCCACCCACGCCGCCGGCCACACGCTCGACTCCATCTTTTCCGCAAGCCCACACGTCTCCTTCAACCACACCTCCGAACCCCACTGGACTGACCACCACTGCATCCACTTCACCTACAGGAAGCCCACCACGCACCACCGCACCGAACAAATGCCTCGCCGCTGCTGGAGCAGAGTCACGGAAGACCAGCTAACCACAACCCTCGCCCTGAGCCCACCCGCTGAACCCTCCGACCCCGACACCGCCGCCCGCAACCTCAGACAGTGGATCGACGACTGCGCCAACACCCTCGCCCCGCTCAAGAATCCGCCCAACAGCCACACCAGCAAGAAAGCCACCTGGTTCACCGAAGACCTCCAGGCCTCCAAACGAACATGCCGAAAACTGGAGAAGATCTGGCTCCACGAACGGACAGCGGACAGCTACGCCGCCCACAAGAGCGCCACCCGCAGTCACCATCACCTCATCAGATCCGCCAAAAGGGCCTCACTCAAAGACCGCCTAGACAACAACGCACACAACAGCAAAGAGCTCTTCAACATCGTGAAGGAACTCTCCAACCCCAGCTCCAACACCAACGACATCCAGCCGTCGCGAGACCTGTGCGACTCACTGGCCACCTTCTTCCACCGCAAAATCGCCGACATCCACGACAGCTTCAACACCACGACCGCCCCGGCAACCACCGAGACCACTGCCCCCACAACCACCAACCGCCTGCTCTCCTGGACCAACCTCAACGACGAGGACACCAGCGAGATCATGAACACCATCCACTCCGGTTCACCGCTAGACCCGTGCCCTCACCACATCTTCAACAAAGCCAGTACAGCCATCGCGCCCCATCTCCGGAAAATAATCAACATCTCCTTCGAGACAGCAACCTTCCCGGAAAGCTGGAAGCACGCCGAGATCACCGCCTTACTCAAGAAACCCAAGACAGACCCCAAGGACCTCAAGAACTTCTGACCCATCTCTCTGCTCCCGTTCCCCGCCAAGGTCACAGAGAAAATCGTCAACAAACAACTGACCCGCTACCTCGAGGAGAACAACATCCTGGACCCTTCCCAGTCCGGCTTCCGCAGCAACCACAGCACCGAAACCGCCCTCATCGCCGCCACCGATGACATCAGGACCCTGCTAGACAACGGAGAAACAGCAGCCCTCATCCTCCTGGACCTATCAGCCGCCTTCGACACGGTCTGCCACCACACACTACGAACACGCCTTCACGACGCCGGGATCCAAGAGAAGGCCCTCGACTGGACCACATCCTTCCTTTCCGGCAGAACACAAAGCGTCCGCCTCGCCCCCTTCCGATCCAAGGCCACCAAGATCATCTGCGGCGTACCCCAAGGCTCCTCCCTCAGCCCAACGCTGTTCAACATCTACATGGCACCCTCGCCCACGTCGCCCGACAGCACAACCTCAACATCATCTCCTACGCTGACGACACCCAGCTGATCCTCTCCCTCACCAAAGACCCTCACACCGCCAAAGCCCACCTCCACGAAGGAATGAAGGCCGTCGCCGAATGGATGAGGACCAGCCGCCTGAAGCTGAACTCGGACAAGACGGAGGTCCTCATCCTTGGTTCCAACCCTTCAGCCTGGGACGACTCCTGGTGGCCAACATCACTGGGAACAGCCCCGCCACCCACCGACCACGTACGCAACCTAGGGGTCATCCTCGACCCCACCCTCTCCATGACTAAGCAGGTCAACGCCGTTTCCTCATCCTGCTTCAACATCCTCCGAATGCTCCGCAGGATCTTCAAGTGGATCCCCACCGAAACAAGAAAAACAGTCACCCAGGCCCTCGTCACCAGCAGGCTGGACTACGGAAACGCCCTCTACGCAGGAACGACGGCTAAGCTCCTGAGACGGCTGCAACGCATCCAGAACACCTCTGCACGTCTTATCCTCGACATCCCCCGACGCAGCCACATCACACCCCACCTGAGAGACCTGCACTGGCTCCCTGTCATCAAGAGGATAACCTTCAAGCTCCTCACCCACGCACACAAAGCACTCCACAACTCCGGACCAGCCTACCTCAACAGACGACTCAGCTTCTACACCCCCACCCGCCAGCTCCGCTCGACCAGCCTCGCCCTCGCCACAGTCCCCCGCATCCGGAAAACAACCGCCGGCGGCAGATCCTTCTCCCACCTCGCCGCCAAGACCTGGAACACCCTCCCCACCAACCTCCGACAGACCCAAGACCTACTGGCCTTCAGAAGACTCCTCAAGACCTGGCTCTTCGATCAGTAGCAGCACCACACCCCTCTTCCCCCAGCGCCTTGAGACCCTCGCGGGTATGTAGTGCGCTTTATAAGTGACATGATTGATTGATTGATTGATTGAGTTGTGCTGATCTGGTATCATTACCGAACAATTTTCCCAAATTGAGAGACAAGCCGGTGCAGTGGTACGCACAAGTGGAAAGGTTCATAAAGATTTCAAAAGTGTTGTGGACTGATTTGAGTATGTTTATTGACATTGTACTGCCTGCTGATTTATGGGCTGAATGTAAGACTGCAATACAGTGGCCTAGAGATGAACCAGTGAGAGTGGCTGGGACAAATATGCCGTCTCCTATGGCGATGGAGAACTATGAGACAGTTATTTCCTTTTTGAAAGGATTTTTCAGGGGTACTCACCCCTGAAAAATATGGATTGGCTCAAAATTAAAAAAAATCACACAGGAGCCAAAGACAGACTGTACATGAGTATTATGAGAGATTCTTGCAGGTATTTAAGCAGCACAGTGGACATCAATATCCTGAGGAGAAGGATATGGGGATTTTCATATCCCAGTTTGTTTTAGGGCTGAAGCCAGAGATCTGTTTGCACAGAACTTAAAGCGTGATCTGTTGGCAACGAAATCCTGAGATGTGCAATATACTGTAGTGATGAGTTAGACATAAAGCGGAAAAGAATAAAAGAAAAATTCATGTTAGCACAAACAAAGCTGTGTCAGAAAGGTTATCAGAACTCTTCCATTGTAGGGAATCAAGGAAACATGCAGGGAGTTGCTGTGGGACAGTCTGGTTTTCAGGGAAATCAAGGAGGAATGAATATGTCACAAGGTAGAGGTAGAGGCAGCCGCAGCCCATGCAGTTAAGAGCAGTGGGGCGGTGGGGCCATATGGGGGGATTTCGACAGACGATGACGAGGGAAAATTGATTAATTATTTAATTTTCCCTCTGCATAGTCCCTAGAAATCCCTCCCCACCCGGCCCCACTGCCCCACCGCTCTTACCTGCATGGTCCACGGCTGGGTGGAGGTGTTCCTGTGGGTACAGGATCTAGATCAGCCATTGCTGCTATGAAAAGGATTACAGATTGTCATCTTTGTCATAGAATTGGACATTGGAAGAGGGATATAATCCTGACAATGCTGGGGGAAATGTATAAATGCCGCAAGGTATGCAAACTCAAAATGTGCCCACACAGCAAATGCAGATGCCAATTCAGGGACAGGTTCCAATGATGCCTGTTGCACGTGTAGAAATGAAATATCATAGTTGTAATCTCAATCAAATGTCAAAAATGAATACCAACCCATTTCAGAATGCCATGCCAAACTTTTAGAATGCAAACCAGAATGCATAACAACAATTCCCATTATTTGAAACTGATGGTTCCTGTTCAGAAAATTCACAATGATGGTGCCGGAGGGGGAAAGAAGATTGTGTGCTTGGCGCAGTCTTAGAGGTTGGCCAGAGTGGCCCATATGTCGATGTAGAAGTCTATGGCCACCTAGCATAATTTCTTATTGATACAGGTGCTACCAGATGCACAGTTAGAACAGTGGAAGTCCCAGACTTACCTCGTTCAGGGAAAACTATCCAAGTTGCAGGAGTAACAATAAACAAATCAAAAATCCAGTTTCTAAAGTGGTTCCAGTAAAAATAGGCTCATTTAAAGAAAAGCACCAATTTGTTGTCTGTGATTCAAGTCCTGTGAACCTGCTAGGAAGGGATTTGTTGTGCAAGTTAAATTGCACTGTCTATTGTACCCAAGATGGTGTGGCATTCCAGGCACATGATGAGGATGTAGATTTTAAATTAATCAAACAACATGCTGAGACAAGAATATTCCCTTTAATAACTATTGATGGATTACCTGAACATTTGAAAGAAACAGTAAATGCAGAAGTATGGGATTTTACAGGGAAAGACATTGGACTTATTAAAGGTGTAGAACCAGTCAAAATCACGGTGAAACCAAATGCTGCATATTCCAGAACACCTCCAAATCCTTTGGCCCCTGAGACGATTGCAGGAATACAACAAGTGATAAATGACATGTTCAAAAAGGAATCCTGAAGGAACTACTTGGAAGTCCATGTAACTCTCCAATAATACTTTTACAGAAACCCAACGGTAAATATAGGATATTTCAGGATTTGCGAAATTTAAATGAAATAGTAGTGCCCTTTTGTCCTGTGGTGCTGAATACAGGTACCATATTGTTTCAATTTACCCAAACTGCAGAGTAGTTTGCAGTCATTGACTTGCGCCAGGCTTTCTTCTCAGTCCCATTGCACAAAGAAAGCCAATTTCTTTTTTCCTTTAAATTCCAGCAGAAGGTATTAACACAGTGTTGTGTCCCAAGAGTGTATGCAGAGAGTCCATCAATTTTAAATCAAATCCTGAAAGGAAATCTAGAAACCCTGAGGCTGCCTGGCAGATCAACCCTTGTGCAATACATAGATGATCTGCTTGTGGCATCCAAGACACGAGATGCATGTAAACATGACCCCATTGCACTCCTGAACCACCTGGCTGAGAACAGACACAAAATGTCTCCAGGTAAACTGCAGTATTGTCAAAAAGAGGTTCAATATCTGGGACACAATATTGTGAAAGGAGTTAGGAAAGTGTCGCCAGAGAGAGTGGAGGAATTTTGCAGATGAATCCACCTCTTACTCAGACATTTTGGGAATGATTGGCTACTATAGACAGAGGATACCAAACATTTCCTTGGTGGTGAAGCCTCTACTGAGGCTGACACACAGCGACATGTCTGATCAAATTTCATGGCACAACAAATGTACAAGCACATTCCTAGAGTTGAAAGAGAAATTGTGCCGCACTCCGCCACAAGGAATGCCTGCTTAAAAAAACGAATTCACATTGTTTTGCAGCAAGAGAGATCGATGCACTCTCTTGGTTTTGCCACAAACACGTAGAGGATCCCGAAAGCCTATTGCCTATTTCTTTACCAAGCTTGACCCTGTAGCGGCAGAACTTCCTGGTTGCCTTAAAGCAGTGGCCGTTGTAAGTACTAGTCGTGAAAAGAGCAAGAACATAGTTAGGGGATACCCATTAACTGTCATGGTCCCACACTCTGTGGAACTACTGTTAACGAGAACAAAGATACAATATATGACCCATAGAACAGGTTAACCTGATACAAGCAAAATATACTCTCTTCTGAAAATATTGTTTTAAAACGTTGTACAGTGCTGAATCCTTCAACGTTGTTACCTGTAAATGAGGATGATAATTGTGATGAAAGTAAACATGATTTGTCTAGATGTCACGGAATTGTGCACCAAACCCCACCCTAACATTAAGAACAAACCTGAACCCCTGATTGAGCCTGATCATTTGTTATTTATAGATGGCTCATGCTTGAGAGGAAACAATGGCACACTCAGAGCAGCATTTGCAGTGTGCACTATAAATGATGTGGTCGAAGCTTCACGTCTTCAAATCATTTTTTCTGCCCAAGTTGCTGAACTGATTGCTCTTACTAGAGCCTGCAGTTTAACTGCTGTAATGAGAGTCACCATATTCACTGACAACCAGAATGGATTTGATGTTGTCCATGATTTCAGACAATTGTGGTCGCAGAGGGGTTTTCTTACATCTTCAGGAATCCCTATCAAAAATGGAACCTACATTAAGGACTGGCTGGATGCTCTGCAATTACCAGGAGAAGTTGCTGTGGTAAAGTGCTTGGTACATCAAGGAGAAAGCGGATAAGTTGCCATGGACAACTGGTATGCTGACTCGGTGGCAAGGTACTGTGCATTGTTAGCCTGTTCATTTAATGGAAATTTCACATGAGTCCAAAGGGAGAGTTCTTTTGCAATGTTGATGAATTTTACTGACATGTGGGATGAATTGAAATGGATGCAGGAAGGTGCATCAGAAGCAAAACACAATGGTT
The DNA here is from genome assembly GCA_963921515.1 of Calotriton arnoldi. Taxonomy (NCBI): domain Eukaryota; kingdom Metazoa; phylum Chordata; class Amphibia; order Caudata; family Salamandridae; genus Calotriton; species Calotriton arnoldi. The sequence goes on from CAWUFW010010569.1 coordinate 437,366, forward strand.
AGGTAAAAGCAGGTTGTGAAAAAAATGCAGATGACATCTGGATGTCAGCAGATGGGAGACCGGTCTTACCAGATAGCTTCTTGTTTCCAATGACACAATACTACCACGGATACACACATTTAGGGAGAGAAGCAAGGGTGAGACTTTTCAGGCAGAGTTGGTACAACCCGAGATTCTGAATGGTGACAGAAGAGATTTGCCATCGGTGTGTAACTTGTCACCAGCTAAACGTTATGTTATGTCATAAAGATTTATACAGCACACAGCTACTCACAAGAGTGTCCCAGTGCTAAAGGCATGATGGCACCTACATATGAAACCTATGCCCATTGTGTGAAAAGCCAAGTTTTCAGTTTCTTTTTGAAGACGAGAAGGTCTTGTGTAAGACGCTGAATCCCATGGAGCATGTTCCCCATTTAATGGGTCCTAGATACGAAAATGATCTGCTGCCTGTTCTGAGCCGACAGATGCGCTGGACTATAGCCAGATGTTCAGAGGAGGAGCGTAAGGTGCTAGCTGGATGCTAGTCGTGAATCTTCTCTCTCAGATAGCTGGCCCCGGAGCCATGCAGGGCTTTATGCATTAGAACCATGGCCTTAAAATGATTCCTCTTTCTGACTGGGAGCCAATGAAGAGCCTCCAAGTGAGCTGTCATGTGTGATCTAGGGGGGAGGTTAAGTAACAGTCAAGCGGCCGAGTTCTGAATGACCTGAAGCCAGCACAGAAGGTTCTCTGGGAGGCCAAGATAAAGGGCATTACCATAGTCCAGTCTCAAGGTTATTAGCACATGGATGACCGTTTTCCTAGCCGCTTCCAACAGGAGGGGTAGAAATGTTTTCAGTATCTGAAGCGTTCCAAAGCAAGAGCTACCCAGATCCTGAATCTGTGGTTGAATGGATAGGGCCCTGTCAAATTTAATCACAACGTTCTTTACAGAACTCTGTTGGGGGCCCGGAAGCGGGGCCTCCTTTGGCCAACAAGATCTCCAGAGGTTAGGGGAAGATGCACCAAAGATGATGATCTCAGTCTTATCCGGATTGCCTTTTAGTTGGTTCCAAGCCAACCGCTGAAATACCTTGGAGAGGCAGTTTGTGATAGACTCACAATTGAACTCCTTTCCTCTTCCAAGGGAGAAGAGAAGTTGGGTGTCATCTGCATAAGAGAATACTTTCGCACCCAGCGACTGTGCCAGTGCCTCCAGTGGTGTAAGATAGACATTAAACAGGGTCGGGCTGAGCGATGAACCCTGGGGAACCCCTACCATCAGTAGTCAAGCTTTGTATGAAAAAGGAGGCAGCCAGACATCTTGGCTTCTGTTGTCCAAAAAAGAGGAAAACCACTTCAGGGCTGTGTTTCTAATCCCTAATGCCTGAAAACGTTCAAGCAGCCTCAAATAATGAATGGTATCAAAGGCACCAGATGGATCCAGCATAATCAGTATGGCCTTACCTACACCGTTGAGGATGCCTCTAACATATTCAGCTACTCCCAAGAGCGCTGTTTCCATATTGAAGTGTGGCCTAAAGTCTGATTGACTAGAATGTAAAAGCTTATTCTCCTCTAGGAATTGAAACAGTTGTCCATTAACCGATTTTCAATATTTTGGAAAAGGCAGGAAGGAGGGAGATAGGTCTGTAGCTTGCCGGTTGTTTTGGATCAGCTGTTGTTTTTTTAGCAGAGGTAGCACTTTTGCCCTTTTCCAGTGTGCTGGAACATTGCCCGATGATAGAGAGCTGTTTAATATACTGTTAACAGTAGGATTGATGACCTGAGCTACCTTGGTCAGCATATCAGTGAGGCATGGGTCAGCAGGAGAACCCAACTTCAGACTCTTAATGGCTGACAAGGACTCCTCCAGGGATATAGGGCAGAAACTGGCCAAAATGGAGCTTCTCGTAATACAGATAGGAGCTTCAGTTAGAACAGAAAGGAAAGAGTCAAGTTGCATGTTTTTAAGAAGATCTGCCTGAATAGTAGTGATCTTGTCATGAAAGAATGATTCCAGCTCCTCGCACCATTCTGCCGATGCTTGGCAATCTCTAGAAATGAAATCCGGTCTAAGAAAGGATTTCACAATTTTGAAGATCTCCTTAGATATATTACCGCCTTTATCGATCTTCCTTCCAAAGAAGGCCTTTTTGGCCAGATGCACCTTTATGTGTTAGTTCTTTAATGCTAACTTATAGGTTGATTTATCCTCTAGATTGTAGTTACACCTCTATTTCCTTTCAAAGTGTTTGCATTGTTTTTTCCTCGTTCTGAGGTCTTCATTAAACCAGGGAGCTGTTGGTCTAGTCCTGGGAGAATGGCGTGCCGAGATAGTGGCCAATTCATTAATAGTCTCTTCAATCCAGGTATCTAGGTATGCGGCATCCTCCTCAAGAGAGCCAGACAGGACTGGGGTGTTTGCTACCAGTGCTTGAGTTAGGTCACTTTGCTGGATTTTGTGAAAGGCCTGAGAAAAGGCCTGTGCATTTTTCCAAAGGGAGGGCCCCTTAGATGCTCGTGGCTGCATGAATGAGATGAGGTGGTGATCAGACCCTACCAGGGAGATCGAATCCGATACCTCCATGCTTACATTGAAGAATATCTGGTCTAGACTCTAGTGTATGGCCTGCTTGATGAGTTGAGCCAAATACCCGTTGCTTGAGTACAGAGGAGCCCATGGTGTCTAGGAGTATGGAAGCTGCTGGATCGGAAGGATTGTCCAGATGGACGTGGAAGTCCCGAAGGACAATAAAATGAGCATACCTGAGGGTCCACAAAGATAGGGTGCTGCCTAATTCTTTCAAGCACGGTAGCATGACCCAGGGGTCTGTAAATATGGGCACCCGCCAGTGACTGTTGAGGGGTTAGGGTCAGGAAAAAGCCCTTTGCTTCTGCCTCCCAAAACCCTCAAGTGGGAAGGTTACACAATCATAATCCATTTTGTAGACTAGTGGTATCCCACCCCCTCTGCCTGATTCGCGGTCTTTCCCAAGGATTTTAAAGTCAGGAGGGACTGCTGCAGCTAAGGTTGGGTTGGCTGACTCAAGAGCCAGGTAAGGAACAGGGCATCCAGCTTCCCATCGTTTAGAAGGTCAAAGACATGTAATTCATGTTTCTGAAGGGACCTTACATTTAATAAAGCTGCCAAAAACTGTGCTAATGGCCCATTATGCTTGCGGGCAATGAAGGAAACTTTATTGTTAATTTGTTTGTTAGGAGTCCATTGTTTGTTAGGAGTCCATGCGCAGTCAGAGCAGGTAAAATCTTTTAATATTTTACGGGGTGAGCAATGAGGCAAACATCTCAGTTTAGGGGCTAGGCTGTACAGGGTTGCACTATCATAAGAGATAAAGCACCTACCCTCTGATGAAAAACCCACATAGCGGCTGGTGCTGGATGCTTCTGGGACGCTGACAGGCGCTGACGGGCTTGCCTTTGGCACACCTTTGATGTGCCAGCAGCGCGCCCTCTGTGTGCGTCCGCAGCTCTATTTATTGGCATGTAGGATGGACGACTAGAGTGCGCACAAACCAAAAATGGCACCTCTAGAGCGTTCCAACCCGGAAGAGAGTCTTGGTCAGCCAGCAAGTTATCAACACCCCCTCCTGTGTACTTGTCACCTGAAGATTCCCCAATTCAGTAAAATCATTTTTAAAAGTGCAGAACAGTGTAAGCATAAAAGATTCCCTGAAATTTATAAAACTTTTTAAAATGCAAAGCAGTATCACTTCAAATCACATCAAATTCAAGCATAGAGTGTCAAGAGGTACCGAAGCCACTCTAACACACCCAAGGAAATCAGGTGGCCCATTCAACAGGATACAAATGGATTTTATCGACATGCCTGTGCATAATGGGCCCCAGATATATCCTAGTGATTGTGTGAGTCTTCTCAAGATGGGTGGACGCCTACCCAACTAAAAGAAGTGACAGTCTTACTGTACCTAAGCGGTTATTATGTGAATTAATACCCAGGATCGGCATGACAATTTCTCTTGAGTCAGATAGAGGAGCACACTCTGTCAAGATGATCTGCATATCCTTACAGATTGAACAAAGATTACATTGAAGTTACAGACCAGAAGCATCTGGGATTGTTGAGCAAACAAACTGTACCATCAAGACTAGATTGGCCAAGGTCTGCACATCAAATTCTCTGAAATGGCCAGACGCTTTACCTTTGGTGTTGATGAGTATCAGGAGTACCTCTGACAGGAAAATAGGGTTATCCCCCCATGAAATACTGATGGACATAGCCATGAGATTACCTCCCATTCTTGCCAATGCTCTCTTGAATATCACTGATGATATTATATTATATTATTGCAAAGGATTGGCTAATGTGGTTCATTATGTCTCTTATCATGTCTCAGCTGCCACACAAGAACCGCTTCAAGAACAGTGCCACAATCTCAATCCTGGGGATTGAGTCATGATCAAGAAGCACGTTTGGAAGACTTGCCTTGAACCTAGATGGAAAGGCCCCTTTCAGGTGATCCTCACTACACATACTGCTGTTAAGTGTGCTGGAGTCCCAAGTTGGATTCACCCGTCGCACACCAAGAGATTGAGCTGTACCATGTTAGACCTGGCCCTTTTGACAGGTTTATCCACAAACTTTTTGCCTTTTTCCTCCTCTTTTTCTGACCCTGTTTTTGTTGGCTATGGGATTTTGGGCACTTTACCACTGCTGATCAATTCTAAAGTACATATGCTCTCTGGATAAATTGTGACAATGATTGGTTATCCATGATTGACATATTTGATTTACTGGTAAGTCCTTAGTAAAGTGCACAGTGTGTGCCAGGACCTGTAAATAAAATGCTACTAGTGGGCTTGCAGCATTGGTTGTGCCACCCACATGAGTAGCCCTGTAAATGTGTCTCAGACCTACCACTGTAGAGTCTGCATTCGCAGTTGTGAACTGCCATGTTGTCCTGGCAAGTGCACCCACTTGCAAGGCCCGCACCTTCCCTTTACTTACATGTAAGGCACCCTTATGGTAGGCCCAAGGTACCCCATGGGCAGGGTGTAGTGTATGTGAAAGGTAGGACATGTACTGGTGTGTGTGACATGTTGTGATAGTGAAATACTCTGTATTTCGTTTTTCACTGTTGAAAGGCTATCTGTCGCATGGGCTTATCATTGGGGTTGCACTGTACAATTTTTACATGTGTCATTTTCCATAGAGACAAGATGGGAAAATGGAGTTTAGGCTCTCTGAATTTATTAACGCACTTTTTGGTAAATGTCATTTTTAAATTCTGTGTTCGAAAATGCCACTTTTAGAAAGTAGGCATTTTCTTACTTTACCATTCTGTGTGCCTCTGGCTGTTTGTGCATTTAGCATCTGGTGTGTGAGTGACAGGAGCTGAGATGTGCACTCACTCTAGACAGTCACCTGGTGGGGTTGAGGTATGACCTGCCTTGCCTGGGTGACTCATCCCAGGGCTCTTTTTGCCCTGCTGGGGTATCCTGGTTGGGAAAGAACTCTCCAAGGGCTTGTGGGTGCTTACCTCCTGTTGGAAGTCTCCAGGACACAAAAGACTTCAGTAGAAGGACTGGACTGTTCTTTACTACTTTTCCTCTAAAAGAACGAACGTCTGCATAAGCGCTCTGTCTCCCGAGCCTAGCGCTTGGTTCCTCAGGGGCAGCACGTGGAGAGCGCTTCCCTCCTTCAATGACTCTTTCTAACAAAGTAAGCGCGTGGTGAGCGCTGGGTTCTTTACCTTATTTGTGAGGAGAGCGTATGATTGCATCTCAGCATGTGCATTCAGCGCTGTACTGCCCTTGTGATTACAAGTGAAGGGAGGGGTGAGCTTGCGGCTACTGAAACGCTCTCCTCCTCCCTGGCAGCCATTTGTGAAAGGTCCCAGCGGGGAACTGCCAGCAAGCGCTACACAACACGCCTCTCTCCTTTTGGCCAGCCTGGTTTCGCCCGTCCCTGTGGGGGAAGCCGTGACTGGCGCGGCGGCGAAAGGACCCTGGGCAGAATGTGCATGAACGCGGAGCAACTCTGCTGGTGACCCACTGGGAGGGAAGAGGAAGTCGCTGGCAAGGACGTCAGCGCTCTGACTGCAGGAAGGAGATCCCGGTGCAGTCACTATGCCGCAAGGTCACAAGCAGCCAGTCCTTTGGCTAGGGGAGGTCTCTCTGCCCACGTGGGCAGTGTGGGAGTCTCTTCCCCCTGAGAGCCCTACCTGGGAGCTTGAGGAACAGTGGTACCACCTGAACGTGGGCAACTGCCGGGATCCTGAGGTCGCTGGGGGGAAGGGCCAGGTGAGGTCCCCCCTTCTTTCTTTGCCTTTTCAGAGTGGAGGTACCAGGGGGGCATTCCTCTGGGATTCAAGTATCCCAGCCGGCAGCAGCTCAACGCGTGTTCAAGGGCAACTGCACCTTGCTCACTTTGCGGATGCAGGGGACCAAGTGAGGTCTCCCCGCCAGCGTTGGCATTTGAGATGGAGTACCCGCTAAAACTGAGAGAGAAGCGTAGGTGTTCTGTGTCCATGGGTAATTGTGAGCTGTCCTGGAGATTCATGGGCGGTAATAGGGTGATCCCTGCCCAGCGATGTTTGATGATATATGTGAAGTCTCATTTACATGTAAAATAATGGTATTACCAAGGGGCTCATAACATGTGCAAATGATGAGTGTTTACTTTGGTGCACTACATGTATTCACCCTATGGCATATTGATTGATGGTCTATGAGTGGTTACTTTTGTGACACTCCCTGTGATATTAGGCCTAATGTTTCCATGATGATTGATGACTTGTGCAAACTTATCAGTATTACTTTAGTGCACTAGTGATGTTATGACAAAGGCCTAATTGGCAAACTGATTTATGGTCTATGTGACAACATGACAAGCGCCTAGTGGCGCATTGATTTATGTGGTTGGGGTCTAATATGTGTTTGGTGTATAATACAAAGGATATTTCTATATAACCTTGTGTGGAGTCTCTTTTGTGGTGTGCCTAGTGTGTCACTGGTGTGTGTGTGTTGCGCAAACGCTTTACACATTGCCTCTGGGATAAGCCTAACTGCTCTGCCAAGCTACCAAGGGGGTGAGCAGACGTTATCTTGTGTGTGTAACTTCCTTACCCTGACTTGAGTGGTGGGTTCTGCCTGGCTTAGGTGTATCCCCTAGCCAACCAGAAACCCCATTTCTAACACACCACCAATCGAGAGACCACTCAGGCCAACAGCACCATTGTCAGTCCAGCTACTGAAAGAACGAAGGGGTAATGATCAGTTGACAGAATGTCAAGTGCAAGTACATGAAATAACTCAGAGTTGCATTGAGATCTCAAACAGAAAAAAAACAGAGATGGAGACACCAAGAGAAAGTGCCGCTGACATGGTACTAAGACAAGAAGATCCAGGTGAAGGAAACAGCACTGGAATGATGAGAATCAATTGACAAGCAGAATGGCCGCAAAGCTATGAAAACAAAAATTCAAGGAGAAGTTCTTCAATAGTTCAAATTCCAGAAATAATACCCGAAGAGTCCAGTGACGAATGTAGCCAAGATCAAAATCAGCAAACCTAAGAAGATCAAAAAGAGCACGAGACCCTGTCGCAGATATTCAGGACCTGTATGGTCATACTTTGTGAACACTGCTTTGAATGTCTCATTGGAAGTTTTGTGCAATGTGAATCCTGAACTAATTCACTCTCCCCGAAAAAGAGAAAACAAAATTGATGAAAATAATCTGAAGAAATTTCGAAACCAAACAGAATTGAAGAAAGAGTTTTGAACTGTGCTTATTAGATGGTTATTGTTTTCGTTCTTTGTCTTACAGAAGATCAACCAATGCCTGAGCTGAAAGTTGCAGATGAATGGGACAACATTTTAGAAGAACACGGAGTAGGATTAAGGATTGTCTGGTTAGAAGCATTACTAGGAAAAATAAAAGATTATCTGCTCTAAAGAAGCTACGAACTAAAACTTGCTACAAGCTATTAAACTAAGTGCCTTGAGCTGATTCAGAGAATATGTTGCATTCTTGATAAGTGTAAATGTATCATGGGTTCAATTTTTGTAAAAACATTATAATAATGATCACTATAGTACTAATAGGATTTTACATAGCACGAGAGCCATAGCCTAAAGCTAAGACCGTTACTAATTCACCTATTTACAATACTAAGGAAGACCCCTTTAGTTACTCCTATGTAAGTTATAAGAAAAGTGATAATTCTACTAATGTTTATTCTAGGTTAGTACAAGAATACACTAAAGCCATGGATGCAAAGGATTGTTATCAATGCACACACTTACCTACATCAGTTTCACAAGACGTTACCTATTACCATATGCCTTTGTCTTATGCTATTTCTTACAGCATCTTATTGTCATTATTTTATAGACGAGGACATTTTGAGTATTTCTATTCTAATCATGATCCAATGATTTCCAGTGTACCACTAATAGAGAACATGAATTTACACTCACAAGCAAAGGAGATTGACACAGCTGGTATTATTTCTTTCTCCATAGACAGTGTTAAGGCTTACAAAAACAATTTAACCTGTTTAATGCGACCAATAGTGAAGGCTTATATAATGGCTTTAGAAGAGAGATACACTAACATGACATAAACGTCTGACAAAAAGGGCAATGTTTTAGAGAATGCTTGGAAGAAAGAAGAAAACGAGTTTAGAAAGAACATGGTTTACCTTAAAGTGAGACTTGACAGCCAACACGAAGGGAAAATGTGTGTGTACTGAAGACGAACGCTTACTTCTTACTGCCAGCTGACTGGGAGGGAATCTCTTTTTTAGGCATACTAATTCCAAAGATGTACCATGTGAAGAGCTTAGATACATTAACACTAACACCCGCACACAGACAGAAACGCAATATGTAAAAACAGGAACAGGACTTGAAGAGACATTTTTAGAGCTATCATTCCACCTATAGGTGTCATCTTAAAAGGTGAAAAGATTAGAAAGTTGTCAACAGTTGCCAACAAAATGGCAACTATCACATCTGGAGCTTTGCTTGTATTTAATACAGAATAAATTGCTACACGGTCAATGGTTTTGCAAGACTGACTTGCCTTAGACATCTTACACGCAGAAAAGGGTGGAGTCTGCAAAATGCTTAAAATAACTAATTGGGGGGGCGTGTCCAAGATGGCGCCTGGACAGTAATTCACATACAGAGCTCCGCCGCACCGGACATCTAAATTAGCGGTTCCCGGGGGAGCAGCTGCCCCAGTCTCACAGCACTAGAGGCGGAGGGCTTGATGGTCCCTCCCTAGTGTTGCCTGGGGTCGAGGGCAGTGCCTGCTGTGGCTGATCCGGGCATCTGGAGCCGGGAGGCGCAAGATCAAGGGCTCCGCAAAATGGCGCCGTGGAGAATGCGGCGGGCCCGCGCACCATCGGAGGGCTCTGTACTGGATCGGGCTCTCAGCGCGATCGTCACGACACCGCGCCTGACTGTGGTGCCCCCAGGGGGGCCAGCGGGAAATTGGCAGTGCCAGCGGGCCGACCACGCAAAATTTGAAGCCCCCGGAGATCGCGGGTTGGCTGAGGCAGCACCGGAGCAACGTTGGGGCCTGAGGAAGCGGTCTCGGAGGGTGGCTCCTCCGTTCAGCGGGAGGAGAGAAGAAGCGACTGCACGGAGTTACTCAGTGCCTCCCACAGCGCAGAGCAAGTGGCACCAAACACCGGTCAGTGACTCTATGCGGCAGCAAGGGGAGGCCTAGACGGGTTTTTTAAACAGTACTGGTGAAGCGTCCCCTCCCTCTTCAGCCGCGTGGGGACCCCCTCCCCCATGTGGACAGTGCTGGACAGGCACACCTTGGGTGTACACCGGCCTCCACCCCTGACACGGGCCACCATTTTGAGTAGAGGCACGAATGGGGAGGCCCTCAGCCCTAAACTGCAGCGAAGCAAAGACAACCCCCAATCACAACCTGGGCTGCCCATTCATTGCGGAGGCACCGTCCCGCGTCTACTTCAGTGGAACGTAGTTCAGACCTGGGTTCGTTGACTCATTACAGAGGGGCCATTGTGTTGGCGGGGGCCTGGTTCTCCTGTAAGAGGCTGGGGGGCCGCTGACCGCTTGAGCCCTACCGAGGCCTACCGGAGGCTAGGAACAGAGGAATCTGATCATACTGAGGGCAGCGGAGGCCCCCCCAGTACCAACGCCATCACACAAGGGGGGAGAGGCTGTCTTACCACTGAAGAAGAACCAGACCCACTACGCTCGGCCTGCAGGGCCTCGCATCCAGCCCTAATTCCGGAGCACACGAGGCCTGGACGGGGATGGCCGAGATTCTACAATGACCAGTGCCAGGGCCAAGAAAGAAACGGCCTCCATCAAGGATCTTCTGGCCAGGGGCACACCCAAGAAAGCGGGAACGACCTCACCCTCTCCAAGCACGGCGGTAACAAGCGCCCCAACATCACATGACATGAATGAAGAAGCCCCCATTACACGCGGCTTCATGGAGGCACTCTTTGGCACCCTGAGGGACGACATTGCGGCCCTCCACACGGAGGTCACTGCGGAGGTCAAGGAACTGCGCCACGATATGGGGGTACTGGAACAGAGGGTGGACACAATTGAGCGAGCTGGGGACTCTAGGGAGGAAGAGATAGAATCACTCCGCCGCGAGCTCCTGGAGCTTAGAGACCGCAACGCAGATCTAAACTTCCATTTTGAGGATTTTCGAAAATAGATCGTACAGATCAAATATTCGCATAAAGGGTGTGCCATTGCAGGCGGATGCAGGGCGTCTGGAGGACTATGTATTGCGTCTCTTTCGCCAGATAGTGCTGGAGCTGGAGGGGAAGGAACTCTTGCTGGATCGTACTCACAGGGCAGGACGTCCCTCGGCGTCTCCGGGTACCCCCCAGGACATTTTAATGTGCCTTCACAACTATAAATACAAGGAGATGATTATGGCAGCGGTGCGAGATCAGGCCCACGTCCTTTTCGAAGGCCACAAAGTCAGGCTCTATCAAGACCTGTCGAATATCACGCTGCAGAGACGACGGGAAATGAAACAAGTGACCGAATTCCTGAGGGACAAAGGAGTGCGATATAAATGGGGCCACCCTTTCCGCCTGATTTTTGCGTGGCAGGGCGAGATGAGAGCGGGACGCACACCCTTGGAAGCAGCGGATATTCTGGGCATAGAGGTTGACAGGGAGGCCTCGTCTTTGCGTCCTGCGGCTCAGCTGCCCCCCCATACCCCGAAACGAGGAAGACACATGAAAAACCGCACACAACACCAGCCAAGTAGGCCTACGAAAATCGAGAGCATCAAGGAGCGCTCGGCCCTCCTGCAGCAAATAGCTGGGAGGCAGCGATCCCTGGGGAGGGAAACGGACTGAAGACCCTGTGAATTGTCCACCAGTTGGCCGGCAAGGGGCTAGCCAAACCCCCACGGAACTCACACAGATTCCTAATACGGCAACCGGTAGTGGCGGAGGCAGAAGACTCCCTTATCACTCCTAGAACGCTGCTACGGACTGCGACGAATATGGACCCTCTTTACAAAACTGCAAGTCGTACACCTGTTGGTGCAGTTGCTTTTCTATTTGTTAATATTGAAATGTTTTTTACATGCTCCTATGCACAGCATATTATTGCAATGCCACTCTTCACACTTGGGTACCAGCGGGCGGTAACGAGCGGGAGGTGGGTGGGTATGAACAGCGGTGCCACATTCTCAGACATGATACGCATAGTTAGCCTTAATGTCAGAGGGCTCAATTCACAGACTAAGAGGATAGTGCTAATTCGTCAGCTGAGGGTGCTTCAGTGTGACCTGTGCCTATTACAGGAGACTCATCTTCTGAAAAAAGACTGGCCCAGAATGCGCTCTAGGTGGTTCGACCATCAGTTCTGGTCCTCCGGTCCAGGGAAAAGGGCGGGAGTGGCAATCCTGGTAGCTACACATTTTTGAGGGAAGGTTGTCTCAGTTCAATCTGACCTCCCGGGACTGTTACTGTCCTTACGGGTATCCTATGACCAGCAGTCATTCATGATAGCGTCCATATATGCACCTAACAATCATCAAGAGCAATTCATAATTCAGGCGCTGGGTAAAGTGCTCGCTTCTCCAGACACATATTTAGTAATTGGTGGCAACTTTAACCTAGTAATGGATGCCGCGTTAGATAGAATTCCCCCACGCCCTGGGAACACAGGGATGTTCACTCCACAGGGGACACGAGGGCTAACAGAGGCCGGATTGACTGACATTTGGCGGAAATTGCACCCAATGTCACACTCCTACTCTTTCTTCTCTGCAGCTCACCAATCCTATGCCAGGCTTGATTTTTTCCTCGTCTCAGCCTCCTTGACCCCTAGAGTTACTCAGGCCACCATTGATGTGGCATCCTTGTCAGACCATGCTCCCATCCAGATAGACCTACACCTACCAACATCACGTCTGAACGGTGGGTCGTGGCGCCTCAACCCTAAAATGCTATCCTATGACGCCGCTAATAAAGAAGTGGGGGAAGCCATTGGGGATTATCTTGGCGTTAACGACACACCACAGACATCAATAGCAACACTCTGGGAGGCCCTTAAGGCCGTCATCAGAGGTAAGTATATAGCGATCGCAGCCCAACTTAATAAAGAGCGTGCTCTGAAGCGCACCCAGTTAGAAGACATGGTTAAAGAGCTGGAGGAGGCCCATCGGCGTACAAGCTCCCAGAAAGCTAGGCGACAAATGACCATAGCGCGTAAGCAGCTTAGGGCATTGGACATGGACGCTGCAGAATATGCACTATTGAGAACGCGACAGAAGTACTATGCAGGGGCAACAAAGCAGGGAAACTGCTGGCGCACAGGCTGCGCGTGATGGTAAACGCCAGGCACGTGCAAAGCCTCAAGGACAGCAACAATGATCTCATCACAGGGGATGAGGACATAGCGGGGGAGTTTGGGCGATTCTATGCGGACCTCTATAGGGACAAGGGGAAATCTTTAGAGGACTGCACCCCTTATGTTACGCAGGCCCCCATAACGAAGTTGCAAGCCACTAGTGTCCCCCTTCTGGAGAAGGACATATCGGAGCAGGAGGTGCGGGAAGCGATCGGGAGACTCCAACTTGATAAGGCGCCAGGACAAGATGGGTTTATACCAGCTTTCTACAAACAATTCGCCTCCTTGTTGTCCCCTATACTACTAACCCGATTGTACAACTCTTTTAGTGAAACTGGGGAGCTAACCGAAACTATGCGCATGGCAACGATAACAGTACTGCCCAAACCTGGCAAAGATCCCCAGCGCTGCGCCTCCTACCGTCCTATTTCCTTACTAAATGTGGCCGCAAAGATTTTTACGGGGATACTAGCGGTTAGGCTGGGGGTACACATGCCGGGCTGATTGAGCCTGACCAGTCTGGCTTCATACCAGGTCGTACATGTGGGGACAACTCTAAAAGGCTCTTCAATTTGCTTAACAAGACGTGGCGTTCTCAAAAAACGACCCTATTCCTCTCAATAGACGTGGAAAAGGCCTTTGACCGCGTTCACTGGCCTTTCCTGCAAACAGTGCTGGAAGCGGTGGGTATTGGACCCCGATTCCGGCGCTGGATTTGGGCAGGGTATGCGGGGCCTAAAGCATTAGTTAGGGTGAACAATACGCAGTCCCCGACCTTCACTATCTCCAGAGGGACTCGCCAGGGATGCCCCCTATCACCGCTACTATTTGCGCTCTACATGGAGCCACTTGCGGAACGCATCCGTCATCACCCACAGATAGAGGGAGTCTGGATGGGATCAATCGCACAAAATATCCTTATATGCCGATGACGTGCTGCTGACCGTTACAAACCCGTGCCACTCACTGCCCCCCCCTCCTGGAGGAGCTTGCGGCATTCGGGAACGTCTCGGGTTTCAAGGTGAACACCTCTAAGACCCAGGCACTTAACATCACTATCCCCCAGGAAGAGCGACAACGCTTGGAGTCGGAGTTCCCCTTCCATTGGGCACAGCAGGGCATCCCATATCTGGGTATTCAGATCTTTCCGACCATAGAGGGCACGGTGACCCCAACTATTCTGATATCCTCAAGACGGTGCAGTCACTTATCCAATCTTGGCACGCGGGTCCCATTTCCTGGGTGGGCCGCATAGCAGCGGTCAAAATGACATTGTTGCCCAAAATCCTGTACCATATACAAGTAATGCCGCTGGCGCACCTGCCACTGTCCTAAAAAAATTGCAGACGGCACTCAAATCCTTCATATGGGCTGGCAAGCGGGCCCGAATGGCCAGGGAGCAGGCTAATCTGCCAATGGCCAAAGGGGGCTTGGGTATTCCCAACCTGATGAAATACTATCAGGCGGCGCAACTGAGCTACATGGTTGAGTGGCAGCGCCCAATGACTGAGAAACATTGGTGTTTTCTAGATCAGGCAGTGGCGGGTGTCCACATCTGGAAGATCCCTTGGCTTCAACGCAAACACCGGCCTCCCGGGGTCTAAATTTTGCCGGTAGTTAGAGCCACAATGGGGGTTTGGGATGGGGTGTTTTCCGCCAGGCAGTTCTCCACGCAGATTTCCCCGCTCCCACCAATCATAGGGAACGCGGATTTCCCACAAGCCACATAAGAGAGGGCATTCATACGCTGGCAGGAGGCCAATTGCAAGCGAATTGGGGACCTATTTGATGTGACAAGCCAGCTAGACTTTAAAGCGGTGCAACGGGACTTTGGGATCCCAGACTCCGAATACTGGCATTACTTGGTGATTAGGCACTGGGTGACCAGCCCAGACATTAGTCCACATGCCAGCAGGCGACTGACACAATTCAAACGCTGGCTTCTCTCTGGAAAGGATGACTCCCGCATTCTATCCGACATATACTCCTTCCTAAATACACAGAGTACCCCTTTGCAAACCCCGGCCAGGAGACGTTGGGAGATCGAATGCGAGCGGCGTTTCACAGATAAAGAATGGACAGACATCTTACACCATGCCCGAACATCCACCACTAGTGCCTCCGTCTTAGAGACGTTGTTGAAGATGACACACTACTGGTATTACACCCCTGCACGTTTGGCCCGGTGGCAGTTGGGACGGGAGGATGCATGTTGGAGGCATTGTGCGCAGTCGAGCACACTAACTCACCTGTTGTGGCACTGCCCGAAGTTCCATAGGTACTGGGAGGAGGTGCTTACAGACATTGACCAAATGTTCGGCACCGAAATACAGTGCTTCCCTAGCTACGTCCTTTTGGGCCTACCCAACACGCTCACCTATCCTCTATACTCCAATAAGGGAAAGGCCATTACTCTGGCGTTATGTGCGGAAAAACAAGTCTTATTGTCAAAATGGGGTACCTCCGTTGTCCCAACACACACGGACTTGCTCCACAAACTTTGGGATGTGTTGGGGATGGAAAAATGAACGGCCGTAGTCAATCGCACTTTGCCCAAATTTGAAAAACAATGGCGATCATGTATAAAACACCTCTCAGGGGTGTACCAGGAGCTCACGTGCCCTATGTATTTGCGAATACTACAGATAACACCCACCCCACCACTTCAGACCTCGGCATAAGAACAGAGTGATGACTTCTATAGATTGACATGTGCATGTAATGGTTATTCTGTTTAATTGTTTTGTCTCCTACTTCCCCCTTTTTCATTCCTCAGATCTTAGCTACTTCGCCGGCCAATGGATGTAGGCGGAGGATGTTGTATGTTTTTTTTTTCTTTAAAAATCAATAAAAATCGTTACAATCCAAAATAACTAATTGGTGTACATACATACCTGACGAGAGTAGGGAAATAGGAGGCTTTGCAAAGTACATCTCAGGCTATCTGAAGGCTATTCTAATTCCAAAAGTAATATTGGGACTTTGGCTAGTATTTCTTTATGCATTATTTTTAAGTTGTAGATACATACTTTGCAAGAGAAAGGAAAAGTTGGAAAAGAAATGGTATGAGAAGGATTTGGGTTTGAGGGGTACAATGAATGACAATTACATGAACTCTTTGAAATTTAGGGGCTTGAAAATGAAAAGACGAGATTCAACTGACAATGAAAGTGCATACTAAAACAGACTCACATGAGAAACATAGATATGAGATGATTAATAAAATCATCAGACAAGGGATTGTGGAAGTTGAAAATGTTTAGGTAAATTTAATCTCCTAATATTATAGAAATGTGCTTTAACGTTAACATAGAAAATGTGCATCAATATAGTGGTTAGGGAAAATGTGCCTTTCAAACATGCCAAAAGAAAATGTTGCTTATTTCTGCAGAAAGCTCCCATTTCTATTGTTCTATCATTGCTAGGCCTCAAACTATTCTTATTCTTTACTATCCCTTAAATAAAATAAATGTTTTTTTGTAAATGTTAACTTAATGTTATAATTGAACTTCAAAACTTGGCATCTTTGTGAAATGTGCTGTTTGCTGAAAAATTATTTCTTTCCTCCTCAAACCATATGGTTTCATCGTAATTAGATAGTTATCTCTGCCCCGTTGTTAAAATGAACAAGTACAGAAAATGCTTGCTATAGTTTGAATTCCATTATCTAACCAGGACATGCTAGATATTAATGTTTTATTTCATAGAGCAGACCATTGTTGCACAATAGAACACTGAACAGCTGAATGAGTAGGCTTGCAAAAGGTTCTCATGAGAACCTGCCTAGATGTATCTTTCTGTAATAAGTTGTAGCCCCATTCAATTAACAGAATGTCGACATGGTCGTTTACCGTGGGAATCGAGGGAGAGAACAAAGGGCCATCGGAAGATACTTCCTCATTGGCTATAGATGACATAACCACCTCTTTTTGCAACATGTTTTGTGTTTTCTCTATAGTACGCATTCCTAACTAGAGAGTTAAGGCAATCTATGCACCCCTACCCTGCCATGTCCCTTAGCACTTTATTGCGCTAACCTGAATTGCCATAAGCTATTACTAATGGTGATTTCTTTGATTCCCTTACACTTTGTGAGGAGACTTTCTAACTTTATGCCGATCATAGCTACTACTGTGATTAATTGCTTTTACCTGTTTTAACGGTTGCTACTGCAGCTGTTAGGGAACTCGGCTGAGTTTTCAGAACTACTCTTTCTGGGGAGTTCAATCATTACATAGTTATTAGTCTTTTTCTCCAAAATTTTACTTGATCTTTTCCAAAAAGAACTCTTTATGGGTTTTTGCTGGGATAGGTTAGGTCCTTTAGATTAGGATAGCGACTAATTTCCTTAAGGAACAGGAGGTTATATTGTATGCTTGTTCTAACCAAATTTTCTCAATATTTCTGTAAATAGACTTATTGGACTAATCTGAATAAAAAGATATAAATACAGACAAATCTCTTAAAGAAAAAATAAACTTTTAAAACTTCATCAAACCTCTCATTATTGACTGAACATCAAATGTTGAAGACAATATTATTTTAGAGATGTGTTTGGGTTGTGCTCCATTCTAATATGGTGGCAAAGATTCATCGACCCGAAGAGGTGTGGAAATTTGAGGTTAACTTAGTAATTTTAAAGTGGAGCTACAAATAAAAAATGTATGAGATATCCGTTTTTGCAATACTGATTAAAAACACTACCCCTTTTCTTTCATGAATAAGCAGCTTTTCATTTTTAGCAATTTCATGCAGACTTTCCAAATATCAGTTTGGTATTTTCATAAACTACTCGCAAGTATTTCTGACACTTTTTCAGGATCTGATGCCAGTGATCGTCATTGTGTCCCTGAAATTACCACCGATTATTAAGTGCCAACAATGTACCTCAGGTGGTCACCACCATTGCACCAGAGCCGGCATTATACCAAGATGGAATTAATATGTCATGCATAACGTATAGCAAAACATAATAATTACTTCATGCATGTTCACAATATTTCAAAAATTCCAGTCATTATGTCAGGTTTAACGTTATATCAGGGGTGGATGCACACACACACACACTCTTTACCGTAAGTTAGTGGTAAATGCCAATAGCAGCCCTTGCAAATTTTGCCACACCAGCCCCGAAACTGCCCTGATCAAGTGAGCACATAGAGCAAGGCCACTCACTGTTTGTTGGTGGCAGTGCTCAATATGAGCCTCGTGGTTTCCGGTGCTCGGCGCCATCACTTAATTGCCAGAACCTACTCTTATGACAGCTGCTACATGGAGGCGCTGTTTGTGCACTTTAAAGATGAGCAGAAAAACAGTTGTTTGTTAATTCAATATAGATTAAAAACAACTAATACCTGCCACCAAGCCATTTTTAAAGCTTTGGCGGCCTTGAACAGTCTGAATTGACAACATGTAGCAGTGTGATGGTTAGTAGTTGTGTAAGTACAGTGGCAATGTGTGGTGCAAACTGCGGTGTCCTGACGAGGGCCCCAGCGCTTATTTTTTCACAAATTAAGCACTGCTTGGCGGGATTCTTCCCCTAAGAATTTTTAAAAACTGAGGAAACTTGTTGGAAATCGTGCATTTTATAGCACATTATCTTATACTATCTTTCCCCCTCACCTCCTTTTCCTCTCTTCCTCCTTTCATCCGGTTTCTCATTTTTTTCTCAACACCTCTCCACCAGCTTCCTCTAACATAACATCTGTGAGTACTTCTCTGGCCCCTCTTTTTTTCTAATCCATCCTTCCCGCCGCTCTCTCCATCTTCCTCCTGTGCTAGGGTGAACGTGTGATTTACAAATATATGTTACGTAAGTCTCCAGATTTTTGGGAATTTATTGTTTAAATTTGCTAACCCAAAGGTATCTGTTTATACAATTACAGACCCCAGGTTTGTCAGAACCATGCCATGCTACTAGCATTGTGCAGTCCTTATTTCAAAATATGTTTTATACCTACTGTTATTTCACAATAACGCAGAGCCCGTGTTTCCATTAGCAGCACCAGCATTGACTAGCCTCACGCTAAACAAAAGGGAGAGCTACATATTTTCATGCTGTTATTCATACATAATTACATGCTATTATTTTGTTAGCCCTACACAACTTCAAACCCTCCGACTGACGTACTGGTGTGTTTGTGATTGCTGCTCTCAGTGCCATGAGCACCGCCGGTGACACCAGGTACTGACTGCCTTTCAGGCATCTGCTCGTCTCTCTTAACATGCACATTGAACTTTTAAAATCAGCAGGGATATGCCTACCTTCTCCCGTGCTGGCCCTTTTGAACACAGTAAAGGAGCAACAATGCAGCTGATTTTGCGGGTCGCGCGCTGGTATTTATGTATGTATGCATATGGTGCATAAACGCAGCTGCCATTAAAATCAGCAGGAAGCGGCAGACTTGTAAAATAGCGCTGTGCTGCACAATTTCTTCTAATTACTTATTTTAATGTGCTCCCTTGCAGGGCCGGTCCTAGGACTTCTGAGGCCCCTGGCGAAAGGGAGGGTGTGAGGCACCTCTAATTGCATATTGCATCACAAAAAGTGACATCACAGAAAGTGACATCGAAGGACTATTGATCTTATTTGGCATCACTGAAGCGCCCTAATGGGATGGCCTGGTATTCCCCTAAGCTTCGAAAATTAAAACATATTTGCAAAAAAATTGAAAGAGTCTGGAGAAAGGATTTCTCCCCCAGTAAGAAAGTGGAATATAGGGACTCCATTAGAGCATACAAGACTGAAATCAAAAAGGCTCAGGCCTCTTATTATGAGGAAAAAAATGTCCTTGCAGTTAACTCCCCCGTGAAACTTTTCGTATCACGAAAAAATTACTCAAAGCCCCCTCTTCCCCTGATATACCTGACGTAAGGGGCTGATGCTGCAATGAACTTGCAGACTATTTTTATAATAAAATTCAAACGATTTATATGTCTTTCTCCCCGGCTGACAGTCATAACAATCTTTATTCAGAGGAGACTGGCCCATACAGCAGGGAACACTCCCTGGAGGCCTTTCCCCTATTGAACTGCGAGTCATTCTAGGCCATTTCAGCACTCGTCAAGAGCGGGTCGCCTAGAGACCCTGCCCCTCCCAAGATTCTGAAGCAGGCGGTCGAATCAGTCGGTCCGATTATCCTGGATTTGATCAATTCCTCGATCTCCGCTGGTGTGGTCCCACCTTTGTGGAAAAGAGCTATGGTGAAATCTCTCTTGAAAAAACCAAGCCTGGACCCAGATTGTCTCGGTAATTATCGCCCCATTTCGCTCCTCCCAGGGATTAGCAAAATAGCGGAGAAACATGTTAATTCGGCACTCTCCATGTTTTTGGAATCTCATAACCTTCTCCATTCCTCTCAAACCGGCTTCCGCCCGTGCCAAGGAACGGAAACGGCTTTGTTAGCAGTTGATGAAGATTCCAGAAAGATTCCTGATGCAGGAGGCTCCTCAGCTGTGATTCTTTTAGATCTCAGCGCAGCCTTCGACATGGTCAACCACCATATTCTGGTCCAACGACTCAGAAGTTTGGGGGTGACCGGAGTAGCCTTAACATGGCTGCAATCCTTTCTGGAGGAAAGATCTTTCCAGGTGTTCGAGGGTGAGGTTATTTCAAAATCTTTGCCTCTCCACTGTGGGGTCCCTCAGGGATCGTCCCTGAGCCCCACCCTTTTTAATATTTATATGGCTCCTCTTGCGGACATTGTTCTTCCCTTTGGGGTTCACATAGTGACTTACGCGGATGATACCCAACTGGTTGTAGCGCTGAACCATTCAGACAAGGCTTCTACTGGCCTCTGTCCTTGCCTTGAAGAAGTAGCCAAATGGATGAAACACTCGCATTTAAAACTGAATGGTGACAAGACTGAGCTTATGCTCCTTGGCAATCCTTCTCTTTTTAAAGCGGACACTATGTGGCCAGCCTCTATGGGTCCTGCACCTACCCCTAAGCCAGAGATAAAGAGCTTGGGCATTTGGCTGGACCAAGACCTTAGCTTCAAAGTCCAAGCTAGGAAGGTTGTGGCCTCCTGCTTTGGCATCATAAGGATGCTTCGCAAAGTGCTCCCACTGCTTCCCTTCCAGGCAAGAAAGCTTATGGTCCAGGCTCTTATTCTTTCACACCTGGACTATGGGAATGCCCTATACCTTGGTGCGGCAAGTTCTGTCCTCGCTAAACTCCAAACAGTGCAGAACTGTGCCGCAAGGATTCTCGTGGGGATTCCGAACCGACAGTCTGCAAAACCTGCCATGAAATCTCTGCACTGGCTCCCTGTTCGGGAGAGAGTTCACTTCAAGACTTTGTGCATCACCCAGAAGATGTTAGGAGGAAATGGACCAGCGATTAACTCATCCATGGTCCAGCCCTATTGAGCGAACAGGCGGCTGCGCTCAGATGAGCTACACTTGGCCGTCGTTCCTAGAATTAAGAGGGCCAGAAGCGGCGGTCGGTTATTCTCTTACAATGCCGCCAAACTATGGAACTCCCTCCCTCTGCATCTACGAAAGGAATCCAATCATATGGCCTTTCGTAAGTTGCTAAAACGTGGCTCTTCCCTTAAGTGGTTCTTTGATGTTTCAGTCTAACCGCTTCAGCGCTGGGATGCCTCCGGGTAGCTACGCGCTCTATAAGTGCTGTTTCATTCATTCATTTCATTCATATCAGTAACATGGATAACAAGATGAGGGGATGGAAAACAGGTGAGCCACTATACATTTCTTAAAAGGAAAGATTGCAATCAAACAATGAGGAGAGAATGAACACATAAAAATACAATTCCAGTGAAACATAAATAGAGTAACTCCAGCATTCTAGATTATTCTCGTTGAGTGGCTCCCTGGTATTGATTCATTTAGTGAAGGCCAAGTATCTGGGTGTGTTTAAAGTGAAGGTATGCTGCAGATTCAAGGTGTTTTCAAATCACAGTTTTTAATTTGGTGTTAGAACTGTAGGAAGTGGTAGAGGCAGAATGGCAGGATTCTGATGACAATCCTCAAACTCCCCAAAAGGACAGCACCATTGTTGTTTATATTTCCAACTTTATGGGGTTTTCCAACTTGGGAAAAATTGGGGTATGGGTAGGAATGGGAAAAAAAAGAAATTGCCATCTTCATATCATGTCCTGTATGCATCTGGAGGTCACTAGTCGAATCTGC
This sequence comes from Calotriton arnoldi, assembly GCA_963921515.1. Classification (NCBI taxonomy): domain Eukaryota; kingdom Metazoa; phylum Chordata; class Amphibia; order Caudata; family Salamandridae; genus Calotriton; species Calotriton arnoldi. Next base: position 459,363 of record CAWUFW010010569.1, read on the forward strand.
CATTTTCGCCTACATCCTAATACAAACATATACATATAACAGGTTATCAGGAAGTTCTTTCATAACAAACAGAGAAATAGTGCAAGGCAACAAAATGAGTGTAACACTTACCGGCTCCTACAATGATTAGTTGGTGTCGATCATCTGAGCGCATCAGGATATACCCCCAAATTTCAAAGGAACCAAAGTGTCAAGAAAACATCAGCATAAATTTCACAGCCGAATCTGAAGGAGGAACATAACAGGAAACATAAGTTGAACTCTGAAAAACAACACAGTAAAGAGCCCAATGAGTTCTTTCTGACAGGATAATATTGAATAAGGAAATTTGTTGTGACAAATCAATATCTCGTGTGTAGCACTACATGCTAAAATGTGATCTTCCTAGCCTTTCTTCTGCTAAAGGCATCAATCATTTCACTGTAGTCCAATGTTGCTGCAATATTTCCTTCAATTGAAAGAAGGGCCAATCCTGATAGTCATTCCTGGGACATCGTTGAGCGTAAATAAGTCTTTATCAATTTGAGGCGTGGGAAACTGCGTTCGGCAGATGCTACTGTCACTGGAATTGTAAGCAGAATTCCTAGGGCAAGCACACAATTTGGACAGATGTCTTCCAATCTGTTAATATAATTATACTGAAGAGCCTCTAACATATTTAGTTTTTCAGGAAGGACTTGAGCAAGAAAGGAAATTTCCTGAAACAGTTCAATCCCAGCTAAGTTATAGCACCATCAGCTGAGCTGTCTGCCTGAAGATGATGTAGATCATTGCAGTGCTTTTGTAGTTCTCCACTTTTCATGTCTTTTTAGCTGGAAATATTATAAAGAAAGCCAAATTGCTTTTGGTGATTTTTCAGCTGCTCAAATCGTCTATCAATGTACACAATTGCTGTATCAACAAGAGCATTAAAAAACTTGATTTGAAATTGCTCTTTTGGGTCCGTGATTGTCGTGTCAGCTCCCTCATATCCAAACATTTTCTTTTTCTTAGATATTCAGCAATCACATTCAAATTCTTTTCAAATTTCCAATTCATCTGCAAGTTCATTTGTTGATAACAATGCAGCTGTAAATCCTTCATGGCGATACTTTGTTAAGAATGCAAGTAGTTCCTGAACGTGTTTCACAGCTACATCAAGCTGCATGTTCTCACTCTGCATCAGTTTACTGACTGTGTTGATTCTCAATAAAATATCATACCATATGACCAAACATAGGGGGAATTCATATAATTCAAGCTCTGATGCTAGTGATGTTGCTTCAATTCTGGTTTTCACATCTTTATCCATTTCAGACACCTGCAGAAGTGCTTCATGTATTAGACTCATCTGAAATTGGACCGCTTTGACGCTTTCCAGATGGCATTCCCACCGAGTAGCAGAGAGGCTTTTGAGGGAAAGGGTCACTCCAGCTTCAGTTAATACATTCCACCTTTTTGTTGAAGCAGAGAACAATGAGTAAAGTCGTTGAATAATACCAAAGAAGTTGGCAGCATGTGTAGATGAAGCTGCAGCATCTCCCAAGACCAGGTTCCGATTGTAACAGGCCCACGGTGTAAAAAAAGCCTGTCTGCTCTCTTTTAAGATTCGAGCTTGCACGCCACTGTATTGTCCAAGCATATTTGCACCATTGTCATAACCTTGCCCACGACAATCAGCAAGGGGAAGTTTCAGTGGCTCCAGCTTGTGCAACAATGCATCAGTAAGAGCCAGTCCAGTTTGCTCTTCCAGGGGAATGACTCCAATGAAATGTTCCTCAATAGTCACACATCCATTTTGTAGAACTGACAAATCTCACAATAAATGTCATCTGTTCGGTATGACTCAAATCAGGAGTACAGTCAAGGAGCACTGAGTAATATTTGGCTTTTCGGACACGTCGTAGTGTTTCTTCGAGAACCATCTCCAACATCAGCTCAATCAATTCATTCTGAATTTGTTTGCCAAGATAATATGTATGAATCTCCTTTGTGGTAACTCTGCGAACATGTTCCATCATACCCTACTCAAATTTGCCTAAAAGTTGTACAAGCCCTAAGAAGTTGCCATTGTGGGGTTGGTTCAGCTGGTCAACACTGCCACAGAATGCCAAGTTATGTTCTGCTAGGTACTGTGTAATTGCTAGGAGCCTCTCCAAGACATTTCGCCAATGCATCTTCTCCTGCTGGATTTGAGCAAGGTTTTGCTTAACAATAGTGCATTCCTTCCGCAGTTCAAGCTCCTTCCACTCCCTAATATTTTTTAGGTGCTCCTGAGAATTTTCATGTTTATGTAATCGCTGTCCAAGATGGATGCCAATCAGGCAAACCGCTGCTCACAAGCTGAGTGTTAGTGAAAGAAGTGGTAAACAATTTACAGCAGAAACAAAAGAAAGCATTTTTGTACGTTGAATACACTAGCCACTGACGGTTAATTTGCTGACCATTACTCATTTCCCTTTTGAAATATGTAGAAATGAAGGATCCATTTTGAGAGTCACAAGGGAAATAATCACATGCATTACGTCCAGCCTGGGTAGGTCATCTTTCTACTAGGTGGCAACATATTTTATCATCTTGAGTAGTAGGCCATTTCCCTGGGTCATCATCAATGTGATGGAAACACTTTTCAGCCGTTTCGCTAGTAGTTTCATCGCTATCAGTCTCTGCATATTTTACAATGTCCAGCCGCTGGCCATACTGTTTCTTTACTCCACAATCATAATATTCAGATGACATATTAATTGTGACCTTAACTTGCTGTTGCACATCCGAGTTCCTTTGTACCTCTCCTTGGAGCTTGGAAGCCTCACTGGCTTTTTCTTGCTGCTGGTCCTCCTGTTCCTGTTCTTGCAACTGTGATACTGGTCCTTTTGTAACTTGCTGCTCATGTTCCTGATCACATTCCTCGAAATTGGAGACTCTACTGGCTGTGGTAGTAGTGATGTGTTTAGGATCTTGACCCCGGATGCTATTCACCACTTTATTTTCGTACTGAATGAGTGCACTAGTGACAGTTGATGCTTGGTGCTGGTCCTGAGGGTTCTCTGGCTCCTGATTTTGGAACTGGAAGACTGCTGTGTTGGGGTTACTTTCCTTCTCATTGTGTATCCCTCTTCTCATAAATCTAAGTAGCGCTTCCCGCTGACTTTTATCTTCTTCAATCTGTTCACTCTTCCTTTTCCTCTTCAATGTACCAGAGACATATTTCCTTTCAATGTTGCGGTCACGGTTAGCCATCTTTCCTTATGTTAAAAAGCTTGACCCTGCAGAATAAATGTAAAATGAAATACCATTTTATATACAGAAATGGGAACATACAGTATGTGTAGATTTTTCAAATATACGATATACCTATCACGAAAAATGGATAGAATTCTATTTAAATAGCAAATCAAAGCATGAAAAGTTAATCGTTTATCTGATATCCTATCCCCTACTACTTACCAATAAATATTATTTACCCAGCTCAATCTAAAACATACTTTAATATGGTGACTCCTACGGTACCACCAAAATGTTTAAACACTGTGGACAATATACGTTGCTATGAACCAATTTAATAATACTGTACATTTTATCCAAAACATACTTTTCTCCTTCATGACCTACACAATAGAAAAAAGAAAGAAAAAAACTAAAAATAAAGAGGCTACAGTTTGAAGAAGGCCCCTCAACATATGTAGGGACTTTCTACACAGATCTATATTCGATCTGCAGGCACTTACTTCAATATCAGTGATATAAGCGTAATCTGTAAGTAACCGGATCCACTGTTAGAGAGATTGCTCCTTTTCAGCAGGTAGAGTTTGACCTATATATAAGGTGAGTTCTACAGCAAAAGAAAGAAACCACTGTTCATTCTACACAATCCCATAGGTAGTACTCTAAACAACAAAACACAATTGGAGCAGCACCACATATAGACCGAAAAGTTCAACTGAGATGATGTCAACACAAAACAATCTAATATGACACTTCCTTATAAATAACAGTGTCTGTGGAATCCATTGGTTATTCTTTCTTCCTTTATTATATTGTATTCAATTCTTAAGAAAAAAAGCAGCTCAAGCGTCAAACGCCTATATCAATCCGAAATATATGCACCAAAGTTCAAGGCGAAATTCCAAATCCTATATGTCCTTTTCTACTTCATCATTTTTTGGATATTAATTTATATTATAGATTACGACTAGGACTGCCATTTGGAACAGTCCTGTGCAGTAGCCACATCTCAGCTTTCGATTTGGAATTTCGCCTTGAACTTTGGCAAAGAGCAGTGTTTTTAGTGCAGGTGTCTGTGCATAACTCAAAGAGGAGGCGTCCAAGTACAGGAGGTGCTTGGCTGGCAGCCAGGCTTCCTCGGTCACTGCAGCCCAGCTGCAGAAGTCTGCTCCCTTGTCACCATGCTGGGAAGAATCCCTCCTTAAACTTAGGGATGCTTCAAAGGCCTACTTCAAGTTAAGCCCTCTACCTGTAAACCATTTGCTGACTCTGCAGCAAAAAGCCCAATGGTGGATGCTGTGCTTCATAAACTCATAACAAATACAAAAAAGACATATTTACATAATTCCAGCAATGACCACAGAAACATCTGCAGTGGGCATTGTATAAAAGTAAAGAAAGCGCTGAGGACCAGTGCTGTCAACCATGAGACTGCAGACAGAGTGCCCTCAACGCATGGGCACGCTGGGCAGGTGCCCGGGGGTCCCACGAGCATAGGGCCACATGCAGACCAGAACTTAACAATGATTTACCTTTAAACATTTTTATTCCTGTGATTGGTTGTGTAGGCAGGGCCCAGTGCACTGCCTTGCACGATGGCCTATAATGCTGTTAAGACAGCCCTGCGCAGACATGGCAGTGAGTGGAATAGTTGGTCATAGATTTCAATATGCCGTGATCACTCCAGATGTTTTCAGCAGCTCTTCTCTTTGAAAATGTTCTGCCAGCTATAAATAAACTACTGCAGACCACTGATGGCTGGGTGTGTTTTATTTGTGCCTCTTCCATTGACGGGCCGCATGCTACATCGTGCATTTTTTGTTAAAGGACATGGCCCGTACCAAGGAGTGATACACCCGCTTAATACAGACATGCAGATGGTATTGTCAATCAATCAATCAATCAGGGGATTGTAAGCGTGCTACTTATCCGTGAAGGTCTCAAGGCGCTGAGGGGGGGTGGGGGGGTCTGCTGATTTGTTTAGCCGAAGAGCCAGGTCTTGAGAGTCTTCCTGAAGGTGTTCAGGGAGGGGGCACGTCTGATGTCTGCTGGGAGCTCGTTCCAGGTTTTGGCCGCGATGTAGGAGAAGGATCTTCCGCCTGCTCTGGCTCTGCGGATGCGCAGGGTTTCGGCCAGTGCAAGGTTGGATGATCAGAGGTTTCTATTGGGTACGTGGAAGTTGATTCTGTCATTGAGGTATTTGGGTCCGGTATCGTGTAGGCATTTGTAGGCGTGGGTGAGGATTTTGAAAGTGACTCTTTTTTCCACGGGGAGCCAGTGGAGCCCTCGTAGGTGTTGGCTGATGTGCTCATGCCGAGGGATGCCGAGGACTAGTCTGGCGGCGGTGTTCTGTATCGTCTGGAGTTTGCGAAGTAGGGACTTGTTTATGCCAGCGTAGAGTGCATTTCCGTAGTCCAGTCTGCTGGTGATGAGTGCGTGGGTGACTGTCTTTCTTGATTCGGGGGGATCCATTTGAAAGTCTTGCGGAGGATGCAGAGGGTGTTGAAGCAGCTGGAGGCGATGACGTTGACCTGCCGGTTCATGGTGAGGGATGAGTCGAGTACGATGCCGAGGTTTCTGGCGTGGTCTGAGGGGGTTTGTCAGACTATTCTCTCTTTTTTTATAATAACAGACAAAAAGCCTCAGGCAAAACTCATTTATGCAGATCAAATAACTGGTCTGGGACCGCAGGCTCCTAATCCTTGACTTAGTGAGAACAACGAGGGACATAATATCTAAATATGGCTACAAAATAAAAGTTTTTGTAAGTTCAAAAATTTATGGGGAGGTGAAGTCGGTCTCTCACTTGCAGTGCCAGATGTCATGCAATGCAGACACACATTGGTTCAAAGGTAACACAGGAGGATGAGTATGTCATTATAATTCTCACTGAGTAATTGTTAAGGATGATTTCAGCTCCAAAGGTGGACAGTGCTATCACTGGCTCTCTGTGCAACTAATATGCTTAACTGGACTTAGTGGGCAGGCATCAAGGAGATACTTAGAGGTCTGCATTCTGGGACCTGTAGTTTTACTTTCCTTACGTATCGCTCGGAGTGCCAGAAGGAAACAAGCATTTACAATGCAATAGGTCTCGCATTTGCTAGAGTTTAAGCTATTAGCATTGAAAATGACAATGCCTTGTATTTATGTTTTAAAAACCAAAACATAAATAAAAGGCATTATCATTTACAATGTCAATAGCTCAAACTCGCGTAAATGCGAGACCTATTGCATTGCAAATGCTTATTTTATATGGAGCACCAAGATTCAACATTAAAAATGAAATCAGTGCAAAAAATGCATTCAGTTCTTTTGTTGTTTAAGGAAAATCGAAAAATGCAGTCTTTATATGAAAAAGGGCCGTGGAAGGGGCTGCTGAGGCCTCTTGAGTTCACAGCAGCAGAGGAAGCCCGAACTTAAATGAGAAAAAAAGGCCCACATCAAGCCTCAGGGACTGGGCCTCGGACACCGGCCGAATACCTCCCTTCCCAATCCAACCCTGGCACTACATAATGGCTACAAGGTCCAGGGAAGGGGGCCCCCACACCTGGACCTTGCAGCTTGATCCAGTGCTTCGAGGCCCAGGGAGGGGGGCCACCTCCCCTTGGCCTTGAAACAGTAACAAGGCAGTTCCCAAAACAAGGCTGTTCTACATACAAAGGTTAAGGTTAACAAAAGCCAGTTGTCTGGCTGCTCTCTTCTCGCCTCACCCACCTCCTCTTACCTGTGTCCGGCTGGTTCTGGCAGCAAAGGGGCCTTCTGTTGCCTGGATACAAAATGCACAAAGGGCTCCTAGAATGGCCGGTACTTAACAGAGGTGCTGCCCTGCCCCTGACACTCTGAGCCAACATAATTGCTGGCCCAGCTGCTGTGCCACCCCTCATTTTGTTTGTACCTCCCCCCCACCCCTGCACCCCCAGGAATGCCACCACGCCCTGACCAGCAAGGTTAAGATGTAATGTGATCGGGTGGGGCAGGGGGCCCTGTAGAAACAGGTGGGCTAACTGTGAAAGTGTGGCCTTTCACAGTGAGGCGGGCCCCCTGTTTTTTGGCTGAACGCGAGGCCCTGGGCAGCTGCCCACACTGCCCATGCCTAGCACCGGCCCTGCTCCATTGGGACCCAAAACTGGCCTACAGGGGCCAAAACCAGCCCCCACTGCTATCTGCCTCCTGGTGTTTTGCCTGCATGGCACAATGGCCAGTCCAGAGGTGCCTTCTGCAGACCCTTAGCAGTCCAGGACTGCAGTAGGGCAATGAGAGGTGAGGCAGTTGCTCATTTCAGTGCAACCTCCTTTCAATCAGAGATGTGCTATAAACTTAGCACGAGGATAACAAACTGTGATGTGCCGGTTACTTTAATTCATTACAGCAACTAGTAATTGCTCCGCTGTAAAGCAGTCAATCGTTTTTTTTGGCTCACTACAACCTTTCTGACAGGAAGCATCCATATGCAGACTATCCATGGTTCTGCTCCAAAAGGAACAGTACAGCCAGGTTGTAAGGCTGCACCCACAAGGAAACCCTGCCTGGTTTTGACCTGTTTGGACCTCGTTGATAGGGTGCAACTTGAGCCTAGCATTCCATCAAGGGCAAATGTTATGCTGGCAAATGTTTGCATGTGTGCCAAGTTGCCCACATGTAGCACTTTATTTTTAAACAACTGTAGCACATTTTACGCATTGACAAAGGGGTATGTTTACCAATATTTCACGCAATGCAGCAAGACAACTTGCTGTCCTGCGTTGCGTGATAGGGAAACAGCAGAAATGTGCCATATCTACTAAGATATGGTGCAATTTGCCTGTCTTCTAGAGCTGGTGCACTTGTGGCAGCCTAGAACCAACCCAGGCACCCTTACACCATGCTGCAAGAGGGCCTGCGTTAGGGGCAGGATTGTTTTTGTTAAAGAAGGGACGCCTTTCTGCACAAAACAATCCTTTGAGGCATTTTCCTCTTTTTATGTTTCCTGCAGAATGCAGCACAAGTACAAAGAGAGAATCTCTTTCTTTTGAACACGAACGGGGATATTCGAACAGGACGCTGATGGAGCGGTTCGCGGCACAGGAGCCGTTGATATCTTGGAACTGACCCTGGATCAAATAGGGTGCAGTTGCTAAACAAACTGATATATAGTTTGTTTCATCACTCGCGTGTTTCATACTTGACTGATTATCTTTGCTGACAAACGACATATATTTAAGCCCTGATGAAGTCCATATATATGGACGAAACGCGCCGGCTGTCTGGCTGCTGTTTTTTAATGAAAAAAGAAGAATACAGTTTTCACTCGATAACCATAAATGGATGGACAGAGACTTTTTGCTTGATTGTTTGTGGTGCACTCCATATTGGTTATACAAAGAGAGAATAACAAGGAGAAATGAAGAGATTTCTCCTTATTACGCCTTTGGTCAGGGAGGCGGAGCATTTTTATGCAACCCCAGGTGGAATGACCTTAGTAAATCTTGGTTTGTGTCTAAAACCATGGGTAGATGTTTGGGAACAGCCATACTCCACCAATGGAACACCTCAATGCAACAAGGTAACACAAAGCAGCAATATGTACTGCCTTGCACTACTTTGGATTTACTAAACGCAGAGCCATGCAAGGTGAGTTTACGTGACTTAGTAAATGCCATTTAAGGACATGTGTTGCCTTGCAATGATTTGCATCACAAAAGGGCAGCGCAAGCCCTTAGTAAATATGACCCTAATTATCTTTGAAAATTAGAACACATACAAAATGCATTTCCTTTTAGATGAGCCAAAGTGTTTATGAACTAGATCAGGAAATGGTTTTATGAATCAGGCCCTGAGTGTTATATGTGCAATTACCCACTCAGGCACAATAAAGAACATCGCCTGAGACACTGAAGTACACATTTTGACACAATGATATACGGAGTATACCAGCACGCTGCTTCACACATTCTGCAATGCCATCTCCATATCATCTAACACACTGGCCCGATTAGCATGGCACACCAACAACCTGGGCCCGAACTCATTCACTTTAGATTATTTGCTGCTCTGCAACAAGAACTGAGCCAGATATATGTAAGAGGATAAGAGACCCTTTGCTCCTGACTGGACTGACTGTGAAGAGAGTGAGATGGCGTTGGTTGAAGCTGGAAGACTATGCTTTGAGTGACACATCAATTAGCCTCCTATCACCAGCTAGAAGTCAGTAAGTGCTAAATGCTGTGGCCCATCTTATACCAACTGATGTTTCTTAAGCCCAACCCCAGTTCTGCAAATTATCATTTGGCATTATATTCGGACCTTAAATAACTGGGCGAATAATGCTCAAATGCCCATGATCCAGCGCTAATCCAAATAGTTATCAGGGATCAATACTTAATACGTCATGATACAATGGCCCATACACATTTACCCAGAATCCCTGATGCGCTGGGGTCAATTTATATGTACGATCAATTCTTTTTCTTTCATAGGTCAAATTATGACATCACAACTAACTTTTATCATCAACTTTCCTTCCACTTGGTCGACGGACCAATTAGTTGAATAGTTGATGGTAATGATTAACTTCCAATTTATCAACCATTTAATATAATGATTCACAGACTCTCGGTAAAATTAATAATGAATTTTATCTCAAGAAATTATTGATTATGCTCAACTGCATTTGGTTACACAATACCAACACTGAATCTCACATGAGGAGAACATTTTTTCATATGCAGCACAATTGGAAACAAACTCATCCAAATATAACAATGACTTTATGCAATGAAGGAGTGCATAGAATAAGAGATAAAAGTTTCAGCAAAAATATATATGCGAAACATCATATACCTAACGGAGGGGATAGATGAAGAGACAAAAGTTTCAATCTAATAATCATACATATCATTGACGGAGTGGATAGGTGGAGAGACAAAAGATTCAGGGACAAAAAAAATTACATTCATAAAATAGTTTCTGAGAACAACACTAGACTAAATACAAACCTATTGGTCTGTAAGACAACCAACCCCTCGGCCTAGGGGATGATGGGGTTCCCCGAGATAGGATCAGGAAACAAAGGATGAAAAGAAAACAGGATCGGGACAGGTCAGGAACAGCTAGGCCTCTCGATAAACCGACAGACAGCGACGCATCTCCCCTCTTTCTCTCCTGCCAGCCTAAGCTCTAACCACACCCCTAAAGGCACCCCAATTATACCCTTAAACTACCATGTCCATCCCACAATTGTTGCAAACAATTTTACATCTCGCAAAGGGATTGGTGGGTTTGGGAGGTGGTGTTGTCACACCACAGTGACTTCACTTTTCTTTCAACTACCCTATTGTTCATGTCCATTCCCAGGGTATGGTTCTCAGTTTCTTCTCACTTTATTACATATAATACAAAGTTTATCAATTTCATTCATTTCTTTAACATCATCCGCAGTCTGTTTCTCCGGTCCCATGCTTGGGCACTGGTTTTGGCAGTCGTTTGACATTCTGGCCTTCACCCTCCTCATGTCATCTGCTGTGCACTGCACGTTTGTCTTGCTTCTGACAGAGCAACTCGCTCCTCGTATCTTCCCCCTCCCTTTTTTAGCCAACTTTATAAAGATGGCTGCTTCATCCAGCACGCTAAAGTAAATAAAAATGAACATATATTAATTATATGATAATGAAACCTTCACTGTTTCCCACCCATTTTGCACTATTCCCCATTAATGTTACCTAGCATAAGCTTTGTGCAAAAGCGGCATTATTCGTTAGTGTAAACAGAATGCAACATGCAATTTACTGAAGCATAATGCAGCCTATTTATCCAAAGTTTCTCATTTTCCCAAATCACAAATGTTATTACAATATTATTTTGTTTTCTTGTTAGTTCAGACATGCACAAAGCAATTTCCCTTATGTTTGTGTGGGGTGTACATTAGTTTTCAACAACCATTTACTGTTAGTATGTATTATGGGAGTATCGAATCCGAGCAGGTTTCATTTTCGCGAAACCCTGCTCCATCAATTCCCCCTCTGATGGCTTAAAGAAGCCATCATAAAATACCTACCATACTGAGTGCCATCTTTAATCATTTATATCTCTGTATTCTTCTCTCTTTTTATTGCACCCTCATCCAAATTTTTCATTAAGTCATAGTACTCTCCTTTCATTTCTTCTAATTCTATTTCTTCTCTTTTTCTCTTTCTTGCTCTTCGTTTATTCTTTGATTCTATCATTTCTTTTCTTTTGTTCTTACTCTTACAAAACTTATATGCTGTTATTATTACTAAGATTATTAATGCTACTAAAACCATTGGTATTATTATTCTTCCTAATATGCTACTTCCAAAGGTAGAAAACCATTTACTTATAGTGGAAAAACTTTTACTCAGTCTCTCCCAAACACCATCAACCTCCAGTTGGGTCAAATCGTTATGTAATTTTGAAATATTCTCTATATATCCCTCAATTCCTTTGCTTTTATCAGGAATATATGTGCAGCAATGTTGGACTTTCAACATTCCACAGACTCCACCCTCTTTTGCCAATAATATATCAGGGCAAGTCGCTTTTGCAAAACCATTGACCTGATTGCAACCATTTCCGTGTCAATCATCAAGAACCCACCTGCGGTATCTGTAGATAACCGATCAACCACTGTAGACAATTTTCGAATTTTATGTGAATTCAGAATGACTCCAACTGAGGGTATCAGTGCACCAAAAATAGCTCCTATTATTTCTGTAAAGCTTGTTCTTTTGTTACGTGTTAGTCCTTGCTTTACTTTGTTCAGTTTATGACTGTTTCAATCCATGTGATAGACCTTGGGGAAGACAATGGGAAAATAACAACTACCATACCAATGTGCAGGCAACCTATAATAGGCTTTCTTACCACACACATTATAAATCCCTGGAAAAACAGGATCAATTCCACCTTTCAATCCCCAACCTCCAGTGATTTGAAAAGTATGCTCACATTCACTAGAACCAATAAAATAATTATTATAGTTAGTCTTCGTTCTAAGCAAACAAATTTTCCCCTTCTGTGACCAGTCCAGGGACATTGCAGCGTACCCTTCGCCTTTTTCATAACTTCCTTGCCTAAAATCCCATGGTGGTACCCGTGACCTCTGTTCAGCAGCCTTCTTTTGAAACTTTCTCTTCTATATTCTACCATTTCTATGAAAATGTTCTCTTCTACCCGCAAACTACAGGTTAAATTATTCTTATAAGCATATTCTATGTCTAAAGTTTTAGTGATATGGAAAAATATACCCCTATAGAGTGCATTTTTAGCACTCAAAACCTTATTTAGTTCTTTAATAATAGAAATTTCAGAAAATTCCAAATCTATATTAGAAAAATAATATTCGAGCTTTCCCGTCACGTAAAACAGGCTTGTGAGTATACTGCAAGACACACCATAGGTTAACGGAAGGTGATGATAAGTCACCCCCTCTGAGTCTGACGAAGGTAATTGCATGCACACATAACAATCACTTACATTCATTGTGTTAATATACTCGGTGAGTAATTTTGTAAAGACATTTAACGAGAAATCACTAATTGATTTATCATGATGGAGAATATTTCCATCCAACAGTTCTAAGTTAGTATTAGGAATCTCATTAGTGACATCATTCATTCTTTCTTTTGTTACGTTATTAGTATTGTCTTCATTATTAGTTACCATTTGAATAGGTACAAGGACAGTTAATATTAACCAAATAAATGTTAACATTAAGACACTACATAAGCAAGCTTTAATACATCTACATTTTAGACTAGATTTTGGAAGTTCAGTCACTTCTGCTTCAGCCATTTTGTTCTTAGGAAAAAAATAAAAATCTATCCAATCCTATAATATTCTAAGCTAAAAAAAAATATCTTAAAGAAAAATAGTAGTGTAATCCTACACTTCAAGGCTTTTGTCTTTACCCCCTTCTTTTATTCTTTTTCTTCAGTTTTCTCTGAGTCTTTGTTTCATTTTTCTTTTAATCAGCAAGGTTGCACCTTAGTTTTTGTCACAATTCTTTAAGGCGGTCTTAGCTTGTTTTCATCAACTTGCTCAGTGTCAGATTTATCTTTTTCTTCACTTGGATCTGAACTTTCAATTTCTTCTATAATAACGTAGGTCCATTCAGGTGCTCTGAACTTCCTGTTGGGTATTCTCACTCTTCTTGCTTTTCGTCCTAATTCTTTTCTTGACTCTTCTTGTTCTGTCTGACTTGAGACCTCATTGCTTTGTTCTGGTCTTTTTCTTAACCTTCTTTTCACAAGAGTGTATTTCAGTCTTTTCACTCAACTTGGGAACTTCTCATCCTTTCTGGGTTTCTTTGCTTTGATCACTTGGTCATTTTCTGCATTTGTTTCACAAATTCTTTTATTTGCTCTTATTTCTGATTGTTCTTCTTCCTGAGTTTCAGTTTCTTGTGGTTCTTCTGATTCAACAAGAATTTCTCTTTCAACTGAGAACTCACTTCCTTCTGGATCAAGAACAATCTCATCTGTTTCAAGCTCTGCTGGGAGTTCGCTTTCTTCTGGATCAACAGTAAACTCGCTTCTTTCTGGTTCAAAGGCAGTCTCTCGAACCCTGGAATCTTGCGCCCACTCTACTTGACTTGTGCTCGGCTGTTCACCATCTGTTTGTTCGTCAGAATCTATCACTCTAGATTCATCAGCTTCACACACCTCGAGCACTGGTCTTTGTTTTTCTTTCATCAGTTGTTGCTCCTTTGGTTTTTCAAGTGGATCTAGGGTTCGTTTGGTATGGCTTGCTTGGATCCAATTTGGCAAGCCAGCACACTCCACTGCTGTTGTCGTCACCAGTATGATTTGATAAGGTCCGTGCCACCTGGGTTCTAAACACAATTTCCTTATGTGCTTCTTGATAAAAACTCATTCACCAGGATTCAGATCATGAGCTTGATTTCGATGTATCGTTGTGGCTTCTTCTCCAACTTGGTGAGACACAGAAAGTACCAGTTCAGCCAATCCTCTGCAATAGTCAAGCACTAGATCATTAGATATACTCATTAGTTTGTTTGCTGGTATATATGCTTGTCTCATTGCTCTTCCCATGAGGATTTCATGAGAACTTAATCCAGTCTTTTTGTCAGGAATACTTCTTAGACTCATCAGTACAAGGGGTAAAGCGTCAGGCCATTTCAGTGATGTGGATGCACACACTTTCCCTAATCTCGATTTTATAGTGCCATTCAATTATTCAACTACTCCAGAGGCTTCGGGTCGATAGGCACAATGCAGCTTCTGCTCAATTTTAAATGCTGCACAAATTAGCCGAATTATTTCATTATTAAAATGCAATCCCCTATCTGTCTCCAAAGTGACTGGAATTCCAAATCTAGGGATCAGTTCTCTCAAAAGCAGTTTGGCCACGGTTAGACTATTGTTCCTTCTCGTGGGATAGGCTTCCACCCAAGCGAGAGAACAAGCAGACAATGACCAGTACATATTTCAGCCCGTTGCACAGGGGAAGCTCGATAAAATCGAGCTGTAGTCGGGTAAATGGACCTCCTGCTCTCCCAATTCATCCCCAACTTACAACTGTCTTTCTACCTGGATTTTGCTGCTGACAGATCACGCACCTCTGAAAAAGGCTTTCTGCAATGACCCTGAACTTCGGATTATACCATGACTGCTTGAAGAGTCTGATCATTGCATCTCTTCCAACATGTGCAATTCCATGGTAAACTCTGGCCATATGGGAAAGTAAGGAATCTGGTAACACTGGTCTCCCATCAAGACAGACCCATAGATCATCCTCTGTTCTCTTGCTACAGCCTGTTTTGTTCCATCTTTCTTTTTCCCCATCACTTGCTTCTTCCTGCATCTGTCTAATTTCTTCCCATGTTTCGAATGTGGTTGTAAACAAAAGGTGGCATTCGGTATTTCCCCTATCAATTGATCTGTTCAATGCAATTGCATTTCGTGCACAGTAACGTGCTATTTGGTCAGCATATCTATTTCCTTTCGTCACATAATCATCTCCTGATTTATGTGTACACATTTGACTACTGCAATTCTTTTGGGTAATTGTAAAGCATCTAATAGTTCTTTTACAGTTTTTCCATTTCTAATGGGGGTACCTGAAGAGGTCAGAAATCCCCTTTGCATCCATAGCTGGCCGAAATCATGAACAATTCCGAATCCGTATTAGCTGTCTGTAAGTATTGTTACTTTCAGGCTTTTGGCAATTTTGCATGCTCTAATCAGAGCTATCAGCTCAGCTATTTGGGCGGAATTTACTCCTTTCAGATAGGATGCTTCAAGAACCCCTTCTATGGTGCAAACAGCATAGGCAGTGCATAATTCACCTTTTTCATTTCTCAAACAGGATTCATCAACAAACATTTCACAATCTGATTCCTCCAAGGGACAATCTTCTATCTCTGGCCTAGGTTTGGTGCAATATTCAGTCACATCCAAACAATCATGATCAGCTTCCTCTCTCACTTCCTCACACCGAGAATTTGGCAACAAAGTTGCTGGATTCACAGTCGTGCACCTTACCACAGTCACATTTTCAGCACCCAGAATCACTCTCTCGTATTTAGTCAGCTGACTAGATGTGAGATACTGTGTCCTGGTTCGGGTCAAAAGGATCTCAACAGAGTGTGGCACATACACTTTAACAGGATATCCCATCACAATCGGTTCACTCTGTTCCAGACTCATACAAGTAGCTGCTACTGCTTTTAAGCATCCTGGCAATGCTGCAGCCACTGAATCCAATGTAGCAGACAAATATGCTACTGGACGTCGTGCCATTCCATGTTTCTGTGTTAGGACTGAGAGTGCACACCCATCTCTCTCACAACCGTACAATGCAAATTCTTTTGAATAATCTGGCATCCCCAATGCAGGTGCATGACACAAACTACTTCTTAATTTTACAAACGCTTCCATACTTTCATCATCCAAGACAATCGGATCCTTCAAATTTTTGGTGTTAACCTCTGTAGAGGTTTTGCAATTGCTGAGAAACCACAAATCCACTGACGACAATATCCAACCATTCCCAAGAACATTCGCACTTCTTTCTGTGTTTTAGGTGGACTCATTTGTTTGATCACACTGATTCTTTCTGGAGTTACTTTTCTGACTCCCTTTTCTATTTTGTGTCCAAGGTACTGTACTTCCTGTTTACAAAATTGTAATTTTGCTGGGGACACTTTGTGTCCTTTTTTTGCCAAATGGTTCAATAAGGAAATTGTGTCTGTCACACATGCCTCTCGTGTCTTTGATGCCACCAATAGGTCATCAATGTATTGAACCAAAACCGAATTACCTGGCATGACTAGAGTCTCCAGACATTTTTTCAAGATTTGATTAAAAATTGAGGGGCTTTCTATATACCCTTGAGGAACTCGGCACCATGCCAAAACATGGTCTCCGAACCGGAATGCAAACAAATACTGGCTTTCTGGATGCAAAGGAATTGAGAAAAAGGCTTGGCACAAATCCATAACTGTGTACCATTCAGCATCACATGGGATCTGATAAAGAATCACAGCCGTATTTGGTACTACTGGACAACATGGTACAACAATCTTATTAACTTTTCGCAAATCCTGCACTATTCAGTACTTCCCACTGGGCTTTTTGATACCTATGATAGGTGAAGTACAAGGACTGCTCATTATCTCTTTTAAAATTCCTTGTTCAATCATTTGGTCAATCACAGGAGTAACTTCTGCAATTACCTCTGGACTCATTTTATACTGTGGTGTGTTTGGATATTTAGCACCATCTTTTACTGTAATCTGAATGGGGACTACATTTGTCATTAAGCCAATCTCTTTCCCTGAAAAATCCCACACATCAGATCTTACTGCACTTTTTAATTCTTCAGGCAAATTTTCTTCTGTGAGAAGTGAATACAATTCATCCACTTCTGTTCCTTGCTTCATTAACATCATTTTGAATTCAAAATCCTCATCAGGGGTCTGAAATGCAATTCCATCTGGTGTACAATAGATGGTGCAGTTCATCTTACATAGCAAATCTCTTCCCAAGAGATTTACTGGGCTTGAATCACATACCACAAACCGATGCATGTCTTTGAAGTTACCAATGTGAACTTCAATTGGATTTGTAACAGGTGTTCTAATATGCTTGTTTGAGACTCCTACAACTTGGACAGTTTCTCCCGAGAGGGGTAGGTTTGGAATTTCTGCTGCTCTCACAGTAGAACGGGTAGCACCAGTGTCCACTAAAAATGTAATGTCATTACCTTCCACCTTTCCATCAACAAATGGACCTGACTGATCTACCGCCAAAGATGCGCCAAGTACGCACTCTTACTCCCCCCTCAGGCACCGTCATTGAGATGAGTCTGAATCACTCCCATTGCACTGCACCCAATACTGCGGAATCACACCTTGATTCTTACCAACCTAGTCACCTCCGTGATATCCAGTGTTCACACTGTACCTCTGCACTTGAGCATTCACATTATTTGGCATGGGAGCTTGAGGCACCTGTAACTGTTGAGTAACTATCTGCTGCTGTTGATTTACACCCACCTCATTCTGCATCTGTGGAATCAAATTTTGATTTACCCCATTAATCTTTTTAGCGGATCTACACTCATTCTTCCAATGTCCAAGCTTTCTGCACACATGACAAGGAAATTTCTTCAAAGCTTCTTCTTTACTCATTTTTCCCCTACCTTTGCCTCCTCTGAAATTCTGTCCATTTTGATTCTGACCACCCATTTGATTACTGGTTTGAGGATTATTATTTACTTCTTGTTGTTCTGCCACTTTCACCTGTGCCCACATCATTTTCTCTTTTAACTTGTTATGTCTTGATTCAATATCATCACTACAATACTTTGCGTACCTCAAAATTTCATCTATCGTTTTGCTCTGCCAACAAATTAAATGCTGTTGAATCATATTACTAATATCTGGTTTTAATACAAACACAAAAGGATACACGAAATGTCCCGTGTCTTTGTCTCCAATATTTTCGAATCCACTATACTGTTTGAATACCTGCAACAACCTTTCATAATAGGCGTGCACTGATTCTTTTGGTTCCTGTGTGGTCCTGTCAATTTTAACCCAATCTGTTTCCTTTGGGGAAATTTTCCCCTTCAGAAACGTGATTACCTGATTGTACTTTTTCATCACCTCCTCTGATGGTGCACCTGTTTTAGCATCCCTGGGATATTTATCCTTTGGCCAGTCAACGGTGATCTTACACTCAGTCCATAAGTCTGCCGGAACAACAATTTCAAACAACCCATCTAAATCTTTTAACAACACCTTCGAGACCTTCACAAACCTTTCTACCTTTTTATACCATTCTACAGGTTTTTCTCTTAGTCTAGGGAAATCATTTGTAAATGATAATATATCCTGTCTTGACCACGGAACATGAACATATCCGCCACCTGGTACTTCTCTCATCGGACACACCCTTTCAACCTGTTCTGTTTCCTTTAACGGGAACATAGACACTCCTTTACTTGCTGCTTCTTCCTTCTTTCTTACCCATCTATTTCTCCATCGATCTACATCTCCCCATTTCTTCAAAAGATTCATCAGCTCTTTTATCTGTAACCTTTTTCCAGACGCATTCAAACTTTCCAAATCTTTTTCAGTAAATGCCAATCGGTATGATTTCTGCAATACTTTTGACTTTTCTATGTTTATTCCATACTCACTAGCAGCTTGAGATATTTTCTCATGAAGATTCTTCGCTCTCCAAGTAATGCTTTTACACAAGAACAATAACTCATCATCTCAATAAGTCCCCAACCTATCTGGACTGATTGTACCAATAATCATTTCTTCCAAATCTACCTTCAATTGGCTCACATTTATACTCTGTGTTTGTTATTCTTTCTTTTCCCTTTCCTTTATCCAATCATTCAATTCTTCTGATGAAAGACCTGCTGAACTCCCTGTCATTGGAGTGACATTTGTCTCTATTCTTCTTGGACTCATTTGTATGTCTCTTCTAGGGGTTTCTGTTATCATCTCGCAAACTGGGAGATCCAATAGTGTAACATTCGTGTCAGCCTGTCTTTTCTCATTGATTATCGTCTCCAATGCAGTCCTGACGATACCTATTGGAACTGCTAATGTATGTACTTTAGGTGTATTCGGGTTTTCTCCGAACAAAGGAACTACAGGACCTATTGTAACCGGTACCATCAACGCCTCTGCATTTAAACTTAACTGGTTTATTTTCTGAATCTGCTCTACATTTGTCTTGTTTAGCATTTCAAACTCCTTTTCTCTCATTATCCTAGCCATATCAGCAATCTGTGGGATCAATGGATTTCCCATAAAGGGTGCATTAAGAGTTACTTCAACTGAATTTTCTCGATATTGTGGGGGTCTTTTGGTCATAATATCCTCTAATAACTCATCATCAGAATCATTTACACCATCTCTTGCACTTGAGGTTTCTATATTTTTCTTTTTCTCTTTACATTTACTTCCTGTCTGCTCATTGACTGTTAAAACTGGATATAACCCTTCCGTTACCACAGCTCTCCTCCATCGTTTCAGCTTCTCTTCCCTATTCTCAAACGGATATCTGAACATCATACTCCTATGACCTCTGTTACCCATTCTATATTTTTCTCTCTCAAATGCCTCAACTTCCCATTCCTCCAAAGCTTCGTACTGGGTCAACCTAGGGTTTGGTTCTAGTAGATCCATTCGATTTCTCAAATTCTGCAATATCCTTACATTAAATGTACCATACTGAGGGAAAGCTAGAAACCATCATCCTTTGTTTACTCCTCCCAATTTTCCAACCACATACACGTATGATAACCTCGCTCCAACATCATAAAAGAAGCAGGCGTCTTTGGAGGTTGAATTGGAATTCCCTCTCTAGTCACAATTGGTTTGTCCTTTTTAAAGAAATTCTTTATTTTCTGTATCAACTTCATTTTACACTAACGTATTTCAACAAAACAAACAAGGAAACTCTTCCGTGATTCTACTTATTCTATTCGTCAGCTCTTATCCTATAACAGCGCGACACACACCAACCAACCAATCAGAACACCACTACGTAAACACAGTCTCAACCAATACTTGCGCGGCTCACACCTACCAACCAATCACAGCTCAGTACACGCCCGCTGTTTGTCCAATACCAGCGCGGCTTTTCTGATGTCAGTATTACTCCTTCTACTGACCCTCCCTTTACAAAATAATACGACAATATTTTTCTAAGCACCCTTAATCCAAAATTCGATTAGTAACAACATAAAACAATGCTACCTTGTCTGTTCCGCTAAATAAAGAGATAGTTTTCACTTTTTCCAAGAGATTTCCTCACTACGAGTCCTAATAACGACCAGCGCTATTTTACTCTTCAAACAAGCTCCGGGTAGACCTATTACTCTTCTAGGGATAAGGCCAAAGTTTCGCAAGAGTACTTTTTGGTGTAAAAAGAGGTCTTGGTACTCCCCTGGGGATAAGGCTAGAGTTTCGGAAGAGGACCCTTCACTATTTCAGACACTCTACTCACATACGAAATTTCCCTAAATATAACACCTACAGCCCTCCTTAGCTTTTAGGTATTATTTACAACAGACAAAGTACTTCTGCAGTGTGGCTTCTTTACCACACTCTTCTTCTGCCTACTTCAGGCTAAATTCCATTCCCGGGATTCCTCAGGTATTTCCGTACCTGTACTTCTAGACAACATAGAACGTGACACTAACTTTTCATGTTAAGGACATACAATCAATAATCAATAATCATTACCAAACTAATCAATAATTAAACCGTCCTCTGCTACCAGGAAATTGATCCAGCGCTCATCCAAATAGTTATCAGGGATCAATACTCAATACGTCATGATACAATGACCCATACACATTCACCCAGAATCCCTGATGCGCTGGGGTCAATTTATATGTACGATCAATTCTTTTCCTTTCATATGTCAAATTATGACATCACAACTAACTTTTATCATCAACTTTCCTTCCACTTGGTCGATGGACCAATTAGTTGAATAGTTGATGGTAATGATTAACTTCCAATTTATCAACCATTTAATATAATGATTCACAGACTCTCGGTAAAATTAATAATGAATTTTATCTCAAGAAATTAAGGATTATGCTCAACTGCATTTGGTTACACAATACAAACACTGAATCTCACATGAGGAGAACATTTTTTCATATGCAGCACAATTGGAAACAAACTCATCCAAATATAACAATGACTTTATGCAATGAAGGAGTGGATAGAGTAAGAGACAAAAGTTTCAGCAAAAATATATATGCGAAACATCATATACCTAACGGAGGGGATAGATGAAGAGACAAAAGTTTCAATCTAATAATCATACATATCATTGACGGAGTGGATAGGTGGAGAGACAAAAGATTCAGGGACAAAAAAAATTACATTCATAAAATAGTTTCTGAGAACAACACTATACTAAATACAAACCTATTGGTCTGTAAGAAAACCAACCCCTCGGCCTAGGGGATGATGGGGTTCCCCGAGATAGGATCAGGAAACAAAGGATGAAAAGAAAACAGGATCGGGACAGGTCAGGAACAGCTAGGCGTCTCGATAAACCGATGGACAGCGACGCATCTCCCCTCTTTCTCTCCTGCCAGTCTAAGCTCTAACCACACCCCTAAAGGCACCCCAATTATACCCTTAAATTACCATGTCCATCCCACAATTGTTGCAAACAATTTTACATCTCGCAAAGGGATTGGTGGGTTTGGGAGGTGGCTTTGTCACACAACAGTGACTTCACTTTTTTTTCAACTACCCTATTGTTCATGTCCATTCCCAGGGTATGGTTCTCAGTTTGTTCTCACTTTATTACATATAATACAAAGTTTATCAATTTCATTCATTTCTTTAACATCATCCGCAGTCTGTTTCTCCGGTCCCACGCTTGGGCACTGGTTTTGGCAGTCGTTCGACATTCTGGCCTTCACCCTCCTCATGTCATCTGCGGTGCACTGCACGTTTGTCTTGCTTCTGACAGAGCAACTGGCTCCTCGTGTTTTCCCCCTCCCTTTTTTAGACAACTTTATAAAGATGGCTGCTTCATCCAGCACACTAAAGTAAATAAAAATGAACATATATTAATTATATGATAATGAAACCTTCACTGTTTACCACCCACTTTGCACTATTCCCCATTAATGTTACCTAGCATAAGCTTTGTGCAAAAGCGGCATTATTCGTTAGTGTAAACAGAATGCAACATTCAATTTACAGAAGCATAATGCGGCCTATTTATCCAAAGTTTCTTGTTTTCCCAAAATCACAAATGTTATTACAATACTATTTTGTTTACGTGTTAGTTCAGACATGCGCAAAGCAATTTCCCTTATGTTTGTGTGGGATGTACATTAGTTTTCAACAACCATTTACTGTTAGTACGTATTATGGGGGTATTGAATCCGAGCAGGTTTCATTTTCGCGAAACCCTGCTCCATCACCCATCTTTGAAAGTTTTGAAGTGAGTAGTGGCAGTTTTTTTTCATGCTGCCTTATAAAAGTCAAAACGCACTAAGTGGCTAATTATGGAAGAATCTAGAAAGTGTCTCTGATCATTTCTAGGTGCACGAACTTCTCGTTACAGAACATTTTTTCAATGGAAGTGTGACTCTATAAGCCACCTCAGAACCAATCTGAGGGTGATTTCATTTCCATCAGATACTTTTTGCAGCAGGTGGTGCTCAGAACTTCATCTGAAACTGAGGAAAGCCCAACAGAACCCATGTAAAGGATGCTGGCCTCCCTTTGAATGCCATTGCGCCCCCCAGGTAAGTTCATACTGGCTTAGAACCCCCGAGATGCAAAAACATGTTGCATGGGAGGGTGTCAGAAAAAAGAGAAGACTGAAATGGCCTGCAAGGAATCAATGGACCAAAATGACTATATATTCAGAGGTACCACCATTTTCAACGGGCTCATAAAAGACATTAACCATTAAAACTCAGTATGAAGTTAATAATCAAACTGGGAAAAGATCACTGAGTGAAACATCAAGGCAACGGTGTCGCCAAAGATCTACACAATCCATTACAATAGAGAGCACCTTTCCCAGTTGTCCATTTTTTTGTATGCCAGTGAGGTATGCCAGTATTGTATGCCAGTGTTGAATGCTAGTGATATATGTCACTGTGTTGTATGCCAGTGTTGAATGCCAGTGCTATATGTCAGTGTTGTATGCCAGTTTTGTATGCCAGTGTTGAATGCCGTGCTATATGTCAGTGTTGTATGCAAGTGTTGAATGCCAGTGCTGTATGCCAGTGTTGTATGCCAGTTTTGTATGCTAGTGCTGTATGCCAGTGTTGTATGCCAGTGTTGAATGCCAGTGCTATATGTCAGTGTTGTTTGCCAGTTTTGTATGCCAGTGTTGAATGCCAGTGCTATATGTCAGTGTTGTATGCAAGTGTTGAATGCCAGTGCTGTATGTCAGTGTTGTATGCCAGTTTTGTATGCCAGTGCCGTATGCCAGTGTTGTATGCCAGTGTTGAATGCCAGTGCTATATGTCAGTGTTGTATGCCAGTTTTGAATGCCAGTGTTGAATGCCAGTGCTATATGTCAGTGTTGTATGCCAGTGTTGAATGCCAGTGCTGTATGGCAGTGTTGTGTGCCAGTGTTTAATGCCAGTGCTGTATGCCAGTGTTGAATGCCAGTGTTGAATGCTGGTGCTATATGTCAGTGTTGTATGCCAGTGTTGAATGCCAGTGCTATATGTCAGTGTTGTATGCCAGTTTTGTATGCCAGTGTTGAATGCCGTGCTATATGTCAGTGTTGTATGCAAGTGTTGAATGCCAGTGCTGTATGCCAGTGTTGTATGCCAGTTTTGTATGCTAGTGCTGTATGCCAGTGTTGTATGCCAGTGTTGAATGCCAGTGCTATATGTCAGTGTTGTATGCCAGTTTTGTATGCCAGTGTTGAATGCCAGTGCTATATGTCAGTGTTGTATGCAAGTGCTGTATGTCAGTGTTGTATGCCAGTTTTGTATGCCAGTGCCGGATGCCAGTGTTGTATGCCAGTGTTGAATGCCAGTGCTATATGTCAGTGTTGTATGCCAGTTTTGAATGCCAGTGTTGAATGCCAGTGCTATATGTCAGTGTTGTATGCCAGTGTTGAATGCCAGTGCTGTATGGCAGTGTTGTATGCCAGTGTTTAATGCCAGTGCTGTATGCCAGTGTTGAATGCCAGTGTTGAATGCTGGTGCTATGTGTCAGTGTTGTATGCCAGTGTTGAATGCCAGTGCTGTATGCCAGTGTTGTATGCCAGTGTTGTATGCCAGTGCTGTATGCCAGTGTTGTATGCCAGTGTTGTATGCCAGTTTTGTATGCCAGTGTTGTAGGCCAGTTTTGTAGGCCAGTGCTGTATGCCAGTGCTGTATGCCAGTGTTGTATGCCAGTGTTGAATGCCAGTGCTGTATGCCAGTGTTGTCTGCCAGTGTTGAATGCTGGTGCTATATGTCAGTGTTATATGCCAGTGTTGAATGCCAGTGTTGTATGCCAGTGTTGTATGCCAGTGTTGAATGCCAGTGCTATATGTCAGTGTTGTATGCCAGTGTTGAATGCCAGTGCTGTATGCCAGTGTTGTATGCCAGTTTTGTATGCCAGTGCTGTAGGCCAGTGTTGTATGCCAGTGTTGTATGCCAGTTTTGTATGCCAGTGTTGTAGGCCAGTTTTGTATGCCAGTGCTGTATGCCAGTGCTGTATGCCAGTGTTGAATGCCAGTGCTGTATGCCAGTGTTGAATGCTGGTGCTATATGTCAGTGTTGTATGCCAGTGTTGAATGCCAGTGTTGTATGCCAGTGTTGTATGCCAGTGTTGAATGCCAGTGCTCTATGTCAGTGTTGTATGCCAGTGTTGTATGCCAGTGTTGAATGCCAGTGCTCTATGTCAGTGTTGTATGCCAGTGTTGAATGCCAGTGCTCTATGTCAGTGTTGTATGCCAGTGTTGTATTCCAGTGTTGAATGCCAGTGCTCTATGTCAGTGTTGTATGCCAGTGTTGAATGCCAGTGTTGTATGCCAGTGCTGTATACCAGTGTTGATTTGGTTGCTGGCCGGCTTTATTTTCTGGACCCAATTGCACCTGTCACCTTTTGTTACTCTGCCTCCTTCTGATTTAATTGATTGGAAGTGGAACTGAACATGTGTCTTTGAGTGACAGTGACTGAATTATAGCTGGAGAATGGACTCAAACAATTCACGCGTGAAAGGTCCTCACCAGGCACTGCTTTAAAAATCACACCCAGGGACGGTTTTATCTCACTTGCTGAAATCAGACACTGCCCCTCTGCTGAGCAGACCAACTCTTCTGCTGGTTAATACAGTTCTTGTTGCTAAGGAAACCACTTCCTCTATTTAATGTGCTCAAAAGCTTTGCATCTAAGAACTAACACATTGCTTGTCACATGGCAGTGACACTTAAAAAAAGAAAAGAGCAGAAAATGGCTGTCTTCGCTCTTGAAGTGACGCAGTTATATAAATCAGACACCTCGGGGCACAATTTACTGTCACAGTTTTGAAGATTTTTAGCTATTGAATAATAAGCCGCCAACCTTTTTCATTTCTAACCCCTCCTGTCATTGGATTAGTGCTAGACTGGCACTTTTCTCTCATAGTTCAGTCCCCTGAGACTCAGGAAGCATTTTTCTGTAAAACACCTTTAACTTCCACGCTTCTGAAATGTCAAAGCGGCATGCTTAGGGAAAACATACTTTTGGCCGCCTTTCTCTAGAGCAAGGAAGCGGTGAAAGCTTACAAGACAACTCTGGCAGACTTAAATTATGGAAAGAACGAACCATTCCGCTTCCTCATCTGTTCTAGAGGAATTGACTACCTTTTCATCTTTTATCGCAGATAGACGTGTAACAAAGCTTTTAGCAGACTGAGTTAGATCTCTGCTTTACTCTGCATGCTTAACTCACAAAATGAGTGAGCTGGGTGCAGGGAGGCAAGAAAGTTCACTTATGCTGGTACGCTGCGCTCACTGCAGCTTCAAGGGATATTGGTGTCACTGCATGTGGTCTTCCTTCAGATTTCATTTTGAACCCTTTACTATGGCTACTGGATGGGGCACACTAAAATTTCAACCGCTGTCCTCGCTCGCCTAAAGGAACCTTTCCACTGAGCAATAGAGATTTCAGTCCCATCTTTCACCGTTCTGTGCTACAGGAAGACTATCAGCAGCCCCTCTCAGCAATAGGACCTAATCGAATTTCTATAGAAACCTTGTCCCTTCTGTCCCTTCAGTGTCTATGTCTCCTCCCTCCACCTTCGGGAATGCCAGCAATACACTTCCACAGTCACAGAAAACAACCTCATCACCATCTTCTGCACATGGACAGGCTAGAGGCTTCCAAAATGAAAGCCCCAGGCCTCGGTCACTCTTCTTCACATATCCATGCAATGCATGAACCACACTGGCCAGATCCACAAACACGTACAACATACACTAGGGGTTTTAGCGCTATTATAAATCCACATATTCTCATGAATTGGCCGGAAGAGCTAGGGCACCCACCAGGACATAAAAACTTTATAAAAAACCTGGGTTTTTGGTTAGATAACCACCTCACAATGGAAACTCAAGCCAGCAAACTCGCGGCTACTTGTTTTGGAACCCTGAGGATGCTCAGAAAAATCCTGGACATCATCCCAAAGAAAGCACAAAGAACAGTGGTGCAGGCATTGGTGGTGTCTCGCCTGGACTATGGGAATGTTCTCTTTCTGGGGTCACCTAAATATGTTCTTAACAGACTGCAGGTGGTGCAAAACGCGGCAGTCAGAATTTTACGAAAAATTCCTTGGCATGAATCCACTAAGTCTGCCTTGAAATCATTACACTGGCTGCCCGTGCATGCAAGGATCAAGTTTAAAGCGCTATGTATAGCTCATAGAGCCCTTAAGGGGAAAGGTCCAACACTACTGAAAACTTTGATCACCCCATACATTCCAGACAGAATTTTGAGATCCTCCTCGGAACATCTTGCCACAACTACCAGAATAAGGAGAGCCAGATGGGGGGGAAGATCCTTCTCACATCTGGCACCGAAATTATGGAACTCAATTCCACTAGAGCTAAGAATGATCACGGAGGAACAAACTTTCAGGAAAAAACTAAAGACCTGGCTATTCCCAGGCTGATAGGTATCTGCACTTCTCTTATTTCGCAGCGCTGGGAGGCCCATGGGCAGCTATGCGCTCTATAAAACCCATAAACATAAACATAAACATACCTTTCCTATCTACAGTTGTTGTGCTGTGCCGTAGAAACAAAGCAAGGTATAAATCATACTGCGCATCCGTGAGATGCTCGCAGCCTGTGTCAAGTAATTCATTTTTAATTGAGTAAATAAAACAACATTTAATACAGAATTGTAAAGGAAGATTATTAAATGAAACTTTTTCTTTTTTATGTGCCAATTTGACTTATGCATTTCATTGGTGCAGGGTCCCAACTAGACCCGAACTTTGGGGGGGGGGGGGGCTAAGACTCCCAGCCAGGGCTGGCCCCAGCACTGGTCGTGCACGGTGCAACAGTCTTTTTTGGCGCCCCTCTCCTATTTCCTCCTTCTCCATGAATTCCCTCACTACCGCTCGCCAACAATGCACCTCATTTCTCTATAGCCCCTTTCTGACAAACTTTTCATTTTTTTATAGTGCTACTCATAGTTTACTCACTCTCAGCTCTGTGATCTGTGATCTGCATGGTACACATTCTTTGTAGCAGGCACATTAACCCTCTGCGCTGTGTGGGTGACAGGAATGCCCATGTGAGTGCATGGTGAGCGATTTGACAGTGTGAGAGTAGGGTGAGAGGAGTGACTGCAGGGTGAGTGAGGTGACCATATGAATTTGGGTGCGTATGTAAGTGCAGAGTGGGACGAATAAATGTATGGTTAGTGATGGGCTTGTTTGAGTGAGATTGCAGAGTGAGCAGTGAGGGCGACAGGTGAGTGAAGTGTCACATGAGTGCAGGGTGAGTAGTGTGCTTGTGTGACTGCAGGGTGAGGTACACGGTGAACAGCGCAAGTGCATTGTGAGTGCAGAGTGATCCCCGTGAGTGCAGAGTGAGCGGTGTGTTCATGTGATCACAGGGTAAGTGAAGGGAGAACGGTGTGAGTTCATGGCGAGTGGCATAAGTGCAGTGTGGTCATTGTGAGTGCAGGGTGAACGGTGTGAGTGCATGGTGATCAGTGTGAGTACATTGTGATTGCTGTGAGTGCAGGGTGAGTGTGAAAATGAAGGGCGAGAATGAGGAGTGAGTTGTCTGAATGCAGGGTGCATTCCCTGACATTTGAAGTAACAGCATGGTATTGAGGGCTGGCATAGGGTTTCAGATATCAGTTAAACTATTGCTATTATGGCATTATTCAGGGTCCAGGTATCGAGGGTGGAGGAAATAAATATTGTGCTCATCCTGCAACAAACTTGCAGTCTTGTGATTAGGGTTGCCAGCTCATTATATTGATGTCCCAGACGGTACAAAAATAAGCAGTCACCTAAAACCTTTTTTCAGCACTTATCTGTGCATGCTTGGAACAGCAAATATGAACAGAAAGCATTTTTAATTGTGGTCTAGGACTCCCTGAAGGATCCATGACTGATAATTAAAGGGAACAAAGGCAGAAAAGTCACATTACAAATGAATACATGCTATTTTATTTATAACCGTATTTAGTGTCAAGACCACATTTTTGCAGGCTCTTTAAACAACAAATGGCTGGAATTTTTCTTTTGGTAACTCTACTTTATATTCCTTTTCATGAAATGCATTCTCACACTATGGCAAAGGAATAGGCATGGTGGGGGCCCAGGGGGTACTGGAACCAGAAAAAAACAGCCTCGGTAAGCAGTTTACAAAGGTATGTAAATAAGCAAATGGTCTTTAAAGACCTGTGGAAAATTCGGGCGTGCCGCAGTTAAGGCTCCAGACACTGCCCAGCCGAGACCACGGCAGCTCGTGCTGCAGCAGCCCGGGCTGAGACACACGATGGGGGAGGGGGCTGGATGAAGGGGGGCTGAAGCCCTTTTAGCCCTATGTGTGTTGTGTGCCTGCATTGGTGTATTAGGTGCAATCGAGAATGTAAAATATGAGAAAAAGGGTGGTAGGTCAAGGACCACTCACCTGATTAAATCAAAATGTCACAGGGAAGTTGCACACAGATAATCACAATGGTCCCTTGTTCCTCCGGTATCACCGCTCCGCACCTAGCCTCTGAGCGAACGCGGTCCGCAGTACATACTTCAGGAGCCATTTCCAGCTCCTCCAGCACTAGGACTCCACTTTCCTTCTCCATTGACCTATTGACATATATCTAGAACCAGTTCTCGCATCAGAGCAGGCGTTCCATCCCTGCCTACGCCATTAGTTCTGGCTTTGCAGGCACTACCACATGTGCTTTACACTTGTCTTTGTAGCTACACTGATGCTCACAATAGGATGTCCCACCATTGTCAGTCCTGATAAGACCCCTACACCCAGTTGTGGGTCGAAATGCCATCAACAGTCTAAAGCAGACAAACGTGCCTATTTTCTGAACAATGTTGATATTATTAAACATGTGGGGGCAGATTTACAAGCCCCTTGCGACACATTGCGCCGCCGTTGTGTCACTTCTGTGACGCAGCGGCGGCGTAAACCATGCGCCACGTTGCGACTTATTTACAACGTGACGCATCTAGGGAGATGCGTCACGTTGTAAAACCTGCGTCAGGTCTAATGTGGGCGTTCCGTCGCAGGGTGGGCGTTCCGTCGCAGGAAAGCCTCGTAAAAGTGACGCAGTGAAATCTACAAGATTTCACTGAGTCAGTTTTACGACGCCGCTGCGTCAAACCCTTACGCCTGCTTGAAGCAGGTGTAAGGTGTGACACACCACGTTAAGTATGGGCGGCCCCTGAGCATTGCTGGAGTTGCGTCGCGCTTGCGACACGACTCCAGCAATGCGCCGCCCTTACGCCACAAGATGCAACACGCATCTGCCTATCCTTGCGCCACGGTGCGCCGCATTGTAAATGCGACGCATCCGTGGTGGTGCAAGGGGAGAATTGTGTGTCGCATCTGTTCTGGCGCATCCCTGCTGATTTGCAGAGATGCGCCAGTCCTTGTAAATCTGCCCCTTGGAATAGTATTCTGTTGCCTATAGCAATAACTTTCTTTCTTTCTGTATATACTTCGTTCGTTATTCGTTTTTTGTGTTTCTTTACAAGTGGAACATATTGTATGGTTGTTTTTGTACTCTAGACCTACCAATGATGGTAATTGGTGATCTAGATTGACTATGAGTTACACTGAAGAAACAATAGAAAATTCACTACATTCATTTGTGTCCATTGTGACTATTATTTAATATTATTATTATTATTTTTGGTCACATCTGTGTGCAAGTTGTCTGTGACACTTTTGATTTAGTTAGGTGAGTGACCCTTCACCTACCTCCCCCCTTTTCTCATATCTTATATTCTGTATTGTACCTAGTACACCAATTGTACGATTACCTCTGAGAACCATTATAGCATTAATGAATTGTATACACAGGTTCCCATGGGTCTAAGGGTTGCTCTTGATGTATTCAGCATACAGACCGTGTCACAACGTTGGAATTCTCCAGTCTATGTTTAAAAGGGCTGCCCTAAGCTTGGCACACAACAGGCTTGGCTCTTAATATTGAAATGATCTGTATACTCAGACTTGCACGTTCAAGCTGTATGTAAGGAGTACTATATGTAATGTTGTTACTTTCTAAAGCTCTTTTCCTCAGATTGTTTGATATCTTAGAAAGCCTTCTCCCACTATATTAATATACCCCTTCATGAAAACTTAACCTTGACTTACTTTCAATTAATTCATCACCTTTCTTTCGTCATTGTTCCTCCCCATTCCTTCCACCCTCTGCATGTCTCCTATTTCTGAGCATAGCCTCCTCTCATGCTTGTCTGCCTTAGTCTCTGTTATTGTATTTCAGCAAATGGCTCACACCTCAATTCATAGCTCATGACCTTCCCTTTTTTTTAAACTCTGTAACCCAACAATACCTAACATTGCTAGCTTACTTAACTTGCCATCCATTTGCCTGAAACCACTTCGTCCCCACTAATAGTCACACATAATTGGTGCTAATTTTATTCTACCTCAAGGAAACTGGAGTAAATGTATGGAATGATTTTAGAGAACACATTACTAATCCTAATAACCATCTATAACTGCTGGATTAACCACTAACCTGGGGTTCTGGAATAGAGTGCTACTTGCCGAAAAGCACTTCAATTTATCGTCAATGTTAGTTAGCATAATATAGCTACAATCACGATTACTATTGCCCTAAATTTAGGGAGCAATTTTCAAGAGCATCAATACATCAGGTGCTCATCAGAGGCCAGGACATTTTCACCTCATTATGGAGGATGGAGCTCAGAAACATCATCCAGGAATGGAACACACCATCTATTTAGTGGGGATCAAAGACTTTTCATCTTGTGCAAAATCTTCTTTGCCATTGTTGTCGGAAGCTGGCTCTGTATATACTATACCAAAGTCAGGTATAGTGTGCACAGAGTCCAGTGGATCCCCAAAGGTAGGCAGAGGTAAAAACAGATAACACCTTACTCTCTATTTGTGGTAGTGTTCGCGAGCAGTAAGGCTTTATCAGAGGGTAGTGGTAAGCATTTATTGTACATACTCAGGTAAGAATTGATGTCACACAATCAAAGACTGAACTCAGACCAATTTGTTTGTATAAAAACATTGCTTAGTGTTATTTTATTACTAGAACCAAATCATAGGCAAATCGTACTCTCAAAAGCAAAGTAACACAAATATGCATTTGACATTAACTTGGTTTTGTGACAGGCTTGTAAACTTTGGCAATAAACAGTCGAAATTAGTTTATGCTTACTTTTCTTACTCAGCGAGGTATCCAAAGATACCACACTGGTACATTTCCTAAGAGAAGGGAAGGAAGTTAATGCATTTTGTAATACAATTACAGTTTGCAGGGTTACTCACGAGACACTCTTAGTCCTGAAAGAACAAAAATGAGGTTATGGCCCGTGAGTAAGACTTGGTCAGATGGACACTCGGTTCTCACCGCCAGTGGCACAGAGGCGGCTGGGTGCAGAGTTCAGAGACCACACGTTAGCCAAAGGGCTAAGCAAGGTCGTTGGTTTGGGGACTGCTGATGAGCAGGCCACCTGGTTGATGGAAGAAAAAGCAACTGGTGATGAGGTTAGTACTGAAGGGCCCACTGGCCACCACAAAAACAACACCGCCAGTGGCACACAGTCGGCCGGGCGCAGGATGCAGTCGCCGGGGATCCCAGGGCTTCTCAGTAGAGACGTTCGGGCTTGTTCCAAGCGGCAGATTTGGGTGGGGATTCCTCGAAGGCGGTCAGCGACCGGGTCAGTGAATGGGGTCTTTGGGAGTTGAAGAGTGTGACTGCAAGTGCTCACAGATGGAGTAGGTCGGGTGGTGGCAGTTGGGCTCCTTGGACCGCTTTGGTCAGAGAGATGGTCGGGGTGTCGCCTTTGGCCGCGGTTGGAGGGGACCTCCCAGATAATGGCTGCAGGCTTGAGTTAGAAGCTTGTGGGGCTTCAGGGGTCACCATAACCCAGGCTAGGATCGCCGGGGGGACCTCAGTAGGGTGTTGGGCCACTCGGGTTCGGGCTCAGGGCACCGGGTGCTGAGTGGTGGGAGACTCATGGAGTCAACCGGATTCAGAGTCGGTTGGTCTTGAGTAAGTCCAATGCTCATGGGAGACTGTGAAGACAGGGCAGGTCCTCTGGGTTCTTGAGGGCTGCTGGCTGCAGGACACACCAAGGTTTTGCTGGAGGATCCCGAAGTCAGGACAGGCCGGTAGGGCTGGGGCCCAGTCAGTTGGTATCCTCCTCTTTGTCTCTCAGCGCGGCTGTTCGGTCCTTCTTCTTCTTGTTTCTTCTTGTTGCCTCTGGTCTGAGGAGGCAAGGTTCAGGGTTGCCCCTAAATACTACATTTTGGGGCACTACAGGTAGGTACAGTTCGGGACAAATGGGTCCCTTCCTTGGGGTGGGTACACCCCTTATTATGCTACCCTCCAGTGGGAGGGGGAATAAGCCTCACTCTGGTTGGCTGGGTCTCCCCATCTGCAAGATGGCAGGGACTGAAAGTTGTGCTTCACCTCGCCTTCCCCACCTGAGGGGTGGGGTTGGCAAAGGTGGGCACACCTCTCCTCCTAAATTGGTTTCCCTGCCGATTCTCCCACCCAAATTGGGGGTCAGAACCAGTGAGGGCCAGTTGCTGGGAACAGCAAATGGCTGGGGTAGCTCACAAAAGCGCAAGCCTTTGAAGCTTCTCCTTCGTGGACCCTGCCCATCCTGGGGGAGGAGGCTTGGCACCTCATCCTAGGATTTGCTTTGTTTCAGGGCCCCGAGAGTGATATGCTCTTGACCTGGGGGTCAAGAAACCTGTCTGGTGGTGGCAGCTGGCAAGCAGCCACTCAGCCAGGACACTAGTGTTAGGTCAGTTTTCAGGGGGTATCGCTAAGATGCCCTCTGAGTGCATTTTTCATTAAATCCCACACTAGTACCAGTGTGGGTTTAATGAGCTGAGAAGTTTGATACCAAACTTCCCAGTTTTCAGTAAAGCCATTAAGGATCCTACTGTACCCCCTGGTAGACCCATTGTTTCATCAATTGGCAGTGTATTAGAGAACGTATCCAAATATGTTGACCACTTTCTTCGTGAGTACGTCACCGCTCTCCCGTCACATGCTAGAGACACAAAAGATTTTCTCTCTAAATTAGAAGGTGTAATCTGGGATGACAATGATCTCATGCTTACCCTTGATGTCAATTCGTTATACACCATAATTGACCACTCCCAGGGCATTGAAGCATGCTTCCACTACCTTAAAAACAAACCAATAGGGTATTTAGAGCATACTAAGATGATCCGTGAGATGATGAGCCAATGTCTTAAAAATAACATCTTTATGTTCAATGACATAATCTACAAACAGACCCTCAGCACTGCTATTGGGACTTGTTTTGCCCCTAGCTTTGCCAACCTGTTCCTCGGTCAGTGGGAAGAAGACTTAAGGGTAGACAAAGATTTATGTTCAGATTTTGCCAAAGTCAAACTCTGGCTTCGTTATATCGACGACCTATTTATAATCTGGTCTGGCACTGAAGAAGAAGCCACCGGATTAATAAATAAGCTCAATCAGAACAACCGTAACATTCTATTGTCTCAGAACATGAACAGGAAACAGATCGAATTTCTTGATCTTGTGGTCACTGCCCACCAAGGTACCCTGCAAACCAGTCTGTTTCGAAAAACCACGGCAGGCAATACCCTCCTCCACGCTCTCAGCAGTCACCCGGATAATCTTAAGTGGAGCATTCCCTATGGTGAACTGCTGAGAGCGAGAAGGAACTGCAGTACAGAAACTGCATTTGCTAATGAACAGGACATCATGATCAAGAGGTTTTTAAGCAGAGGATACCCTATGTGGGTACTTGAACGAGCTCTTAACAAGGTTGGCAAAGTAAACAGAGCACAAACCTTAGAGGCACCTATAACCACCACAGTTGATCCCGACACTCCTGAATCTGACAAAACTAGAGTCATTATGACATTCAATGCCAACTCTAAACAAATACAGAAGATCTTAGCCGACAAATGGGACATTCTTACCAGCGATCCCATTATCGGGCACACTCTGCACACTAGACCTAGTATCACGTACAGAAAGGGTCGCAGCCTCAGGGACATCCTTGTCCGCAATGACATTACACAAACATTACCACAGAGAGATCATAACCTTATAGGCTTTTTTCCGTGCGGACATTGCAAAGCTTGCCGCAACAGCCACATGACACAAGAGCTCTCAATACCTGGACGCAACAAAAAGAAACAAATAAATCAATTTCTTACCTGCAGCACTCCTTACATTATATATGTACTGGAATGCCCATGCAAGCTTAGGTATGTAGGAAGCACTACATTTATGGCAAAAAAGAGGGTGTTGGAGCACATGCGTGCTATCAACAAAAAAGATATCCACTACCCAATATCTTGGCATTTTCAGGAATTCCACCTCTCCAACATTTCCCTCCTGAGTTACTTTATCGTAGAACAGGTACATACCGGCCCGAGAGGCGGTAATAGAGTACTCAAACTACGCAAACACGAATCCAAGTGGATATTAGAACTCGAGACTAAGTACCCGGGGGACACACAACCTTGATGAGGAATTAAGTACACATTTACATGAGGACTGATTTTCTTAGACCTGTAACAATATTTTTCCAATTGTATATTTTCTATCCTGTAATATGACTCATCCAGTTGCTCTGTTGTTATTTAAACTTTCCTGATACTATGGAATTCTCTTTGTAATAGTATTTCGGGTTAATTTTAACCACACTTCTAATTTTTCTTTTTCTTCTTTTTTCACAGGAGGGAAGGAAGGGACCCACTGCCCCCGGACGGTCACACTCTGCACGGGTTCCCTACCCTTTTCTTCCCCTTCTCCGGATCTACATATCACAGAGATAAGATTTTTCTTTTCCATTTTTACTTATTCTATTCCTTCACCGTGACCTTTGGGAAGCTTACTTTCTGTATGCAAGATTGGGACCATATTGTGTGTATCTGTCCAATTCTGCCATATGTGTTGTGATTGCCACTTGGTATTCATGAAGTAATGGCATTCCTGTTTCAGTAAGCAATGTATACCTTCGTGTGACACCACTATGGTGCCTAGATAATGTATTAGTGGTATAACATGTCGTGAGATACTATATTTTTCAATTGCTTTGCTTATGGTATTACCACTAGGGTGACTGCAGGTTGTCTTATGCTTCTGTTGACGTACTACCACTATTGTGTTTGCAATTTTGTCTCATGCAAATCTCATGTAGACCACTATGGCGAAAAAATTACGTTGACATAAGGCGTAATACTGTGCGAAGCATATTTTAATTACTTGTGCATTACCACTTTGGTTAATTTTATCAAGTATCTTGAATCCCATACCTAATTATTTTCGTGTATACATTGATAATTAGTTGTTTACATATTGCGACATACTGAACCTGTACAGGTTTTATTTTGTATTCACTTTGACTCTTTATTAATCCAAAATGGCCCCCGCATTTACCGTCGACTACCACAGAATTTCATGTGTAGTCCATCATTTGTGTTTACTACGGCTATGTATTGCTTCCTAACTTTATTGCTCACTGTGTGAACAAGGCAGCTTGACTGTCGAAACGTGTTACCAAGAATAAACTATCATTGGAATACTCCTGAGAGTGCGTTATACTTGCTCTAAGTTCGTGTGGATGCTATTGCAGGTTGGCTTCACCGGCGTCACGCACCACTTGCCAACGGGCCATAATACTGGACGAAGCAACTTTGTGGAGGAATATATATATATATATATATCCCTTAGTTAAGCACAAATCCGCGCGCTCTCAGGGCAATCAAACTCCGTTCACAATGATGTTCTGCAAGGTTGTTTAGGCCCCAGGAGAACAGTCTCCTTTTGTAGGAGAGTAGGATCTGCTTCACATGGGTACCCCCACTTTTTGCTAATGCTTCACTGTTTTTCGACATTAGTCTGGCTGGGGCCCTGCTAATCAGAACCCCAGCCTAGCTGCTTCCTCTCTAAAATGGTTTCCATGTGCCTTAGGCACATCACTGATTGGGATCTGGAGTGCCCTTATAAGTCCCTAGTATATGGTATACTATGTACCAAGGGCATAGGTACCTCAGAGGCCTGCCAGGGGCTGCAGCATGTATTATGCCACCCCTGGAAGGCCATCCAAACTGACACCACAGGTCTGCTACTGCAGCCTGGGTAAGGTGGTGCATGCACCCCTTACTGTGATATAGGTTACCTATATCACGAAATACATACACACATATAAACCTATAAGTCACTCCTAAGGCAGGCCTTATCAATCCTAAAGGCACAGTGCGTGGTTCCTATGTGAGAGGGTGCCCCTGCATGAGCAGGGCCCCTCTGCAGCGTTCGGAGATCATCTCTGATGCTGTTTGTAGTGCAGCCTGACCATATACTCTTAAGCGCATTATATCCTCGCGGTAAAATGCTAACTTTGGAATGGCAGCACCTAAACATGTCGTGTTCGGTGTCAAACATCTTGGAATACTACCCCCGCCAATCCTGGCGGCGGGGGTAGCATTCCACCCTTCTAGAGGGAAAGACATGTTAACTCTGACGAGTCCGGTAACTTCTTTCCAGAGCCCTGGCATCACAAAATGGATGCTGCTGCCACAGACACGAGTCTGGCCTCCTGCTGCTGGATGAAACTCCGGCAGGGGAGGCCTGGACAATAGGTTTCCTGTCCCAGGGAGGTGTGACCACCTCCCCAGACAGGATAATGTGTATTGGGGCTGGGTGGGAGCACTTTCGGGTGCTTTGAAGTCCTGCACTGGGGGCACATTTGGTGTCCCTGTGCATACCCCAGTTCAAACCGGATCAGGGGCTTGCAGCCCCTGCTTTGGCGCGAACTGGACAAAGGGAAAGGGGTGTAGCCACCCTCTGCCCTGACCCACCCATAGGTGGGGCCACAGAGTAGTCCAACCCCTATTTTTAGAATAAAGGTAGGAACCCAGTCCTTAGGACTTTAGATTATACCTGGACGAAACTCTGAAACTGAATCCTGGACCTTCGACGCTCTACGACAAGATTAGAGGACTGAAGAATCTCCCTTGGGGTCAAGGAGTGACTCCCCTGCTTGGCAGGCACCAAAGAAGCATCTGTCCGGTTCGCATTTCTGAAGCTCCCGTCGGACGCAGAAGTCATCGCATCACCAGAGGTTGATTTTCAGACTTCCCCGAGGCTACCCTGAGTCCCCAGCAAAGCTGAGGCCCGTGGCTATCGTGGGTGACTTGAGACCGTGACCCCTGGACACCGAGCACATTTGCAAGTGCATCATCTTCTGGGTCTCCCAAGAAGTCGTGCTTTGGGCTTCGAGTAGCCCTAGCCTCCAGCACCACCTGCACCGAAGATCACTGGCCCCCACTCCACGAGTGTCCTGTAAGCCAGATCCACGTGCGGCATCACGAGGCTCCTTCGCGGTTGATAGCCCGTTGGCTAGTAGCCCGTAACGAAGGCCAATCTTTTTCTTACTTGGCATCCTGGTTGCTCCAGGCTTGCCCTCACTTACCCTCGCAAGGTGAGTTCCACAGACCTTGCTGGTCTGCACCATCGATGATCTACATCTTCACCGAGACTTGCCGTTGCCAAGGCTTGTTGGGTCCAATCCGGTCGCCAACACCTCAGCACTCGACAGACATCGTGTACCAGCCCGAATCCTGCTCCTGGTCGCCAACAATGCCTCCTGGACCTCGTGGCTGAAGAGTCAAGACGACCGTCAACGCACCTGAAGCACTCGACATCGGTGGGCATCTGTCCATCGCCTTCCTGGTCACTGGCTAGTGACCCAGACTCTGTCCCCTCTGCTTTCAGGTTCTTCAGAACTCCGATCCACTCTTGTATCACCCCGGACACTTTTCTCTTGGCCGCCAGCAGCACTTTGCAGCAGATCGCCATTCGAATCGACGACGAAACCCGACCCCGAAAGGCACCTATGCACCCGGCTTCCCTGGGTGAGGTAACACGAGTACTCCGGTGCTCCCGTGGGTAGAGACTCTTCAAAGTCCTAGATCTCAAAGGGTTTTGTCCTAGTCCTCCTTTAAGTGTCCCTTTTCTCTATTTTCCCGATCCCGACTTTCTCCATAGAAGTTAACGGCGTATCGCGGTTGTGTATTTACACTGCACGCGTCTCCCGTAGGTCCCCTGTGTCACTACCTTGGGTGGTTCCTTGTGGTCCAAGCACTTCTAGAGGCTCTAGGCCTAGTGTCTAGTTCAGTCGTGGTTCGCATACCACTTTATTGGTATATGGTTTGGTACGCCCCTAGGGCCCAAACGTGTATTTGTGCTATTACTGTGATTTAATAACTTATAACTTATGTACTTCGAACTCTAGCCTCATAAAGAGACTAGAGGGGTGTGTTTAGCAATAAATACATATATTTTGAATATATACCTGGTGTGGTGCTCTTTCATTTGGTCACTCAAGAGATTATAGACTGGTAAAACAAGCTGCTTTACATTCCTTCAAGACTTAGCCTGAAGGCTGCTCTCCATAGCTACCACTAGGATAGCTTTCAATAAAGGTTGTCTTTAACCTATCTCCAATAAGGGGTTGTTTGGACTGGTGCAAGGTGCCCACTATAATTAGTGGACAGCATATACCAGGCCAACTTCTCACACCTTTGACCACAGGGTTCCTTTACATTCTCTGTAAATTCTTTATTTTTCCTTCCTCGATACTCTTTCGACCATATTACTGTGCATTAGAAATTGTACCATTAAGTAGAATAATATTTGTTTGACTCTAGCAACTACGTTGTTAGCATATTTGATATCTTAACTGAATTTCACTGTTTTTAATGTTTAATCTTTGTCTTTTTCTTTTGCTTTTTTTCAGGAGGAAAGGAAGGAGCCCATTCACTTGTATTCACCTGCACGGGCATCCTAACCTTTTTTCCATTCTTCGTCATTGGCACTTTCACCGGACACCACTGATTAGATAATTATGTACCAACGATGGGGCACAACTAGAACTGATGGGCATTTGGCAGTCACATTCCCTTCTTCCGTGACTGGTTGGACTGTTGCTTGTACCAGGGTAGTTGGACTTCCATATGCTTGCTCCAGTACGCTTTCAGCACTGATCAACCCTGTCATTACACACATCTTTTGGACGCGCACTTGCACGAGTACATCCCTGTACCATGTGATGTTATTCACTTTTTTCATCCACTCGCAGTGCACACCGTATTTATGAGGATTAATTATATGCTGATTATCAGTCAGCAGTTTGTCATCAACACTGGGCAACATTTTCGTTTTAGTAGGACCACATCCGGCACTTGCCAATGAGGCCCTCTACCCTTCATTCTATTGCACCTTGCCAACGTATATTTTCTCCCTAAAGGATCGCCTAGTAGTGCACGTTGTCACTTTAGACGTATGCTTCGGCACTTGCCGATCATACCATCACAATATACATGGTGACACTTTAATGTGCATTCATCCTCCAGTCCCCATCACATATTATGCATTGGACGCTGAGCAGTACCCTGCCCATGCACCACACCTTGTGTTTGTTTACATCCGGAGATTGGATAAAGTTTTTTCATCTTGAATGAGCGCGTGCGATGCAATACGCCTACACTATGTGGCATGGTCCTGCTATGTTTTTCGGACCACCAGCGTGTTTGCATCATTGGTCATATTTCAAATTTTGGATGTGACACAATATTTTGGGTTTATGATATTCCCTGCATGTTCAAAATTGCATTCTTTCCAATTCAACTACTCCAAGATGTCTGCCATACTCACTTGAGTATTGTCCCTTGTTTATGTTTGCAATACCC
Organism: Calotriton arnoldi; assembly: GCA_963921515.1. Lineage (NCBI taxonomy): Eukaryota > Metazoa > Chordata > Amphibia > Caudata > Salamandridae > Calotriton > Calotriton arnoldi. The sequence goes on from CAWUFW010010569.1 coordinate 500,010, forward strand.
ACAATGCTTTATAGTTATCTTTTCCACTGTGCACTTTTCACGTCAACAAGGCTGCGGACGCAGTTGAAACGTGTTGTGAATAAACAACCTTGCAGAACATCATTGTGAACAGAGTTTGATTGCCCTGAGAGCGCGCAAATTTGTGCTTAACTAAGGGATATTGATTGCCAGTACGCTCTGCCGGCGTGCGCACCACTTTCCTTGGGTCCCCCTCGATCCGGAGGAGAAAACTCTGGAATTTGGATTACGTGAGGATTGAACTTGGACCGGCCACATATACGTATACAGGACGACAGGAGGAGCCGAGGATCTGCGGAGTACAAGAGTTTATGAGGTAAGCCCGCTCTTGCATTTTCCGTCCCTTGTGCGAGGTGGTTGAGGGACACATGGTCTTGTGTGTCGCATCCCGTCTTCCCGGGGTAGCGGGGGTGTTGAGCGGTAAGTGGCTCCTCGATCGTTTGCACGCACTCAAAATCAACCACACTGCGGTCACACTGTGGTAGATCCTGGAGTACTCCGTGATTAGTGATTTGAGCCTGTGAGTGCTACAGTACTCTTGTCTTTTGGCACTCGGTTGTATGGCAGAAAGAACCTGACATTGTACAGGGGGCATCAAACTTCGTTACAGAGACATTTTTCTGCAAGGTGTAGTGCACAATGGAGGAAGAGGAGGAAAGAAGAGCAGCTGCTCTTGTTATGTTCACCAGGAAACAGGGACCGATAATTACAACAGAGAACAAGAACCCCACTATTCAACCAATGGAAGACAAATTGCGCAAACTGGAGAAACTCAAAAGGACAGAGATCTCAAAATAGTGGGAAGCCATCTCCCTATGGAATTATGTCGATCAGGGAATGGCACCAAGAGGGCTTAGAATTTTCACAACCCCTACCTATGAGACGCCAAATCCTAAGATGCTAGAAGAGTGGTCTGAAAACTCTTCTTTGAGCTCGAAAAGGATGCAAGAAATCTTGATTAAGTACGCTTGGATCGATCGTGATGCGATACTGAAACAGATTCAAGAGATCATGGAGGATCTCAAAACTCATGCAGACACTGAGACCTTAAACAAAGCGCTAGTCACCATGAAAGAGAGCCTTAAAAAGCATGAGGAGGACATAAAGGCCCGCAAGCAGCGGAAACTGAATCGGGATTACAAAGACTATGAGAGTTGCAGAATATTAACATTCAGTAGAAAGTATGACCATCTCTACAACCAACCGACGATGCCACACACTGGAACGGAGGAGAACAGGGATAACTCAGTGTCAGAGATTTCAACGGCCAGTGGCAGTGAGTCTGATGTCTCCACAGGCAATCCCTCTGCTGACGAACGTACTACCCGTCCAGTGACTTTTTTAGACGAGTACCAGCATATGTGCCGGGGCCGGATGACGACAATGGAAACCCCTGTACCAAAAACAAGGGGACAACGAGGCCGGGGGAGAGGCAGAGGATGAGGAAACGCAGGAACAGACACAAAAGAGTCCAACAACGATGGCAAAAGAGGCAGAGGATTGGGCGGCATGGGAAACAGCAAGACGCGCTCCAGAAAGGCTTACTGATGGATATCACAACGGTTAATAAAACTATCATTAATCTTTCTAAGAGACCGATGAGTGACATTGAAAAACAGACACTCTGCCTAGGACTTTCCTTTTGCCCTTCATCTTCCTTTAACTATACTAATGCCAGAATAGACCTTTTTAAATATGTGAGAAAACTAAAATTAAAAAAATGGCACAAACTCAAGAGATTAGACCATAGTAACAAAAGAGTGGATAGGGACAACACTACTGATCATGAGAATCTCAACATTAGTGACATCGACACTCTGGTCACTATGATAGAATTGGAGCACAATGTGGACATAACTGAGCTAGAGGTCGGCACCACCCAAATCTTAGATGAACTAGAAATAGTACATGATGCCTCAGCAGCCACAGGGTTCAGACCCAAGTCCATTTTTCTACCTATATTACCTCATGATAACTTGGACACATTCCATGACTGTGTCAGCAGGTCATTCAGCAAACACAGGCACAAAACCTATAAGCCTAAAAGAAGTGTGCAGAATCTCACCCTCCAGCAAACACAAGCCCTGAAAGCTCTCACCGAGGATGACAATATTGTCATTCACCCTGCAGACAAGGGGGGCAATGTTGTCATCCTGAATAGAGAACAATATATAGCAGAGGCATTACGACAACTAGAGGACATCAGATACTATATGCCCATCTCATTTGATATATACATCAACAGCATACTCACTATTTGGGATAAACTCACCACCTGGAAGGACAAAGGGATACTCGAATGGGAGGAGTTTTGTTACCTAAAAAGAGATTATCCCAAACTTACGGTACTTTACCTGTTGCCAAAGATTCACAAGGATCCCATTAGACCACCTGGGCGACCTATTGTTTCCTCTAGAGGCCGTGTGGCGGAACACATATCAAAATATGTGGATAATTTTCTTACAGACTTTGTGGTTAAACTCCCCAGTTACATCAGGGACACAAAGGACTTTTTGAACCGCATACAGGATATAGATTGGGATAATGAGTCCATGTTTATCACTTTGGACGTGCACTCCCTGTACACCATCATCAACCACCAACAAGGTTTGTTTGCATGCGCACATTACCTCGGCACTAGACCTTTCAGATTCCGAGATCATAGTCAGATGCTTCTAGAGATGACGGAGTATTGTTTAACAAACAATATCTTCATGTTTAATGGGGCCCTCTACAGGCAGACGACGGGCACGGCGATGGGATCGTGCTTTGCTCCCAGTTTCGCCAATCTTTTTATGGGACGCTGGGAGGAAACTATTTTCGCCGATCCAGGGCTTGCGATGTACCTGAGCCATGTCACGATGTGGCTCAGGTATATCGATGACCTCTTCATCGTGTGTAGAGGCTCAGATCACGAGGCCAGTGAGTTTATTGAGAAACTCAATGACAATGAGTGTAACATAATACTCACTGGCAACATCAGCAGAACCAGCGCAGAATACCTTGATGTTAACCTTACTATCAAGAACAATAAAGTGCACACTGCCCTGTTTAGGAAGGCATCAGCAGGTAACAGCATCCTTCATGCCCTCAGCAGCCACCCGGAGGCTCTCAAGTGGAGCATCGCCTACGTCGAGCTGCTGAGGGCAAGAAGGAATTGCAACACCGAGGAAGCGTACCAGGAGGAAAGTAAAACCATGATTGAGCGCTTTAGGGCGCGAGGGTACCCCAATTGGGTAATCAAGATAGCAAAAGCCAGAGCTGATGGAGTAGACAGAGCACTTACCATATCTGAAAGTACTACACCCACCATAGACACAGGGGAGGAAAGCACCAGAATCATCATGACATATACATCAGATTCTAAAGACATCAGACACATCCTTGCTAGGAATTGGGACATTCTCAAATGTGACAGTACCATAGGAGATATCATCCCTGACAGACCCAACATCACATACAGGAGAGGTAAAAGCATGAGAGACATGCTAGTACACAGCAACATCACCATCTACCCTAATAGGTATGAACATGGTCTGATTGGTTTCTTTCCTTGCGGCCATTGTAAGGCTTGCAGAAACAGTAGTTTCAGAAACAAAGCGGTATACAACCATGTGAGTAAGTCTCTTACCCAGTTCCTTACTTGTAGTTCAACTCACGTTGTATACGCTATCGAGTACCCCTGCAAGCTGTGGTATATCGGCAGTACTACCCTTATGGCTAAAAAGAGAATACTTGAACACAGCAGAGCCATTACTAACAGGGATCCCAAATACCCCGTTGCACGCCATTTCCAAGACAAACACTTTTCGAACACATCCCACCTGAGTTTCTTCATTTTAGAACAAATCAACAAAGACCCCAGAGGGGGCAACAGAGTTCTCAAACTACGACAGAAGGAGTCCAAGCATATTGTGGACTTTCAAACTAAGATTCCAGGGGGCTCAATGTAGATGAGGAACTTGCAATACACCTGAGAGAGGACTAATCCACATCTGTATTTTACACCCAGTTTAGGCCCCAGGAGAACAGTCTCCTTTGACCACAGGGTTCCTTTACATTCTCTGTAAATTCTTTATTTTTCCTTCCTCGATACTCTTTCGACCATATTACTGTGCATTAGAAATTGTACCATTAAGTAGAATAATATTTGTTTGACTCTAACAACTACGTTGTTAGCATATTTGATATCTTAACTGAATTTCACTGTTTTTAATGTTTAATCTTTGTCTTTTTCTTTTGTTTTTTTCAGGAGCAAAGGAAGGAGCCCATTCACTTGTATTCACCTGCACGGGCATCCTAACCTTTTTTCCATTCTTCGTCATTGGCACTTTCACCGGACACCACTGATTAGATAATTATGTACCAACGATGGGGCACAACTAGAACTGATGGGCAGTTGGCATTCACATCCCCTTCTTCCGTGACTGGTTGGACTGTTGCTTGTACCAGGGTAGTTGGACTTCCATATGCTTGCTCCAGTACGCTTTCAGCACTGGTCAACCCTGTCATTACACACATCTTTTGGACGCACACTTGCGCGAGTACATCCCTGTACCATGTGATGTTATTCACTTTTTTCATCCACTCGCAGTGCACACCGTATTTATGAGGATTAATTATATGCTGATTATCGGTCAGCAGTTTGTCATCAACACTGGTCGACATTTTCATTTTAGTAGGACCACAACCGGCACTTGCCAATGAGGCCCTCTACCCTTCATTCTATTGCACCTTGCCAATGTATATTTTCTCCTTAAAGGATCGCCTAGTAGTGCACGTTGTCACTTTAGACGTATGCTTCGGCACTTGCCGATCATACCATCACAATATACATGGTGACACTTTAATGTGCATTCATCCTCCAATCCCCATCACATATTATGCATTGGACGCTGAGCAGTACCCTGCCCATGCACCATACCTTGTGTTTGTTTACATCCGGAGATTGGATAACGTTTTTTCATCTTGAATGAGCGCGTGCGATGCAATACGCCAACACTATGTGGCATGGTCCTGCTACGTTTTTCGGACCACCAGCGCGTTTGCATCATTGGTCATATTTCACATTTTGGATGTGACACAAAATTTTGGGTTTATGATATTCCCTGCATGTTCAAAATTGCATTCTTTCCAATTCAACCACTCCAAGATGTCTGGCATACTCACTTGAGTATTGTCCCTTGTTTATGTTTGCAATACCCACAATGCTTTATAGTTATCTTTTCCACTGTGCACTTTTCACGTGCACAAGGCTGAGGACGCAGTTTAAACGCGTTGTGAATAAACAACCTTGCAGAACATCATTGTGAACGGAGTTTGATTGCCCTGAGAGCGCGCAAATTTGTGCTTAACTAAGGGATATTGATTGCCGGTACGCTCTGCCGGCGTGCGCGCCACTTTCCTTGGGTCCCCTCGATCTGGAGGAGCAAACTCTGGAATTTGATATGTATATGTATATATATATATATATATATATTCACTGAAAAACCATTGGTTTCAGGGGCGTTATAGTTAGTTGGAGATTTCACTCGTACAAAACCATAGAAATTCGGCCGTTATAGTTAGTAGACCTAACTATAACTCGCGCCCCGCAATGCACTGCTAATGACGTCAAATATTACATCACTCATGGCATGCTCAGTGACATCACTGATGACATCACTGATGACATCTCAAATGACATCACTGATGATATCACTGATGACATCATCCAGTGAATGTGTATTTCTGTAAATTATAAAAATATGTTTTATATATATATATATATATATATATATATGCCAAGGTTTATTGAAGTATGAGTGGGTGTATGAGTGTCTGAATGGATGATTTAGTAGGTGTGTGACTTACTGTATAAGTGAGTGATTAAATGTGTCTTACTGAATGCATGGGTTAGTGACTAAACTGTGTGAATGTCTTTATTAGTCTGTTAGTTGGTGTATAAGCGGCTGCATGGCTTGGTGAGTAGCTACATGAGTGTCTATATGAGTTATTTATTGCTTGTCTGAGTATCTGTATGGGTGCCTGAGTGTCTTTGTGGGTGGGTGGGGGTGGGGGTGAATCTGTGCATAGATATGTGAGGGGTTGTTTCACTGGGTGTATGGGTTCAAGAGTGCATATGGAAACAGCTGTATGGGTGGGTGAGTGTGTGTATGGGTGTGTTGGTGAGTGAATGGATGTCTCAGTGGTGCATGTGTGAGTAACTACATATGTTTTAAAGCAGTATATGTGAGTGTTGGAGTATATAAATGACTATATGTGAGAGTGAGTGATTGCAAGAGTATCAGTATGGATGAGTGTGTGTTTCTATGAGTGATTGTTTAAGAGAGTAAGTATGTGTTAGTATCTGTATAAATAAGTGTGGTGGTGTGTGTATGACTGTATGAGCAAGGAAATGGGTGTGTGATAGTTTCTTTGCATGACTGACCAGGTGTATGAGTAACTCTTTGGGTGAGTGGCAGTGTGTGAGTGCCTATATGGGTGTATGAGTGGATATATCAGTGGCTGTATAGATGAATGACTGTGTGTATGAGTGACTATATGGGTTAGTGTGTGGATGTGTGTGTAGACGTATGAATCACTGAGCAGGTATGTACTAACTGCTATTGGTCTGTCTATGGTTTCGATATTGGTGGTCTGTATTTTAGAGTGGGTATATGAAAGGTTTTATTAGGGTATGAGGAGGTGCATCAGATGATCACGTGGATGATGTCATCAGTGATGTCATCAGTGATGTCATTTGAGATGTCATCAGTGATCTCATCAGTGATGTCACCGAGCATGTCATGAGTGATGTAATATGTGACGTCATCAGCAGTGCATTGCGGGGCGCAAGTTATAGTTAGGTCTACTAACTATACGGCCGAATTTCTATGGTTTTGTACGAGTGAAATCTCCAACTAACTATAACGCCCCTGAAACCTATGGTTTTTTCAGTGAATTTCTAAGGTTTTTTAAATGCTAATTTCTAACTATAACGTCCCTGAAACCTATGGTATTTTCAGTGAATTTCAAAGGTTTTTTAAATGAAAATTTCTAACTATAATGTCTCTGAAACCTATGGTTTTTTCAGTGAATATATATATATAGACATTTAATTGTAGTAGGGTTGGAAACAGTGGGTTTTGGTTGTGTCTGAAGAGTCATTTCAGATGCATGGGGTGAAGTTCTTCCAGGGGCTGTGTCGGCACTTAGAATCCCATGACGCCTTTGGTCTTGTTTCTGGATATTGTCTTGAGTGCAAGATTTGAATCTGTAGAGCTTGTAGGATTTCCAGGGCAGCTCCTTCAGTGTGTTTGCAGGTAAAACCGAATTTGGATTGAATTATCTCCTGGATTTGAAGCGAGTGAAGGCTTTTTAAGACTGACTACATTGGGTTGGTACTTTTTTTCGTTCAAATATGTGGCCTCCTGCAGCATCCTGGGCAGTTTGTAGTGTTTTGATCTGATATATTGAGAGGCCGGCATATTGACACTTGCCTAGATTTTGGCAAGGGCTTACTGGGTCATCTACAATTATCTAGTAATGTGATTGGGAGAGTATTTTAAGTAGTTTCAGTTGAAAAGGTGACTTTCACTATTGTTCCAGTCTGTGGCTTGAAGCGGAGGCTTGCTCCTCAGATGACTCTGGTTTCACTTTAGATTCGATTATTTCAATGCTTATACCATTGGATTTGAGGCTATTATCACCCTTCCAGATTTCACATAACAAAGTGAGAGAGCATGAATATTAAACGAATGTGTCAGTAAGTAATTGTAAAGGTTGGAAGTGGAGAACCAGTATGTTTGGAATGCTTGGTTGTAAGGGTGTTGTGCTTTCAATGAGGTATGCGCCAGAAGTGTTTTGGTGTCGCATGAGTGACCATAGTGGTGCTTTTATCCTGTGTGTGGTTGGAGAACTTAATGTGATGCCAACATTTGTGGCAGGTCTCTGCGTGCACTGGGTGCTTGTCTTCTTTGTCACAGAGTGTCTTGGTTTAAGTGGGTTGCTGGTGGTTGCTTGAAAGCATAGGCATCTCCTATTGGTTTTTGATTATGGGCGATTGTTCTACAGCCCAAACCTATCATGCAGTCAGGGTAGATTGCTTTCTTCAGGATTGCTAAGAGAGGTAGAAGTATCATCTAAGTCCACACTTATTACAATTGGTTGTGTTAAATTCCAATTGTGGAAGCCCCTTGGCTTTTTGGGGGAACTCGTGTGTGGAGTGTTGGTCATTTGTGATGCCACCATGCCAAACTTGGTTCTGCATCTTTCTCCGAATGGGGCAGGTCTTTGCTTCCGTCCTGAACTTCAGGTGGTCTTGCATTCTTCATATCTTATCTGGCGAGGAGTTTGAATTTCACTGTGTGCTCTGAGAATGCTGTCGTCTTATTCTTGAAGTTACATGAAAGAATAATACGTTCAGGCCACAGTCCGAAGCGTAGTGTCCTGTTCAAGGATTGTTTAACTTGAAGGGACCTTGGATAGCTCTGAAGCCAATGCACGAGGCACAAATGTCGAGCTCCTGGCAGCCCGTGTAGTGTGGGAAGCACTGGTGTTATGTTTCCCTGGACTGAGGTGTACAGTTGGCCACTTGCAATGGTGGTGGTAAGGAGGATCGAGAACGTTACCTTAAAATGCTGTAATTGTTGTAGACTTTTTTTTGCTGTGCCCATTCCGTACAGTCTGTCTTTGAAAGACCGCCTCACACCGTTTTAGCGTACCATAGTTGTATTGGAAACCTGTTATTCCTCTTTAGTTTGGCTTTGTTGACGTTCTGTGTTAGCTTACCGTTTGTTGCTAACTTCTCAGAATGTCCCTGATCCGCGCTTACCGATGGAGTTAGACTCTAACCGGTGTGCAAATTCTACCCAAAACCACAGACCTCCTGCGAGAGACATGTTTGCTGCGAGTCATCGCCATCTAGCGGTATTTTGTAAATGTGCACTCTTGCGTTTTGTTCAGTAGCGTCAGTAAATAGCCACTGTCCATCGTTTCAGTGATGCTGGTGTTTCTCTGCACAAAAACGCGTGGGAAATACTTACCAGCGAACAATGCTTTTGTGAATTTTTTTCAGCATGAACATTTTGCAAGGTGGAGTTCGAAAAGTCGTGTGTATTTGGTGTGTTTGTTTTTTTCAAAAATGACTTTGGTAGTTATTTTTTGTAATGTCACGCTTCCATTAAAACGCATCAGTCCGATTAAGGATTTGTTAAACAGGGGGTCCGCAATGCAGCTCTTCAGCACACAATTGATGACATGAAAAACTCCACAAGCTCCCATCTACCAGAACATGATCCAGGCATTGTGAGTGGAGCTCGGCCCCGATTACAGGGCTTCACGACCACCACTGTTTGCATGGGTGACACTACAGCACGCACTACAGCTCGGAGGTGGATATTGGAGTCTGGGAGAGGACACTGCAGTCCTGCGCCGAGCTTCACCTTTTTTTATTTTTCAATATTGAAATGAGCCCCGGGGAGGTGGCGGTCCCCGGGGCTGCGGGGGGCTGCGTGTGTCCCCGCAACTCATAAATCTTGCCCCGGGGAGGTGCTGGTCCCCGGGGCAGTGTGGGGGGGATTGGGGCCCCCCCACACATTTTTTTCAGTGCCTCCGGGACCTGGCCCACCCGGGGGCTTAAATACAACAAAGCGCGGAAGCCCGCGCTTCGCTTTTTTTTTTTTTTTTCGCCGGATTTGCGACCCCAGAACGAATTCGGCCAATTTTCTTTTTAAAAAAATGCTTTTTTTGGCCCTGGGGGTCCTTGTGGGACCCCCTGAGCAGGCCTAGGGGGTCAGGGTGTTTCTACCCTGCCCGTTTTTCTTTTTTTTCACCTTTGTTTTTCTGTTTTCTTGTGACTCGGTTCTACTGAGTCACAAGATGGCTGCCAATACTTCCTGGTTTGAAGTGTTGGCAGCCAATCAGAGCCAATCTCGTGCTCGGGGATTAGGCTCCGCCCACATATATATATATTTGTTTCTTTAATATCTGAAAAACTACTGAACGGATTTACACCATTTAAAAAAAAGGTCGCTTTCTGAACCAAGCACTACCTTTTGCCAAATTTGGTGTAATTCCGTTCAGCAGTTCGGGCTGTAGCCTTGCCTAAAGTTTCCTATGGGAAATTGATTTTTGACTCATTTTTTTAATTTCTCAGCAACTACTGAATGGATTTACACCATTTAAAAAAGGTAGCTTTCTGAACCAAGAGCTACCTTTCTGCCAAACTTGGTGTAATTCTGTTCAGCAGTTCGGGCTGTAGCCTGTCTCAAAATTTCCTATGGAAATTAACACACGAAAAACACTTTTGGGACCCCCCTTTTTCTCCGCCCCGCTTGACGAATCACCCCCAAACTTTCAGGATAGGAGCTGACCTGGATAGACCTTTTTTTCTAGAATTCCACAAAGATTCGTTAAACGACGCCAAAGATATTAGCAAATCAAAATATGCTTTTCCTATGGAAACTAGGTTCTAACTATAACTACCTACCGGCGACCGCCAGTAGGTAATATATTATCTACTGGCGGTCGCCAGTAGATAGTTATAGTTAGGACCTATTTTCCATAGGAAATCCGCGACATTCTATTTGAAATAACTCTTGCGTCGGTTGACGAATCTTCGCGAAATTTTCAAACTTTATGGCCCGCTCCGGTCCGCTCCTACCCTGTAAGTTTCGGGTGATTCGTCAAGCGGGGCCGAGAAAAAGGGGGTCCTAAAACGTGTTTTCCCCATTCATTTTCCCATAGGAAACTTTAGACACAGCTACAGCCCGAACTGCTGAACGGAATTACACAAAATTTGGCAAAGAGGTAGTTCTTGGTTCAGAAAGAACCCTTTTGTTAAATGGTGTAAATCCGTTCAGTAGTTGCGGAGAAATTAAAAATAAGAGTCAAAAATCAATTTCCCATAGGAAACTTTATGCAAGGCTACAGCCCGAACTGCTGAACGGAATTACACCAAATTTGGCAAAGAGGTAGTTCTTGGTTCAGAAATAACCCTTTTGTTAAATGGTGTAAATCCGTTCAGTAGTTGCTGAGAAAATCAAAAGTAAAAACACATATATATCTGGGCGGAGCCTAACCACACATGTCATCGTGAGATCTGATTGGCTGTCAGCACTTCATCCTGGAATTGCTGGCAGCCATCTTGGGACCAATATAAATGATAGTACTCCATTGAAATGCATTGTAGTGAATCGAAGATTTTGAGGGTTACCAAAAGGAGAACTATAAAGGGTGATAACAGACTTTAGTTACATTAGAATTCATTTGTTGATGGTACCATACTAATTTCAGGAATTGTGGTGTGTTCTAAGGTGATTTTACCCTGTGAAAAACCTTCTGCTGGGATATCATGAATCATGTTTGAGAGAAAACTATTTTCACATGCTTGTCCCATACAGTTTTGGAAGGTGCTCCAGAAGCTAAAATGAGAGCATATTTTCTGTAAATTCACATTATCTTTCTCAGTCATGTGAGAATGAAGTCTGACATTCTCAGTAAAACATGTACATCCAACAAGGGCAGAGACTGTCAGTTGATTCCTTTGTGTTCTACTGCAGCTTCCCAGAGTGTTCTAAAGAACAACTAGAGTGCTAACAGCCTTACTTATGACAAAAGTATGGCACACCTGAAGCCATCTTGATTGGAATAAACTGGTAACACTTAAAACATTTAATTTAAAAAGGAACAAAATGATGGGCTTCATCTTGTCATAGAAATTATGGTTAGTGCTCTGGAAAGAAAAATTAGGACATGTTTCAAGTGTGATCTCAAATATCTTCCTGTTATATTTCAACAGGAGCAGCCTGTCAGTTGATGCCTTTGTGTTCTCCTGCAGCTTCCCAGAGTGTTCTAAAGAACAACTAGAGCGCTAACAGTCTTACTTATGACAAAAGTATGGCACACCTGAAGCCATCTTGATTGGAATAAACTAGTAACACTTAAAACATTTAATTTAAAAAGGAACAAAATGATGGGGTTCATTTTGTCATAGAAATTATGGTTAGTGCTGTAGAAAGAAAAATTAGGACATGTTTCAAGTGTGATCTCAAATATCTTCCTGTTATATTTCAACAGGAGCAGCCTGTCAGTTGATGCCTTTGTGTTCTACTGCAGCTTCCCAGAGTGTTCTAAAGAACAACTAGAGCGCTAACAGTCTTACTTATGACAAAAGTATGGCACACCTGAAGCCATCTTGATTGGAATAAACTGGTAACACTTAAAACATTTAATTTAAAAAGGAACAAAATGAGGGGTTCATTTTGTCATAGAAATTATGGTTAGTGCTGTAGAAAGAAAAATTAGGACATGTTTTAAGTGAGATCTCAAATATCTTCCTGTTATATTTCAACAGGAGCAGCCTGTCAGTTGATGCCTTTGTGTTCTACTGCAGGTTCCCAGAGTGTTCTAAAGAACAACTAGAGTGCTAACAGCCTTACTTATGACAAAAGTATGGCACACCTGAAGCCATCTTGATTGGAATAAACTGGTAACACTTAAAACATTTAATTTAAAAAGGAACAAAATGAGGGGGTTCATTTTGCCATAGAAATTATGGTTAGTGCTGCAAAAAGAAAATTTAGTGCATGTTTTAAGTGAGATCTCAAATCCTCTTCTATTTCATTAGAAAATTCTGACATGCAGACTGAAACAATCACTTTCAATACCAGCAGTAGACTTCCAGTTAACTCCTTGGTGAGCAGTAGCTTTACTACAGTGATCTAATGAACAACTAGAGTGCTAACATTCTGAATTTATGGCAAATGTGTGACACATCTGAATGCCTTCTTGATGGAATCAAAGTAAAAAACTGAAAGCATTTCCTACTGAGGAGACTGCAGTAAATGAGGAAATTAGGAAACTTCATAACAAAGAAGACTTCCAAGATGGCCACCAGTGAAAAAAGAGCCCAAATGTAGCACAAATATTACCCAGATGTAGCCCACATATAGCCCAATGACAAAAGTGTGCAAAACACTTTTTATTTTTAGTTTTTTGCAGTTTTATGTAGTGCAGACTGGTCAGGTATTGGAGCGTTAAAACATGACCCCCTACACTACAAAAACACCACTGCACTACCCTAAACCCTAAAACACTACCCCCAGCACGACCCCCTACACTACACAAGCACCACTGCACTATCCTAAACCCTAAAACACTATCCCCAGCATGACCCCCTACACTACACAAACACCACTGCACTACCCTAAACCCTAAAACACTACCCCAACACCACTGCACTAACCTAAATCTTAAAACACTACCCCCAGCACGACCCCCTACACTACCCAAACACCACTGCACTACCCTAAAACATGACCCCTACACTACACAAACACCACTGCACTACCCTAAACCCTAAAACACTACCCCCAGCACGACCCCCTACACTACACAAGCACCACTGCACTACCCTAAACCCTAAAACACTACCCCCAGCACGACCCCCTACACTACAAAAACACCACTGCACTACCTTAAACCCTAAAACACTACCCCCAGCACGACCCCCTACACTACCCAAACACCACTGCACTAACCTAAATCCTAAAACACTACCCCCAGCACGACCCCTACACTACCCAAACACCACTGCACTACCCTAAAACATGACCCCCTACACTACACAAACACCACTGCACTACCCTAAACCCTAAAACACTACCCCCAGCACGACCCCCTACACTACACAAGCACCACTGCACTACCCTAAACCCTAAAACACTACCCCAGCACGACCCCCTACACTGCCCGAACACCACTGCACTGCCCTAAACCCTGAAACACCAGCCCCTGCACGACCCCCTACACTGCCCGAACACCACTGCCCTAAACCCTGAAACACCAACCCTAGCACGACCCCCTACACTGCCCGAACACCACTGCACTGCCCTAAACCCTGAAACACCACTCCCTTCACGACCCCCTACACTGCACGAACACCACTGCACTGCCCTAAACCCTGAAACACCATCCCCAGCACGACCCCCTACACTGCACGAACACCACTGCACTGCCCTAAACCCTGAAACGCTACCCCCAGCAAGACCCCTACACTGCCCGAACACCACTGCACTGCCCTAAACACTGAAACATCACCCCCAGCAAGACCCCCTACACTGCCCGAACACCACTGCCCTAAACCCTGAAACACCACCCCCAGCAAGACCCCCTACACTGCCTGAACACCACTGTACTGCCCTAAACCCTGAAACACCAGCCCCAGCATGACCCCTACACTGCCCGAACACCACTGCACTGCCCTAAACCCTGAAACACCACCCCTGCACAAACCCCTACACTGCCCGAACACCACTGCACTGCCCTAAACCCTGAAACACCACCCCCAGCACGACCCCCTACACTGCCCGAACACCACTGCACTGCCCTAAACCCCAAAACACTACCCCCAGCAAGACCTCCTACACTGCCCGAACACCACTGCACTGCCCTAAACCCTGAAACATCTCCCCCAGCAAGACCCCCTACACTGCCCGAACACCACTGCCCTAAACCCTGAAACACCACCCCCAGCAAGACCCCCTACACTGCCCGAACACCACTGCACAGCCCTAAACCCTGAAACACCACCCCCAGCATGACCCCCTACACTGCCCGAACACCACTGCACTGCCCTAAACCCTGAAACACCACCCCCAGCACGACCCCATACACTGCCCGAACACCACTGCACTGCCCTAAACCATGAAACACCAGCCCCAGCACGACCCCCTACACTGCCCGAACACCACTGCACTGCCCTAAACCCTGAAACACCACCCCCAGCACGACCCCTTACACTGCCCGAACACCACTGCACTGCCCTAAACCCTGAAACACCAGCCCCAGCACGACCCCGTACACTGCCCGAACACAACTGCACTGCCCTAAACCCTGAAACACCAGCCCCAGCACGACCGCCTACACTGCCCGAAAACCACTGCACTGCCCTAAAACCTGAAACACCAGTCCCAGCACGACCCCCAACACTGCCCGAACACCACTGCACTGCCCTAAACCCTGAAACACCAGCTCCAGCAAGACCCCTACACTGCCCAAACACCGCTGCACTGCCCTAAACCCTGAAACACCACCCCCAGCAAGACCCCCTACACTGCCCGAACACCACTGCACTGCCCTAAACCCTGAAACACCAGCCCCTGCACGACCCCCTACACTGCCCAAACACCACTGCACTGCCCTAAACCCTGAAACACCACCCCCTGCACGACCCCCTACACTGCCCGAACACCACTGCACTGCCCTAAACCCTGAAACACCACCCCTCAGCACGACACCCTACACTGCCCGAACACCACTGCACTGCCCTAAACCCTGAAACACCACCCCCAGCACGACCCCCTAAACTGCCCGAACACCACTGCACTGCCCTAAACCCTGAAACACCACCCCTGCACGACCTCCTACACTGCCGGAACACCACTGCACTGCCCTAAACCCTGAAACACCACCCCCAGCACGACCCCCTACACTGCCCGAACACCACTGCACTGCCCTAAACCCTGAAACATCAACCCCAGCAAGACCCCCTACACTGCCTGAACACCACTGCCCTAAACCCTGAAACACCACCCCATATACTGCACGAACACCACTGCACTGCCCTAAACCCTGAAACACCACCTCCAGCAAAACCCCCTACACTGCCTGAACACCATTGCTCTGCCCTAAATCCTGAAACACTAGCCCCAGCACGACCCCCTACACTGCCCGAACACCACTGCACTGCCCTAAACCCTGAAACACCACCCCCAGCACGACCCCCTACACTGCCCAAACACCACTGCACTGCCCTAAACCCTGAAACACCAGCCCCAGCAAGACCCCCTACACTGCCCTAACACCACTGCACTGCCCTAGACTCTGAAACACCATCCCCAGCAAGACCCCCTACACTGCCCGAACACCACTGCACTGCCCTAAACCCTGAAACACCAGCCCCAGCATGACCCCCTACACTGCCCGAACACCACTGCACTGCCCTAAACCCTGAAACACCAGCCCCAGCACGACCACCTACACTGCCCGAACACCACTGCACTGCCCTAAACCCTGAAACACCAGCCCCAGCACAACCCCCTACACTGCCCGAACACCACTGCACTGCCCTAAACCCTGAAACACCAGCCCCAGCACGACCCCCTACACTGCCCGAACACCACTGTACTGCCCTAAACCCTGAAACACCAGCCCCAGCACGACCCCCTACACTGCCCGAATACCACTGCACTAAACCCTGAAACACCACCCCTGCACCACCCCTACACTGCCCGAACACCACTGCACTGCACTGCCCTAAACCCTGAAACACCACCCCCTGCACCGCCCCCTACACTGCCCGAACACCACTGCACTGCCCTAAACCCTGAAACACCACCCCCAGCACGAACCCCTTTACTGCTCAAACACCACTGCACTGCCCCAAACCCTGAAACACCACCCCAACACGACCCCCTAAACTGCCCGAACACCACTGCCCTAAACCCTGAAACACCACCCCTGCACGACCCCCTACACTGCCCGAACACCACTGCACTGCCCTAAACCCTGAAACACCACCCCCTACACTGCCCGAACACCACTGCACTGCCCTAAACCCTGAAACACCACCCCCAGCACGACCCCCTACACTGCCCGAACACCACTGCACTGCCCTAAACCCTAAAACACCACCCCCAGCATTACCCCCTACACTGCCCAAACACCACTGCACTGCCCTAAACATTAGAACACTACCCCCAGCACGACCCCCTACACTACCTGAACACCACTGCACTACCCTAAACCCTAAAATACTATCCCCAGCACAACCCCCTACACTACCCGAACACGACTGCACTGCCCTAAACCCTCAAACACTCCCCCAGCACGACCCCCTACACTACCCGAACACCACTGCACTGCCCTAAACCCTAAAACACTACCCCTACACTACCCTAAACCCTAAAACACTACCCCCGCACGACTCCCTACACTACCCAAAGACCACTGCACTGCCCTAAACCCTAAAACACTACCCCCCGCATGACCCCCTACACTACCCAAACACCAATGCACTACCCTAATCCCTAAAACACTACCCCCATGACCCCCGACACTACCCTAAACCCTAAAACACTACCCCCCGAACGACTCCCTACACTACCCAAAGACCACTGCACTACCCTAAACCCTAAAACACGACCTCCTACACTACACAAACACCACTGCACTACCCTAAACCCTAAAACACTACCCCCTACACTACACAAACACCACTGCACTACCCTAAACCCTAAAAACTACCCCAGCACGAACCACTACACTACCCAAACACCACTGCACTACTCCTAAACCCTAAACAAGCATTGGCATAGCCAATAGGTCTCGCTTTTGGGACCTTATAAGTATTTAGTTATGCAGCACAATATCCTTGGTGCAACAACATCAACTGTTGCATGGCTAAACACTTATAAGGTCCCAAAGGCGAGACCTATTGGCTATGCCAATGCTTGTTTTTAAAGGGCACATTTCCCCTTATTCACACCGGCCTCAAGTTTTGCACCTGAGCCTGTAACAACCACCTTCAAAAAAAGGGCTTTATGTCAAAACTTAGGCTGTTTGTGCTGTTTGCACTTTACAAAGCACCGCAAAGGGCTTTTGTGCTGTGAAAAGGGCGACCTTCCAGCACAAAACGTGGCACAATACCTTTTGCGCTAGATAGTAAATACCGTGCACCAGTTCATTTTGCTTTATGCCGGCATAAAGCGTTAGTAAATCTGAGCCTTAGTGCTTAATTTGTGGCTGGAAGTGGAGGCACTGCTGCTCATGTTAGGACCAGCGGGACTTTTTTTCACAAAACTTTCACCTTGAGCAAGAAAGAGGCAGTCATTAAAGAGAGACAGACGGGGAGAGAAAGAGAGTAAAACAGTGACTGACACGAGATGAAAGACTGGGATGTAAAAGAACCCGCTTCAGGGGAAAAAGAGACAGAAAATATAGGGTGACGGAAGAAAAAGACATGAGGTTGAATCAAGATGAAGAAGCCTTGGCAACCCCAACATTCGGCAGCGCTGGCGGCGGCTTCTGAGGGGAAAAACGGAGCCCGTGTACTTACTTTTTAAAAAATTTTATATTACGCTCTGGGCTCGACAAACTGCTAAAGAACCAAGAAAAATATTCTGAATGGCTACTCGGAGGCCCTTTTAGTGAAACACGGATAGTGTTTCGCAGTGTAAACACTAGCGCTTTCTGTTCTTATAGATTGCATCTTGGCGCTTTACTACTGAGATGCATAAGTAAAGATATAAAGCCTCTCTAAACGCATCAACGCTCCAGAGAAGGGGCCCCCGAAGGACGCGGACGTCAGGTAGGTGAGGCCCTGTGCGCCTCGACAGCTGTCTGCTGGCTGTGAGGGGTGTGCAATGCCATAACAGCCCTCCGTGCTGTCTCCAGCGTGCATGCAGGCGGCTCAGGGTCGGATCAGAGAGACTGACCGATGTACCCAAGATCACACGCCCTGCAGAGCCAGCGCACCGTGCATTAGACACAAAAGGGAGCAGAGAGGAAAAGCCACGCGCAAATCCGACCTGTGAACTTACTCGAACCAGACCCTGGGTGGTGATGGTGATGAGAATAAAAACAGCCAACGACAATAAATTACCAGGCGGCTCAGGGTCGGATCAGAGAGACTGACCGATGTACCCAAGATCACACGCCCTGCAGAGCCAGCGCGCCATGCATTAGACACAAAAGGGAGCAGAGAGGAAAAGCCACGCGCAAATCCGACCTGTGAACTTACTCGAACCAGACCCTGGGTGTTGATGGTGATGAGAATAAAAACAGCCAACGACAATAAATTACAAGAGAGGAGCGGGGGCGAGGGCGAGCGAGCGCGGCAGCCTGCTCAGCTGACCAGACGCTCGTGCGTCATGGCCTTTTCCCGGCATGTGTTTCCAATTATCGCGCACGCGTCTGGGCACGATAATGGGAAACAGATGTCGGCTCTGCGCGCGTAACCGCCCGAAAAGGCCACGACGCACGAGCGTCTGGTCAGCTTTGAAACCCCTTACATAAAGTCTTCGCCTAGCAGCGCTTGCGCGCTACTCGAGGCTCGACCTAAAAACTACCCCCAGCAATACCCCTACACTACCCAAACACCACTGCACTACCCTAAACCCTAAAACACTACCCCCAGCAGTACCCCTACACTACCCAAACACCACTGCACTACCCTAAATCACTACCCCCAGCACGACCCCCTACACTACCCAAATACCACTGCACTACCCTAAACCCTAAAACACTACCCCCAGCACGACCCCCTACACTACCCAAACACCACTGCACTACCCTTAACCCTAAATCTACCCCCAGCATGACCCCCTACACTACACAAACACCACTGAACTACCCTAAACCCTAAAACACTACCCCTAGCACGACCCTCTTCACTACCTAAACACAACTGCACAATTTGTTACAGGCGTTGCAACGCAGGCCTGTGGTGCTTACTGGAAGTACCTAGTGGGCTAGTTGGGCCCCAGGGACCCTCAGGATTCAAGGTGACCTAATCCCCCAACTTAAAACGCACCACGGGGCGCGTTTGCACAGTGGTGAAGGGAGGGGCGGGCCTCAGGTGACATGTGCGCAAACACGCCCTGTTGTGCGTTTTAAGTTGGGGAATTAATTCCCTTTGAATCCTGAGGGACCCTGGGGGCCAACTAGCCCACCAGGTACCTTCAGTAAGCACAACAGAGTTGCGTTGCAGAGAGGTGAAAAAGGTGCGTGGCCTCGGAACGCCTCTCTGCAACTCAGCTCTGTGGTCCTAACTGTAGGTACCTGGGGGCTAGTTGGGCCCCAGGGACCCTCAGAATTCAAGGGGACTTAATCCCGCAACTTAAAACGCGCCACGGGGTGCGTTTGCACACATGTCACCTCAGGCCCCCTCCCTTCACCACTGTGCAAACGCGCACTGTAGCGCGTTTTAAGAGGTAGTTTTAATCCCCCTGCCCTATTATGTACTAGGGACTTGCAGAGGAGGTCATGCTAATCACAGGGGTACCCCAACGCAGAGTGTTCCCTAGTGTATGTAGGTGTTTTCACTGTATCCTAAGTGTCTTTTAGCATAGCACTGGCTCTGGTTAGTCAGAGTCAGTTACCACCAGTACCCGTCTGAAAAAGTTGTGGGCACAGGATGATTTTGCAACAAGGCCTCTTTCTGCTCCTCTGTTGGTTCTTTCTGCACATCTTTTGCTTCTTTCTGTGCGTTTTTTCTTCTTTCTTCACATGTCCTACCTCTGTAGGCATAGTTAGAAACTAGCATTTAAAAAAACCTTTGAAATTCACTGAAAAACCATAGGTTTCAGACACGTTATAGTTAGAAATTAGCATTTAAAAACCTTTGAAATTCACTGAAAAACCATAGGTTTTAGGGACAGTTATAGTTAGTTGGACATTTCACTCGTACAAAACCATAGAAATTCCCCGTTATAGTTAGTTCAGCTAACTATAACTCGCGCCCGCAATGCACTGCTGATGACGTCACATATTACATCACTCATGACATGGTCAGTGACATCACTGATGACATCTCAAATGACATCACTGATGACATCATCCATGTGATAATTTCATGCATCTTCTCACACCCTAATATAACTTTTGATACACCCACTCTAAATTACAGACTGCCATTCTCAAAACCATAGACACTCCAACACCAAAAACTACATACCCACTCACTGATTCTTAGGTCTACACACACATCCACTCACTCACCCGTACAGTCACTCATACTTAGTCACTCAGTACAGGACTATCATATGCACTCATACACCTATATAAACACTCACACACCGCCACTCATCCATAGAGGTACTCACACACCTAGTCAGTCATGCAAAAACTTAATCACACACCCATTTACTCACCTATACAGTTATACACACACCAGCTCACTTACTCATACAAATACTAGCACATTCTTACGCTCTTATACAATCACTGATACAAGTACACACTCATCCATACAGCCACTCTCACAATCACACACTCTCACTTATAGCCATTTATATACTCCAACACACATATATACTGCCTTTCACATATGTAGTTACTCACACATGTACCACTGAGATATACATTCAATCACTAACACACCCATACACACACTCACCCACCCATACAGTCCATCACAGATGCACTCTTGAAACCATGCACCCAGTGAATCACCAACTCACACATATATGCACAGAGTCACACACACCCCACCCACACAAACACTCAGGCACCCATACAGATACTCAGACAATCAATCAATAACCCATGTAGACACTCATGTAGCTATTCAGAAAGCCATGCAGCCGCTTACAAACCAACAGACAGACGGATACAGACATTCACACAGTTTAGTCACTAACCCATGCATTCAGTAAGATACATTTAATCACTCACTTGTAGAGTCAGTCACTCATGTACTAAATCATCCATTCAGACACTTATACACCCACTCATTCTTCAATACGCCTTTCCCTATATATATTAAACATATTTAAACTTTACAGAAACACACAGTCACTGGATGATGTCATCAGTGATGTCATTTGAGATGTCATCAGTGATGTCATCAGTGATGTCACTGACCATGTCATGAGTGATGTAATATGTGACGTCATCAGCAGTGCATTGCGGGGCGCGAGTTATAGTTAGCTGAACTAACTATAACGGGGGAATTTCTATGGTTTTGTACGAGTGAAATGTCCAACTAACTATAACTGTCCCTAAAACCTATGGTTTTTTCAGTGAATATATATATATATATATATATATATATATATATATATATATATATATATATATATATATATATACATACATATATATATACATATATATATAGACACACACACACACATATATATATATATATATTACCTTTGGGTGGTCGTCAGTAGGTAGTTATAGTTAGGACCTAGTTTCCATGGGAAAAGTGTTTTTTGTTTTGCCAATAACTTTGCCGCTGTTTGATGAATCTCCATAAAGTTTTCAAAACTAGTGTACACCTCACTTCAGCTGCTGTCTGGAAAGTTTTGGGTTGATCTGTCAAACCGGGGCCGAGAAAAATGTGGGGTCCCAAAACATGTTTCCCACATGCAATTTCCCATAGGGATTTTGAATATGACTACAGACCGAACCGAACGGAATTACACCAAATTTGGCAGAAAGCTAGCTCTTGGTCCAGAAAGACCCTTTTTGTGATTTTGTGTAAATCCGTTCAGCAGTTTTAAAGTTGTTATAGAAAAAACAAATTTGTATATCTAGGGACCCTTCGCGAATCCTTTGCGGCGCTCTACAAATCCACACTCCAACAGCAATGCTGTGATGGCTGACAGCAACCTAACAGGAAAGCTGTGGCTGCCATTTTAGATATCGGGGCACAGTCCTGGGGCCTCAAAATTCAAGTGCATAGTGATTGAAGGGGTCAGAGTAGAGGTATGTGTAGAGGGTGTGTTACAGAGGTTGCAGAGGAACTCAAGGTGAAGAAATTGCCTTAAAACTGTTTTTTTATGTGCTGGGGTCCACAGATCCGTCATAGAGCTCAGCGTGACCCTCCATGTAAAGTTGTGATGGATCAGCGAATCCTGCTGTAATTTTATAAAACATTTACTCACACACCCACTTACAGACCCACACAGATACTCACACACCCACTCACAGACCCACACAGGCACTTACAGAACCACTCAGAGACCCACAAAGTCTCACACAGACATACTCAAAGACCCACACAGGCACTTACACTCCTATTTGTAGACCCATAGTGCCACTCACACACCCACTCACAGACCCACACAGGCACTCATACATCCACTGACAGACCAACACAGCAACTCACAGACCCACACAGGCACTCACACACCTATTCACAGACCCATAACACCACATACACACCCACTCACAGACCCACACAGGCATTCACATACCCACTCACATACCCACACAGACATTCACAGACCCACTCACAGACCTACACAGGCACTCACAGACCCACACAGGTACTCACAGACCCACTCAAAGACCCACACATGCACTCAAAGAACCCGCTGGCAACCTCACATAGACACTGACATATCCACTCACAGAGCCACACAGATATCCACAGACCCACTCACAAATCTACACAGGCACTCACAGACCCACACAGGCACTCCCAGGCCCACACAGGCACTAACACATCCACTCACAGACCCACACAGCTACTCACAGGCCCAGACCCACACAAACACTCAAACACCCACTCACAGACCCACACAGGCACTCACACACCCACTCACAGACCCATAGTGCAATTGACAAACTCACTCACAGACCCACACAGGTACTCACACTCCTACTCACAGAACCACAACGCCACTCACATACCCACACAGACACTCAAACACCCACTCACAGACCCACACAGGCACTCATACATCCACTCACAGACCCATAGCTCCACTCACACACCCACTCACAGACCCACACAGACACTCCCACGCCTACTCAAGGAACCACAGACACTCACACACCCTGTTACCAACACATATAGCTACTTACACACCCACTTAAAGACCACACAGGTACTCATATACCCACTCACAGACCCACACAGCCAATCACAGACCTACTAACAGACCCACACAGGCACTCATGTACCCACTCACAGACCCACAGTCACTCACACACCTATTCAAAGACCCATAGCGCCACTCACACACCCATTCACAGACCCACACAGGCACTGACAGACCCACTCACAGACCCACACAGGCACTCACATATCCACAGAGCAACACAGCCACTTAAACACACACTCAAAGACCCACACAAACATTCACACTCCTATTCATAGACCCATAGCACCACTCACACACCACTCACAGACCTATACAGGCATTCACATACCCACTCACGGACCCACACAGGTACTCACAGACCAACTCACAAACCCACACAGGCACTCACAAACCCACTCACAGACCCACACAGACACTCACAGACCCACTCAAAGACATACACAGGCACTCACAGACCCACTCACAGACCCACTCACAGACCCACACAGGCAATCACAGACCCACACAGGCATTCGCACACCCACTCACAGATCCAAACAGGCACTCACATAATCACTTACAGACCCACATAAACAATCACAGACCTACTCACAGACCCACACAGGCACTCACACACCTACTCACAGACCCACATAGACATCCACAGACCTACACAGGTACTCAAACCCACTCACAGGCCCACATAGGCCCTCCCTGACCTACTCACAGACCCACACAGGCACTAACACATCCACTCACAGACCCACACAGCCATTCACACACCCACTCAAAGTCTCACACAAACACTCACACACTCATTCATAAAATCAAACAGGCACTCACACACCCACTCACAGAACCACACAGGCACTCATACACCCACTCACAGACCCATAGTGTCAGTTACACACCTACTCACAGACCCACTTACAGACCCACACAGGCACTCACACGCCCACTCACAGACCCACACAGACACTCAGACACCCATCTCACAGACCCATAGTGCCAATCACACAACCACACATACTCACAGACACTCATATACCCAGTCACCAACTCATACAGCTACTCACACACCTACTCACAGACCCACATGGCCACTCACAGACCCACTTGCAAACCCACACATGCACCCTCACATGCACTCACAGACCAATACAGTCACTCACACACCCACTCACAGACCAACATAGCCACTCACAGACCCACACAAACACTGACACACCTACTCACAGACCCACACAGGCACTCACACACATACTCACATAGCCATACAGGCACTCACAGACCCACACAGGAACTCACACACCCACTCACATACCCACACAGCCACTCACAGATCTACATAGATACTCATACACACCTAATCAGAGACCCACACAGGTACTCACACACCTACTCAGAGACCCATAGCCCCACTCAACCACCCACTAACAAACCCACACAGCCACTAATAGGCCCACACAGGCACTAACACATCCACGCACAGACCAACACAACCACTCACATACCAACACACAGACCCACACAGGCACTCACACACCCACTCACAGACCCACACAGGCACTCACACACCCACTCACAGACCCATAGTGCCACTCACACACCTACTCACAGAACCACACAGGCACTCACACACCCACTCACAGACCCACACAGGCCCTCACACCTATTCACAGACCCATAGTGCCACTCACACACCTACTCACAGACCCACACAGGCACTCACAGGCCTACACAGGCACTCACACACCCATGCACAGAACCACACAGCCACTCACACAGCCGCTCACAAACCCACAGCCACTTAAACACACACTCACGGACTCATAGCACCACTCACACACCCACTCACAGACCCACTTACAGACCCACATAGACACTCACAGACCCTCACAGGCACTCATACACCTACTCACAGACCTATGGTGCCACTCACACAGCCACTCACAGACCCATATAGCTATTCATACAACCTTTACAGACCCACACAGCCATTCACAGACCTACTCACAGACCCACACGGGCACTCACATACCCACTCACAGACCCACACAGCCACTCACAGCCACTCGCAGCCCCACACAAACACTCACACACCCACTCACAGACTCACACAGGCACTTACACATCTACTCACAGACCCACAATGGCACTCACACACCCACTCTCAGATGCATAGCACCACTCACACACCCCTCTCAGACCCCCACAGATACTCACAGACTCTTTTACAGACCCATGCAGGCACTCACACACCCACTCATACAGCCACTGACCCATCCATACCACCACTCCCACAGCCATTCACTCATCCATACAGCCACTTACACACTTACTCACACACCCATAGAGCCACTCACACACCGACTCACTCACCCATACAACCACTCACATCAACTCACAAACCCATTCAGCCACTCTCACCCCCACTCACATACCCACACAGCCACTCACACACCATTGCAGCCACTCACTCACACATACAGCCACTCACACACCCACTCACTCACTCACTTATACAGCCACTTACTCACCCATACAGGCACTCACATAGCCACTCACTGACCCATACATCCACTCACACACCCACTCTTAAATGTTACAGGTTGCAGTTAGGAAATAAAATTTAAGAAACCTTCGAAATTCACTGCAAAAACCAAAGGATACAGGGATGTTACAGTTAGGAAATATGACTTTGAAAAACCATAGAAATTCACGTTAAAACCAAAGGTTACAGGGACGTTATAATTAGGAAATACATTTTAAAAAGCTTAGAAATTCACTAGAAAAACCAAAGGTTACAGGGAAGTTATAGTTGGGCATAGATTTTACACACGCAAAACAGAGAAATTCAGCAGTTATAGTTACCTGAGATAACTATAAATTACGCCCAAAAATGCACTGATTTTGACACCACCTATTACATCCCTCATGACATGGTCAGTGACATCACTGATGATGTCATAATGCATATCAAATAAGATAACTGATTACATCATTCACAGCACCACCCACTTACACACTCATACAACCACTCATACACTCACTCACACAACCACTCACATACTCATTCACACAGCCATACAACCGCTCACACATCCATTCACTCATCCATACAGCCACTCGCACCCCCAGTCACTCAGCCATACAGACACTCACACAGCCATTCATTCATCCATAGAGCTACTCACACATTCACACACTCCCCCATGCAGCCACTTACATACCACTCACTCACTCATACAACCACCACACAACCACTCAGACATCCACTCACTCACCCATATGGCCACTCACACACACACTCACTCTCCAATATGGCCACTCACACACCCACTGACTTACCCATACACCCACTTTCTCACCCATACAGCCACTCACACAAGCCACTCAGTCATCCACTTTGAGACGTCATCAGTGATGTCATCAGTGATGTCACTGACCATGTCATGAGTGATATAATATGTGATGTCATAAGCAGTGCAGTGCCGGGCATAAGTTACAGTTAGCTCAGGTAACTATAACTGCTGAATTTCTATGGTTTTGTGCGTGTAAAATCTATGCCTAACTATAACGTCCCTGTAACCTTTGTTTTTTTGTGTGAATATATATATATATATATATTTGGCACAGTGGAGGCCGTCGCTGTATATCTATAGTTAGGTCAGACTTTCCATAGGAAGAGCATTTTTTTATTTAGCAAATAACTTTGGGACCATTTGACAAATCTTCACACAACTTTACAAAACAAAATCCATCCACCTCAGCTTCTCCCTGGAAAGTTTCGGGTGACTCACCAAGCGGGAGCAAAGACAAAAGGGGGCCCCAAATCACTTTTGCTCCATGCAATTTCCATAGTGGAAATTAGACAATACAGAAAAACAGCTGAACAGAATTACATCAAATTTGGCAGAAAGTTAGATCTTTACTCAGCAACTGTGCTTTTAGTAATTTGTTGTAAATCTGGTCAGCCGTCAGATCCAGGATGTCATCAATGATGTCATTTGAGATGTCATCAGTAATGTCGTCAATGTCATCTTGTGAATGATGTAATATGTGAGGTCATAAGCAGTGCCTGGCGAGGGTGCATGTTATAGTTAGCTCAGAAACCTATAACTGGCGAATTCCAGTGATTTTTGGGGTTTAACACGTTATGACTGACATTTTCACCTATCTATAACGGGACGTTGTTTTCAGGGAACTTATAGTGGTTTATTTTAACATAAGTTAATGTTTTTGTATACCTATCCTGCGTCTTTAACCTTTTTCTCACTGAATATACACACACACTCTCACAAAACATAAGAGTACTTCACATTGGTGCTCTTCCCATTCACATGTCCCTCAGGTAGGGGATGAATGAAAGGAGCATCAGGGAGGACAGCCACTGGAAGAGATTTTTAAAAATTGTTTTCCTGAAGAAAGAGGGGCTTGCTGTAATCCTTCATTAAAAGCTGTAGGTGGCTGCACCTGTTGTAGCAGAGGCCAATGTAATGTGTGTTTACATATTTGCTTAGAATGCTTAAATCTGACTTTGTATGTATTTGTGGCTATATCTATATAAGCACAAGAATTGCCTCAAACAATTGCTACTTTGCATTGAAAGGTGATTGGACAAATGAATACATGCGGTAAGGTGCAGCGTCTGCTTCATTGCTCTGTCGCCTCCCAGCACATTCTACAGCTGTGATGGTGTGGTCCAAGGGAGAGAGCCACAGGAAATGGAGCTGGGACATGGCCCTATCTAGCCCCCTCCAGACAGCAGTGTTGAACTGTGAAAGTTTGGGTCAGTGACTATGAACCAGATTTCACACTGACTCCTGACTAAAGTGCATTAACCTTCTGTCGTTAATTGCCATCAAGAATTAATGGCTATTTTTAGCGCTTTTATCAGACAATATTTTTTCACCTCAAGGACAAAAGGACCTGCAACAAGGACTTTTTGTGCCAACCAGAGACTACCAATGGCAACAGCATGAGCATCACTGGAACTCATGCCAGGGCTTAAATATTATTTATGTCCAGTAAGCACTGTGTCTTTAACCACTTACTCAGCACCCTCTTGATGTATGTAACCCATCAAAGTTTCATAACTTTGTACAGCGTTTCTTGTACAAATATGTCTGCAATAACTAAACCCATAACTTCAGAAAACATATAGAGTGCATGTAAACGATGACATGTAAATCAAGCAATGGTAATTCCAATGAACACCTTCATGAGTCGTACTAATTGTGCAGGGGGACAAAGCGGCAAAGTTGTCTGCCTCACATCATTGGATAATTATTTTAAACTGTGCCAGCTTTGCAATCCCAAATCTGACAAGGTTTAAAACAGATAAACAGAGTTGAGGCTAAAGGGGTCTCTGCGCTGCAGATCTAAATGTCCCCCTATCACGCAGGGCCGAGAACCAGGAGCCACTTACTTTTTTGTCTCATTTCCCGATGCCAGAAGTCTCTGTGTGGGACTTCCTACAGTGGGAAATGAAGTGGCATGGCTGATCAAGGGCCACTGTGCTTATCTGCTTCAAATCTAGCGAAAGCTGAGAAACATAGGGGCCTATTTATGAGGCCGTTTGCATCGCTCTTGCACCACATAATTTGATGCAAGAGCAACGCAAACCTTAAGACAGATTTCTGAAGCCACGCAAAGCCACTTAGCGTCGCTCTGAGTCGCTCCAAAAATCTGGAGTAGCACAACGCAGCGCAAATCGCTGCATTGTGTTACTCTGCCCTGGGAAGGGGTTCTATAGGCAAGTGTGGGTGTTCCCATGCAACTCCCATGGATTTTGACGAATCCCTAGATTTATAAGAACTTATAAACCTGGGCATGTACCGCATTGCCTTAAGTACGACGTATTCCTGCCCTTTCCCTGTCACGCAGCGCAGCAAGGTGACTTGCTGCACTGCACTGCGTGACTTTCCCATAAATGATCCCCATAGTACCTTGAAGCCCTATTCCCAGTCCACGTTTGGCGGGACATCCGGTGCCAAGGATTGTCAGACAAGCACAAAAGAACTATGCCAGCATCAGGCAAATTTAGAAACGTTTGCATTTATTTGTAAAGTTCGAAACCCCCCTCTTCCCCCTGCTGTGCAAGCGTAAAAAAGTTCTGAATGGAAATGAAAGAGGTATGATCTTACAGTTCTGTTCCAAGGAGAGGTCACCATGATACTGCCTGTGAGGTTGGCTGCTCCTGATTTTTGTTGTTATTAACCCTTAGCCTAACGGGGGCCTATCCAGCCCCTTTCTTTCTTTTCCATGTCCTACCCCTCCTTTCTGCTTCCCTTAACTCACTTCTCCCTTTCTTCAGCTTTGTCTTTCTTCTTCTGTTCTATTGCTGCCTGTTTATGTTCATGGTTACACCTTATGCTGTCATCTTGTGCACCCTTATGTTATGTAATCATGCGTCCAGTTAGTTGTGAACTCAGTACCTTGTTCCTTGAAATGACAGCCTAATGTTTGGTTCAGATGGTGATGTCAAGAATCCAATGGGTGAGCTTTCAGGATATATTACTGGAGCCTCTCTGTTGTATGTCTACTTAAAGAAGAGGAGACACGAGCACAAAGAACAGAACGAGTAAACACATAGTAGATGGAAAGGAGAAAAACCCAAGTGGGCATGAGAGGCTTCTGTGGCAGGTGTATCACCCCAAACTTCGGGGGGCGAAATTTGTGTAATTTAGCTTCGCGTAATTATGCAAACTTTTGTAAAAATTGCACAAAACGCGAATCCATCATTTATCACTATATTTTAGTGTGCAGTGTGTCCTCATGTCAGTTTTTGAAACAAAGATGTATTGCACTAAAAAAGTGTGAAAGATACAAATACTGCAAGAAACAGCTTCTTGCGTAAATACACCACTTGGCATAATTTCGGGAATTTTGTGTAACAAGCCTAAAACGTGATTTCGGGAACTATGCGCATTTGCCAGCTTAATTAAAATTTCGCCTGGCCTACTGATAATGGAAGAAGTGGTTCTGTATGGCTAAGTTATCTTAAAATTTGAACTTTATCTCACTGAGCCTCACCTAGCAAACTCGCAAATAAGATCAGCTTAGATTAGTACCGTTTGCATCATCTTCATTGTCTTAATGTTTAAACTCACTGTCAAGAAATTAGAAATACATACCACTGTAAAAAAAATGTAATAAATAAATAATGAGGTTCGCCTCTCCCTTCTCATTGGCTTACAAACTGAACAAAATTGCAATATCAAAGTCCTCACGATTTTTCAAGTCTTTACAGATGTTTATTCAATATAAATAGTAAATATTTACTGCAATGTTTACATGAAAAGACATTTTACAACACCAGAGTTGTTGGTAGAGCCTGTAACTCAAAAACAGTATTCAGCGTCTTCCCCCACCCATTTAAGACCGACACAGGAGCTAGTCTCCATGCTGAACCTAGGGTCACTACACCACTACTTCCGGGTCCATACTGCTGAAAGGAATGTGTATTCATTACACCCTGCGCATTGGTTTCAGAATACAAGAAATAAATAATACGGCCTTCCGTTGTTATGTCCCCCTTACATTTCAGAACACAGAACTTTATTGACATTCCAGAATGTCACAGCACAAACAACTGCAACCCCCGGTCCCCAACCTTGTATCGCTACATAGTACGCAGCTGTATAAGTTTACAAAAAGGTGTACCCTGCAGAAAAAATACATAAGCTCCTGTTCAATGTGTCTTAAAAAAAATGTAAACTAAAGTCCTTTTTAATTCATTTTTTGTCCATCTTGGCCTAAGAGCGTAATATGGGTCGGCAGCTGACCATTAAAGTAGACATTATCACCCCGCAATGATCAGAAATATCCAAAAATAAAAGTACCTGTAAAAATATAGTTCTGGCTCTATTTACATCGCTGTGGGTGCTTCCAAAGCTCTGTTGAGGTACGCAGTATTGCACATTGCAGTTTTGAAAATCAAATATCTATGTTTTGCTATCCTTGTTTGAGTAAAAAATATGTCAAGGGCTCACCCCTGGGGATCATTCTGTAATTGGCAGAGTGTCTTTAATACTTACTAGACTTCCTAACGTGTACTTTTAATGGCAGCCACATGTAACAAAGGATGGCTGACACTGCGAAAGGGGTACACATGTTGTATTGACCACTCTTTTGTACACGCACAGCGTGTAGTCCGCATCCCATACCTGCCTGTTAAGATTGATATGTGAACTTCAGCCATCCTTTTTCTTTCCTCAGAAATGTGGGAAAATGGCATGTAGAGAAAAAATTGCTCAAAGTTGAATTATATTCACATGATATATTGTCCATAGCAATGTGAGCATGCCGCAGTCCGGGTCAACACTGCAAATCTCAGCAACTGATTCAAAACTCTAATGTTTTGTTGGGAGTCTACTAATGTCTCATTCATTCAGTTCCCCTCTTTTCCAGTGTGTAGAAATACAAACGGTGAGCTCGGGTTCAAGCCTTCTAAATGGAGCAGTATTATAACGGGCTACGGTCAGGTGTCTGGTTTTGAGTAAGATTTAATTTTGGCAATCTGAGTTTCGCCGATTTCTGTTTTGTCCTGCAGCAGTCCTTTCTCTACAAATACGGAATGTGTTGTTGAAACGTGTAACTTTTCCAAGCAGACTGTTTCCAAATCACAGTGCATGAGTCTCTTATTGCTCTTGGTCCTCTCCTTTTTCAACCAGACATACTATACATTGCAACATTTATACAGAAAGTGAGAGCAGTGGCGTGGCGCCTCATAGTCTTGCATCTTGTCTGGTGACCCGCTTAGACAGGGCGGTACTCTGCGAGGAGATCCATCCAAACCGCGCGTACAAGTGGCAGCATACACCAAACCAGATTTAAATGTAAAATGACAGTTCACTTATGCAATATCTGGCTTCAGATAATGAAAGGCACCTGCAGAACGGAAGAAAGAGATGTTTAGGTTACGCTGTGATAATGAAAACTTCACCGCAAGGGTCAATGTCAAGTGCGGGTTGACACTGTCGCATTTAATACTGTGGTATCAAAGCAAATGGATCCATACTTCTATTTCAGGGACAGGTTTGACAACACTCTGTGTCTCTGGGATCACATCCTATAATGATTCTTGAGCTGACCTCATTATGAACATGTGTTTTTAATACTGGAATGCCAGTGGTTATTTCATTTTAGGCGACTCTAATGTTTTTCCTAATAGCAGTCAGATTCCATGTCTCGTAATTAATACACTCAAGATCTTACTTACATCACTTTACAAAATAATTATGCGAGAGAACTGCTTGCTTGAACAATTGGCTGGCTACTTTACCAGCGGAAAAAATCTGTGGCGGAAGTAACTGAGTGATCAACCGGAAAGCAGTGCAGGCTAGTTGAAATGAGGAAAAATCAAACAATCTAATTTAAGAGTGTGGGATAGAGACAGAGAAGAAAACTTAAAGGATGGTGCTATGAAGAGAGCAAGAGACAGAGAGGAACATGAGCTACAGAGTGGGAGAGGGCAGGAGACAGAGCACATCAGAGAGGAAGAGAGAAAAATAAAGAAAAGAAATAAAGAATGAAACAAAGAAAGAAAAGAAACTAAAAATGAGCAAAGAAACAGTGTAGACATCAAAACACTTATAAATCATATGAACATCCCAGAGAACGATTCAATATGGCTGCGGTGAGATCTACTGTTTGAGAACAAATCACCATGGATGTGCCATCTTATTTAAACACCTTTAGAAGGAGAGGAGGGAAGACCAAATTCAAAAAGCCAACAATTAAAGTTAGAATTAGAGCTAATTAGCAATAAACTTCTCTATGTGCCTGTAACTCTCTTTACTAGTTATGGCTAAATGTATGGCTTGTGAATATTGCAGATGACCGAAGTAGTATCGCTAAAATAAATTCACATCACATTGAACTTCAGCACCATTTTTATATGTAATTGCATTCAAAACCAAAATATTGTTTTGACACCTAAGAGAAGAAAAAACAATAATCAATTCTGGCATTCACAAAATAATTGAAAACCTTTCTGTTGCAATCTCTGACTGCCTAAGGCCAGATTCACATCTCGCTAGCACCTTGAAGCATTTCAACTATGCAACGTATGCAATAAAAATATATAAATGAAAAAATAATAAACAAATTGGGGTATAGCCTTGGCAGTACAACGTTGGTCCCTAAATTCCAGATCTATGACCTGTTTTCAGGATGATCTCTGGCAATGCAAATAATTCTCAATTAATTTTATTGAGCTTAAATATATCTAATATGTTGCAATCTTTTAATTCTGGCATGGGTCTAGCCGGCATGGGTCTATGTTGGTCAGCTCTGATAGTCCAAACGTCCCTCTGCTACTCACTTTGTCCGTACTGGCCATACTGGTAGCCTGTGACTGGATCCATGCTGTAAGCTGTAGTGCTGTAGGTTGGCGGACAATAGGACTGGGACGACGCAAGGCTATCCAAGCTTTTCATGTGCTCTAGTCTCTGGCTGCAACTGGCTGACACGGCGGTAGCAGGTTCAAGGCCTCCAGTTAAAGGGGAAAGGGCATAATCACTCTGTGGCTGGTGAGGAACACCACTGTGGTTGGTCAGCAGTCCCATTACCTAGAATACACAAAAACACACTTTTATTAAGTACAGCATTAATCAATATAATATAATTTAGCAATCCAATGCTTTCTTTCATGTGCAATTCACAAACTTTTTAAAACTAATCCTAAAAAAGACTGCTATTTTGGGGAATTAAAATATTTTAAAACATCTTTGGTTTCTCTCATTTTTGGTTGGCCTCTAATTTTTTCCTGAAACCATCCTGCTCTGCTTAAAGTTTGTTTTAAAAAATGCTATTAAGTAACAAGTTCACCTTTTGACAGAGCGTTTCCAATGGTAAACACAACGCTCAACTGAGTTCAGATGTCATTACCACATAGCAGAAATTGTTCCTGACAATAGTTTCCTGTCTGTGCAAGGTTCCTGGTCTGGCATGTCAGTATCAGATTCAAAGACAACAGCAATTGAGCTGCAGCTACTCCATGTACAGTAGCAGGAAGTGGACTTTCTGTTCAAAGTAAGACTCATAGACATGAGGTCATTCATTTACAAAGGGATGGAAGTCAAAACCAGAGTAAGCGAAGGGGGTGGTGCCTACCACACAGCACCCCCACCCCTTTCCCCCACAGACTTGATGAACCCTTGTCGGTTTCTAACCTGTAACGCTGTCACATAGACATTACATGAAGTTCCCAATCTTCTCACTCCGCAAAAGTTGCAAAGTTTTGTAAACTTCACAAAGCTTTGAATGTGGCTAAAATTCAAGCAGAAATTATTCTGCTTTAGAATTTTCCATCCAAAATCTTTTTTGGGGAGAGAATTCTTCCTCATTTGCTGATTTTTTTCTAAACTTTACAAACTTAATGAAGTTTGTTAAGCTTTGAAAAATCGTTACTAACTGGATATTTGCATCGAGGATATTGCTAAAGGTTATTTAAATCTTATATCTACATGGAACAAAGGGTTTCTTAAGGGATTATACAGGCTGATGTATGCACCAGATATGTGAATGCATAGGCATTAAATGGTTATCTATGGTTACTACATAAGCCGTCATGGTTTCTGAACTCAGAATTCACAGAAATGATGTCCTATCTGACATTCTTCTTTTAAATTTATAGGTATGGCATAATTTTCTTGAATTATTGATCTTAATCAATGGGAAGCTTTGATATTCTTTTTTAACTAAAATATATAACGGCATACAAGATAATGTATATTTGTGCCCCAATAATGGCATGTTCAAGCTTTTGTGGTATTTACAAACCACCAGCTTCATATTTTATTATCATGTCATGAGGCCTCCTTGATAGCATTTTAGAACCTTAATACACAGTTGCATATTATGTATAATGTCTGTCCTGGGAAAAGAATAATGAAATACATTCTTTCTTCATTATTTGATCACAGATACTAATATGGTCTACCATTGAGTGCGGACAAAGGAGTAGGGCAAACTATACCTTCTGCAATTGTGCTCTTTTCAAAGTGAGAAATGAGATGCACCGGTGTTTCCTCTATTTAAAACAGAAAGTGAGTGAGCAAGTGAGTGGCTCAGTCAGACTCTCAGTTACCTGGTTAGCAGTCAGTGAACATTTAGACTTGTATAGCACAACTGGGTGATTTGTTCATAACTGGGAGATTCAAAACTGTCTAGTAGGAGTCAGATATATATAATAATTATATATATATATATTATCTACTGGCGGTCGCCAGTAGATAGTTATAGTTAGGACCTATTTTCCATAGGAAATCCGCGACATTCTATTTGAAATAACTCTTGCGTCGGTTGACGAATCTTCGCGAAATTTTCAAACTTTATGGCCCGCTACGGTCCGCTCCTACCCTGAAAGTCTCAGGGTGATTCGTCAAGCGGGGGCCGAGAAAAAGGGGGGTCCCAAAACGTGTTTTCCCCATTCATTTTCCCATAGGAAACTTTAGACACGGCTACAGCCCGAACTGCTGAACGGAATTACACCAAATTTGGCAAAGAGGTAGTTCTTGGTTCAGAAAGAACCCTTTTGTTAAATGGTGTAAATCCGTTCAGTAGTTGCGGAGAAATTAAAAAATAAGAGTCAAAAATCAATTTCCCATAGGAAACTTTATGCAAGGCTACAGCCCGAACTGCTGAACGGAATTACACCAAATTTGGCAAAGAGGTAGTTCTTGGTTCAAAAAGAACCCTTTTTGTTAAATGGTGTAAATCCGTTCAGTAGTTGCTGAGAAAATCAAAAGTAAAAACACATATATATCTGGGCGGAGGCTAACCACACATGTCATCGTGAGATCTGATTGGCTGTCAGCACTTCATCCTGGAATTGCTGGCAGCCATCTTGGGACCAATATATGATAGTACCCCATTGAAATGCATTGTAGTGAATCGAAGATTTTGAGGGTTACCAAAAGGAGAACTATAAAGGGTGATAACAGACTTTAGTTACATTAGAATTCATTTGTTGATGGTACCATACTAATTTCAGGAATTGTGGTGTGTTCTAAGGTGATTTTACCCTGTGAAAAACCTTCTGCTGGGATCTCATGAATCATGTTTGAGAGAAAACTATTTTCACATGCTTGTCCCATACAGTTTTGGAAGGTGCCCCAGAAGCTAAAATGAGAGCATATTTTCTGTAAATTCACATTATCTTTCTCAGTCATGTGAGAATGAAGTCTGACATTCTCAGTAAAACATGTACATCCAACAAGGGCAGAGACTGTCAGTTGATTCCTTTGTGTTCTACTGCAGCTTCCCAGAGTGTTCTAAAGAACAACTAGAGTGCTAACAGCCTTACTTATGACAAAAGTATGGCACACCTGAAGCCATCTTGATTGGAATAAACTGGTAACACTTAAAACATTTAATTTAAAAAGGAACAAAATGATGGGGTTCATCTTGTCATAGAAATTATGGTTAGTGCTCTGGAAAGAAAAATTAGGACATGTTTCAAGTGTGATCTCAAATATCTTCCTGTTATATTTCAACAGGAGCAGCCTGTCAGTTGATGCCTTTGTGTTCTACTGCAGCTTCCCAGAGTGTTCTAAAGAACAACTAGAGCGCTAACAGTCTTACTTATGACAAAAGTATGGCACACCTGAAGCCATCTTGATTGGAATAAACTGGTAACACTTAAAACATTTAATTTAAAAAGGAACAAAATGATGGGGTTCATTTTGTCATAGAAATTATGGTTAGTGCTGTAGAAAGAAAAATTAGGACATGTTTCATGTGTGATCTCAAATATCTTCCTGTTATATTTCAACAGGAGCAGCCTGTCAGTTGATGCCTTTGTGTTCTACTGCAGCTTCCCAGAGTGTTCTAAAGAACAACTAGAGCGCTAACAGACTTACTTATGACAAAAGTATGGCACACCTGAAGCCATCTTGATTGGAATAAACTGGTAACACTTAAAACATTTAATTTAAAAAGGAACAAAATGAGGGGGTTCATTTTGCCATAGAAATTATGGTTAGTGCTGTAGAAAGAAAAATTAGGACATGTTTTAAGTGAGATCTCAAATATCTTCCTGTTATATTTCAACAGGAGCAGCCTGTCAGTTGATGCCTTTGTGTTCTACTGCAGCTTCCCAGAGTGTTCTAAAGAACAACTAGAGTGCTAACAGCCTTACTTATGACAAAAGTATGGCACACCTGAAGCCATCTTGATTGGAATAAACTGGTAACACTTAAAACATTTAATTTAAAAAGGAACAAAATGAGGGGGTTCATTTTGCCATAGAAATTATGGTTAGTGCTGCAAAAAGAAAATTTAGTGCATGTTTTAAGTGAGATCTCAAATCCTCTTCTATTTCATTAGAAAATTCTGACATGCAGACTGAAACAATCACTTTCAATACCAGCAGTAGACTTCCAGTTAACTCCTTGGTGAGCAGTAGCTTTACTACAGTGATCTAATGAACAACTAGAGTAATAACATTCTGAATTTATGGCAAATGTGTGACACATCTGAATGCCTTCTTGATGGAATCAAAGTAAAAAACTGAAAGCATTTCCTACTGAGGAGACTGCAGTAAATTAGGAAACTTCATAACAAAGAAGTCTTCCAAGATGGCCACCAGTGAAAAAAGAGCCCAAATGTACACACATATAGCCCAATGACAAAAGTGTGCAAAACACTTTTTATTTTTAGTTTTTTTGCAGTTTTATGTAGTGCAGACTGGTCAGGTATTGGAGCATTGCATCTTAAAACATGACCCCCCTACACTACAAAAACACCACTGCACTACCCTAAACCCTAAAACACTACCCCAGCACGAACCCCTACACTACACAAGCACCACTTCACTGTCCTAAACCCTAAAACACTACCCCCAGCATGACCCCCTACACTACACAAACACCACTGCACTACCCTAAACCCTAAAACACTACCCCAACACCACTGCACTAACCTAAATCCTAAAACACTACCCGTAGCATGACCCCCTACACTACCCAAACACCACTGCACTACCCTAAAACATGACCCCCTACACTACACAAACACCACTGCACTACCCTAAACCCTAAAACACTGCCCCCAGCACGACCCCCTACACTACACAAACACCACTGCACTACCTTAAACCCTAAAACACTACCCCAGCACGACCCCCTACACTACCCAAACACCACTGCACTAACCTAAATCCTAAAACACTACCCCCAGCACGACCCCCTACACTACCCAAACACCACTGCACTACCCTAAAACATGACCCCCTATACTACACAAACACCACTGCACTACCCTAAACCCTAAAACACTACCCCCAGCACGACCCCCTACACTGCCCGAAAACCACTGCACTGCCCTAAACCCTGAAACACCAGCCCCTGCACGACCCCCTACACTGCCCGAACACCACTGCACTGCCCTAAACCCTGAAACACATACCCTAGCACGACCCCCTACACTGCCCGAACACCACTGCACTGCCCTAAACCCTGAAACACCACCCCAAGCACGACCCCCTACACTGCCCGAACACCACTGCACTGCCCTAAACCCTGAAACACCACCCCCTGCATGACCCCCTACACTGCCCAAGCACTACTGCACTGCCCTAAACCCTGAAACACCATCCCCAGCACGACCCCCTACACTGCACGAACACCACTGCACTGCCCTAAACCCTGAAACACTACCCCCAGCAAGACCCCCTACACTGCCCGAACACCACTGCACTGCCCTAAACCCTGAAACACCACCCCCAGCAAGACCCCCTACACTGCCCGAACACCACTGCCCTAAACCCTGAAACACCACCCCCAGCAAGACCCCCTACACTGCCCGAACACCACTGCACTGCCCTAAACCCTGAAACACCAGCCCCAGCCCGACCCCTACACTGCCCGAACACCACTGCACTGCCCTAAACCCTGAAACACCACCCCCTGCACGACCCCCTACACTGCCCGAACACCACTGCACTGCCCTAAACCCTGAAACACCACCCGAAGCACGACCCTCACACTGCCCGAACACCACTGCACTGCCCTAAACCCTGAAACACCACCCCCTGCACGATCCCCTACACTGCCCGAACACTACTGCACTGCTCTAAACCCTGAAACACCACCCCCAGCATGACCCCTACACTGCACGAACACCACTGCACTGCCCTAAACCCCGAAACACTACCCCCAGCAAGACCCCCTACACTGCCCGAACACCACTGCCCTAAACCTTGAAACACCACCCCCAGCAAGACCCCCTACACTGCCCGTACACCACTGCACTGCCCTAAACCCTGAAACACCACCCCCAGCATGACCCCCTACACTGCCCGAACACCACTGCACTGCCCTAAACCCTGCAACACCACCCCCAGCACGACCCCCTACACTGCCCGAACACCACTGCACTGCCCTAAACCCTGAAACACCAGCCCCAGCACGACCCCCTACACTGCCCGAACACCACTGCACTGCCCTAAACCCTGAAACACCACCCCCAGCACGACCCCCTACACTGCCCGAACACCACTGCACTGCCCTAAACCCTGAAACACCACCTCCAGCACGACCCCTACACTGCCCGAACACCACTGCACTGCCCTAAACCTTGAAACACCAGCCCCAGCACAACCCCGTACACTGCCCGGACACCACTGCACTGCCCTAAACCCTGAAACACCAGCCCCAGCACGACCGCCTACACTGCCCGAAAACCACTGCACTGCCCTAAACCCTGAAACACCAGCCCCAGCACGACCCCC
Source organism: Calotriton arnoldi (assembly GCA_963921515.1). Classification (NCBI taxonomy): domain Eukaryota; kingdom Metazoa; phylum Chordata; class Amphibia; order Caudata; family Salamandridae; genus Calotriton; species Calotriton arnoldi. The sequence continues at coordinate 540,348 of CAWUFW010010569.1, forward strand.
TACACTGCCCGAACACCACTGCACTTCCCTCAACCCTCAAACACCAGCCCCAGCACGACCCCCTACACTGCCCGAACACCACTGCACTGCCCTAAACCCTGAAACACCAACACCAGCAAGACCCCTACACTGCCCGAACACCACTGCACTGCCCTAAACCCTGAAACACCACCCCCAGCAAGACCCCCTACACTGCCCGAACACCACTGCACTAAAGCCTGAAACACCACCCCCAGCAAGACCACCTACACTGGCCGAACACCACTGCACTGCCCTAAACCCTGAAACACCACCCCCTGCACGTCCCCCTACAATGCCCAAACACCACTGCACTGCCCTAAACCCTGAAACACCACCCCCTGCACGACCCCCTACACTGCCCGAACACCACTGCACTGCCCTAAACCCTGAAACACCACCCTCAGCACGACACCCTACACTGCCCGAACACCACTGCACTGCCCTAAACCCTGAAACACCACCCCCAGCACGACCCCCTACACTGCCCGAACACCACTGTACTGCCCTAAACCCTGAAACACCACCCCTGCACGACCTCCTACACTGCCGGAACACCACTGCACTGCCCTAAACCCTGAAACACCACCCCCAGCACGACCCCCTACACTGCCCGAACACCACTGCACTGCCCTAAACCCTGAAACATCAACCCCAGCAAGACCCCCTACACTGCCTGAACACCACTGCCCTAAACCCTGAAACACCACCCCCTATACTGCACGAACACCACTGCACTGCCCTAAACCCTGAAACACCACCCCCAGCACGACCCCCTACACTGCCCGAACACCACTGCACTGCCCTAAACCCTGAAACACCAGCCCCAGCAACACCCCCTACACTGCCCGAACACCACTGCACTGCCCTAGACTCTGAAACACCAGCCCCAGCAAGACCCCATACACTGCCCGAACACCACTGCACTGCCCTAAACCCTGAAACACCAGCCCCAGCATGACCCCCTACACTGCCCGAACACCACTGCACTGCCCTAAACCCTGAAACACCAGCCCCAGCACGACCACCTACACTGCCCGAACACCACTGCACTGCCCTAAACCCTGAAACACCAGCCCCAGCACGACCCCCTACACTGCCCGAACACCACTGCACTGCCCTAAACCCTGAAACACCAGCCCCAGCACGACCCCCTACACTGCCCGAACACCACTGTACTGCCCTAAACCCTGAAACACCAGCCCCAGCACGACCCCCTACACTGCCCGAACACCACTGCACTGCCCTAAACCCTGAAACACCACCCCCTGCACGACCCCCTACACTGCCCGAACACCACTGCACTGCCCTAAACCCTGAAACACCACCCCCTGCAGCACCCCCTACACTGCCCGAACACCACTGCACTGCCCTAAACCCTGAAACACCACCCCCTGCACCGCCCCCTACTCTGCCCGAACACCACTGCAGTGCCCTAAACCCTGAAACACCACACCCAGCACGACCCCCTTTACTGCTCGAACACCACTGCACTGCCCCAAACCCTGAAACACCACCCCCAGCACGACCCCCTACACTGACCGAACACCACTGCACTGCCCTAAACCCTGAAACACCACCCCCTACACTACCCGAACACCACTGCACTGCCCTAAACCCTGAAACACCACCCCCAGCACGACCCCCTACACTGCCCGAACACCACTGCACTGCCCTAAACCCTAAAACACCACCCCCAGCATTACCCTCTACACTGCCCAAACACCACTGTACTGCCCTAAACCCTAGAACACTTCCCCCAGCACGACCCCCTACACTACCCGAACACCACTGCACTACCCTAAACCCTAAAATACTACCCCCAGCACAACCCCCTACACTACCCGAACACGACTGCACTGCCCTAAACCCTCAAACACTCCCCCAGCACGACCCCCTACACTACCCGAACACCACTGCACTGCCCTAAACCCTAAAACACTCCCCCAGCACGACCCCCTACACTACCCGAACACCACTGCACTGCCCGAAACCCTAAAACACTCCTCCCAGCACGACCCCTACACTACCCAAACACCACTGCACTGCCCTAAACCCTAAAACACTACCCCGCATGACCCCCTACACTACCCAAACACCAATGCACTACCCTAATCCCTAAAACACTACCCCCCGCATGACCCCCTACACTACCCTAAACCCTAAAACACTACCCCCGCACGACTCCCTACACTTCCCAAAGACCACTGCACTACCCTAAACCCTAAAACACGACCTCCTACACTACACAAACACCACTGCACTACCCTAAACCCTAAAACACTACCCCCTGCACTACACAAACATCACTGCACTACCCTAAACACTAAAACACTACCCCCAGCAGTACCCCTACACTACCCAAACACCACTGCACTAACCTAAACCCTAAAACACTACCCCCAGCAGTACCCCTACACTACCCAAACACCACTGCACTACCCTAAATCACTACCCCCAGCACGACCCCCTACACTACCCAAACATCACTGCACTACCCTAAACCCTAAAACACTACCCCCAGCACGACCCCCTACACTACCCAAACACCACTGCACTACCCTAAACCCTAAAACACTCCCCCAGCACGACTCCCTACACTACCCAAACACCACTGCACTACCCTAAACCCTAAATCTACCCCCAGCATGACCCCCTACACTACACAAACACCACTGCACTACCCTAAACCCTAAAACACTACCCCCAGCACGACCCTCTTCACTACCTAAACACAACTGCACAATTTGTTACAGGCGTTGAAACGCAGGCCTGTGGTGCTTACTGGAAGTACCTAGTGGGCTAGTTGGGCCCCAGGGACCCTCAGGATTCAAGGTGACCTAATCCCCCAACTTAAAACGCACCACGGGGCGCGTTTGCACAGTGGTGAAGGGAGGGGGCGGGGCCTCAGGTGACATGTGCGCAAACACGCCCTGTGGTGCGTTTTAAGTTGGGGAATTAATTCCCTTTGAATCCTGAGGGACCCTGGGGGCCAACTAGCCCACCAGGTACCTTCAGTAAGCACAACAGAGTTGCGTTGCAGAGAGGTGAAAAAGGTGCGTGGCCTCGGAACGCCTCTCTGCAACTCAGCTCTGTGGTCCTAACTGTAGGTACCTGGGGGCTAGTTGGGCCACAGGGACCCTCAGAATTCAAGGGGACTTAATCCCGCAACTTAAAACGCACCACGGGGTGCGTTTGCACACATGTCACCTCAGGCCCCCCTCCCTTCACCACTGTGCAAACGCGCCCTGTAGCGCGTTTTAAGAGGTAGTTTTAATCCCCTGCCCTATTATGTACTAGGGACTTGCAGAGGAGGTCATGCTAATCACAGGGGTACCCCAACGCATAGTGTTCCCTAGTGTATGTAGGTGTTTTCACAGTATTCTAAGTGTCTTTTAGCATAGCACTGGCTCTCGTTAGTCAGAGTCAGTTACCACCAGTACCCGTCTGAAAAAGTTGTGGGCACAGGATGATTTTGCAACAAGGCCTCTTTCTGCTCCTCTGTTGGTTCTTTCTGCACATCTTTTGCTTCTTTCTGTGCGTTTTTTCTTCTTTCTTCACATGTCCTACCTCTGTAGGCATAGTTAGAAACTAGCATTTAAAAAAACCTTTGAAATTCACTTAAAAAATCATAGGTTTCAGGCACGTTATAGTTAGAAATTAGCATTTAAAAAACCTTTGAAATTCACTGAAAAAACCATAGGTTTCAGACACGTTATAGTTAGAAATTAGCATTTAAAAAACCTTTGAAATTCACTGAAAAAACCATAGGTTTTAGGGACAGTTATAGTTAGTTGGACATTTCACTCGTACAAAACCATAGAAATTCCCCCGTTATAGTTAGTTCAGCTAACTATAACTCGCGCCCCCGCAATGCACTGCTGATGACGTCACATATTACATCACTCATGACATGGTCAGTGACATCACTGATGACATCACTGATGACATCTCAAATGACATCACTGATGACATCATCCATGTGATAATTTCATGCATCTTCTCACACCCTAATATAACTTTTGATACACCCACTCTAAATTACAGACTGCCATTCTCAAAACCATAGACACTCCAACACCAAAAACTACATACCCACTCACTGATTCTTAGGTCTACACACACATCCACTCACTCACCCGTACAGTCACTCATACTTAGTCACTCAGTACAGGACTATCATATGCACTCATACACCTATATAAACACTCACACACCGCCACTCATCCATAGAGGTACTCACACACCTAGTCAGTTATGCAAAAAACTTAATCACACACCCATTTACTCACCTATACAGTTATACACACACCAGCTCACTTACTCATACAAATACTAGCACATTCTTACGCTCTTATACAATCACTGATACAAGTACACACTCATCCATACAGCCACTCTCACAATCACACACTCTCACTTATAGCCATTTATATACTCCAACACACATATATACTGCCTTTCACATATGTAGTTACTCACACATGTACCACTGAGATATACATTCAATCACTAACACACCCATACACACACTCACCCACCCATACAGTCCATCACAGATGCACTCTTGAAACCATGCACCCAGTGAATCACCAACTCACACATCTATGCACAGAGTCACACACACCCCACCCACACAAACACTCAGGCACCCATACAGATACTCAGACAATCAATCAATAACCCATGTAGACACTCTTGTAGCTATTCAGAAAGCCATGCAGCCGCTTACAAACCAACAGACAGACGGATACAGACATTCACACAGTTTAGTCACTAACCCATGCATTCAGTAAGATACATTTAATCACTCACTTGTAGAGTCAGTCACTCACGTACTAAATCATCCATTCAGACACTTATACACCCACTCATTCTTCAATACGCCTTTCCCTATATATATTAAACATATTTAAACTTTACAGAAACACACAGTCACTGGATGATGTTATCAGTGATGTCATCAGTGATGTCATTTGAGATGTCATCAGTGATGTCATCAGTGATGTCACTGACCATGTCATGAGTGATGTAATATGTGACGTCATCAGCAGTGCATTGCGGGGGCGCGAGTTATAGTTAGCTGAACTAACTATAACGGGGGAATTTCTATGGTTTTGTACGAGTGAAATGTCCAACTAACTATAACTGTCCCTAAAACCTATGGTTTTTTCAGTGAATATATATATGTGATCTTGGACTACATGCGCTCCCGCCAATGGGAGGGTGCAGGACTTTACAAAAGCGCGGGTGGGGCAGCACCGTGAATAAACAGAGGCATCCGAAGAAGGCTGTTGTAAGCCGAAATGCATTATGCCAGTATGCTGTTTTATTAAAGCGCTTCTGAGGCAATTCCCTGTGTGGCCTCTTCCTTTCGGTACCGGAGGGTTGGTTTTGATATATATATATATATATATATATATATATCACGAAGAAATCCCAATGTCACGACAGGCACTCCGGCGCAACACACGGGCACAGACTCCAAAAGCTGGTGTGGAAACAGGATGGTAGTTTATTCACACATCAAAAAAGGTCCAACATGACGCGTTTCGGCTGCCAGACATGCAGCCTTGATCACATAGCGCTATGAACAGACATGTGCAGTATATATACAGGTGAGTGTGGTTTGGATGTAGTAGTCTGATTACTATGTCCATTGTCATGAGTAAGCATTTTACTACAGCTAGCACCAAAAGTCATACGTGTCATTTTACTGCAAGCAGGAAAACGAGCTACTAGTGACATGACAAGGCATAGAAACAACAGGAAAAACAGACTATGCAAAAATCAAGATAAAATCATGTGGCGGCAAAATTCATTACAAATGCAATACATGCACGAGAAAGACTCCCAACTTTCTGGCTATTGCGCGGCCTGAGTAGACAAACATCTCAATCTGTTTGTGTTAATCAGAATATGGTGCGATGAAGGTATCGCGTTTCGTGCTGACACGCACTTAATCATGTGCAGTGTCAGCAAGAAACGCGTTGGGCGGCAAGATCTTTGGGGAAGTGTCCTATCTGCTTGGCTGCAGCTCTCTCCATTAAAAGCGTGAACATTTACCCCCCTGTGTGCGGCTTCCTTAGGAGGACATTCTTGTGTTTGGGATTGATGACGGCTAGTCCGGTCGTGAGGAGGCCCTGCCGCGGTGATGCGGACCTTTGCTGACGCCAGTCGGCGTACAGCAGTGTAAAGGACAGGAGGGACGCGGCGAGAGTTATACGGTGTGGCCTGGAGGAATGAGGCATTTGCCAACCCACTGGGGATGTGAACTGTCAGAATGTGACAGCGCTTACACTACTCACAGGAGGATGACAACTAGCACTACAGGAACCAGCAGGCAGTGCGACTGCCGACGCCCACTGGGGCGGGTCCCAGGATGTAAAGCAGGTGCTAGGAGTGAAGCGACTGTAATTGACATTGCCCATGATTAAGTGCGTGTCAGCACGAAACGCGTTGAGCGGCAAGATCTTTGGGGAAGTGTCCTGTCTGCTTGGCAGCAGCTCTCTCCATTAAAAGCGTGAACATTTACCCCCCTGTGTGCAGCTTCCTTAAGAGGACATTCTTGTGTTTGGGATTGATGATGGCTAGTCCGGTCGTGAGGAGGCCCTGCCGCGGTGATGTGGACCTTTGCTGACGCCAGTTGGCGTGCAGCAGTGTAAAGGACAGGAGGGACGCGGCGAGAGTTATACGGTGTGGCCTGGAGGAACGAGGCATTTGCCAACCCACTGGGGATGTGAACTGTCAGAATGTGACAGTGCTTACACTACTCACAGGAGGATGACAACTAGCACTACAGGAACCAGCAGGCAGTGCGACTGCTGACGCCCACTGGGGCGGGTCCCAGGATGTAAAGCAGGTGCTAGGAGTGAAGCGACTGTAATTGACATTGCCCATGATTAAGTGCGTGTCAGCACGAAACGCGTTGGGCGGCAAGATCTTTGGGGAAGTGTCCTGTCTGCTTGGCTGCAGCTCTCTCCATTAAAAGCGTGAACATTTACCCCCCTGTGTGCGGCTTCCTTAAGAGGACATTCTTGTGTTTGGGATTGATGACGGCTAGTCCGGTCGTGAGGAGGCCCTGCCGCGGTGATGCGGACCTTTGCTGACGCCAGTCGGCGTGCAGCAGTGTAAAGGACAGGAGGGACGCGGCGAGAGTTATACGGTGTGGCCTGGAGGAACGAGGCATTTGCCAACCCACTGGGGATGTGAACTATCAGAATGTGATAGCGCTTACACTACTCACAGGAGGATGACAACTAGCACTACAGGAACCAGCAGGCAGTGTGACTGCCGATGCCCACTGGGGCGGGTCCCAGGATGTAAAGCAGGTGCTAGGAGTGAAGCAACTGTAATTGACATTGCCCATGATTAAGTGCGTGTCAGCACGAAACGCGTTGGGCGGCAAGATCTTTGGGGAAGTGTCCTGTCTGCTTGGCTGCAGCTCTCTCTATTAAAAGTGTGAACATTTACCCCCCTGTGTGCGGCTTCCTTAAGAGGACATTCTTGTGTTTGGGATTGATGACGGCTAGTCCGGTCGTGAGGAGTCCCTGCCGCGGTGATGCGGACCTTTGCTGACGCCAGTCGGCGTGCAGCAGTGTAAAGGACAGGAGGGACGCGGCGAGAGTTATACGGTGTGGCCTGGAGGAACGAGGCATTTGCCAACCCATTGGGGATGTGAACTGTCAGAATGTGACAGCGCTTACACTACTCACAGGAGGATGACAACTAGCACTACAGGAACCAGCAGGCAGTGCGACTGCCGACGCCCACTGGGGCGGGTCCCAGGATGTAAAGCAGGTGCTAGGAGTGAAGCGACTGTAATTGATATTGCCCATGATTAAGTGCGTGTCAGCACGAAACGCGTTGGGCGGCAAGATCTTTGGGGAAGTGTCCTGTCTGCTTGGCTGCAGCTCTCTCCATTAAAAGCGTGAACATTTACCCCCCTGTGTGCGGCTTCCTTAAGAGGACATTCTTGTGTTTGGGATTGATGACGGCTAGTCCGGTCGTGAGGAGGCCCTGCCGCGGTGATGCGGACCTATGCTGACGCCCGTCGGCGTGCAGCAGTGTAAAGGACAGGAGGGACGCGGCAAGAGTTATACGGTGTGGCCTGGAGGAATGAGGCATTTGCCAACCCACTGGGGATGTGAACTGTCAGAATGTGACAGCGCTTACACTACTCACAGGAGGATGACAACTAGCACTACAGGAACCAGCAGGCAGTGCGACTGCCGACGCCCACTGGGGTGGGTCCCAGGATGTAAAGCAGGTGCTAGGAGTGAAGCAACTGTAATTGACATTGCCCATGATTAAGTGCGTGTCAGCACGAAACGCGTTGGGCGGCAAGATCTTTGGGGAAGTGTCCTGTCTGCTTGGCTGCAGCTCTCTCCATTAAAAGCGTGATCATTTACCCCCCTGTGTGCGGCTTCCTTAAGAGGACATTCTTGTGTTTGGGATTGATGACGGCTAGTCTGGTCGTGAGGAGGCCCTGCCGCGATGATGCGGACCTTTGCTGACGCCATTCGGCGTGCAGCAGTGTAAAGGACAGGAGGGACGCTGCGAGAGTTATACGGTGTGGCCTGGAGGAACGAGGCATTTGCCAACCCACTGGGGATGTGAACTGTCAGAATGTGACAGCGCTTACACTACTCACAGGAGGATGACAACTAGCACTACAGGAACCAGCAGGCAGTGCGACTGCCGACGCCCACTGGGGCGGGTCCCAGGATGTAAAGCAGGTGCTAGGAGTGAAGCGACTGTAATTGACATTGCCCTTGATTAAGTGCGTGTCAGCACGAAATGCGTTGGGCGGCAAGATCTTTGGGGAAGTGTCCTGTCTGCTTGGCTGCAGCTCTCTCCATTAAAAGCGTGAACATTTACCCCCTGTGTGCGGCTTCCTTAAGAGGACATTCTTGTGTTTGGGATTGATGACGGCTAGTCCGGTCGTGAGGAGGCCCTGCCGCGGTTATGCGGACCTTTGCTGACGCCAGTCGGCGTGCAGCAGTGTAAAGGACAGGAGGGACGCGGTGAGAGTTATACGGTGTGGCCTGGAGGAACGAGGCATTTGCCATCCCACTGGGGATGTGAACTGTCAGAATGTGACAGCGCTTACACTACTCACAGGAGGATGACAACTAGCACTACAGGAACCAGCAGGCAGTGCGACTGCTGACGCCCACAGGGGCGGGTTCCAGGATGTAAAGCAGGTGCTAGGAGTGAAGCGACTGTAATTGACATTGCCCATGATTAAGTGAGTGTCAGCACGAAACGCGTTGGGCGGCAAGATCTTTGGGGAAGTGTCCTGTCTGCTTGGCTGCAGCTCTCTCTATTAAAAGTGTGAACATTTACCCCCCTGTGTGCGGCTTCCTTAAGAGGACATTCTTGTGTTTGGGATTGATGACGGCTAGTCCGGTCGTGAGGAGTCCCTGCCGCGGTGATGCGGACCTTTGCTGACGCCAGTCGGCGTGCAGCAGTGTAAAGGACAGGAGCGACGCGGCGAGAGTTATACGGTGTGGCCTGGAGGAATGAGGCATTTGCCAACCCATTGGGGATGTGAACTGTCAGAATGTGACAGCGCTTACACTACTCACAGGAGGATGACAACTAGCACTACAGGAACCAGCAGGCAGTGCGACTGCCGACGCCCACTGGGGCGGGTCCCAGGATGTAAAGCAGGTGCTAGGAGTGAAGCAACTGTAATTGACATTGCCCATGATTAAGTGCATGTCAGCACGAAACGCGTTGGGCGGCAAGATCTTTGGGGAAGTGTCCTGTCTGCTTGGCTGCAGCCCTCTCCATTAAAAGCGTGATCATTTACCCCCCTGTGTCCGGCTTCCTTAAGAGGACATTCTTGTGTTTGGGATTGATGACGGCTAGTCCGGTCGTGAGGAGGCCCTGCCGCGGTGATGCGGACCTATGCTGACGCCCGTCGGCGTGCAGCAGTGTAAAGGACAGGAGGGACGCGGCAAGAGTTATACGGTGTGGCCTGGAGGAATGAGGCATTTGCCAACCCACTGGGGATGTGAACTGTCAGAATGTGACAGCGCTTACACTACTCACAGGAGGTTGACAACTAGCACTACAGGAACCAGCAGGCAGTGCGACTGCCGACGCCCACTGGGGTGGGTCCCAGGATGTAAAGCAGGTGCTAGGAGTGAAGCAACTGTAATTGACATTGCCCATGATTAAGTGCGTGTCAGCTCGAAACGCGTTGGGCGGCAAGATCTTTGGGGAAGTGTCCTGTCTGCTTGGCTGCAGCTCTCTCCATTAAAAGCGTGATCATTTACCCCCCTGTGTGTGGCTTCCTTAAGAGGACATTCTTGTGTTTGGGATTGATGACGGCTAGTCTGGTCGTGAGGAGGCCCTGCCACGATGATGCGGACCTTTGCTGACGCCATTCGGCGTGCAGCAGTGTAAAGGACAGGAGGGACGCGGCGAGAGTTATACGGTGTGGCCTGGAGGAACGAGGCATTTGCCAACCCACTGGGGATGTGAACTGTCAGAATGTGACAGCGCTTACACTACTCACAGGAGGATGACAACTCGCACTACAGGAACCAGCAGGCAGTGCGACTGCCGACGCCCACTGGGGCGGGTCCCAGGATGTAAAGCAGGTGCTAGGAGTGAAGCGACTGTAATTGACATTGCCCTTGATTAAGTGCGTGTCAGCACGAAATGCGTTGGGCGGCAAGATCTTTGGGGAAGTGTCCTGTCTGCTTGGCTGCAGCTCTCTCCATTAAAAGCGTGAACATTTACCCCCCTGTGTGCGGCTTCCTTAAGAGGACATTCTTGTGTTTGGGATTGATGACGGCTAGTCCGGTCATGAGGAGGCCCTGCCGCGGTGATGCGGACCTTTGCTGATGCCAGTCGGCGTGCAGCAGTGTAAAGGACAGGAGGGACGCGGCGAGAGTTATACGGTGTGGCCTGGAGAAACGAGGCATTTGCCAACCCACTGGGGATGTGAACTGTCAGAATGAGACAGCGCTTACACTACTCACAGGAGGATGACAACTAGCACTACAGGAACCAGCAGGCAGTGCGACTGCCGACGCCCACTGGGGCGGGTCCAAGGATGTAAAGCAGGTGCTAGGAGTGAAGCGACTGTAATTGACATTGCCCATGATTAAGTGCGTGTCAGCACGAAATGCGTTGGGCGGCAAGATCTTTGGGGAAGTGTCCTGTCTGCTTGGCTGCAGCTCTCTCCATTAAAAGCGTGAACATTTACCCCCCTGTGTGCGGCTTCCTTAAGAGGACATTCTTGTGTTTGGGATTGATGACGGCTAGTCCGGTTGTGAGGAGGCCCTGCCGCGGTGATGCGGACCTTTGCTGACGCCAGTCGGCGTGCAGCAGTGTAAAGGACAGGAGGGACGCGGCAAGAGTTATACGGTGTGGCCTGGAGGAACGAGGCATTTGCCAACCCACTGGGGATGTGAACTGTCAGAATGTGACAGCACTTACACTACTCACAGGAGGATGACAACTAGCACTACAGGAACCAGCAGGCAGTGCGACTGCCGACGCCCACTGGGTTGGGTCCCAGGTTGTAAACCAGGTGCTAGGAGTGAAGCGACTGTAATTGACATTGCCCATGATTAAGTGCGTGTCAGCACGAAACGCGTTGGGCGGCAAGATCTTTGGGGAAGTGTCCTGTCTGCTTGGCTGCAGCTCTCTCCATTAAAAGCGTGAACATTTACCCCCCTGTGTGCGTCTTCCTTAAGAGGACATTCTTGTGTTTGGGATTGATGACGGCTAGTCCGGTTGTGAGGAGGCGCTGCCGCGGTGATGCGGACCTTTGCTGACGCCAGTCGGCGTGCAGCAGTGTAAAGGACAGGAGGGACGTGGCGAGAGTTATACGGTGTGGCCTGGAGGAATGAGGCATTTGCCAACCCACTGGGGATGTGAACTGTCAGAATGTGACAGCGCTTACACTACTCACAGGAGGATGACAACTAGCACTACAGGAACCAGCAGGCAGTGCGACTGCCGACGCCCACTGGGGCGGGTCCCACGAGGTAAAGCAGGTGCTAGGAGTGAAGCGACTGTAATTGACATTGCCCATGATTAAGTGCGTGTCAGCACGAAACGCGTTGGGCGGCAAGATCTTTGGGGAAGTGTCCTGTCTGCTTGGCTGCAGCTCTCTCCATTAAAAGCGTGAACATTTACCCCCCTGTGTGCGTCTTCCTTAAGAGGACATTCTTGTGTTTGGGATTGATGACGGCTAGTCCGGTCGTGAGGAGGCCCTGCTGCGGTGATGCGGACCTTTGCTGACGCCAGTCGGTGTGCAGCAGTGTAAAGGACAGGAGGGACGCGGCGAGAGTTATACGGTGTGGCCTGGAGGAACGAGGCATTTGCCAACCCACTGGGGATGTGAACTGTCAGAATGTGACAGCGCTTACACTACTCACAGGAGGATGACAACTAGCACTACAGGAACCAGCAGGCAGTGCGACTGTCGACGCCCACTGGGGCGGGTCCCAGGATGTAAAGCAGGTGCTAGGAGTGAAGCGACTGTAATTGACATTGCCTATGATTAAGTGCGTGTCAGCACGAAACGCGTTGGGCGGCAAGATCTTTGGGGAAGTGTCCTGTCTGCTTGGCTGCAGCTCTCTCCATTAAAAGCGTGAACATTTACCCCCCTGTGTGCGGCTTCCTTAAGAGGACATTTTTGTGTTTGGGATTGATGACGGCTAGTCCGGTCGTGAGGAGGCCCTGCCGCGGTGATGCGGACCTTTGCTGACGCCAGTCGGCGTGCAGCAGTGTAAAGGACAGGAGGGACGCGGCGAGAGTTATACGGTGGTGCCTGGAGGAACGAGGCATTTGCCAACCCACTGGGGATGTGAACTGTCAGAATGTGACAGCGCTTACACTACTCACAGGAGGATGACAACTAGCACTACAGGAACCAGCAGGCAGTGCGACTGCCGACGCCCACTGGGGCGGGTCCCAGGATGTAAAGCAGGTGCTAGGAGTGAAGCGACTGTAATTGACATTGCCCATGATTAAGTGCGTGTCAGCACGAAACGCGTTGGGAGGCAAGATCTTTGGAGAAGTGTCCTGTCTGCTTGGCTGCAGCTCTCTCCATTAAAAGCATGAACATTTACCCCCCTGTGTGCGGCTTCCTTAAGAGGGCATTCTTGTGTTTGGGATATATATATATATATATATATATATATATATATATATATATATATATATATATATATATATATATATATATATTGTCTCACAATGTGATCCTTTCAGCTCAAAGGCGCTCCACAGTGGGTGCTCAGCGTATGGGCCGGATCCAGGCCCCAAATCAATTTCTTTCACAAAGGACGCGGCACTCCAAAGCTGGATTAGCTTAATTTATTTGAACACAACACCACTCAACCAACGCGTTTCAGCCTTCACACGGCTTTCTTCACGGTTAGTGAGTCCTTCTTTGATTATGCTTTATATACCCATCTCTGCCATAATGGGGCATTCTGGGATACGTAGTGCGATTGGTTTTTGAAATAACTTTATACATATATACAAACAGGACAGTCGCGCTTATGTCAGGATTTTGCATTACAGTGCTTTCATTGATTATTATGCTTGGTGCGCATTGCTTATAAGCAATCTTTATCATGCATCTAAATTATTACATCATTATTATTATGAATCATGTTCGGTATAGTACCTCTTAAATAACATTTCAGAGCATTTTGTTGTTTTTGTAACTTATATCAACAATTCGATGCTTTTGACATTCATCATTCATTATGAATATTCTTGATTTGGGTATAGTACCCCTACTTCACTTTTTGAGACCAACGTAATGTCCAGCTGTTACTAACACTATTCAAAATCATTTCGGTAATTTATTCTATTCCATATAATATATATATATAGATATAATTTATATATATACATATATATATATATATATACATATATACCAATAACATTAAATCAAACCTTTCTAATTCAATTAAAACATTAAACTATTTAAAAATAAATCTTTAAATGTAGTAAACTTTATTTTTCAAATACAAATATTAATAATTAAAAATATTATAATTTAAAGTAACAAAACATAATAATGTAAATTATAACAATAAAAACATAAATGATAACATTTAATACAGATACTATTCCCTCTACAATTTAAACAAAACTACGCAAACTATTAAAGTAAATATATAAAAATTTACTACTCCCACTTAGCCCAATACATAAATATTAAAACTTGATAAAAATAAAATTTACAAATCTCCCTCCAATAAATACAACAGTACTAAAAGTGATAGATTGCACATAGGCAATATTTACTGCACCCATTCCAGTCGATACAACACCAGGGAAACTGTTGAAGAGCAGAGGGGTAAAATGTACTATTGTTGAATTGCGGGGGATAAAATTAACTATTCCCACTCCAGTCAGTACAACAGTAGGGAAAATGTTGTATTGCGGAGGGGTAAAAATTACTATTCCCACACCAGTGAGTGCAACAGTAGGGAAAGTGTTGGATTGCTGAGGGGTAAAATAATTTCTATTCCCACCCCAGTCAGTGCAACAGTAGGGAAAGTGTTGGATAGCGGAGGGATAAACTTTACTATTCCCACTCCAGTCAATATAACAGTAGGGAAAGTGTTGGATTGCGGAGGGGTAAAAATTACTATTCCCACTCCAGCCAGTGCAACAGTAGGGAAAGTGTTGGATTGCGGAAGAGTAAAAATTACTATTCGACTCTAATGAGTGCAACAGCAGCGAGAGTGTTGCATAGTGGAGAGGTAAAAATTACTATTCCCACTCCAGTGAGTGCAACAGTAGGGAAAGTATTGAATAACGGAGAGGTTAAAATTACAATTCCCACTCCAATGAGTACAACAGTAGGGAAAGTGTTGGATAGCGGAGGGGTAAAAATTACTATTCCCACTCCAGTGAGTGCAACAGTAGGGAAAGTGTTGGATAGCGGGGAGATACAAATGTACTATTCCCACTACAGTCAGTACAACAGTAGGGAAACTGTTGGATCACAGAGGGGTAAAAATCACTAATCCCACTCCAGTCATTTCAAAATTAAAAACAAACAAAATATCATCAACAAAATAAAACAGTTTAAAAACAAAATAAATAAAAAATATATAAATATGTTGAAAATAAAAATAATAATATATTAATTATCAAAAATGTTACAAAATAAAAACTTATTATAATGTTAAATACATATCACACATACCAACAAATATTATAATAAATAAAATAAAAAAATTATTTTCATACAAATAAATATTTTCATTTTCAAATTATTTATTAACAAAAACATTAATTATTACATATATTTAGTTTATTTACTTCCTACCCTATAACACCAAAAAACGCACAACCCACGAAAAATGTTTTACACAATTAACATAATTAATTATCAATTAAACAAATAAAATTCATAAAAAATAATTAACTTCCCACCCTTCACCCCTATAAACTCAAAACCCCCACACACAAAAAGGTAATTAAATAATTAACATAATTAATTATCAATTAATTAATATTAATTTATAACTATTTTTTAATTAATTGAAAATAAATTACTTTCACACCTCTAACACCTATATACCCTGCCAGGCCATGTCCTTCCTGGACCAGAAACAAGCATCCATGGACTGGTTTCAGGGTTTCACCCCTCATCAACCACGAAAGCTTAATTCTGGTGGCGTAACGAGCACGGGACCCACATCTGGGCATACCCTTCCCACTTAGGGCGACAAATGCAAAAAGAACAGATGATGGACAGAATGCTGAATCAATCGATCATTCACCCCCAGTCACAGATCTGGGTTGAATCCATTGGGACAGATTTGCAAGAAACTGACGCATCTGCATAGATGCGTCAGTTTCCTTGCGCCAGCGCCAAATGTCCTTGCGCCACCATAGATGCGCTATATTTACAATATAGTGCTCCATGGCGCAAGGATTAACAGATGCGTCAGAATTTCTGACGCATCTGTTGGCCCAAAAGTGATGCATTGCTGGAGTTGCTCATGAAAGTGACGCAACTCCAGCAATGCGCAACAACAAATAGGGGAGTCCCATTCAAAAAGCCCTGCGTCTTTCCTTACGCCTGGTCTTAGCAGGCGTAGGGATTTTGACGCAGTGAAGGCATAGAGTGGCGCAGTGAAATGTTGTAAATTTCACTGCGTCAGTTCTACATGGCTTTTTGCATGGGAATGCCCACCCTGCATGCATTATACCTGACGCAGGCATAATGTGCCGCCGGGCTTTACAATGTGACGCATCTCCCTAGATGCATCACATTGTAAATTGGCCGCACTGTTTGCACTGCCGTTGCGTTAAAAAAAGTGACGCAATGGTGGCGCAAAGAGGCGCAAGGGGCTTGTAAATCTGCCCCATCGTTTTTTTGCACACCACGCCATTCCAGTTTAGACCCAGCCATATGTAAATCAGTCTTGACCCTGTTCCCCATGAGAACAGTCCAGCTCGAACTGCCAGGCCAGGTCCTCCCTGGACCAGAAACAAGCATCTTAGGACCGGTTTGGGGGGTTCACCCCTCATCAGCCACGAAAGCTTAAATCTGGTGGCGTAATGAGCACAGGACCCACATCTGGGCATACCCTTCCCACTTAGGGCGACAAATGCAAAAAGAACCGATGATGGACGGAATGCTGAATCAATCGATCATTCACCCCCAGTCACAGATCTGGGTTGTATCCATTACTTTTTTTGCATGCCATTCCAGTTTAGACCCAGCCATCTGCAAATCAGTCTTGACACTGTTCACCATGGGAACAGTCCAGCTCGAACTACCAGGCCAGGTCCTCCCTGGACCAGAAGCAAGCATCCTAGGACCGGTTTCGGGGTTTCACCCCTCAACAGCCAGGATAGCTTGAACCTGGTGGCATAGCAACCACGGGACCCACGTCTGGGCATACCCTTCCCATTAAGGGTGACAAATTCAAAAAGAAACTATGATGAATGGAATGCTGAATCAATCAAACATTCACCTCCAGTCACAGATCTGGGTTGAATCCATAGTTTTTTTGCACGCTACGCCATTCCAGTTTAGACCCAGCCATAAGCAAATTAGTCTTGACCCTGTTTCCCATGGGAACAGTCCAGCCCGACCTGCTAGGCCAGGTCCTTCCTGGACCAGAAGCAAGCATCCTAGGACCAGTTTCGTGGTTTCACCCCTCAACAGCCAGAATAGCATGAATCTAGTGACGTAGCGACCACGGGACCCACATCTGGGTATGCCCATCCCACTTAGGGTGACAAATGCAAAAGGAACCAATGATGGACGGAATGCTGAATCAATCGAACATTCACCCCCAGTCACAGATCTGGATTGAATCCATACTTTTTTGCACGCCACGCTATTCAAGTTTAGACCCACCCATATGCAAATCAGTCTTGACCCTGTTCCCCATGGGAACAGTCCAGCCCGAACGGCCAGGCCAGGTCCTCCCTGGACCAGATGCAAGAATCCTAGGACCGGTTTCTGGGTTTCACCCCTCAATAGCCGGGATAGCTTGAATCTGGTGGCGTAGCGACCACGGGACCGAAGTATGAGCATACCCTTTCCATTAAGGGCAACAAATGCAAAAAGAACAGATGATGGATGGAATGCTGAATCAATCGAACATTTACCCCCAGTCACAGATCTGAGTTGACTCCATTGTTTTTTTGCATGCCACGTTATTCCAGTTTAGACCCAGCCATATGAAAATCAGTCTTGACTCTGTTCCCCATCGGAACATTCCTGCTCGAATTGCCAGGACAGGTCCTCCCTGGACCAGAAATAAGCATTGTAGGACCAGTTTCGTAGTTTCACCCCGCAGCCATGAAAGCTTAAATCTGGTGGCGTAGCGAGCACGGGACCCACGTCTGGGCATACCCTTCCCACTAAGGGTGACAAATGCAAAAAGAACAGGTGATGGACGGAATGCTAAATCAATTGAACATTCACCCCCAGTCACAGATCTGGGTTGAATCCATTGTTTTTTTGCATGCCACGTAATTCAAGTTTAGACCCAGCCTTATGCAAAGCAGCCTTGACCCTGTTTCCCATGGGAACAGTCCAGCCTGAACTGCCACGCCAGTTCCTCCTTGGACCAGAAAAAGCATCCTAGGACCAATTTCGGGTTTCACCCCTCATCATTCAGGATAGCTTGAATCTGGTGATATAGTGAGCACGGGACCCACGTCTAGGCATTCCCTTCCCACTTAGGGCGACAAATGCAAAAAGAACAGATGATGGACGGAATGCTGAATCAATCGAACATTCACCCCCAGCCACAGACCTGGGTTGAATCCATCATTTTTTTGTACACCACATTATTCCAGTTTAGACCTAGCTATATGAGAATCAGTCTTGGCTCTGGTCCCCTATCGGAACATTTCAGCCAGAATTGCCAGGTCAGGTCCTCCCTGGACCAGAAACAAGCATCGTAGGACCGGTTTCAGGGTTTCACCTCTCATCAGTCATGAAAGCTTGAATCTGGTGGAATAGTGAGCACGGGACCCAAGTCTAGGCATTTCCTTCCCACTTAGGGTGACAAATGCAGAAAGAACAGATGATGAACGGAATGCTGAATCAATCGAACATTCACCCCCAGTCACAGATCTGGGTTGAATACATAGTTCTTTTGCATACCACACCATTCTAGTTTAGATCCAGCCATATGCAAATCAGTCTTGACCCTGTTCCTCAGGGGAACAGTCCATCCCGAACTGCCAGGCCAGGTCTTCCCTGGACCAGAAGTAAGCATCCGAGGACCGGTTTCAGGGTTTCACCCCTCATCAGCCAGGATAGCTTGAATCTGGTGGTGTAGCAAGCACAGGACCCACGCCTGGCATACCCTACCCACTAAATGTGACAAATGCAAAAAGAACAGATGATGGACGGAATCCTGAATCAATTGAACATTCACCCCCAGTCACAGATCTGGGTTGAATCCATACTTTATTTGCACGCCATACCATTCCATTTTAGACCCAGCCATATGTAAATCAGTCTTGATACTCCATTGGAACAGTCCAGCCTGAACTGCCAGGTCAGGTCCTCCCTGGACCAGAAACAAGCATCCGAGGACCGGTTTCGGGGTTTCACCCCTCATCAGCCAGGATAACTTGAATCTGGTGGTGCAGCGAGCATGGGACCCACATCTGGGCATACCCTTCCAACTTAGGGCGACAAATGCAAAAGAACAGATGATGATGAACAGAATGCTGAATCGATCGAACATTCACCCCCCAGTCACAGATCTGGCTTGAATCCATCTTTTTTTTTGAACGCCCACTAGTGACATTTATATTACATGCCCTGGGTATATATTATACCCTTTTACAAGGGTCTTATAAGTAAACTAAATATGCTAATCAGGTACACACCAATGTCACCATGATTAGTGGAGAACACATGCACTTTAGCACTGGTCAGCAGTGTAGGCAAGTCATCAAGGGAATAAGAACCCTCCTCAGTGGGGCCCGGGCGGCCACCACAGGTGCCCCATCCATCTCACTGGGAAGACACTCAGGGGCAGGTTTCCCATGCCCCTGCCTTCCCCCTTTCTGGCAGCTGGCTGGGCCATTGTTCCAGGATTCAGCCCTTTTTGTCCCCCCCCCCATCCTGGGCAGCCATGGACCTTGTTGTGGTACAGATCCAAGCAGGTAACCCCAACACCTACACATTAGCATTGAGCTTTTTTCCAGATAGTGCACTCCAGGTCATTACCCAACAAACAGTCTACAGGCATAGCAGGGATCCCAGAAACCTTCAACCATAGTCATGCTGGCACCTGTATCCCTCAGAGCCGCAACACCCCGCCCATTTATGGTGACCCATTTCCTATACTTAGTAGTATTTAAGGGCACATGGATCTCAGGAGCCATCACACTGTCACACGGGACACTAGGGTAACCCCACTAAACTCCCTCTCATTAACTTTTTGTACCCGTGGGATCCCCCTTGCAGTGTCCATACTCTTAGCACTCATAGCACTTATTGGGCTTGGGCTGCTGAGTTGTTTTGGGGCCATTAGAGAGTTCTGTCTTTTTATCTCCTGCCTCCTTCTTCTGGTGGGAACCCTGACCACCCTTTTGGGAGTCCCCTCAGATACCTTCTTGGACACTCTGGTGCTGACCCAGAAGTCTGCCTCCTCAACAACCGTTTCCTGAAGGTCAGTTATCTAGCCATCAACTACATGTTGGTGCAGCTCTGTAAAATAAATATCAAGCATGTGCTCCTCTAAAATTAATTTGAATAATTATCAACCTTACTGCCCCTCACACAGACCTTCAGTGCCTTGCTGGTATAATCCAAGAAATCCACCCATTTTTGTGATGAGATCTTCTGGCTGCCCTGAATCTGAGCCTATACCTCTGAGGGATCAGTCCAAACTTACTGACTAGGATGGCCTTCATTGCTGTGCAGCACATCTGTTCCTCTACCTCTAGTGCAAGGAGTGTGTCCCTCCCCATCGTCGGCTTATACCCCCACAAACTACCACTTCAGAACTCCCTGGAACCTTCTGCACTCTCAGAGTCTTTTATAGGCTGCCAACCATTTATCTATGCCATCCCCCACCACATAATTGGGCACCAAATCCTGGGGTATCAGAATTCTGGACTTCCCAGAGGACACTGCTGCTATGCAGCCACCATTGCTGTTGCTGGACCCCATTTGTAGGGCTCTCATGTCCAGCTCCTTGAGGTTGAGCTCATGGGTAAGTTTCCTCTACCCCAAGGCCAGCCTGCCAGCTTCTCTGGGGACAGGTTCCTGGAGGAGACACTGTTCCCCGGTCTGGGAACCACTACTGATCCTGACAAGTTGTTGGCATCCTTAACAGGCACCCTCCTCTACAGGAATCTCCTGCTCTTCCTCTGGGATGTCATCCCCTGCAACCTGGGTCTCCACCCAGGCCCTCAAAGCCTTCTGTAGCTCCACCTTCCTGGTAAAGCCCCTTGTAGACACTTGAAAGTCCATGCAGAAATATTTCAGCTATTGCACAGTGTAGGATTCTAACCTGGTCAGCTAAAATGTAATTCCTGCAGGTGTGGCTTTTCCAGAGTGAGACATAATTTAGCAGATAAATCAAAAGACCAATAAGGGAGAATTGAAAAGGCTCCAATTGGTCTTAGGTAGAGAGTTGTAGTGAATACTGAATTACTTTATGGTATTGCACAAACACAAGTCCTATCCTCACCGCTGATCAACAATGTTAGAAACCGGACCTCTACTTGGCAGAGGTATAGACCCTGTCCAAGTAGGAACCACAATCCTACTAGAGGTATGCTAGATACAGACTAAAAGATACTCTGTGCTCACCCTCTGGTAGCTTAGCACAGAGAAGTCAGGCTTATCTAAAGAGGCAATGTATAAAGTATTTGTGCAGCACACACACACAGTAACACAAAGGAAACTCCACAGTAAATACTCCACACAGATTTACAAAAATAGAGAATATTTATATGAGTAAAACAAGACCAAAAAGACAAAAATCCAATGACTAGAACTGGAGTTATGAATCTTTAAAGAATGAACCAAAACTAGTGCTTAGAAGTCAATAGCGCTAAAAGGTTACTTGAGGTCACACTAGACCATAGTAAATCCAAAGTTCAGGCCGACAGCAATGGAGGGCAAGCCGGCCACAGGACTCAAACAGGCTCCACAAAAAGGGGTGGATTTCTTGGATTAGGCCAGCAAGGCACTGAAGGGCTGGGTGAGGGGCAGCAAGGTTGATGATTATTCAGGACTGTACAACTTAATTTTAGAGGTGGCACAGGACACTGCCTATTCAGATATAAGTGTCAGCTCCCTCTCCCCTTCCTACCCAGAAAGGCTATCAGACTTCAGATGAATGCAGATGGGTTCTCTGCCACAGCCACTCATCCTGTGTTTGTGGCTGTCTAGGGAATGCACAAAGTGTACTTGTCACCCACCCTAGACGTGTATTGGAGAAAGGCTGCAAGGCACACTGAGCAGTAAGAGCAGAGAAATGTCCACTTTATAAAAGTGATACAAAAGGGGATGATGGACGGAACGTTTGAGCCAATCAAACACTCACCCCCAGTCAACTGATCTGGGTTTAATCCATCATCATTCTTTAGCTCACTCCACCACCCCAGTTCAGACATGGCCATATGCAAATCAGTCTGACCCTGTGCCTCATGGGAACAGTCCAGCACGAACTGCCAAGCCATGTCTTCCCTGGACCGGAAACAAGCATCCTAGGACCGGTTTCTGGCATTCCAGCCGCCGTCAGCCAGGCTTGCTTGAATCCAGTGGCAAAGTGAGCAAGGGACCCACGTCTGGGCATACCCCGCCAACTTAGGGCGAACAAAGCGATACAAAAGGGGATGATGGACGGAACGCTTGAGCCAATCAAACACTCACCCGCAGTCAACTGATCTGGGTTTAATCCATCATCATTCTTTAGCTCACTCCACCACCCCAGTTCAGACATGGCCATATGCAAATCAGTCTGACCCTGTGCCTCATGGGAACAGTCCAGCACGAACTGCCAAGCCATGTCTTCCCTGGACCGGAAACAAGCATCCTAGGACCGGTTTCTGGCATTCCAGCCGTCATCAGCCAGGCTTGCTTGAATCCAGTGGCAAAGTGAGCAAGGGACCCACGTCTGGGCATACCCCGCCAACTTAGGGCGAACAAAGCGATACAAAAGGGGATGATGGACGGAACGCTTGAGCCAATCAAACACTCACCCCCAGTCAACTGATCTGGGTTTAATCCATCATCATTCTTTAGCTCACTCCACCACCCCAGTTCAGACATGGCCATATGCAAATCAGTCTGACCCTGTGCCTCATGGGAACAGTCCAGCACGAACTGCCAAGCCATGTCTTCCCTGGACCGGAAACAAGCATCCTAGGACCGGTTTCTGGCATTCCAGCCGTCATCAGCCAGGCTTGCTTGAATCCAGTGGCAAAGTGAGCAAGGGACCCACGCCTGGGCATACCCCGCCAACTTAGGGCGAACAAAGCGATACAAAAGGGGATGATGGACGGAACGCTTGAGCCAATCAAACACTCACCCCCAGTCAACTGATCTGGGTTTAATCCATCATCATTCTTTAGCTCACTCCACCACCCCAGTTCAGACATGGCCATATGCAAATCAGTCTGACTCCTGTGCCTCATGGGGACAGTCCAGCACGAACTGCCAAGCCATGTCTTCCCTGGACCGGAAACAAGCATCCTAGGACCGGTTTCTGGCATTCCAGCCGCCATCAGCCAGGCTTGCTTGAATCCAGTGGCAAAGTGAGCAAGGGACCCACGTCTGGGCATACCCCCGCCAACTTAGGGCTGAACAAAGCGATACAAAGGGGATGATGGACGGAACGTTTGAGCCAATCAAACACTCACTCCCAGTCAACTGATCTGGGTTTAATCCATCATCAGTTCTTTAGCTCACTCCACCACCCCAGTTCAGACATGGCCATATGCAAATCAGTCTGACCCTGTGCTCATGGGAACAGTCCAGCACGAACTGCCAAGCCATGTCTTCCTGGACCGGAAACAAGCATCCTAGGACCGGTTTCTGGCATTCCAGCCGTCATCAGCCAGGCTTGCTTGAATCCAGTGGCAAAGTGAGCAAGGGACTCACGTCTGGGCATACTCCGCCAACTTAGGGCGAACAAAGCTGATACAAAGGGGATGATAGACGGAACGCTTGAGCCAATCAAACACTCACCCCCAGTCAACTGATCTGGGTTTAATCCATCATCATTCTTTAGCTCACTCCACCACCCCAGTTCAGACATGGCCATATGCAAATCAGTCTGACTCCTGTGCTCATGGGAACAGTCCAGCACGAACTGCCAAGCCATGTCTTCCCTGGACCGGAAACAAGCATCCTAGGACCGGCTTCTGGCATTCCAGCCGTCATCAGCCAGGCTTGCTTGAATCCAGTGGCAAAGTGAGCAAGGGACCCACGCCTGGGCATACCCCGCCAACTTAGGGCTTAACAGAGCGATACAAAGGGATGATGGACGAACGTTTGAGCCAATCAAACACTCACCCCCAGTCAACCGATCTGGGTTTAATCCATCATCATTCTTTAGCTCACTCCACCACCTCAGTTCAGACATGGCCATATGCAAATCAGTCTGACTCTGTGCCTCATGGGAACAGTCCAGCACGACTGCCAGCCATGTCTTCCTGGACCGGAAACAGCATCCTAGGACCGGTTTCTGGCATTCAGCCGTCATCAGCCAGGCTTGCTTGAATCCAGTGGCAAAGTGAGCAAGGGACCCACGTCTGGGGATACCCGCCAACTTAGGGCGTAACAAAGTGATACAAAAGGGATGATGGACGGAACGCTTGAGCCAATCAAACACTCACCTCCAGTCAACTGATCTGGGTTTAATCCATCATCATTCTTTAGCTCACTCCACCACCCCAGTTCAGACATGGCCATATGCAAATCAGTCTGACCCTGTGCCTCATGGGAACAGTTCAGCCGAACTGCCAAGCCATGTCTTCTGGACCGGAAACAGCATCTTAGGACCGGTTTCTGGCATTCTGTCGCCATCAGCCAGGCTTGCTTGAATCCAGTGGCAAAGCGAGCAAGGGACTCACGCCTGGGCATACCCGCCAACTTAGGGCTTAACAAAGCTGATACAAAGGGGATGATGGACGGAACGCTTGAGCCAATCAAACACTCACCCCAGTCAACTGATCTGGGTTTAATCCATCATCATTCTTTAGCTCACTCACCACCCCAGTTCAGACATGGCCATATGCAAATCAGTCTGACCTCTGTGCTCATGGGAACAGTTCAGCACGAACTGCCAAGCCATGTCTTCCCTGGACCGAAACAAGCATCCTAGGACCGGCTTCTGGCATTCCAGCCGCCATCAGCTAGGCTTGCTTGAATCCAGCGGCAAAGTGAGCAGGGACCCACGCCTGCGCATACCCGCCAACTTAGGGCGAACAAAGCGATATAAAGGGGATGATGGACGAACGCTTGAGCCAATCAAACACTCACTCCCAGTCAACTGATCTGGGTTTAATCCATCATCATTCTTTAGCTCACTCCACCACCCCAGTTCAGACATGGCCATATGCAAATCA
Source organism: Calotriton arnoldi (assembly GCA_963921515.1). NCBI lineage: Eukaryota > Metazoa > Chordata > Amphibia > Caudata > Salamandridae > Calotriton > Calotriton arnoldi. Next base: position 565,443 of record CAWUFW010010569.1, read on the forward strand.
GTCTGACCCTGTGCCTCATGGGAACAGTCCAGCCGAACTGCCAAGCCATGTCTTCCTGGACCGAAACAGCATCCTAGGACCGGTTTCTGGCATTCCAGCCGTCATCACCAGGCTTGCTTGAATCCAGTGGCAAAGTGAGCAAGGGACCCACGCCTGGGCATACCCCGCCAACTTAGGGCGAGCAAGTCGATACAAAGGGGATGATGGACGGACGCTTGAGCCAATCAAACACTCACCCCAGTCAACTGATCTGGGTTTAATCCATCATCACTTTAGCTCACCTCACCACCCCAGTTCAGACATGGCCATATGCAAATCAGTCTGACTCCGTGCTCATGGGAACAGTCCAGCACGAACTGCCAAGCCATGTCTTCCTGGACCGGAAACAAGCATCCTAGACCGGCTTCTGGCATTCAGCCGCCATCAGCCAGGCTTCGCTTGAATCCAGTGGCAAAGTGAGCAAGCGGACCCACGTCTGGGCATACCCGCCAACTTAGGGCTTAACAAGCGATACAAAGGGGATGATGGACGGAACGCTTGAGCAATCAAACACTCACCCCCAGTCAACTGATCTGGGTTTAATCCATCATCATCTTTAGCTCACTCCACCACCCCAGTTCAGACATGGCCATATGCAAATCAGTCTGACCCTGTGCCTCATGGGAACAGTCCAGCACGAACTGCCAGCCATGTCTTCCTGGACCGAAACAAGCATCCTAGGACCGGCTTCTGGCATTCCAGCCGCCATCAGCCAGGCTTGCTTGAATCCAGTGGCAAAGTGAGCAAGGGATCCCACGCCTGGGCATACCCCCGCCAACTTAGGGCGTAACAAGTTCGATACAAAAGGGGATGATGGACGGAACGCTTGAGCCAATCAAACACTCACCCCCAGTCAACTGATCTGGGTTTAATCCATCATCATCTTTAGCTCACTCCACCACCCCAGTTCAGACATGGCCATATGCAAATCAGTCTGACCCTGTGCCTCATGGGAACAGTCCAGCCCGAACTGCCAAGCCATGTCTTCCCTGGACCGGAAACAAGCATCCTAGGACCGGTTTCTGGCATTCCAGCCGTCATCAGCCAGGCTTGCTTGAATCCAGTGGCAAAGTGAGCAAGGGACCCACGTCTGGGCATACCCGCCAACTTAGGGCGAACAATGCGATACAAAGGGATGATGGACGGAACGCTTGAGCCAATCAAACACTCACCCCCAGTCAACTGATCTGGGTTTAATCCATCATCATTCTTTAGCTCACTCCACCACTCCAGTTCAGACATGGCCATATGCAAATCAGTCTGACCCTGTGCCTCATGGGAACAGTCCAGCATCGAACTGCCAAGCCATGTCTTCCTGGACCGGAAACAAGCATCCTAGGACCGGTTTCTGGCATTCCAGCCGTCATCAGCCAGGCTTGCTTGAATCCAGTGGCAAAGTGAGCAAGGGACCCACGTCTGGGCATACCCCGCCAACTTAGGGCGAACAAGCGATACAAAAGGGGATGATGGACGGAACGTTTGAGCCAATCAAACACTCACCCCCAGTCAACTGATCTGGGTTTAATCCATCATCATTCTTTAGCTCACTCCACCACCCCAGTTCAGACATGGCCATATGCAATCAGTCTGACCTGTGCCTCATGGGAACAGTCCAGCACGAACTGCCAAGTTCGGGCTGGACTGTTCCCATGAGGCACAGGGTCAGACTGATTTGCATATGGCCATGTCTGAACTGGGGTGGTGGAGTGAGCTAAAGAATGATGATGGATTAAACCCAGATCAGTTGACTGGGGGTGAGTGTTTGATTGGCTCAAACGCTCCGTCCATCATCCCCTTTGTATCGCTTTGGTCGCCCTGTTGGCGTGGGCATGCCCAGACGTGGGTCCCTTGCTCACTTTGCCACTGGATTCAAGCAAGCCTGGCTGATGACGGCTGGAATGCCAGAAACCGGTCCTAGGATGCTTGTTTCCGGTCCAGGGAAGACATGGCTTGGCAGTTCGGGCTAGACTGTTCCCATGAGGCACAGGGTCAGACTGATTTGCATATGGCCATGTCTGAACTGGGGTGGTGGAGTGAGCTAAAGAATGATGATGGATTAAACCCAGATCAGTTGGACTGGGGGTGAGTGTTTGATTGGCTCAAACGCTCCGTCCATCATCCCCTTTTGTATCGCTTTGGTCGCCTCTAAGTTGGCGTGGGTATGCCCAGACGTGGGTCCCTTGCTCACTTTGCCACTGGATTCAAGCAAGCCTGGCTGATGACGGCTGGAATGCCAGAAACCGGTCCTAGGATGCTTGTTTCCGGTCCAGGGAAGACATGGCTTGGCAGTTCGGGCTGGACTGTTCCCATGAGGCACAGGGTCAGACTGATTTGCATATGGCCATGTCTGAACTGGGGTGGTGGAGTGAGCTAAAGAATGATGATGGATTAAACCCAGATCTGTTGACTGGGGGTGAGTGTTTGATTGGCTCAAACGCTCCGTCCATCATCCCCTTTGTATCTCTTTGGTCGCCCCTAAGTTGGCGTGGGTATGCCCAGACGTGGGTCCCTTGCTCACTTTGCCACTGGATTCAAGCAAGCCTGGCTGATGACGGCTGGAATGCCAGAAACCGGTCCTAGGATGCTTGTTTCCGGTCCAGGGAAGACATGGCTTGGCAGTTCGGGCTGGACTGTTCCCATGTGGCACAGGGTCAGACTGATTTGCATATGGCCATGTCTGAACTGGGGTGGTGGAGTGAGCTAAAGAATGATGATGGATTAAACCCAGATCAGTTGACTGGGGGTGAGTGTTTGATTGGCTCAAACGCTCCGTCCATCATCCCCTTTGTATCGCTTGGTCGCCCCTGGGTTGGCGTGGGTATGCCCAGATGTGGGTCCCTTGCTCACTTTGCCACTGGATTCAAGCAAGCCTGGCTGATGACGGCTGGAATGCCAGAAACCGGTCCTAGGATGCTTGTTTCCGGTCCAGGGAAGACATGGCTTGGCAGTTCGGGCTGGACTGTTCCCATGAGGCACAGGGTCAGACTGATTTGCATATGGCCATGTCTGAACTGGGGTGGTGGAGTGAGCTAAAGAATGATGATGGATTAAACCCAGATCAGTTGACTGGGGGTGAGTGTTTGATTGGCTCAAACGTTCAGTCCATCATCCCCTTTGTATCGCTTTGGTCGCCCTAAGTTGGCGTGGGTATGCCCAGACGTGGGTCCCTTGCTCACTTTGCCACTGGATTCAAGCAAGCCTGGCTGATGACGGCTGGAATGCCAGAAACCGGTCCTAGGATGCTTGTTTCCGGTCCAGGGAAGACATGGCTTGGCAGTTCGGGCTGGACTGTTCCCATGAGGCACAGGGTCAGACTGATTTGCATATGGCCATGTCTGAACTGGGGTGGTGGAGTGAGCTAAAGAATGATGATGGATTAAACCCAGATCAGTTGACTGGGGGTGAGTGTTTGATTGGCTCAAACGTTCCGTCCATCATCCCCTTTGTATCGCTTTGGTCGCCTCTAAGTTGGCGTGGGTATGCCCAGACGTGGGTCCCTTGCTCACTTTGCCACTGGATTCAAGCAAGCCTGGCTGATGACGGCTGGAATGCCAGAAACCGGTCCTAGGATGCTTGTTTCCGGTCCAGGGAAGACATGGCTTGGCAGTTCGGGCTGGACTGTTCCCATGAGGCACAGGGTCAGACTGATTTGCATATGGCCATGTCTGAACTGGGGTGGTGGAGTGAGCTAAAGAATGATGATGGATTAAACCCAGATCAGTTGACTGGGGGTGAGTGTTTGATTGGCTCAAACGCTCCGTCCATCATCCCCTTTGTATCGCTTTGGTCGCCCTAAGTTGGCGTGGGTATGCCCAGACGTGGGTCCCTTGCTCACTTTGCCACTGGATTCAAGCAAGCCTGGCTGATGACGGCTGGAATGCCAGAAACCGGTCCTAGGATGCTTGTTTCCGGTCCAGGGAAGACATGGCTTGGCAGTTCGGGCTGACTGTTCCCATGAGGCACAGGGTCAGACTGATTTGCATATGGCCATGTCTGAACTGGGGTGGTGGAGTGAGCTAAAGAATGATGATGGATTAAACCCAGATCAGTTGACTGGGGGTGAGTGTTTGATTGGCTCAAACGTTCCGTCCATCATCCCCTTTGTATCGCTTTGGTCGCCCTAAGTTGGCGTGGGTATGCCCAGACGTGGGTCCCTTGCTCACTTTGCCACTGGATTCAAGCAAGCCTGGCTGATGACGGCTGAAATGCCAGAAACCGGTCCTAGGATGCTTGTTTCCGGTCCAGGGAAGACATGGCTTGGCAGTTCGGGCTGACTGTTCCCATGAGGCACAGGGTCAGACTGATTTGCATATGGCCATGTCTGAACTGGGGTGGTGGAGTGAGCTAAAGAATGATGATGGATTAAACCCAGATCAGTTGACTGGGGGTGAGTGTTTGATTGGCTCAAACGCTCCGTCCATCATCCCCTTTGTATCGCTTGGTCGCCCTAAGTTGGCGTGGGTATGCCCAGACGTGGGTCCCTTGCTCACTTTGCCACTGGATTCAAGCAAGCCTGGCTGATGACGGCTGAAATGCCAGAAACCGGTCCTAGGATGCTTGTTTCCGGTCCAGGGAAGACATGGCTTGGCAGTTCGGGCTGGACTGTTCCCATGAGGCACAGGGTCAGACTGATTTGCATATGGCCATGTCTGAACTGGGGTGGTGGAGTGAGCTAAAGAATGATGATGGATTAAACCCAGATCAGTTGACTGGGGGTGAGTGTTTGATTGGCTCAAACGCTCCGGTCCATCATCCCCTTTGTATCGCTTTGGTCGCCTCTAAGTTGGCGGGGTATGCCCAGACGTGGGTCCCTTGCTCACTTTGCCACTGGATTCAAGCAAGCCTGGCTGATGACGGCTGAAATGCCAGAAACCGGTCCTAGGATGCTTGTTTCCGGTCCAGGGAAGACATGGCTTGGCAGTTCGGGCTGGACTGTTCCCATGAGGCACAGGGTCAGACTGATTTGCATATGGCCATGTCTGAACTGGGGTGGTGGAGTGAGCTAAAGAATGATGATGGATTAAACCCAGATCAGTTGACTGGGGGTGAGTGTTTGATTGGCTCAAACGCTCCGTCCATCATCCCCTTTGTATCGCTTGGTCGCCCTAAGTTGGCGGGGGTATGCCCAGACGTGGGTCCCTTGCTCACTTTGCCACTGGATTCAAGCAAGCCTGGCTGATGACGGCTGGAATGCCAGAAACCGGTCCTAGGATGCTTGTTTCGGTCCAGGGAAGACATGGCTTGGCAGTTCGGGCTGGACTGTTCCCATGAGGCACAGGGTCAGACTGATTTGCATATGGCCATGTCTGAACTGGGGTGGTGGAGTGAGCTAAAGAATGATGATGGATTAAACCCAGATCAGTTGACTGGGGGTGAGTGTTTGATTGGCTCAAACGTTCCGTCCATCATCCCCTTTGTATCGCTTTGGTCGCCCTAAGTTGGCGTGGGTATGCCCAGACGTGGGTCCCTTGCTCACTTTGCCACTGGATTCAAGCAAGCCTGGCTGATGACGGCTGGAATGCCAGAAACCGGTCCTAGGATGCTTGTTTCCGGTCCAGGGAAGACATGGCTTGGCAGTTCGGGCTGACTGTTCCCATGAGGCACAGGGTCAGACTGATTTGCATATGGCCATGTCTGAACTGGGGTGGTGGAGTGAGCTAAAGAATGATGATGGATTAAACCCAGATCAGTTGACTGGGGGTGAGTGTTTGATTGGCTCAAACGTTCCATCCATCATCCCCTTTGTATCGCTTTGGTCGCCCTAAGTTGGCGTGGGTATGCCCAGACGTGGGTCCCTTGCTCACTTTGCCACTGGATTCAAGCAAGCCTGGCTGATGATGGCTGGAATGCCAGAAACCGGTCCTAGGATGCTTGTTTCCGGTCCAGGGAAGACATGGCTTGGCAGTTCGGGCTGGACTGTTCCCATGAGGCACAGGGTCAGACTGATTTGCATATGGCCATGTCTGAACTGGGGTGGTGGAGTGAGCTAAAGAATGATGATGGATTAAACCCAGATCAGTTGACTGGGGGTGAGTGTTTGATTGGCTCAAACGCTCCGTCCATCATCCCCTTTGTATCGCTTGGTCGCCCTAAGTTGGCGTGGGTATTCCCAGACGTGGGTCCCTTGCTCACTTTGCCACTGGATTCAAGCAAGCCTGGCTGATGACGGCTGGAATGCCAGAAACCGGTCCTAGGATGCTTGTTTCCGGTCCAGGGAAGACATGGCTTGGCAGTTCGGGCTGGACTGTTCCCATGAGGCACAGGGTCAGACTGATTTGCATATGGCCATGTCTGAACTGGGGTGGTGGGAGTGAGCTAAAGAATGATGATGGATTAAACCCAGATCAGTTGACTGGGGGTGAGTGTTTGATTGGCTCAAACGCTCCGTCCATCATCCCCTTTTGTATCGCTTTGGTCGCCCTAAGTTGGCGTGGGTATGCCCAGACGTGGGTCCCTTGCTCACTTTGCCACTGGATTCAAGCAAGCCTGGCTGATGATGGCTGGAATGCCAGAAACCGGTCCTAGGATGCTTGTTTCCGGTCCAGGGAAGACATGGCTTGGCAGTTCGGGCTGGACTGTTCCCATGAGGCACAGGGTCAGACTGATTTGCATATGGCCATGTCTGAACTGGGGTGGTGGAGTGAGCTAAAGAATGATGATGGATTAAACCCAGATCAGTTGACTGGGGGTGAGTGTTTGATTGGCTCAAACGTTCCGTCCATCATCCCCTTTTGTATCACTTTATAAAAGTGGCAATTCTAAAACCGTAATGTTAAATCCAACTTTACCACAAAAGAGGATTTATCATTACCATTCTAAAGATATGAAATATGATTTAGATCAGGGGTCTCCAACCTTTTCAGCAATAAGATATACTTATGTTCAATGAAAATCATACCGAGCTACTGATATTATTAGTGTGCTAATAGTGACCACATCACATAAGATTATAAGATTATAATAGTGGCCACCCCATGCAAAATTACCAGCAGTGGTCACCTAAGTGCACCAGGCAGGATTGCAAGCAGTAAAGTGAAGAAGGCTTTAGCAATTTGCTATGCCACCTTTACATGGTTAATACATACCAGCCATAGTTGCAATGCCCTTGGTACAAAGGTAATATTATCAGTTTCCCCAGCGCCTCATGATTTATCACTCAAATATTACCTTTCAATGTGTTTTCGGAAATCCAAAAGCGTTTCTTCAAACATCAGCTTATGAGTTCTGAAAATACACACATTTTCATCCTGAATATTCACTTTGCAATTTTAGGATACATATGTTAATTCAGCCAAGCAATAGCTTCTAATTTCTGGGCTGCACACAGGAGAGCTACTCACAGGTGTCCAGAGAGCTACCAGTAGCTCATAAGTTATTCTTGAAGAAGCCTGGTTTAGATACTCCTGTCTAATCAAGAATTACAGCTTAAAAGTGTTTTAAGGAATTCCCAATGCTAGCCTATGAGAAGAGAAGGCCTCACAGTAGTGAAAAACAAATGTTTCTATTTGTCACTACCAGGACATGGAAAAGATAAAAGTACATGTCCTACCACTTAGTAACACATCACCCTGCACTTAGGGCTACTTATCAATCAATCAATCAATCAGGGAAATTATAAGCGTGCTTCTCACCCGTGAGAGTCTCAAGGCGCTGGGGAAGGGGGGAAACAGCCCTGGTTAGTCAAAGAGCCAGGTCTTGAGGATCTTCTTGAAGATGTGCAGGGTGGGGGCGCACCTGATGTTGATCGGTAGTTCATTCAAAGTCTTGGCCGCGATGTAGGAGAAGATTCTTCTACCTGTTCTTGCTCTGCGGAATCATGGGGGTGCGGCGAGGGCGGCTGATCGGAGGTTCCTCTTGGGTACGTGGAAGGAGATTCTGTCGTCGAGATATTGGGGTCCGGTGTTGTGGAGGCATTTGTAGGCATGGGTGAGTATCTTGAATGTTATTCTTTTCACGATGGGGAGCCAGTGGAGGTTGCGCAGGTGCTGGGTGATGTGTTCGTGTCGCGGGATGCCGAGGACGAGCCTGGCTGCGGTGTTCTGTATGGTCTGGAGTTTGCGGAGCAGCGACTTGTTGATCCCGGAGTAGAGGGCGTTTCCGTAGTCCAGTCTGCTGGATATGAGTGCGTGGGTGACGGTCTTCCTTGATTCGGGGGTGATCCATTTGAAGGTTTTTCGGAGGATGCAGAGGGTGTTGAAGCAGGTGGAGGTGATGGCGTTGACCTGTCGGGTCATGGAGAGGGAGGAGTCGAGTACGATGTCGAGGTTTCGGATGTGGTCCGTGAGGGTGGGGGGGCTGCAGAGGGTGGTGGGCCTCCAGGAGTTGTACCATGAAGAAGGGGAGGGCCCAAGGACGAGGACCTCTGTCTTCTCCGATTTGAGCTTCAGGCAGCTGCTGCTCATCCAGGATGCAACGTCTTTCATTCCTTACTGGAAGTTGAGTCTGGTGGTGATGGGGTCCGTGGTGAGGGAGAGGATGAGCTGGGTGTTGTTGGCGTAGGATACTATGCTGAGTCCGTGCTTTCTGAAGATGGCAGCGAGGGGGGCCATGTAGATGTTGAACTCTCAACTCGGCCTGCTCGATACCATTTGTAGGCCTTGATCGAGACCCACAGACAAACCATACAAACCACCACGATAAGGAGGGGTTTCAGAACATACCCAAGGAATCCCTTTCCCAGGTCTGCAAACCAGCTTCCCACTTGACCAAATCCCTTGCCAACTTTTTCCCAAACCCCCTCTTCGGTCAAATCCGCTATTTTTGTGTGGATTGTAGTGATGTTACTTATATATTTCTCCAGATCCTTGCTACGGTCTGGTATATAAGTGCAGCACTCTTGAACCTTCAATATTTTACAGACTCCGCCCTCTTTTGCCAACAAGATATCCAAAGCAAGACGATTCTGCAAAACCATTGTCCTTATCGACAACATCTCTCCCTCCACCAGTACCAACGATTTTGCTGTATTCATTGATAGTTCGTCTACCACAGTCGCCAATCTCCGAATTTTCACATCATTCAAGATCACTCCCAGACTAGGTATCATGGCTCCAAAGATATCCCCCACCACGATCCCTGCACTCGCACCTCTTCTCGTTCTTGAATGCTTCCCACCTTCCAGAAGTTCCAAGTCCTCAGTATGGTAAATCTTTGGAAATATTATTCCCAAGTAACATGTACCATACCAGTTCGCAGGTAACCTCACATAAGCATTCTTTCCACACACAAAATACACCGTTGGTATCACTTGTACAGGGCCTTGGAGAAAATTCTTTGCTACATCTGCCATAGTGAAAACGTGATCACAAGTGCTCTGTCCTACTGCAACCTTTTCATAATAAGTCTGATAACGCCTCACACAAAGCTTGCCCCTCTGCTCCTTATCTAACGCTATAGGACCATAACTTCCCTTTGTCTTATGCAATTTTTCCTCATCTGTCCAATCTAGTCTGCTATGCCCTGTGTCTCGTGAGTGTGTCAGTTTCCTATACCTGTCTTCCACCTGATCTACAAACTTCTTCTCCACCTCTGACAAAGAGCACGTCAGATTATGTCTATGAGCGAATGCGGTATCCAATTCCAAAGACGGTATGAAGAACTTCCTGAGTCGATCCTCTGTCTTATAATAATCGTACTTATTCAAATGCTTGTAAGCTGGGATTTCGGGAAGCACAGCATCGTAATTGGAAAAGAAATACTCAAACTGATCTCTTTCATAAAATATACTAAGTAAAAGACTACATGAAATTCCATATGTCAGTGGAAGATGGTGGTACCTAATACCCTCATCCACTGAAGCAGGCAACTGCATACACACATAACAATCTTTAGCATTCATCGCATCAACATATTCATATAGCAGCTTGGCATATGCATTAAGCTTAAAATCACTTCTAGACAAATCTACATGTAACCTACGACTTTCTTCTAATAGCAAAGCTCTATCAGCTCCCATGTTTACCTCTCTTTGGCTAGGTGTAGTAGGTGTAGGTGTCCCTGGCACCCCTCCACTGCTAGCTCGTGTGGAACAGTATATGAGACTATGATTACTATGATTATAGAAACTATTACACTACTTATAAGTATGCCTACAATCAACTTCGATCTACGATTGGGATCTCCAGCCTCCATGGTTTCGAAAGTTCTCAAAAGTTCTTGGTTTTAGCAATGAACCCTCAAAGGTCTCTGTGTCCTCAACTCGTGACTTGCTTAACCAGCTCGAGCAACCATGAAATCTCTGGAAATTCCCTTCGGTCACAACCTTATTTACACAGTCCAGAAAAGACTTCCCTAGTTTTCGTTCCTCTTCTGTGGAAAGTCCCTAAGTTTACTCTTCTTCCACTCGGGCCTAGGTTATCTTCTCCTTTAGACTTTTATTTACACAGTTTATAGTTCATCCATAATAAGATCCTCGTTGAGCACTTCCAAAACGTGATACAAAAGTTCAAGACGCAAGATTATCATTTCATGTGAAGACGGCTCAAACCCAAAAGATGGAAATTCAACCCGATGCAAAACCAGTTGTCGGACTGTGCTCAGAAGCGGGGATTCGGAACTGTGAGGGTCAGTATTCCTTCGACCTCGAGCCCTGGCAATAGCAGCACCACCTTCACTACCACATTCGGGCTTCGGCTGAATACCAACACCGACCTCAGTCTCCCCGTACTCACTACCCCCTGCATCGAACACTGTGTAAGTCCACTCAGGGGTAGAGTATCTCCGGCAGGGTACTCTTGTTCTTTTCGACCTTCACTGGCTCTCTTGAGTCTGATCTTCATCACTTGCTTCCGTTTCGGACACCTCAGATACCGGAGCAAGATCTCTTTCGGGTGCCAACCTCAGAATCAACCGCCTCTGTCTTTCAGGCCAACCTTCTTCAGTTCTAGTCGTTCTTCTGTCTTCTCTTCTATACCCAGTGCACTACTTCCTCTTTCTGTTGAATCTGACTCTTCTCCGCCCACTGCACCATCTCTGTCTTCGGGTCTGAGTCAGGGTTCGAGCTGTTGAAACCCCCTTCAGCTTGCTCTAGTGCACCACCAGCTGTGTCAGCAACCCTTACAGCTTGACTTGTCCCCTCATGTGGCCCTGCCACATCAGCTGGATTTTCATCTACGAGAGGAGCTGTTTCTTCCAAGGGTGCTGAAACTCTGCGGGTATGGGAGGCATGCACCCAGTTCGGCAATCCTCCACACTTTACTGCTGTGTTCGTGATTAGGATCACCTGGTACAGGCCTCGCCAACGAGCATCCAAGCAACTCTTCCTCACGTGTTTCCGGACCAGCACCCAGTCTCCGGGACACAGGTCGTGACACAGATCATTCGAGGCTGGAACGACTGTAGCCTGCACCTGCTGGGATACAGAACGGACCACATCAGATAGTCCTTTACAGTAATCGAGAATCAAATCATCAGTGATGTTTATCAAAGCTGTAGCTGGTACTGCCGGCAACCGCACTGCCCTTCCCATTAGTATCTCGTGGGGTGACAACCCAGTCCTCCTGTCTGGGACACTTCGCATGCTCATTAAAACGAGCGGCAAAGCATCGGGCCACTTCAAGGATGTTGAAGAACACATTTTTGCCATCCGGGCTTTCAAAGTTCCATTAACCTGTTCCACCATCCCAGAAGCCTCTGGTCGGTAACTACAATGGAGTTTCTGGTCAATATTCAATGCAACACAAAGTAACTTCATAATTTCACTGTGGAAGTGCCTTCCTCTATCTGATTCCAAAGAGGTCGGAATCCCGAATCTAGGGATAAGCTCCCTCAACAATAACTTAGCCACTGTGAGAGTGTCACACCTGCGTGTTGGGTAAGCCTCCACCCACCGTGAGAATACACATACAAGCACTAATATGTACCTCAACCCATTACACTTAGGCATTTCCACGAAGTCTAGCTGTATCCTGTTGAAAGGCCCTCCTGACCTCCCAATGTGACTCAAAGTAACTACAGTTTTCTTTCCAGCATTCATCTGCTGACACGTAACGCACCTCTGACACACTGTTTCTGCCATTGCACGAAATCGCGGGCTATACCACGTCTGTCTAAACACCCTCATCATTGCATCTCTGCCAAGATGTGCCGGTCCATGTATCAATCTTGCCATCGGGCTCAACAACTCTTCTGGCAATACAGCTCTCCCATCACTGGAGACCCACACATCCACATCTCCTCTCTCACACCCTGCTTTGATCCATCCCTCTCGTTCATGATCTGAGACTTCATCCTGCATCCGTTTGAGCTCTTCCCAGGTGTCTGCCATGGCCAACATCATGTTGAGTTCGGTTATTTCTTGGCTCTCCCTGCGTATCTGTCTGTAAATATGCATCCCTGTTCTGCACAGAAATGGGCAACTTCGTCCGCGTAATTATTGCCCAAAGACACAAAGTCCTCCCCTTCCCATGTGCGGAACATTTAACAACAGCAATCTCCTTTGGGTGTTGTAATGCATCCAACAGTTGTCTTACATATTCTCCATTCCTAATGGGTGAGCCAGATGATGTCAAAAATCCCCTCTGAGACCATAACTGCCCGAAGTCGTGCACCACACCAAACCCATATTGGCTGTCCGTGTAAATCGTGATTCGAATTTGATCAGCGGCCAAACAGGCACGGGTCAAAGCAATGATCTCAGCTACCTGCGCGGAGCGTACTCTTCTAGGCAAGCAGCCTCAACCACTCCAGAAATGGTACATACAGCAAACGCTGCTCTTAACTGGCCGACACTGTCCCTTAGGCATGAACCATCGACAAAGAAAATTTCATCTGGGTCAGTCAGTGGTTCATCAACAATGTCAGGTCTCGGTTTGGTGCAAAGGTCAGTCACATCGAGACAATCATGGTCCGCACAATCTTCATCATCTGCATTCGGTACGGGCATTAATGTTGCAGGGTTTAAGACAGAGCACCTTTTCAGAGTCACATTCTCTGCGGCAAGTATGACTTGCTCGTACCTTGTTAACCTGTTGTTTGTCAGGTGCTGAGTCTTAGTCCTGGTCATCAATAGCTCAACCGAGTGTGGCACATGTACAGTCAAAGGGTGACCCATTACAATGCTTTCGCACCTTTCAATGCTGACACCTGTTGCAGCAACGGATCTTAGACATCCGGGCAACGCAGAAGCTACTGGATCTAGAGTAGCTGAGAAATAGGCAACTGGTCTACGGACACCTCCATGGTTCTGAGCTAAGACTGCTAATGCACATCCTTCCCTCTCACAACAGAACAATGAAAAGGCCTTGTTGTAATCAGGCATCCCCAGTGCTGGGGCACTGCACAACTCCTCTCTCAGTTTCAGGAATGACATCAAGCACTCCTCGTCCCATGGTACCGGATCACTCACATCCTTGTGCGTAAGCCTCTGTAAAGGCTTTGCTCTCAAGGAAAAACTAGGTATCCACTGCCGACAATAGCCGACCATTCCCAAAAACATCCTGACTTCCCTCTGTGTGGTGGGTACTGCCATACTCATTATTGCCTCAATTCGGTCTGGTGACACCTTCCTCTTCCCTTTTTCCAGTCTGTGTCCCAAGTACTGTACTTCATTCAAACAGTACTGCAGCTTGTTTGGGGACACCTTATGTCCGTTCTCTGCTAAGTGATTCAACAGGGCTACCGTGTCTATTCTGCAAGCATCCTCCGTTTCCGAGGCAATAAGCAAGTCGTCTATGTATTGCACGAGGACTGAGTTCTGCGGCAATACAAGACTCTCAAGATTCTTCTTCAGGATCTGGTTAAAGATCGATGGACTTTCTGTATACCCTTGAGGGATTCGACACCATGTTAACACACGATTTTCCAGCCTGAATGCAAAAAGAAATTGGCTTTCCTCATGGAGCGGTATCGAAAAGAAGGCTTGACACAAGTCGATGAAAGTAAACCACTCAGCTTCGCACGGGATCTGAAACAATATTACTGATGGATTCGGTACCACTGGACAACAAGGAACAACTATCGTGTTGACCTTTCGCAGGTCTTGCACGATCCTGTACTTTCCGCTCGGTTTCTGTAGTCCCATAATAGGTGAATTACAGGGGCTACCTCTGATCTCCTTCAGAATGCCTTTCTCAATGAAAGTCTCGATTACAGGTTTAATCCCTGCGATCGTTTCGGCGACAGGTTGTACTGCGGTGTCCTGGGGAAATCAACATTCTGTTTCACCTCTATCTGCACCGGTTCAACCCCTCTAATCAGTCCTATTTCTTCGCCTGTGAAATCCCACACCTCAGATGACACTGTGTCTCTCAAATCCGGTGAAAGTTCCTCCACAGTCACCATTGGGTACAGATCTATGCATAGATGCTGATTTGCAACTTTAAAGTCAGCATCATCATCCTTCGTCTGAACCTCCACTCCGTGGGGTGTGCAATAAATCGTGCAATTCAACTTGCACAATAGGTCTCTTCCTAAAAGGCAAACTGGACTCGTATCACACACCACAAACTGATGTTTGGTCTGGAAGGAACCTATCTTTACCGAGATCGGCTCTGTCAACGGGCTGTTTATTCTTTTATTTGCTACTCCAACAACCTGGATTGATTGTCCCGAGAGGGGTAGGTTAGGGACCACTGCTGATCTTTCAGTAGACCGGGTAGCACCAGTGTCGACCAAAAAAGTAGCAGGATTTCCATTAATGTCTGCCTCCACAAAAGGTCCCCTCTGGTCTACCTCTAAGACCGCTCCAAGTGTGCAGTCTTCCTCCCCCTCAGGCAACCGTCAGGATAAAGGGTCTAAGCTATACTCGTCATATCCTTCAAACAGGGGCATCTGTTGGTAAGTCCGTATTCCTTGCGGGATCCTCGGAGCCAGGGGAACCTGTGCTTGAGGATTGTATGTCCCCCTTTCATCAACCTGGGCCTCGTCACAGTGTTAACTGCCTCCGGCGCAGGTGCCTGGGCCCCTCTACCTCCTCCTGCAATTGGTTAGCTGGGTTCAAGGGGCACTCGCGTTTCCAATGCCCGACCTGGCGACAAAGATGACACGCAGTGGTCTTCTTCAGTGTCGCCACATCCACCCCCGTCTTGGGATCTATTGGTTTTCCTTTTCCTTGTCCTTGTCCATTCTGATTCATCTGGAAATGTCCTTGCTTTCTTCCTAAGGTCCCTCCATTGGGCTGACCCTGTGCTGTCTGCATCTGAACGAGCATCAACTTGTCTTTTAACTTCCGATGTTTCGAGTCCACCTCATCACTACAGTACCTTTCATACCGCAAAATTTCATCTACCGGCTTGTTCTGCCAACAGATCAAATGGTGCTGTATCATGAGGCTGACTTCTGATCTCAGCCCCAACACGAACTTTGAAACATACTGTCCCATATCCTTGGGGTCTAATGTATCTAATCCACTATACTGTTTGAAAGCTTGCAGAAGCCTCTCGTAGTATTCATGCACCGTTTCTTTGGGTTCCTGCACAGTTCGGTCTATCTTAACCCAATCTATATCTTGGGGTGAAATCTTCAATTTTAACCATGTAATCACTTGTTCAAATTTTTTCATAACGAGGGTGACGGACCATTCGTGACAGCATCCCTGTCAGGTTCAGAAGTCGGCCACTCGACTGCGACTTTACAAGCTGTCCACAAATCTCCCGGCACCACTATGTCAAACAAGGTGTTCAAATCAATCCACAATACTTTTGAAATTTTCACGAACCGCTCAACCTGCTTGTACCACTCTACCGGTTTCTCCCTCAGCCGAGGAAAATCATTTGTGAATGCAGCCAAATCACCTCTACTCCACGGCACATGCACATACTCCTCCATTCTGTACTTCCCGTAAAGGAAAGTTTCCAACACCTGTCGCCCCCTCCCGGAGGCGGCGTCTCTCCCTCGGCTTTCTTTGCTATTTTCTTCTTTGACCACCTTTCTTCCCATTTGTCCAACATAATCCATATCCGCATCCCTACGATCAGATCTCTGGTATGCGTCCTTAACCCCGTAATTCTTTTCTCCTCCAGCTCCTGGTCACTGTATTGCAGCCTATGTGGTCCTTGCAACGTTTTTGTTTTATTCAAATCTACCTCATATCTCCTGGCTAATGCTGTCAAGTTTTCATGTGCTATCCTGGCTTTTCGAGTCACATCCTTTGCTACAAACAGCAGCTCATCTGGCCCATAAATCTCTATTCTTTCCAAAGGCAGGCTTCCACTAATCATTTCGTCTACCTCTGCTTTCAGTCTCACCACGTCCAGCAACCTTGCCTGTACTGCGCTCCTGAGTGTTTCTCGACAAGCTGCGCCTCTCGCTCATCATAGTCACTATTCTGTCCTTGGGACCTATCCGCTTCTGCCATGCTTCTAGAGCTTGGTCTATCTTCTGAAACATTTTGTTCCCTATCTCCTGGCATCCTATCACTTTGATTTCTCACTCTTGGTGTCCACATCCTCAACGCTGACTTAGATTCGTGTAAAGACCTTGGTCTGACTGGTCTCTCATCCTCCTGTCTAAAAGAGGAGTCTGCAGTGGCTTGTAATGGCGTACTTGTTTCTAATGGTCTTGGGAAATGTACCACTGCAGCTCCGAACCCATTCCCATTCCCACTGGTTACTTCTTCTCCTCCCGTCTGTACGGAACTCCCTTCTCTCACTCGATCTGGGTCGTATACCGATACTATAGGACCAATGGTAACCGGTACAGTCAAGGAGTCTGGTAACCTGGTGTTCCCAACGGGAGGCTGTGTTATCAAAGATGTTGTCGCCCCTTCTGTTCCTGTGGAAATTCTTCCCATTACCCTCATGTTAGTCTGACCCTGCGTTTCACCTGATTCTATTGCTAACGTTGGTTTTCCCTCTGCCGAATCCGGATTAAATGGGGGTGGTCTCTCTGCTAGCAGCCTATCTATAAGACTGTCATCTGTATCACTGTCGTCTTCTTCGACTCTTGTTATTTTCCCATTTTGTATTAGCAGTGGGTATAACTTATCACCTTCAATCGTTTCCACCCTCCACCTTTTCTCCAGTGCATCCCACTTCGCATCTTGAAATGCCCTGATCGATTTCTTCACCCTTTCCTGACTCTTGTCTCTTTTTCTTTCATGCGCTGCTCTAATCCATGCATGTAGTGCTTCAAACTGTGTCGGTCTAGGCAGTGGTCGTAAAGAAGCCATTATACTTTTTAGCTGGTACAACACCTCTAACCTGAAAGTACCATAGCGTGGGAAAGTCAATTCTTCCTCTCCAAATGTCATTTTGTGCCAATTTTCAAGCCAAATTATGGTATGCAATCCTACATTCGTAGCCATATAATGTGCTGGCGTATCCTCGGAGGGGCTTCTCTCCTCCCGAACAACCACATGTCTATCTCCTCTTCAGAGTTCTCGTAAAACTTTAAAACATTTCATGATGAATCAACTTTCTGTTCGCACTCAATATGTCAGCTTTACTTCCTGACTTTAATCCACCAATGCCAGCGCGGCTCACACCAACCGACCTATCACAGCGCGGCACTTGTCTGACGTCACTTTTCCTCCGCTCGCAGCAGTTCCCCTCCTTCCTAATTCACTCGTTCTCGTTCACTCTTGTCCCAATCATACTCCGAAGCAATGTCCGTCCTACCGAACAATTACCTCTCTGACTGTCAGTCTATCAATGACCGATCAGCCTCTCGAGATTGTTGACCTCAATCTGGCAACTGTCTGTCCGCAATACGACCGGACAATCACCTCTAACACAATCGATAATAACCTACGACCTGCGTTGGTTATTCACACACTATCTTCAGTGGGTTTGTCAATGACGTCTCATGACCCCCACAACCTCTGGTCAACGCTCTCAATTCTGGGTGTCTTCTACACCACAATATCAAATCTCTCGGTCCCGCGCGCGCTCACGGTCCGATCCTCAGTCACACAACTCTCATTCCAACTCCGGAAGACATCACACAACAATTAACACCGCAATCTATCAACCACCACTCTTTTCATACTCACTCTACCATGAACTGCTACTTCCGCCACGCCGTCACTCTCCGTCAGTTTTCAGCGACCGCCGACGTCCTTCACCTACGATCCACTGGATCAGCATCACTCAGGCTCTATGGGGCAACTTAGTCTCCTTATCTTAATCTAAATCTCCCCTTACCATCAAAGGTAACCATCCTACTCTGCTACCAACTGATAACGCCGATTCTTATCTAATCACCTATAAGAACCTTCTGGTCGCCAGGATCTTTTTACCTGTTGAATAGTGTAAAGGAGAGAATCTCATCCGGTTATACAACAATTTGACCAGTTACCTGAAAGGACCACTGACTCCGAATTCAAGTTTAGGAATTTATTATCGCCAAAAATAACTGAACATGTAAGCACCTCAACACGAGGTTAAATAAATAAATGGGCACCAATACAAATAATAATCTACGCAGGAGTCTCATCCGACTCAGAATAAGAAGGATCGATAGTTCTAAAAGAATCAAACAAGCAATGATTGCTCCAATTTCTATGTTGCTCTTCATTTATCTAAATAAGCATAAAATCAATTGCTGTCCCTACACTAACACTAAGTGACATCCCTACTTAACGATTTTCCCAAGCAAGAGTAAATAAAAGGAAAGGTGTCAGCTGTGAAGACTTCCTAAGAAGTGCAATCACTTAGTACCTATGCTCAGAAATTTAGATGCTCCTTCATCAGGACCCTCTCTGTCCTTCTCTCTGGTCTCCCTACCTCATCTCTGGCCTCCTCCTCGGGACACTATCCCTAATACAAAATCCCAATACAATTGTACACGCCTTTTTCACGCCTCTTTGGCCAGGTCTTCTTTCTTGTACTTTTCCATCGAAACGGTGACTTCATCTTGGACGGTTGCAATGACCTTGAGTCCCAGGCACCTTCTCCGCTGAAAGTATCATCCATAAATTCCATTGCACTCCCAGTTCCATGCCTCCCATCTCTCTAACTTCGTGAAACAAAGAGCCAGTCTTTTACTAACGAGGCATGTGTCCTTGCACCTGCAACAGAAGATACGTTCAACAAAAACCCTTTACTGTGCTAATTAAATCTACCATTGGTTCCCAGAGAGCCTTTCCAAGAGAAACTTTTCCCTGCCTGCAAAATAAGCTAACATAAGAACAAACCAGGCCTTTCCCTGTCGTATATGTAGTCAGGCCTTTACACATTTAAACACACAACTTAATTTCTTCTATAAGCATTAATTCATTACATTGCATATTCGAAAAGTAAACTACATGTGCAACTTAATATAGTACACGTTGAACTATTGCAGCTGTATTACACATGGACTGATTCACCCATGCATTATTTTTCACTCCATTCAATTAAGCATTACATTGCATGATTATCATAGCACAATTACACTACTGATTCACTTTAATACCTGTGAATTATCTACTCTTGCTAAACATACATGAATATATCTGGATATATGGGATACATCTCTGGATATATGTGGGTGCGAACTACCAGTGATTATGCTGCACCCCTACAATTTCACAAGAACATGACGCTCTATCAGCAGCGCTAAGTGCTGATTTGCGCTACTTTCAAGTGAAATTTCAGAGCAAGACAAGTTTTGTGCTGGGAATAAAATTGTAAAAAAAAAGATTTTGGGTCGATTTGAGTCACTTTTGTGATGCCCATACGGTGCAATATCTTATTAAATATAGCATGTTGTATTTTACATTGTCTGTAAAGATTTGCTGCATAATGCTGCATGCTGTCTATCGACTTTAAAAACGAATAACGACAGATTTGAAAAGATAGTTCTGACCCATTTCTTTTGTATGAAATATCCGAGCTCTGTTCACTGTCAGTTGCAACACTCTGGTGTGTGTCGTGGGTTTGCCCCAAATAAAACAACCCTATGAGGTGTATTCTGCATGAACAGGCATAATATGTGTTCGCAGTAGTATACTCTCTGCAGCAGTACCTTTCTCTTGGGAGGGGGCAGGAGGCAGGATAAGAGAAGGAATAC
The DNA here is from genome assembly GCA_963921515.1 of Calotriton arnoldi. Lineage (NCBI taxonomy): Eukaryota > Metazoa > Chordata > Amphibia > Caudata > Salamandridae > Calotriton > Calotriton arnoldi. The sequence goes on from CAWUFW010010569.1 coordinate 585,411, forward strand.
TGTGCTATGCATATTCTGGGCAGGCAGAATACAATACAATAGCAAGGTTTCTACATCCTGCTTTCTTAAATGTCTTTAATCTGCAGAAAATACGATGGTCCCCAATTTCTTTTAAACCAGGGCATGTGCAAACATGGTGCTGTGTACTCAGAAAGTGTATCACCTTTCAAATTCAATCTTTCCAATAGATGACATATACGTGCTAACTGTCCTAACCCTTTTCATGCATTTTTGGGAGATAACTAATGCCCCTATGAGCTTACTGTGTTACTGTGATCTTGCCCATGTGAGTAACCAAGGTCTTTCGTAGTTGTGTAACAAACCAATATTTCTCCTCATTAAGCTTTTTGTTAATGGCAACTGTCAAACATTCAGATTTTAGATGGCTTTTAGATTGTTTTTTATACTAGGATTTAGGGATGTTGCATGACAATGTAATGGAATGGATGTAACAACTTTAGTAAAAGAGTATTTGAATTATTATATGTTATACCAACTATGGAAACTTACAGCAAGTCCACAGCCTAACTTGAGCTGTAAGTTTCACCAAGATTAAGCCATAAATGTCCTGTCCCAATTTACCTTCATCATTCATAATTACTATTTCTATATAATCTATTTTATTAACTATATATTCCTGTACGGTGTCCATTAATTAACCCATTGTCAGGGACAACAACATAATTTGGGTTCTGGTTTAGTTTACCCAAAACAATGACATTATATCAAACATTTTTAATATCACCTTTAAAGGCGAATTTCTGACCACAGTTTTCTTACAATTTAAGGTAGAGCCAGGGAGGTATTTCCTTAAATACCTCGCATGCAATGAGGCAGTGCACATCTTAATGTATGTATTTAGGAAAATGCCTCTTTTTGAGTAGTAACTCTCATGAGACTTTGCTAACCTGGCTCCAGGGCATGTGCTCCGACCCCTAAAAATGTTGAAATTGACTATACTCCTGATTGGAATGTTAAACTTACCTATTAGTCCCTAGTATATGGTACCACTGCTGCATTTATTGTGACATCCAATACAATGACTGTGTAAACATGGCTTCAGGCCTACTACTTTAGCCCCTGATATAGTATTTTAAAACTTCAATTCAACCTGTCAAAATAAAACCTTTGGCAGTTGTAAACTTTCCTTTAAAATATTAATGTCACTCTTACATAAGCCTTATAGCCCATAAGATAGGGTGCATGGTATTTAAAAGAAGGACATGTGGAAAGCTAATATTAAACATGTCCTTACAGTTACAAGCACCTAAAAGCTAATTTGACTGTAGCACGCAGTGGCGGCTCCTCCGCAATGGTGGAGGAGCATTGCCCCACTGCCTGGCTCAGAGCCAGCAAATGAGAAATAAAACGATGTTATCATTTTATTTTTCATTTGCCGGCTCTCAGCAGGCTTGTGCAGGGAGGGGCGGGGCATGGGGAGAAGGACTGCTATGTGCACTACCTAAGTGCGCATATGTGTTTGGCCGGCCGTCTCACACACATGCGCACTTAGGTTTCTCCAACCCGGCTGCATTGAACAGCCGGGCTGGAGAACCCCCCACAGACTCCCTGCTCTGACTGAAGAGTCTTTCCAGCCTTCTCAGACCAATCACCATGCTGCTCTCGCATGAGAGCAGTGCAGGGATTACAGGGAGTACGTGACACGGCCCCAGTACTTGCTGGGACCAGGAAGGATGAGGCACGATGCAGGAGGCGGACGGCAGCTCAGGTAAGTGTTTCTTTATAAAAAAAATTGTTATTAAACCCCCCTGCGCGCGCGCCCCCACGCCCGCTCTACCCGCCCCACCACCTCTTTATTGTGGCGGCCACCACTGGTAGCACGGATGGCTATTCCATAAAGAAACACTGGGATAGAATTTTAAAGACATAGAAAATTAATTCTGGGACTCATTACAGTATTTATTAAAAGCCCAATTCACAGGTAAATTTGGATTGCTAATAAATATTATGAAAAATTTACTTTTAGAAAGTTACATTTTCCCTGGCTAAAGCCTCTGGAGGATAATTTGCATTTGATTCCAGCTGCAGCCCTCTTAGTGCTCAAGCCCTGAGTGATGTGTGAAGACTGCTCTCAGAGCTGAGACAAAAGCCTGGGTATAGGGAAGTGTTTCTGTTCCTCTAGCAGGATGACCATTTCAGCAGTGCCCAGTAACTTGATTAACTTCAAAGAGGCCTCTCCTCTCACAGGAAAATGTTAGCTGATACCTGGGCAGGCCCCTTTCGTTATTCTTGCAGTCAAGCAGGCTCCAATCCCAGTGAGGAAGGAGCTGCCCCAGAACTGTTTTGAAGTGACCACAGAGGAGGGAGTGCTAATTTCCCTGGCCACACCTCTGGAGTGGGTGTGCAGGTTCTGCACAAGGAAAGAAGGGTTTCACCACCTTGGATTTAGGCAAAGAGGGAAACTCTGTGATTGTTTGTAGAAGGGTACACAGGAACCCCTGGAAACGTGGGTACTGATATGCTGAGAACATCTACCCTAGTGTTTTGGAGGGGCCAGGAGTCACCCCCAATCACAGGCTAGTGCCTAGTGTAAATGTGACTCTCTTGGGCCCCATCTTCAGAACACTCTGGACCTGTGTAAGAACAGAAGAAGTACTGCAAATGCTGTTTGAGACCTTAGAAGAGACCTGAAGCGCTGGGCCTGCTCCCACATGTGCCCAGGATAAAAAAGTCAACTCCAAGGATCTGTTGGCTAAACTCCTGTTAAGCCACAAAAAGCTGCAATAAGCCTTTTCCTGCAGGAGTCAGCTGCCCAGTTCCAACTGGACCTGCACTGGACCCTGCTGTTGGCTTAAACTGGAGTGGGTTTTGACCCCCCAAGTGGAGTTCCTGAGGTACTAGGACCCTGAGCTATGCCAAAGTGTACTCCTCCTGACATCCTGAAAAACCTGGCACTTAGAAAACATTTTGCTCCAAAGACCTCTGGAGAATTGGGAAAACCTGCAAATCAAGCTGACCAAAGTCAGTTGGTTCTGGGCTGAATGTTCTGGTATATCCTGCTTGTAGTTCTTCCGCAGTAGCAAACCTATTTCAGCTGGACCTTTTGGAGAAGGTATTTGGCCTTAGGGAGCCCTCTTCAGCTACAGCCTTGCCCCTCTGAAGGAATCAGAGCTCAAAAAAGTAAAAAGTATCTGGCTGGCAAGAGAACTTCCTTGGGCACGAATTTTACATTTTCCAGCTCTGAGATTCTCCCACCTAAACCATGTCCAATGCCTATCCCACGTTGTGTAGTCCATCTTGGATACAGCCTGCTGTCTTGCCCCACTGAAGGACTTTGGCTTCCCTTTTCAAGGCTAAGTCGAAAAGGTAAAATCTGCAACTGACTCAGATCTGGTTAGTGTATCCAACCCGCTCTCCATCACGGTTGGTCTCAAAATCAAATCATGCCTACATCCCAGTTTACGGTAACCAGCTGCCCACATTGGCAAGTAGTACTTTTTGGTGGTATTTTTTTATTTTTTAAATTATTCCTATCTCTGGTTCTCCTTTTTGGATTTTTGTCATTTTGGTGTAACATTGTTCATTAAATTAGTCTCTATTTTTATAAATTAAAGTGGGATCTTTATTGTGTTAAGTTTTTGCCTTTTTAATTGTTTTGGTACTTCCAAGTGTGTTACATATTTTCTTAAGTAAAGCTTATCTGCTCTCTGCCATAGCTACCATGGGTTGCACTCAAGTTTAAATTACTGAAACCTTTGCTGGACTTAACAAGATAGTGACATTATTACATGTGGTGGACTCCCATCCACTCCAACTAATAATCAACTTTCTCACAGTGGATGTATGCATATGGCCCTGTACTTGGTCAAAGACAAGCATAAAGTCAATGAGTGATAGGATTGGTAGCTGGGTTGTGGATAGGTAATGCGTTGTGATGTAGTGTTCTTCAAAGAAGGCCTCAACTCTTTCCCAAATTGAAGCAGGCTTGGGGCGGTCCTGATGGACTCAGGATGCTGTTCAATATCCTGGGTGCCTAGATGGTAAACGTCTTCTGCTTTGTTTTTTCTTTTATGATTCTTAATCAACAATCTGATGGTGCCCTAGGTGCAGGTGTGCCGAGAACCACCAGAGAGTTATCTTATCTGCATGGTACTTTCTGGGAAGGGGATCCGGGTGATATTGATCATATTCCTTCAGGTCCGACCTAGATGAGACATATTGCAGTTTGTAAGATGCCCTTAAAGCAATCCCAGTGTGGAATCTAGAAAGGCATGAAGTAGAGTGGTACTATCATCAAGATGCGAGAGTACATGGGCTTAAACAGCAGTTCTGAAGACGTTTTCTGGAAGAAATCTCACTTCTTTAACTGTTAGCCATTTAATGTAGGCCTGCTGTCAGTGAGGACAACTGACTCCTATCCTTCCCCTTCAGTGTGAAATAGCCTTCACGTCATGAGGGAAGTCAAATTGGCTTTCCCCAAGAGGGCTTATGCATAGGATTACCTTTATTAACCCGATAGAGGCAAGGCAAAGGCACACCCAGATAAATGTATTCTTACTGACTGAGTGTTGGGCGAGCATTTCATTCACATTTTGCAACCTCTTGTAAAATAAGTATTTGGAAACAATATATTGTCAAATGCATTTTCAGTTTATTACTTATGAATGCATTTCAAATTTCATATTTTTTGCTACCACCAACAAAAAGAATTTATAAATCAAATAATGAAAACATTTGTTGTGAAACAGTGGTACTAAGGAATCTTGTTTCTCACTGGGGGACATATTTACAAGGGGATATCGCCCCCAGAACGTCACTTTTAGTGACGTTCTGGGGACGATATCCCCTTCTCCTTATTTACAAAGAGGTGTTTAGGCACTTAATGTGGTCTAACGCTGCCTTGTAAATAAGGCCCTTTTTTACACTTCACTTAGGGCCCGATTCTGTTGCGGTTTGGAAAGCTTCCCGACTGAGTGGGTTTGGAAATGGTTTCCGACCGACTCGGATCGGGAGAGTCCGACCGACCGAGTACGATGCATCCGGATGCTTCCAGATACGATTCGGTCGGTCTCCCATTGACTTCAATGGGAGCCTATGTTCAGACCGAATGTATAGGCACCCATTGAAGAAAGAAGTGGCTGGGGAAAATCGGGCACCCTGTGGCGGGCTCCCCCTGGTGCCTGACACACTGTGCATGGCTGGTATGAGGGCACCCATGGGTACCCCCACGGGCCCGATTGGGAAGGCTCTGGGTGCAGGGGGACCTGCTACGGGACCCCAAAGTCTGATTCCGACTGCCGATTCGAGTCAGACGGCACGGTTAGCAAAGGCTGTTCAAATCCAGCATCGTACTCGGTCGTTCGGAAACGCGACCAGTAGAGACGTACGATTCTGCTCCGTACGGCTCGGTCATTCCAAATGCCGTCGGGTTCGGATTGGGATATCCCTAACGCCTAACTCGCATCGTACTCGGTCGGTTGGAAACCTTCCTGAGTCAGTCGGAAAGACACATTCCCGATCAGATTTGGACAGAGCAAATGCCATTAGGAGGCCTTCCTAACCGCATCGGAATCAGGCCCTTAGTGTGAAAGGGGCATGCAATGGGTGTTGAAGTGGGCGTTCCACCACAACACCTATTGCTTTTAGATGCTGCCCCATTTTTACAAGGATGGGGCAGGGCCAAAAACTAAGGCCAGGTAAACCCTGGTCTTAGGATTGTAATTGTAATTGCGTTTATATAGCGCTTACTAGCCCTGACGAGGCATCAAAGTGATTTTTCGGCGAGTAGCACGCTACTCCGGAACCCAAAAAGGATTAGTGGTGAATTAGTGTAGGGAAATATGAAATTAATTTGAGCTGTGGATATGTTAGTCTGTTATTTGGATTGAAAAGGGTAATGGAGGGATAGAATAGGGAAGGGTTTGCATTTACATAGCGCTTGCTACCCCTGATGAGGTGTTAAAGCGCTTTTCGGCGGGTAGCAATCTACACCAGAACCCAAACAGGATTAGTGGGGAATTAGTATAGGGAAATACGAAATTAATTTGAGTGGTGGACATGTTAGTCTGTTTTTTGGATTGAAATGGTTAATGGAGGGATAGAAGAGGGAAGGGTTCAGAATTTTGTTTTTTTTAGCTCATAGCATTAGGAGGAGGTTTGGGATGAGTAAAGTGGAGGTGGAGGAGGGAAAAGTTAGAGGGAAGGGTTTAGAAAGGCTTGTTTGGGAGATCTGAATAGTTAAAGAGGTATGCAATGATGCAAGGAGTGGTAGATGAGGGAAGAGTCTAGTAATGTTTATTTTGGAGATCATGGTAGTAGACTAGGGTTTGGGATGAGTGAGAGAGTGGAGGTAGAGGATATATTGAGAGAGGTATAGGGTGAGAAATAGGCGAGAGTCTAGGAAGGGTTATTCTGAGGATCAGAGTAGTAGACTGCGGTTTGGGATGAGTCAGAGAGTGGAGGTAGAGAATATATTGAGAGAGGTATAGGGTGAGAAATACGGTAGTGCATTGGAAAGAGTAGTAGAATGAGGTTTGAGATGAGTCAGAGAGTGGAGGTAGAAGATATATTGAGAGAGTATAGGTTGAGAAATCGGGTAGTGCATTAGAGAGAGTAGTAGAATGAGGGTTGAGATGAGTTGGAGTGGAGATAGAGTATATATTGCTAGATGTACTGGGTGAGATATAGGGTAGTGCATTGGAGATGCTGAATTAGAAGCAAAGTAATAAATATAAAGATACAGAAGTCCATGGAAGGTATATATGTATAAGGATGGTAATATATGAAGATTTAAGTTGTATTTAATAAACTCAGACTTTCAAGTGTTGGTGTATTCAAAGTTAATTTATTTGTTTTCATTATTTTTTTTTGTAATTCAATAGTAAAGCAATTGTAGATAAATAGGTATGATATGATAAAAGATGTATTTATTCATGCAGTCACCTATATACATGTGAAACATAGAATAATATAACCATAAGTAATATGTACATTTGTTAAGCAGAACTAACGAATATCTATATATTAAAAAAAATATTTCTTATTCACGTTTATACAAAGCAATACACATCTGTAGGTAAACATCTGTATTCCAAATACATGCTTACATACAGAGGGTTATGCTGTATATTTTTGTTTGCGTATGGTGGTTATGTGGGGAAGAGTCACCTCTTGAGTAGTCTCCTGAAGATAAGGTAGTAATCGTGGATCTTAAGTTTGGGGGTAAAGAGTTCCATAGTTTGGCTGCTTGAACAGAGAAGGATGTGCCACCTATGATTTTTTCTTGTATGGTGGGATTTTGAGGCAAGGTGCCAATCTAAAGCGGAGGTTTCTTTGTTGAATGTATTTGGTGATTTCATTCCTGATGAAGAGCAGTCCTGTTCCATGTATCGCTTTGCGAGTGATACAAAGCAGCTTGAATGTGGATCTTCTGGCAACCGGTAACCAATGTAGGGCTTTTAAGGCAGGGGAGATGTGGGCTTGTGGCTTTATATGTAAAAGTAGTCTGGCAGCAGAGTTTTGAATCTTTTGTAGTCTTTTCGTAGTTCCCTGCGTTAAAAAAAGTATGGAACGCACCGTTACCAATTTTGGTGTAAGGCCGTGCTCCGACATTTTATTGTAAATATCCCCTTTTGTCTGTTAAGAGCCAACATAATGATGAAAAACATGGAAGAATACATAGATGAGCATTGTACTCCTATTTGTTTTAAAAGTAATGCAGTGTTTAGCAAGAGGTATCAGCTTTTTTCAAGTGACTTTATCATAGATTTTATTTTACTGAAAACAAATTCGTATGTGCACACTAGTATGACTGAGCTGTAGCATGCCAGTGCTTGTTTACAGTTCAATTTACACAGAAGAAATAGGCTAACTATTTAAACAAATATCAGTGGCAGGCATATAGGACATAAAAAACGGTGGAATTATAAATCAGGGTGCAGAAATGACAAATGTTCAGAGTTATCAGCAAGCCAGTTGCAGTTCGTGCACACTGCTTGTGTACAATCACTACTCAGTCTGCACGTAGCAAGCTAGAGTCACAAAACACTAGTGATTTTTGTTACACAGTGCCTTATGGAAGCCGTAAGATAGGCACACACTGCATGACAAAAACTGCACAAGGTCCTGTTCTTCGGTATCTCATACCTTCTCTTGTGGCCACACAATGATCCTCTTTACTAAGACAGTGTCTGGTCACAGCTTATCAGTGTGAGTTGTTAGCAGGGTGTTGCTCTGTGTATTTGATGGCATTATGAGAATGTACTCTCTAGCCAAAGGTAAAGGTAATGTCTTCAATATACCCACAAAGAAGATGTTTGTTTTCAACTTCACTTGCCTATGCTTCTATTTTTCTAGGCATCCTGACATTATCCTAATTTTCTGGTGCAAATTCACAGCATGTTGTTACTCCTGTTCTTGCCACGCATCCGGATAGTGTCCTAATTCTCTGCACGTTGGGTGCCCCGAGGCTTTCGCTCCCATCTTTCTGTTACTCTATTCCTCTGGTTCACACTTGCAGCATGTGACCCCCCCGTTTCCTTCTCTTACATTCCACCACTCACCCTCTCTTCTGACTCAAACCCACTGCAGGTAGGCCCAATCCTCTTTTGGTAATACTGCAGGTTCGCAATTCTTCTCCCGTCCTCTCTTTGCCTAGGCCCCGTTTCACGTCCATCCATCCTGCTAGTGCCTTATCCCTACAGAGGAGTCTTGGTACATGTGCCACCACCTGTGTCAACCCTATCCATCTTACTAGTGCCCCATTCTTCTGTTGTCTAGATGGTGTATCATGTCATGTGTGCAACCATTCCTACAGTATCTGCTTTTTAGAGTGTGCGCTTGATGTTTGCGGCTCCCATCTTCAGACAATAAACCACTGACATGCACACTGTGGCTGCCGAAAGGTCCAATGTCACGAGAGTCTCCATTCAGTATAGGGTTTCAACAAATGATCATCTTCCATCTTCACAATGTATTGCTAATAAAGAAATGTGGACAGTCTGGAGATGCCACACACAATGGGGAATCATGTGGTAGACGCAGCTGACACCAGACCCCTTTGGGAAGAGCTGGTTCTGCTGACATGTTTCATGAAACCAATTTGTTGGTGTATTGCATTATCTTGTATTGTGCTAATCACAGCTAAAAGCATGAAAAACATAGCCATCCCTCTACTTCTATATACCATGCAGCCAAAATATTTTGTATTCTCTGTAACGTACCACTTGTCAAGAAGCAGGACAGGTTGGAGCTGTGACATACAACATTGAACTTTTCCACAGACACTGCTTGCACCTGACACAGAGTTGGAGGAGGGGGGATAAAGTCATTGGTTTTGGGACTAGCGTCTGATGTGACTGCTGTGTGGTTACCATGATATGACTTGTCAGATCAGGTTTGCTCAGAGTTGAGTGTTTTCTTTTTTTCTTCCAGGTGTTGTAGTTATTAAAGTCTCCTCCACCAAACCCACAAACTCTTTCAATGGACCCCATTAATCCTTCCATCGTTTGCTGTGGGAAACTGGCTTTTTATGTAGTGCACCAAAATGAGGTATACTGTGTAGAAAGTCCAGACTACCCTTATTGGCTTACAGGGCTTAAATGAATAATCCCAAAGACTCGCATTGTGGTAGTGTGGTTGAGCAGTTTAGGCTTCTCAGAGGGTAGGATTAAGCGTTTGTTGTTCACACAGACTCAATAAATGAGACACAAAGTCAAGAAGAAACTCGAGACCAATTCAGAAAAATAACACAGATTTTATATACATTTTCTCACCAAGGTTATTGGAAAAAGGTAACTTCTTTAGACGTTATCAAATTTTACAGTAGAAACAGTAGAAAATTACAACTGTCAGATTTGAGGCATGAGCCTCGAATGCGGTTATGTTATCCTATGGGAGAAACATTCACTGCATAGACACTCTTACAGACAACGTACAGGATTGTTCTTCTGGACTGAAGGTAATTAGGTGCCAAAACCAAGAAAGCATCAACAGTTCAAGTTTACCTGCCCTGGGGTGTCTGAGTGCAGAGGTGATTTATGCTGTGGTAGCCTCGAACACTACCTGCTAAAGTCAATGGGGAAAAGTACCTGTAAGAAAAAGGCTGCAAGGGGGGACTGTGTGGACCAGTCTGGCACAACCCATGGGTGGGGCTTGGCCCTTGAGGGTCTCAGGACCACAGAGACACTGTCAGTTTACGTGGGCTCAGGCTGGGGAGCTCAGGTGCAGAGGTGTTTTGTCCTGCGGGTCGGTGAGTTAGAGGCTCCTGCAGTTCTTGGTGTACCTGCTAAAGAGGGAAAAGAAACACAGCATGGCCAATCTCGGTGTAGGACTGGCCTCTCTTGAAGTCCCTTGACATGCAGGTAAGTTTTGACAGAAGTGGTGTTCCGACTGAGCACAAGCAAGTCTTGGTGCTTGCAACTGGCTCTAGTACCTCGGGTATTGATGCTGGACAAATCATGGGGGTCCTGGCATCCCCAAACTCAGTATGGAGATGGAGCTGACCTCCTGGAGCACCAAAGACTTCTTTTTGGGGTGCTACTCTCTTGGTGGGTCCGGGGGCTGACAGAACGCTGTACCGGGCAGAAGCTGTCGGTGCCTGCTGGTGCTGGGAAATGGATCCTCCACTCAAAGGGAAATGTTGCTGGGTTGAAGAAGTGCTCAACAGACCTCTAGGGGTTTGGGAAAGCTGTTCCACTCTGGATGAGTCGGTGTCAGTGATTGTCAGGGGAGCAGCAGCCAGGCAGGGATTTGCGCCAAGTTAGGTGCTGGTCCACAGTTTTCACTTCTTCATCTCTCCTTTGTCCTTCTTCTTCTTTCAGGCAGACAAGCCCGAGTTCCTGGTGCCAGGTGACCACCTAAATACTAAATGTAGGGGCTCTAAGGGGCTTGAAGCATAGTAGCCAATGGGCTACTTAAAACCTGGGGTAACTACACCCCCTGTGTGACCACTCCCTGTGGGGAGTGACCATAACCCTGTCCCAGAGTTTCTAATTCCACCAATAACAAGATGGTGGAACCCTTCTTTCGTGGAGCACATCAGGTAGCCCACCTTAAGGGTGCAACTAGCCTGGAGATGCAGCACGCCTACTGCATAACTAATTTCCCACCTGTCCTGGTGCCAAAAGGGCCTCAGAGCAGGGGGTGGCATTTCTCAGGTCTGGGGGAAGCTGAGTTAGCATATTAAAGGTGGCAGGGGCTTTGAAGCCCCTGGCCTTGATATGTTAAATCCCTAGCCATCCTGCTGGAGGAGGTGTGAACGCCTTCCTCTGGAGCAGGCATTGTTTCTGACCTCAGAGACATGGGCTCTCACCTACAGGGGTTTAGAAACGTGTCTGTGGTGGCAGGCTGGATGATACCAGTCAGCCAGCACAATAGATACTGGTAGGTTTTTGAGGGGGTGCCCTCTGGGTGCATGTCACAGTTAATCTAGTACTGGTAACAGTACAGATATTTATTAAGACAAGGTGCTTGATACCCAACACCATAGGTTTCAGCAAAGCAATCATGTAGCTGGGGAACTTGTAATGACCAGTGCCCAGTAAATATACTTAAGATGGCTTCCCTGTTATTTGCACCATCTAGTAATTGAACTAGACTTCACAGGGGCATAGTCACTCATGCAGATATGCCCTCACATGTAATATAATGCACCCTGCCTTAGGGCTACAAGGTCTGCTGTAGGGGTGACTTACATATGTTATATTTTGTAACTGTGGCATGGCATGGCACACAGAGAGTGTGCCATATCGTGTTTTCACACATGGTTTGCACCATGTCACGCAGCTTGCAATGGCAGCCTGCATGCAATTTGTATGGGGGTCCCATTGGGTGACATAATACATGTTGCAGCCTTTAGGAACCCTCTTTAGTGCCCATTCCCTAGGTACCAGGGGTACTATTTTTCTGGGGTCTGACAGAGGTACTAAAGTTGTACAATTAGACTATTGTGCCTTGTTATAGGGAAAGAGCACTGGCACTGGGATCTGGTTGGCAGGGACCCAGTGCACATCAGTCGAAAAACATCAGTACCAGTGGCAAAAAGTGGGGGTGACATGACAAGAAGGGGCACTTTCCTACATCTGCTTATTTCAATAGTTCAGGACTATAATGGGCTAGCCACAAACCCACGTTGAAAGCCATTACTTATTCTACTGATGATAGATGGGCTTTAGCATGCTTACAGTTCTCAAACTATTTTAAGACATGGGTGGCCTGAGCTGGGAGTTCAATCACTGCTGAATTGGGTGGCCATGCTTTTGAACTTGGGAATGTGTTTGACACCACACCATCAGCTATACATTCCTCCAACCTCTAGAAGAAGATTGTCTTAAGTGCACACCTCTAGACTGGGAGGAGTCTGTTCTCTTTAATAGATAGTGGATCATTCCACTGGCCATCACTCCTTTATAACTGTGTCCCATCATAAGAAGTCTGAATGCTTACCTACAAACCGAGATACCATATGCATGCTCTGGACACAAACTCTTCTCAAGTTGATCTGTTCGAGATTGTCAACCAACTTTGTGAATCTAAAACCTGGAGGTGAATCAAAAACATCCACAGATTCTCCTCACTCTCCATAATACCACACTGTCCACTGCCAGAATACCACTGACCTTCATGAGGTTAAACTTGAACCCAACATCGTTTGTTAGGAACTTCAATATCTCAGATCAACAACAATTATCACTTTCAGCTTTTTATGTCATAAAATTGTTTTATTAACGTTCTTTTCCCTTTAATTTCATTGAAAGGCCTTCATTTCAACTTGACTTAGTTTTTAGAGTGATGTTCACATACCCCTCCCGAAGAGAGCGTTTGTGAAGAGAGTCCACAACTCTGTAGTTCACTGTTAAAGCTTACCGTGTATACATAATTCTTAGTTCCAGACACTGCTGCTCTGAACAGGCTCCTACTGGGCCAAAGCCTAAAATGTAAAGTGTTCTGTATGACTAACAGTGGTTCTTCAGATTGTTCAATACTCAGCGGCTAGAATGTTGATGAAAATTCCGAGATTCCATTCTGCCTCCCAAGCCTTGGTGAGTCTACACTGGCTCCCTGTTCACAAGAGGATAATGTTCAAAACTCTTTTTATCACCTACAAAGCGCTTCAGGGTCTAGGTCCAGCTTTTCTAAGAGAAAAACTTAGAAGGTATGTCCCTGATAGGACTCTTCGTTCCAGTGCAGCTAGGAATTTGGTGGTGCCATCCCTCTAGGGGAAGTAGGAGTTTTGTGGTTCGCACAATTCAAAACTGGAACTTGCTTCCTCTGGGAATAAAATTTGCTTCCTCCCTTCTGAGCTTTTGTAAGTCTTTAAAAACCTGGCTTTTTATTAAACAATATCTGCGGCCTCTCTGTTACCTTGTTACCTAGCGCCAACACGCCTTAGGGTATTTGTTTGCGCTTTATAAGACTTAAAATCAAATCCTTAATCAGAGCTCCCGGTTTACTATCAGAGAGCTTGCCTCTGAAAAGTTTAAGATTAAATGATAACATTTCAAATGACCAAATTCAATTAAGTCCTGAAATTTTCTATGCTAATCAGTCTTGTTTCTTAGGCTTCTTTGTTTATGCAGCACAGAGAAACATTACATGGTAGGTGAAGTCTCGGTCCCACAAAATACATACACAATGTTTAATTGACATTGTATTTTTACATTGTTAGTTTGCTCCATTCTACCTCTAATTGTATTTGCAAATCTAATTTGCTTTAAAGAATCTCCAATTTTCTGTTAGTGTCTCCGACAAATGCAATTGGGTTAGATACCAAATCAGCCAGACTACTTTCACACCTTGTGTGTACCTATTTTATTCACTATGGACCCTGCTATTCCGGACAACTCTACACCTTAATCTGCGAGCCAGACTATAAAAGTATTACTTAACCTCACATATGTCTATAGAATGCCCTGGTAATCACTGCTGACAATCTAGTGAGACTGTACAATTCCAATAGTGCATCTCCCGCTAAACTTTATTCTCTGCATCTACAACTACAATTGCTTACATCGGAGGTAAGGGATGTTTAACATTTTTTTTGCCTCCACATATTGCAAGTATCCTCATTTTTTTTACTCATCAAGATGTTTGAGACGTTTCCTGACTTACCTGCACCCAAGCTCGCCTTTTTTCACATTGCAAGGTAACTTTAATAATAATAATAATAGTGACATTTGTAGAGCGTGACAGCTACCTCAAGCAGAGGTGTTCGGGCGCTGGGCGGAAATCAGGTAGGGATCAGGACCAACAGGGGACTATCCCTGGCAAAAGAGCCAGGTCTTCAAGATCTTCCTGAACTCAAGTTCTGATTCAACCAAGCGCATATTATTGGGTAAGGAATTCCACAGCCTGGCGGTCCTCACTGTGAAGGACCTTCTTCCCATTCGGGACTTAGCATAGCGAGGTACACAGAGCAGGTGCTGGGAGTTGGATCTCAGTGTACGTTTATGTTGGTATGGGCAAAGCCTTTGCCTGAGATACCTAGGTCCTTTATCATGCAGGGCACGAAAGGCCAAGGTCAGGGACTTGAACTCTATCCTTTTTTCTACTGGGAGCCAATGGAGTTGCCTGATATGCGGGGAGATGTGGTGATGGAACGGCACCCGCTGGATAAGTCTCGCTGCCACGTTTTGTACCATCTGAAATCTGTGAATCAGATACGAAGGTAACCCTAGGTACAGACTGTTATCATAGTCCAGCTGAGAGATCACAGTAGCATGGACAACGACCCTGGCGCCTTCCTCCAGTAATAAGTGCAGGAATTTCCTTCAGCTTCTTAACTTCCCAAAGCAGGACGAAGAGATGTGTCGAACTTGAGTTACAAAGGACAGGTCGGAATCCCATTTGTTTCCCAAATTTCCCGCTGTATTTGCTGGAATTGGTGGTGAGCCCAGTTCAGCTGGCCACCATAACCCTGGAGATGGAGGGGGGGCCTGGCCAAAGAACAGGACCTCTGTCTTGTCGCATTTAGTTTTAGTCTGTTATTGTTCATCCAGCAGGGGATGTCCTTTAGACACCCCTTAAATCTGGCAAACGAGTGCTCAGAGTGGGCTTTGAATGAGAACACCAGCTGAGTGTCATCTGCATAGGAGACTGCCTTCCCTTCCCAGGTAGCAATGAGGGTGAAACGTTGCACCAGGTAGGTGTTAAAAAGCAGCGGGCTTAGAGCAGAACGTTGTGGCATGCCGCACCACAGTGGCATAGGATCGGATTGATGCGGTTGGAGAAGGACTCTTTGAGAGCGGTCTGTGAGGTAGGACTGGATCCAAGAAAGAACTGCTCCCCGCAAGCCCAACTTTACAGCATAGTATGATACTTTTCAATCGAAACCAGCTTTGCTGAAAGATGCCTGCAGAACCTCCTTCTTCAAGGTGACTTTCTTAAACATTTCTTTAAAAATTGGCAAATGTTTATAGTTTGTTTTGTCAGTAAGTTTACATTTTGCAGAATGTTTGCACATCAGAGTAGAGTAGGAAATGATGACTGTTTTCTGTCAAGTGTATCCAATGCAGATTAATTTCCGTAGTGTTAAATTAAGATTTTTAATACACAAATTACTGCAAAAGTCAAACTTTTCATGTGGAGAAAAGGCAAAGCAAAAAACTTCACAACCTCTGCAAAGTTGCTCCTTTTCTCTGGGTTGCATAAAAAATCCTAAGCAAATTCGCACACACCTAATTACGAAGAATGATTGCTTTTAGTCCCAGGGAGGGGGCAATAATATGCAAATCTCTTTAGAATTCCACAAATAATAAAAATCAAACAGGGAGGACATGGCCCTGCCATTCCTAGAAGCATGCCCTACTGATTGTCCATGCATTTCCCAATCAGGTTCCTCAAATAAATGTACAGGAAAAATGGTATGAAGTGTTAACCCCTCAGATCTCTCACAGATCAAGAAGTGAGTGCTTTATACACAACCGTGAACCTGAACAAAACTGCACAGCGTGAGAAAAGGTTTTTTTTGTAACATATTATATTAGGGTTCTGAATATAACATAGGTCAGTGCAATAGGAGTAGTATCTTACATGCGTAAGCCCACAGTGGAGAAGTTGAACATTGCGTAACTAACTACAACATAGCTGTGTCAGTAAAAATAATCTTCAATCAAGGATGCAGTACTATAGTGCCCGTTCGCGCAGTCAGGTTATGTGAACTTAATATAACAAAACGCAAGGAACAGGCATGTTGTGAGGGGGAAAGAGAGCAAAATCAACCAAGAAACATGATAATGATGAACAGCAACCTGCCACAGGGGTGTTTCTCCAAACATACACATGGTAACAGCATTGTGCGGGGGTGGAGAGAGCAGCCCGAGCCCACAGACCCATAAGCTGGACCTTCGGTCCAGCGGCATGAGACTGGGCCACAGTTACTAGTGAGCCATTGCCCCCTGGGAATGTACACCATCTGAAAGGGATAGCAACTGTCCTTCCTCATCAATGAGCGGACAATCCTGTAGGATCAAACCCCATGCCTGTGCGTGTTTGGGGCTGTGCCAACATCTTTGTGCTTCTATTTCCAGCAGAGAGATCCTTCACATTCAGAATTGTTTGGACAATGCTCGTCTCCACCTCTTAAGGTTGGGGCCTGTGGGACCATGCTTGGCAGTGCGACTCTGCCATCACAGACAGTGGGGTGGAGTTGGCCAGAAATGTACGGATTGGCGCAAAGATATTGGACTCCAACAACTCGGTTTTACTGTGGTGCATGTGAATGCCAAGATATCTGAACGCTACCGGTTGCCAGCAGAAAGCGTGACCTATTTCAGGGGGATGTGCTCGCGTCGTTGGGGTGTTTAGTGGAAATGCATTGAATTTGACCAAATTCGTGCAGAGGCCTGAGTGGACGGAGAGGAAGAAAGGTGCTGATATATCTAATAAAAGGCTGGATGAAAAGGGAACAAAAAGATAACCCATTCGTTATATGGAAAATTCGATTTTCTTTCATATTACATTTTCATCACTATTATTTGCAGTGAGGTCATTCACGGTTATCAGTTCATACTTCGCCCTACGTTCAGAGCATTGCACAATGAACACCTAGTCGTTGATCTACCCTCCTAATCAGGCATATATAGCGCATTTACTCAGGCAGATGCTCTTAATTTGTGTTTTCGGCACTACAGCAATTTTCAGTTTTTGACCTCTACCAAAACCAGTATTTAGGCAATGAATCTGCACCACAAGTCATCTTAATTGTGTCTCATAGGCAATCACGTACTGTATTTGATATTCAGTAAGCCCGGGCGGAGTTCGCGTAGCCGTGCTAGGCGAAACTCCGCAAAGCGGTAAAAAATCTCTGCAATGCTACGCGGAGTTCCGTGAGCAATGCGGTGTTGCTTGTTACGCATGCTCGCGAGATGTTTCTGACATTCGGCAACGCGGATTGCGTGTTCGGGGCGAAATATCGCGCAAACTTCACCACGCGGTCGCCAATGGGCGCGGCCATCTTGTTTTTCTACTCTTTGTATGTTTCTGGGGCCTGTTTTTTATCCCTTTCCAATGTTTTCAATCCTTTGTTTCTTACACTTTTTTTCTGATCTTTTTTTAATTTATTATCTATCCCTCTCTCTCCCTAAATGCATATTTTGCTGCATTTTTTGTACTGTTTTCCTATTATTTTCTTTTTATTTTTTCTTACTTCCCTACTTCTTCTCCTGACTTTATTTTTTACTACTACATTTTCTTTTCCGCCCCCGTCCCCCCAGAACCATGGCTAAGGCTAAGGGCAAGGCTAAGGCTAAGGGTAGTGCAACCAGGAGCCGCCTTCCTTGCGAAGACGGCGCCCGGAAGGGATCCAGGCCCTGTTCTCTGAGGTGGAGGTGGCTGCCCTTGTTTTTTTTGTACAGCGCCACCTCCCCTTAACCTTGGAAGCAGGTGGCAGGCCTGGCTCCGGAACAATAGCTAAGGCTAAGGGATCCAGGAGCGTCACAGCAGGTGGGCGAGAGTGCGCCGGGCAGTGTTTCGCTGCTCTGAGGTCTGGCGCAACCACAACCAGCTGGCTCACTAGTGGTCCGACATCCTGGACCGGGAGCAGGACCTGCTGGACCTGCTAGGTGTTGAGGTCGTGGGGCTTGGTGAGTAGCTAATTATATTACTATTGTGTGTTCTGTTCTGTGTTATTGCGAATATTATTTTTTTCCCAAATAGCAAGAATCTTGCTGCTTACATGCAGGTAAGTTACGTTTAAAAATCTTATATTATGTGATTGTTATTCTTCGAGACAGGTGCTCGGCGCTACCAATCTTACTTGTTTGCAACTTTGCGCTCGCTTGGGCTGATTATGTAAGAGAGGTTAGAGAACTTAAGTTAGGTAATACTAGAGAGACTCCTTTCCTTTTCCTGTCACTAAGATGGCGGTGGTAGGTAGGTAGTTATTATAGTTAGTTACTTAGTATTAGTTGATAATTTTTTAGTGGTCCGCGTGACACGTCCTCCTTCACGTGCTGCTGATTCCAGTCCTTAGTAGAACCTTTTGTAGTTTTTTAGTGAGTGAGTAATATAGCAACTCATCAGCAGCAACCAACCAACAATTTGGTGTATGCAATATGCATGCGTCCATCTATGCATTTTGAGGACTAAAATAAATGGAAATGCAGACTTAGTGAACAATTGGCCCGTCAAAGGGGGTTGATTAATTGATGATTGCGAATGAGATCGGAACTTAGAAGAAGCAAATATAGTTTTTGGCAATTCATTCCAATGTCTTTGGAATAAGCGGGCTAGGTGGCACTTAGGTTTAGGATTCTGGAATAGGAATGGAACACTGGATTAATAAACAAAATAACTAGACGGTCAGCGATCGCAATACTACTAATCGATCAGATTAGATAGGTCAATTTTATTGCAATTGTCGTTTCCTGTCCAAAAATCTTTTTAGAAAGTTTTTGAAATATTTTATTTGTTTCACACCAATCAATTTTTATCTCTTTATTATATCTTACATGATCAGCATCCAGGGGCAAGAAGACAACGGGGTCTGAGGTGGGAGCTGGAGATGCCTCCCAGGGCCAGGATCGCTTCTCTACAGAGGGCTCTGCTGCTGGCTCCAGTAAGTCCTCCTGTTGTTAATATTAATAATTATATTTCCCTAACTTTTACTGCACCTTATTTTTTTCGAACTATTATTTCCGTTTCCTAATTCTATTTTTTACCAAATTTTCTTCGATCTATTTGTTTCTAAATTCTTGTTATCCCTGCATTACCTACTTACTTAGTTATTATTATATTTCTAGTGTCTGGTTTTTCTTTTACATCAATCTAACTGCCTCTGACTCTGTACTACTATTAGTCTGTCTGTAGCTTGACATTCTTTTGCTTTTTAAAACGTTTTTTAAAATTCAGATTCACCAATAGCTCTAGCCACTGAGTCCAGTCCTTTGGGTTGTCCTCTTCTTGAGAGGCTTTTAAAAAATTGCCACCAACAAAATGCCCAACCAGATATTTTACTATTTTTGATAGGATAGGAAAAACTACTGTCTACTCTACTCTAGTACCCGATTTGTACTAGTGATGTGTGCGGTGTATGTATGTATTGTATTTTCAATCTTGCTAGGGAAAATAAATAAATAGGGGGAGCAGGACCTCTGACCTAGGCCAGGGACCTGCTCTCTCCCCCCGCAGCTCCGGTCTGCCGTGCTGTGCCTCTGCCCAGGCAGGTAGGAGTTCGAGCCTAGGTTGCCTCCTGTTGGTAATTCTCTCGCTTTTGCCCACATTGTTTGTTTGTTTCTGCCTTTGCTTTGCCTTGTTGCGCCTGTTATCTCTCATTCACTGTGCCATTATTGTTTTCTATTCGTGCTGTTCTGCCCGTTTCCCACTCCCCCACCCGCCGCTGCTGCCCCCGCGGCCCCTCCCCTCTGCCGTTTCCCGCTCCTGCCTCCCAGCTGTACCTCCCCTATAAAATGCCGGCCGCTGCGTGGCTGCACCGCTGTCGCGCCAAAGGCAAGCCCATCTGCGACCTGACCGCGACCAGCGCCAGGAACCCTGGACCTCCGCACCGTCAACGATACGACCCAGCGGCACTCCACGCACTCAACCCAGGCCGCAACAACAACTGCAAGCTAGCATCACCAGCCGACACCCTCGTACCCTTCAGCTGTCACCACTGCTGACACACCTGCAGCACCGCCAGGAACGCGGACCCAGCACAACCCGCCCGCAAGAACACACCCTAACCGAAGACACTGAAATGCATCCTCCTCAACGTCCGATCACTCCAAAAACACGCCACCGAAATCTGGGATCTCCTCAACAGCACCACTCCAGATGTAGCATTCTTCACCGAAACCTGGACCAACACCACCTCGGGACCGGACATCGCCATCGCCATTCCCCAGGGATACAAAATCTCCAGGAAGGACCGCCCCACCCGCCCAGGAGGAGGTATCGCCATCATCCACAAATTCACCCTCCGCCTGAGCACACTCCCCGACGAGCCCACAGACCTGATGGAACACCTGCACTTCACGATACTGGCCAGCCCTACCACCACCTTCCGGGGAACCCTCATCGACCGACCCCCGGGACCCCGCGGACCATTCGCCAACTCCATCACGGACATCATCTCCCCGCATGCCATCGCATCCACTAACTACACCCTGCTGGGAGACCTCAACTTCCAGCTCGACAACCAACTAGACCCCAACACTACATCCCTCCTGGACAACCTCCACAACATTGGACTTTGCCAGATCGTGACCGAACCCACACACGCAGCGGAACACACCCTCGACCCCCTCTTCACAACAGGAAACTACATCACTTTCAGCCACACCACTGAACTCCCGTGGACAGACCATCGATGCATCCACTTCTCCTTAAGAACACCCCCCACCCACAGACACCATCACCTGCTCCCATGGACAAACTGGACCAAAATCACCAACGACCAGCTCACCTCCTCACTCAGCAACTCCACCCGACCACCGCGGAAGACGACGACCCCAACACCGCCGCCCGAACTCTGCACAGATGGATCACCAATAGCGTCAACACCATAGCCCCTCAAAAAGAACAACAATGCACATGCCAAGAAGGCCAGATGGTTTACCCCCGAACTCTGAGAGTACAGGCGCACCTGCCACCGCCTCGAGAAGACCTGGAGGAACTCCAAATCCACAGAAGCCCACAACAACTTCAAAACCGCTACCACCGCACAACACCAGCTCATCAGTAACACGATGAGAACTGCAATTGAAGAAAGAATCTCCACACACGCACACAACAGCAAAGAACTCTTCAACATCATCAAGGAGTTCGCCCAACCCACCAGCGAGTCGACTGACATTCCTCCCTCACAAGACCTCTGCAACAAACTCGGCACCTTCTTCCACCACAAAATCAAGAACATCTACGACAACTTCGACCAAGACAACCAACACACGGAACCCCCACCAGCCAACCTGACATCCTGAAGCCGACGATTGACAGCTGGACAGCCCTCACCACCGAAGACACACTGAAGACGATGAAGTCAATCCACTCCGGGGCCCCCACAGACCCCTGCCCCCACCACATCTTTAACAGAGCCGCCGACACCATCGCACCCCTGCTTCGCCACACCATCAACCGCTCCCTGGCAAACGCCTCCTTCCCCGACGACTGGAAACATGCGGAGATCAACCCCCTCCTGAAGAAGCCCTCGGCGGACCCCACCGACCTCAAAAACTACAGACCTATCTCCCTGCTCCCGTTCCCAGCAAAAGTCATCGAGAAAGCCATCAACAGCCAACTCTCCACCTTCATCGAAGAGCACAACATCCTCGACCTGTCCCAATCCGGCTTCAGAAAGAACCACAGCACAGAAACCGCCCTCCTTGCCGCAACAGACGACATCCGTTCCCTACTGGACAAAGGAGAAACAGTAGCCCTCATCCTCCTCGACCTCTCAGCGACCTTCGACACGGTATCCCACAGCAGTGGAGAGGTGTGGTGCAGCGGCCAGGGCAGCTGACTTCGGAGCACAGGGTTCACGGTTCGATCCCCGGCTCCGGCGGCAGCTCAGCTCATCACCATGTGACTCTGGGCAATAGCTCACTTAATTTCCACTCCGGCCCCCAGCGCCTTGAGACCCGTAAGGGTGAGTAGCTGCGCTATATAAAAACGGACTTACATTTTTTTTTACCCTAATACGCAGACTCCATGATGCAGGGATCCGGGACAAAGCCCTCGACTGGATCTACTCTCTCCTCTCCGGCAGAACGCAGCGGGTTAGACTCCCCCTTTCCTCTCGGACCCTACACCAACCACCTGCGGAGTCCCCCAGGGATCCTCCCTCAGCCCAACGCTCTTCAACGTCTACATGGCTCCACTCGTCCCCATCGCCAGAACCTACGGACTCAACATTGTTTCATACGCAGACGACACCCAACTCATCCTCTCCCTTTCCAACAAAGCCAACGCAGCCAAACACAACTTCCAAGAAGGCATGGAAGCTGTTGCCAAATGGATGAAAAGCAGCTGCCTACAACTCAACACATGGGCCCACACCCCGATGCCTGGAATGACACCTGGTGGCCCCCCGCTCTCGGTAGCCCACCCACCCCCACGGACCATGCACGCAACCTTGGAATCATCCTAGACTCCGAGCTCAAAATGGACCACCAGATCAACTCAGTCACATCCTCCTGCTTCCATATCCTCCGCCTCCTACGTAAGACCTTCAAATGGATCCCCCTCGAGCACAGAAAAACCATCACCCACGCCCTCGTCACCAGCAGACTCGACTACGGCAACGCACTCTATGCCGGAATAAACAAAAACCTCACCCGCAATCTACAAAACATCCAGAACGCCGCCACACGACTGGTCCTCAACCTGCCAAGACACTGCCATATCTCCCAACACCTGCGCACACTCCACTGGCTCCCCATCAAGGCTAGAATCACCTTCAAGATCCTCACCCATGCACACAAAGCCCTCCACAATACCGGACCAGCATACCTCAACAGCCGACTCAACTTCCACGCACCCCAAAGAACCCTACGATCAGCCCAGCTCTCCTACGCCGTGGTTCCCCGCACCAGAAAGACCAGATCAGGAGGCCTCTCCTTCTCCTTCCTCGCAGCCACAGCATGGAACGCCCTACCGCTCCACCTCAGACAGACAACTCCCCATCTTCACAAAAAGCCTCAAAATCTGGCTCTTCGACAGACCCCCTCCTTGAGGGACTGGAACCTACACCTCCACTCCTCCCCAGCGCCTTGAGACCCTTACGGGTGAGTAGTCGCGCTTAACAAATCCCTGATTGATTGATTGATATATGGCATCTAAAAAATATGTAATGTTTTTTCTAGGCATATTGACCACCAGTGCCGGGGCAGGCGACCCCAGCCAGGAGAGAGCAGATGCGGCAGCTGCTGCAGGGGTGGGTGAGCCAGCAGCAGTGGCGGGCGGTTGTAAGTTATATTCCTTACTTATTGATAATACACACTCGCTGCAAGGGTGTACACTGTACTGTTGAGAGAGACTAAGTTGTGGTGAACAACGGTTGAAGAAGACACCCTTTACTTAGCATTAGCAATTCATTAGCGGCGGGAGTTGAGTAACTAATGGCCTCTTCTATCTGACTCCCACTCAGCTGGGAAAGTTTTATGAAGAAGACTAAGAGTCAGAGGACCTTGACGGATTGGTTGAACGAAGAGAGAAAGAAGGATAGAAGGAGTAAGGATGGGTGACATGTAATATATGACTGGCAGAGAAGGATGCGTGGGATAGAAGGTTAGGGTTGGATGAATGGTTGGGAAGGAGGGTTTGGGAAAGGTTTGACAAAGACAAACACTACACATGGACAACACACAATCTTGGCAGCCGACCATCATAAATCTGTTAAGGAAGAAAAAGGAAATGCATGCATGATGATGACTTACTTGATGAGTAAGACTAGACTAGTAGTACAGGGCAGCAGTGTATTATTAATTATTATTATTATGCAATTGCCTTGCCTGTCTGCCCCCAGAGAGACCCATGTTACATACATTTTTTGTTCTGTTGTACCGGGCTTCCTTTTAAAGCTAGCAAAGAAAATTATAAAAATATCTGTAGGAGTCAAATATAAGCAAACATAATAAACAACAACACACACAGTCGTAATGATTGAAGAGAAAAAATGAATCAAATGAAATGATGATACTATAATTAATAATGTTCAAATTGGGAGTTGCATCTCGGCATTCATCTTGGTCCTTCCTTGGACTGTCTGTTTGTCAATCTTGGGTGCCTGCCTGGCGGATGCGGTTTGGTAAGGTAAGTGTGAGTTGTTTTTCCCAGTATAGCAAAGGGTAAAGGCCAGCCTGTAAGTGTAGATGGAAAAACAAAAGGAATATTGAACAATGAAGGAGAAAAGTAAAGTTAAACTGCATAAATTAAGGAGTGCAACAAGAAAACTTTTAGAGGCGGCATGGGTAAATCATATCTACTCTGTTTCCAGCAGTAACTTACAACAACAGGAGCAGGCCCGCCAACCCAACCTCCACTTAGCTTAGATTTTGAGCCAGACAGCGCTGAGCACACATACACAGCAACATAGCATTTTCCAAATTAAGTAACAAAATCCATGCACCGCTGTCAGTCATACCACCACACTCGCCTCCACCACTACCCAGACATGTAGGTCTGGTGTTGTTGTTGTTTACCTTTTAGGCCACTTCATGAAATGCCCGAGTTATTCCATCAATCATCTCCGATCTTACTGACTGCGTGTATGGTATGGTCATCATGGTGTGCAACTTTGCAGTGTCCTGAGTGAGTCCAGAATCAAAAATGCAAGGGATCGGCCTGCAGTAGTACAATTTTGTTATTGAACAACATGAAGGGAAACATTGACTTGAGTCACTTTTTTGTGTGTAGATTAAATACTAGTAGACATCATGCACAACAACACAAACACCAATCACTCAGAGTCAGCGTGCAATGCATGCCATCATCATTTACCTGTTCTTCTGGGGCAGTCCCTCTAGGCTCGGAAAGGAGGTTGGATATATAGTCAGGTTATTTGGAGGGACTCGACGAGTCAGGCACACATCTCACATTTGTTGTACTATTCTCCATCCAATGTCTGGCTTGAAGGAAATGGATTTAGGGCGATTCAGGAGTCAGGACTCGGAGGAGTGGACTTACTTATTGACTGACTGCACACAGTTGCAACTCCAATCCAGCAATAAAAGAGTAAGATGGTGGTGATGGATTTATTGTGATTCGAACCAGAAAGACAGTGAGACACATAAATAATAAAAGTAAATAATATTCCTTAGATATATCTTTTCGGGAGCTTTTTGGGGGTGTCAAAGCAAGAAAGAAAGTAACTTGAAAGCCTAGTTGTCAGGGAAGTAGCGCTCGTCCTCAAACTCTGGCAGTTCACCGAGAAGTAGGTCATCTAACACACTACTTCCATGACCTGAGTCGCCGTCATCATCTTCCTGCTGTGCTACTTCAGGTATGGTGTAATCCGGTGGTATAAAGTGCTGATTCATTTTGATCATGGTTAACCTCTCCAAGTTTTGGGGCGAGAGACTGGTCTTTCCCACTGTCAGAACGGCACCAGCAGCACTGAAAACACGCTTAGAAGAGACACTTGCGACAGGGCAAGCCAGATAGTTTATCGCCAGCCTGCTGAGCACTGGCCATTGACGCCTTTTCCCATACCAATACAGCAATGGGTTTTGATCACAGTAGACCTCTGTACGGTCATCCAGATATGCCTGGACCATCCGCTCAATGCTCATGGGTGCTCCGCTTTGCTCGGCCTCTTTTGCCTTTGCCTCAGCACTGGACTTAAGCCCTTGCTGTAAAAACCATTCCTGTGCCGATTTTGGGGCTGATGCTCCTGTTCTTGGTGTTGTTGGTGGTTTTGGCTGCTGTGAGCCAACCGCACTGCCTACAGGCTCTGAAGTTGAACTTGAAGCCGGCTGCCCTGCAGTACTTGTTGTGCCCTGGAGTAGCGGGCCTCTAATTCCCGGCCGTTCTTTTTCTAAGTGACTGGCTTCCACAGCTGAAAAAGTTTTGTAGTTGGCAACCTCTCTGTCTGAAAAAGGAATGAAAGTGTGCAGTAATAGTTTGTACCGTGGATCCAGAATTGTGGCACAAATGTAATGGTTGGATGACACAATGCCTCTTTGCACCCTTGTATTTTCAGATAAGCGAAGGGTTAAGCTCTCCACCAACTCATATGCTTCCTTTTTTTCTTCCACACCTGCGTACATTGCAGACACCCCCTTCAGCTGTTCCTGTAGCATGCGCAACAATGGGATAGCCTGGCCCATAGTAAAGTCCTCCTTGCTGACTTCACGTGTGAAGACCTCGAAAGGAAGTAGCATCTCTGTCAGGCATTTAACTAGGCCCCATTGGTCCAGCTCAATGATCATGCCTTTCACAGTAGCATCCCCTGTTTGCATGACATATTCATTGATTGGTCTGTACTGCTCAAACAGACGTTCAAGCATGTACTAAGTTTAGTTCCAACGTGTTGGCACCTCCTGGATGAGTGCTTTAACTGGCTTTCTATTATCACGTTGAATGATCCTCAGCTGCTTCCGGGCTTTAAAAGAATGGCTGAAATGTGTGCAAATTCTTCTGCAGGTGGTCAGTAAGTTGCTGACTCGGTCTTCTTTTTTCAGAAAGTCTTGAACAATGATGTTAATGCAGTGCGCCAAACACAGGACCTTGAAATAGCCACCATCGGCCATGGCCTTAACTATATTACTGCCATTGTCCGTGGCAACAAAACCAATGTTAAGCCCTCTTGGTCACAGCCATTCAAAGACATTGCTGTCAAAGTCTTCCAAAATATTGCAGCACTATGAGATTTCACCATGGCGAACATGGCTACAGTTGCATGTTTCCGAGCGGCAATACAAATCTCAGCAGTGTCAACAACACCTGCTGCAGATATCATTTCTTTAACCCCCACAAAAGAGATCCAGTGTGCAGTGATGCACACGTAATCAGTGGCTTGGCAACTGGTCCACATGTCTGTTGTCAGGTGGATAGTGTGAACAGCACTCTGCTGCAAAGCTTGTCCAAGCAATTCCAGCATGTCGTGATGTAGTGCAGGAACAGCAACTCTGGCAAAATAGGACCGGCTGGGAACCTTCCACTTCGGGCAGATGGCTGCCACAAATTCAAGAAAACCCACCCCTTCCACAAAAGAAAAAGGGAGAAGGTCCAGCGCTAACATTTTAGCCAGCTTCGCGTTGTACAAACATGCCGTTGGGTGGTTGCGTTCGTACTGCCCTTCCGACCTGAATATGCTGAGAATGGTAGCCTGGGTTTTTTTCTTTTCTGGTGCCATTGATGTAGGTGACTTCTTGACACCAGATGTTAGGCTCAACGCACGTTTTTTCGTTGCAGTACTCTCTTGCCTGGGATCCCTTGGTGTCTCAGTCGGACTCTTGTGCCATTGCGATGTTACTGATGATGATGTGGGTGGACCCACTGTACTGCTGGGGACAGGGCTGCTTTGTGTAACAGAGGAAATGTCTCCCTCTTGTTCACCTTCCACTGTGATCGGATCTTCTTCTTCATCCCCTCCATCAACAACACGTGCAGTTTTTTGGCTGCTAAGGTGCACCTCCCACTGAATCAAGTGGTGTTTTCTCAGATGGGTTGTTTGGCCTCTGGTACCATAGTTTGTACCAAGCTTACCCCGACTAACCCCTTGTTCACAAATGGAGCATATAGCAATGTTCACCTCCTTCCTGCTTACCGAAAAGAAGTCCCAAACTGGGGAGGTCAACTTTCTAGTGCTGCTGGTGCCAGTTGCAATGTCGGATGAATTGGTAGGTGGGCGTGAAGTTTGACTCTCTGCAGTACCTACTTCTACTGAGTTGGTGGTTGTGGTGGATGTAGGTCGCTGCCGGCAAAATATAGAAGCTGGAGGTGGTGTTGGTGGTATCATCTGTGTTGGTGCTATCCGTGCCACATCCCTCACAGCAATTTGGGATGGGGTAATGTCGGCCTCCACTGGGGTGGGACTAATGTCCATGATGACTGGCTCATTATCATTATCCTCCTCTTCTACATCTACCTCTATAACTATAAGGCTGTTTGTAACCTTCCTTTCCTCTAGCCTTGTCTCCTGGGCGTGTCGTGTCTCCAACTCAGACTGAGGTGGGATCCAAGTGGTGTCTAGATCATCAGAAGGGGGGCTTGGAGAAGAAGTTGATGGACTAACCCTCCTTTTCCTTGCTGGGGATCAGGAAGACAATGGATCTTCTGAAAAAGTGGCTTGCTCTTCTTCTTCCCCTGCAGGAAGCTTGATCTCCTGAACTGCCCCTACTTCGGGAGGAACAACTACTATTGTGGGTGGTTGCGGCTGTTGTTGCTCACTTATCTGAGTTTCCTGCATTGATTGGGTAGTACTTTGCGATAACGGTAAGTCACTTTCAACATCACTGCTCATCGGCGTTGGACTCGTGATTAGACTGGCTGTCTCTGAGACAGACATGGGTTTGGGCCTAGGTTGGTGGGGTGGGTCCACTGATGCGGGGGTTCTGCTCCCAGCTTGCTCCCCGGACACCGCTGCTGCAGGTGCAATTTTTGGTTTCCCAAAAAAGGTCTTGGGCGACATACCGGTCTTGGTAAGTGGCAGTGTCTTCTTCTCACTGCCAACTTTCTTGGTACTGGACCTGGTACCTTTCTTTGGGGCCATCTTGAAGATGTCAGCAGCACGCAGTGGCACAAGTTGAAGTGATGCCTGTGGTCACACGTCACGTGACGTTGTGCGCAGCAGGACTTCTGTCTGGCAGTACAATGGGTGATGTCGTCTCCTCCTCTATTGTGCATCTAAAAGGAAAGAAGCAAGAAGAAAATCTGTGAAACGTGGCATTCATTGTTGTGGTTCAATTACCACTAGTACAAACAAACAAATATAATATATAACTTAGTGTGTGGTCACACTTGTTAGTGTTATTAATATTATTAAAAGTATTACCTCTGTTATTTAAAAAGCATAACAATACAGTGTAACCATTTGGGAGACTTTGACAACAACAAGGGCTTTCATGGTTGGTGTACTAGTGTACTGTACACTCAGGAAGGAAGGGAAAGAAGAAGAACAACAACAAAAATACAAATGTAACGGACCCGGTTTGGCATTGTGCATCACGTGGGATTCAGCATTCAGGGAGCTGCAGCTGACAATGGATAGAAGCAGTAAGCCAAGAGGAACAAAGGAAAGACATGCAGGCCTAATGCAGAAGCACACTGGCTGCCCCTTCACAAAATGGCCGCCAGACACATGGCCAGACCACAACAACAAGAAAGGGAAGACAGACAATGCAGGCCTATGGCAAAAGCACACTGGCTGCCTTCACAAAATGGCTGCCAGCCACATGGCCAGGCCACAATAACAAGAAAGGGAAGACAGACAATGCAGGCCTATGGCAAAAGCACACTGGCTGCCTTCACAAAATGGCTGCCTGCCACATGGCCAGGCTACCATAACAAGAAACAATAAGCCAACAGGAACAAAGGAAAGAAGACATGCAGGTCTATGGCAAAGGCACACTAACTACCACCACCACAAAATGGCCACCAGCCACATGGTCACTCACAACAACAAACAGGAGGCCTGGAAAACAATGAACTCAAGCAGGCCTATATGGACACAGACTTTACAAAATGGCCCCTAGCCACACGTGGAGGCTCAGCCAAAGCAAATGCTGGCCCACTATTGCAAACACACTCACACACTGGCCAGACAAAGGAGGCATGCTAAACAACACAGCTTTAATGCAACAATGCCAAAAACGAAAATCCACAGGGCTAAAAAAGGTTTGCAAGTTACACAACAACCACACACATACAACAAAGGCATTTATTTAACGCACATGAAAAAAAGCGCAATACCAAAAAAACACATTTTGCATTTCAATCCAATGCCATCCATGCCATAAATGATGTTTAAATTCAACAGAGACCACAGAAATAGTTGTTTCATGCACACATGTGTAGCTCTGGGCCTACTGCCCGAAAGGCCTTTTGGCAGACTACTGGGCTAGTGAATTAAATAAATATTTCAAATTGATTTCAAAAGTTGGAGAAAATGTAGTGAACTGTGCAACATGTTTCATTTATAAAAGAAGAAAAATTACTTACAAAGAAACAACTAGGCCCCTAGTTAAACTACAAGCCACCCACCACAATTTTTTTTTTTTAAACGATGAAAAGTACAAAAAATTTAGGTGCAATGCCCCAATCAAACAAACAATACCAATTTTCAAACTTACTTGTGAAATCTCAAATTCAAAAGTCCTTAAATCCAATGATATATGATGCAGCAGACACAAAGAGGGATCCTTCCAGCTCCAACTCCAAATGAAAAGTGGACAGGAGATGGACAAAGCACTGGGAGGAGCCTGCTGGACAGGAACAGAAAGTTGGAGAGTCTGGGGCACTTCCTTCCTCTTAAAAAAAAAGTAAAAAAAGAACTCAGTGCACAAAAAAGTACAGCCAAATGTCAATCTGAGGAGTTTTTTTAATCTAAATCATCATTTTGAGAAGGTTTTGTTGCTGCTCGGGAGAGAACCTTCTCCAGATTGCTAATTCTGCGTGTTCTTGATCGCGATCTTCCCAAAACCTCTGCCGGACATCCAATGGCGCGCCCGAATGACGTGTTCGAGATCGCAAACTCTCGCGGGACCATGCGGTCACCTACCCAATCTTGTGGAGCTCGCAAACGGATGGGAAATCTCGTTGGCAATCGCAGGCACCCGGTAAGTCACTCCAGCGTGCGTAAAAACGCATTTTGGGCGCACGAACACAAAAAGATCTTCCGGCAACTCTACGTTCTATGCAGAACGCAGATTTGGCAAAAATCCGCAAACTCCACGAGCGGAGCGGAGTTTTACGCCCAGGGTTAATATTCAGCAGTTCTTCCCACATGGTGTAGGGAGCCATCCGGCCTCTCCCCTCAAATGTATCTTCATGCACCCCTCGCGACCAGTCTCGGTCTGAGGGGATAAATAAACGGGCGAGAATTGCACGTGATCACTGGCCGGGCTGAGAACTAAGGGGCAGATTTACAAGCCCCTTGCGCCACCAGTGTGTCACTTCTTAAGACGCATTGGTGGGGTTTTTTTGTGCAAAATTTACAAGGTGACGCATCTATGGAGATGCGTCACAGAAGATGGAGATGCGACGGAATGGAACTGCGCGAGAATCGACTGCGTCACGTAAGTATTAAAATATGCAAGGTATGCGTTCCGATGTTAAATCCAACACCTTACTGACGCAGGCATCTTTACAACAATTCCTCACGGTGACGCATCTTTTGGATGCGTCACGCAATTCCGAAATTGTGCTCGCTAGCCTACACCTCATAAACACAGGCACAGGAAATGACACAAGTACCATAGAAATAGAAGACAAGACCAGCAGAGCAGTCTTGAAGCAGATCAGACAGCATGGACCTCCTAATCCTGCAGCTGGGAGTCGGACCAAGAAGACGTCAGCCACCACCAGACCAAATACCACAACCGCACCCTCCACCATCACCACAAAGGCAGCGCAGGAGAAGGGAGCTCATCTACCGGCAAAGGACCACCGTCATTGAACTCCGGGATGAACAAGTCATCAAAATGTATCGCCTCAAGAAGGCATCCATTGAGATCCTGCTGCATCAGATCTCACCACGGCTACAGCCACCAAATGACAGGGTCTGCAACATTCCACCGCAGACAAAGCTACTGGCGGCGTTACACATGTTGGCCTCAGGATCTTTCTAAGCAACAGCAGCACGAGTGGCAGGTGTCTCACATGCATCTTTCTCTGCGTTTCTCCCTTCTGTCTTGGTTGCCATCATTCAGCTCACAACACAGCACATCCCTTTCCCCAAACACAACAGCAGCAGAAGGACATCAAACAAGGCTTCTATGCCATCGCTGGCTTCCCACATGTACTTGGTGCAATGGACTGCACTCATGTCCAACTGGTACCACCTGCAGCAACGTCACAACTATACCGCAACAGGAAGCACACACACTCCATAAATCTCCAGGCCATTGTGGACCATCGGGGACTATTCATCAATGTACTGGCAAAATATCCTGGGAGTGTGCATGATTTATATATCTACAGGAACAGCATTATCAATGACCGTTTCCAAAATGGGCAATATGGCAATGGGCTATTTGTAGGTAAGCATCAATCAATTAACACATACCAATACTCTGTAAGAATAGCTGGCCATCTGGCACATTAAGTGCCCTTGTGTAAGATTGACGCAAGAAGTGATTGTGAAAAGGCCGACCCACATATACACTATAATCACATAACATACAGTCAAAACCTGCATACATCCATAGCAGCATAACAGAAAGTGCAAAGGGATACAAGTTGGAAATGCAAGCGAATATCCTGCTAAAAATTGTTAAGTATTATAAGTCACACTGTCGACTTATGCACACAGCTCATATAATTCAATTTACCAGTTCCAATGTGTAATGCATTGAAAAGCATGCATGGAAATAGGAATCCAGCCAAATGGAATGTGGCCGTGCATTAAGGTGTCCCTTTGTGTCCAAAAACAATATACACATGATGCAGGCATCAGTGTACCATGGTACCTGGGTGCCTGTGCAGGGCCATGTCATCCGAATGTGTGACACACATTGAACAAAAAAATCAATAGAAATATGTTGCATAACTGTGACTTGAAAGTGACTCACTTCTGCCTAGCAAATCATTTGCCACACTAACATAGTGAAATGGGCCTAGATGTGCCATGCACAATCTGGGAAAGTGTACATCAAACATAATAAGTACACAGGTATCACTTACACAGCAAGACCTCACATCTTGCAGTCAACAAATCATGCACTGCAAAGCACCATCCCTTGTCAAGCCCATCAATTGATAGACAGCAAGTGAAGTGACACGTGTCACAAACAAAGGGATACTCAATGTTAAACACAACATCTAATCATTCCAAACAGAAATCCAAATTAAAATGTTTGCAAACATGACATACAACACATGCCATGTATACTGAATTCTCACTAAAGATAACACATTTATCTTACTTTCCACTTACAGCTGATCAAGGATATGGCCTACAGAAGTGGTTGATGACACCATTTGGCAATCCCCAGACTGCTCCACAAAAGGCATGCAACCATGCACATTGCCGAACAAGAAACATCATAGAAAGAAGTTTTGGCATGCTCAAGTCCAGGTTTCGATGCCTGGAGTTATCAGCTGGAAGGCTACTGTATTCACCAGAAATGGTGTGCAAGATGATAATTTCATGTGCAACACTACATAACATATGTGTCAAAACAAATGTGCCCTGGGATGAAGAGGAACAACCCCCTGACCAAATGGATGAGGATGATGACGAATCAGAAGCAGAAGGATGTGCCATACTCAACACTGCTGCAGGGATAAGATGTCGCACTCCCATTGTCACTCAATTCTTCACATGATGTAGCTATTCAACATTTGTACCAATATGCACTAATGTCTCAATTAAAAAAATACACATTAAAGATTTACCTTTGTGTACATTTTGTATAGAGGTCATACAATACAAATGCATATTATGTAAATTGCTCTTATGACATGTAGCATCTCTAGTCATGAATCATCAAAATGATCTGTGTATGTTACACGTGTGTACATATCGATTTGACTCACACATAGAACAACATGAAAATGAAGGTGTTGCATCACCATGTGTGTGCACCCCATTGCTACAGATAGGACATGTGTATTCATCAGGCTATCAACATGTACAGATGTGACACACAGATTGGCGTACGTGCACCACCACATGCAATTGGCAAACTACATCAGTCTTCACTAGCATGTCCACCTGCCTCAAGCAGTGAGTGTCAAAAATGTTCAGGAGAGGCATTCAAATTAATATTGCAGATGTCGTCACACGTCATGTCATTACATCTGCAACAGTGCATAGTATGCAACAATGTGATGTGTCACAACACAAACATGAACATCTCCCATGTGAAGTGTAAATACTGTGCATAACTATCCCTGTGAACGATAAAGAAACACCGCATGTTGCTGCATGGACATTTGCAGAGTCAAATTGGGTCATGAATGAGGCACAGACATTCAACATATTCACAAACACATGTTCTTCTCTGTGTTGCACTCTGTGCATGCGCACAAACTGCTGCCATTCGTTGGCAGAAGCACACCTGCACCATGGTGCAAGGATGGCTGGGTGGTGTGGATGGCATGCATCGCTGCAGAAAGGGGCACCTTCATTCCGGAGAACAACACATTTAGGCAGATAACCCCTTAAAATGTGTGGTGTGTGAAGCAGCACATAATAAAAAGAGTGAAAATGGATGTGTCCCAAAAATAAATGTCACCTCATTGTGGCTTGTGACATCAATGCAGGTGTTGTGTACTAGTTGAATGTAGAGATGCATGTATCATTGCACATAAATGTTGTAATGCAATAGTGGACATGTGTGCTGTATGTAAAAGCCACACCAAAACCCAAGTCCTCCCCAGCATGCAAAGTTTTGCGTGAGAGGTGGGATTTGGTACAAGCATATGTGAAGCCACACAGGGTGCCTGTCTGTGACATGGCAAGAATTGTCCTGCAGGTAGTGCTGATGATGCGTGATGCATCGTTAGCCACCTGCTGTGCAAGTTGACCGTAAAAGTACAACAAACATCCCAACAATTCAATTTTCTAATAAATATGGACACATATCCCATGATGTACGTGAAGGTCTGAAACAGAAATGACCACAATGCAGCAAAAAACATGCATTATGTTGATTAAAAAATCATACATGTGCATTACGTGATGCATCACTTGCACAATACCACACATCTCCACCTCTACATACCTAAATCAGGGTTGAGTCACTCCAACACACAAAACGTGTCGCATCTTCACGAAAAATGATGCAAAATTAAAAACGGGTAGCATCTTTGTGAATATTGACGCAAAATTATAAACTTGTCGCATTTCATGTACAGATGCCTGTTATCGCATGAAGCCTAAAACAACAAAGCTGAAACCCATGCAACACAGAGAATTGTCACGCATGCAGATGTGAACTGTAAATGGCAATTGAGTCGAAATCACGACGCATCGTCTGAAATATGACGCAAAACGTAAAAACATGTTGCATCCATGCAGGAAATAATGCAATGACTCAGCCATGGTGAAAAACAGGAAGTACACAGTTACTTTCTCTTTCACTTACTATTCCTAGGAGTGTGCTTGGTGGAGGAGGCTGTTGTTGAGGGCTGTGCCAGTTATTTGACTTTGTACTGTGTTTTGACTGTTTTTTGTGTACTTTTAACATTTGTTTGTCTGTGAATTGTCAATTTAAAGTCTGTCTGTTGAATAATTGTTGTGTTTTAGGGGTCTGAGTGTTCATTTGGGGTAGATAGGTGTAGGTTAATCATAAGGGTGGGATTTTTTTTTTCCTTACGATAAGTTTCATTTATTTAACTGAAAGTTTCATTTTTTCTTTTCATAAGTTTCATTTAACATGTCAGGCAGGTCTAAGAACCTGTCTCATAGACAGTTTGGGGGCCTCGTGTGGCTCATTTTTTATTTCCTGCCCGTATGATCAGCACAGGGGGCAGGGTGAGCAAGGGCTACTCCCCATCTGAACGGCAGCAGAGGTGGGCCAAGGTCCAGCACCACATGGCCCCCATATTTGACGTGGAACGGACAATACACCAACTGAAACACCGCTGGCAGGATCTCGTCAGCAGAGAGGGAGACTTGCTGGACCATCTTGGACTTGAAGTCGGTGGCCCAATTGGTAAGTCAATATCTAGGAACACAAATGTTGTTTATTAAGAGGTCAACAGCAATGCCATACATTGCTCCATCCATAATTAAATGAGAAGCAGTGGTGTCGCAATGGTCTCTGAGAAAATACATCAGGAAATTAAAAGTTATTTTTGCATGTTGTGAGGTCATAGTTTCATACGTCTGAAACCCAACGATAATTAAAAATTTAATGGTATCTTTGCACATTCACAAGCACACAGTGCCGAGGGTGGAACACTTTGTGTGAAGCAACATAAAAGCATCTAGTGTCAACATGTCACCAGTGATGTGTGAAGATAACATGTGTGGCATTCACTGCCAATGTAAATACAGCACATATATGTCTGGCACTTTTACACCACAGCCCTGTTCCATAGGTGTTGCTGTGTGTGTTCCCACTACACACCCATGGACCATCACACATTTCCAGTAGTTTTTGAAATGCAACATAATGTAAAGGCATTGCACTGCATGCCTCCCCTTGGGTGACATATTTAGGCACTATGGTGAGAAATGTACTCTTTTCTCATTTGTCAGAATGACTTATGATGCATGATGCATTATGCTGCAAACATGTAGATAGTCAAACAACTATGGTGACTTATCATGTGCAAGAATGTGTCCATCTGTGCATTTACACAATCATCTTCGTGACGCAGACATCCTTGCATCATTGTGCAAGTGTGCCTGCGTCAGGGCATGTATGATGATTCAGACCCAGCACAGGCTAGATCCCAGGGATGCAACACATCATTGTTTAACTCTCAGAAGACGGTGCTGTGGAAGTGTCCCAGCATGGGCCAGTGGCGCCACGTAGCTGGCTTTATTGTAAATGAGTTAAATGGTCTGTGAATTACATGCATGTGTTATGACAATGTTTTGTGCCCAATGCATACCCTGTATATATGTCCGGCATTCACAGCTCATTGTACATCTGTTTATGTTTCCTAGGTGGACCCAAGCCATATACGCAAAGGGAGGTTGACACGTTTGAGGACTCCAACGCTACCAGTGAGTAACATTTCGCAATGATTGTGATGTTGATGGTGGGCGAGGTGGAAAAATTGTATGTCTGTGCCTACCTATAAATAGTTCACAAGATCCAACTGCTGTCTCCACTTGGCGTACGCTATTCAAGTTCAACTAACATGAGTCACCGCATTGTGCATGGTGTACTGCGTGAAGACATGCCTGGCCCTATTAAAAGACACACAATTGATGGACACTATTAAAACCCATGATAGTGTAAGACATGCCTTCACGCAGTCCGCAATGCACAATGCAGTGACTATTATCAATTTGACTGGAGTAGCAGTAGCCAAGTGGAGACAGCCACATTGGTGGTATGATGTTTGGAGAAGAAGGTAGTCTAACAACAGTCCTCACTATGTGGGAGTGGTGGGGGTGTGTCCAGTTGTTTAAGGGAAGGGTGGGCGGTTGTTGCAGTGTGTGTGCGATGTCTGAGTCAGCTCGGCCAAGGGAGTCCATGGATTTTAATGCAGTTTTGATGTAGGTACATGTAATACCCCGGAGTACAACAAAGCAAAATATGCCCTGGCTCAGTGTGCATCATTGACATCATATCACAAATAATTCTGCAACATAACATGTGAGCAGTTTAGAAATCAAACCGTAAGATGTGGTACATCCATCATATTTCAGATGTTTTGGTAATTAAACATTGGATCAATCAGGCACTTTTAATCTCCATAAAGAGACTGGTTAAATTAGTATGCAACTGAGGTCTAGGATTGTCAGTCTG
Source organism: Calotriton arnoldi (assembly GCA_963921515.1). NCBI lineage: Eukaryota > Metazoa > Chordata > Amphibia > Caudata > Salamandridae > Calotriton > Calotriton arnoldi. The sequence continues at coordinate 622,901 of CAWUFW010010569.1, forward strand.
CCTTGTGTCATTTCATGATGTGATCATTGTGCAGTGTTAAAGACAAGATTTGATAGTGTCATGACGCAATTGATGCACATCTTGTACTCAAGAAATGCCTTCTGAGTCCTGACTGTGTGAGACTGAATTTGTTCCTCACAAATGTTTCCTTGAGGCATGAACATAAAGCCTAAGTGTGTGTACACTATGCACTAGTCAGGATTGTTGTAAAAAATTGATGTGTTGTTGAGTTAACAATGTACCCAATACCCCCGGATATTGGTTTCCAGGTAGGGGCATGTTTCCCTACATCATCAGCCCATGTGTAGGTCACCCTGCTAGTACTACATGGCATGATGCACATCAGTCAACATAAGTAGTGGCAATCATTAGATGTGGCATCATTGTTGCACCACAGAGCACATGTCTGCTTCTTACAAAGGCAGTTGCAACGTCAGTGCATAACTCTGTAAAGGTATGAAATGGACGTACATGCAGTTCAAGTGGCTTGCAAACATCAAATTTGTAATCAACACGCTGTGGCACTGTCTGATCACAAAAGTCGCTTTAGCTCATGGATCACATGACTACATGAATGTCACCTGGTGAGCCATATAACATAAATTTTGTGAAAACTGAACTGAGACCATGATGTATGTTTACTGGTTTGTCATGGCTCAGAGTATTGTTATCTATTGTTTTCATGACAACCTAGGATTTTCATTGAATCATAAGGTTTAGCTGATAGCACAGTATGTGATGTACAACCTTTGCAGTGTGGTGTTGCTGTGTGTGGCCCACACAGTGATCAGATGAATGGCACAAGTGTTAGAGTCAGCATCTCAAATGTACGCATCTATCTACATTTGTCAGTTATGTACACATTGACTGACACATGTGTACTTCTTTTCCAAAAGATAACATGACTGCTGAGGAGAAACGCAATTTCCGGCTTAGGAAGACAAGGTACTCACACATCTGTGAGGTGGCAAAGGGCTTCCACTGGATGTCTCACCTCTATGAGAAGCAAAAGGCAGCCAAAACATGGATTGCAAATGTACCCGGGTAAAAAAATCTAATGGAAATGGAAAGGCGTCCTCCAAGGACATGGGCAATGGAGGTGGTGATGCTTCACAGGCTGGACCGTCTCAGGCACCAACACCAGCCCCAGGCTCCGGACCGGCTGTGCCCTAAGTGCTGGACAGTCTTGCGACTAGGGGATGTCCACACAAGATGTGGATTATTTGAAAATAAAAATACGTGGCTTAGAACTTCAGATGGCTACAATGTTGCAGAAGATGGACTACCTGCAACAGTGTGCGGACACTATCATGGCACAATGTAGTGGCCATTTTGTATATATGTTTATTAGTTCTGTTATTATTATACTTAGGCTTAGTCAAACTGTAGGTGTAGCGTAGTTAGATTAGGTAGTGTTAGGTAGGGTAGTTCGTTTTTACATGTACAGATGTTTGAATTTTAATAAGATTGTCTGTTTTATATACTTCGGGATGGGTGGGTGATGTACTTTTTTAATACTTTTTTCATGCTATCAAAAAAAACTAAAATAAAAATAAATGTTATGTGTGTTTTATAACTTTTTATCTTAGTTTATGTATAAAATAAGTGTGTGTATGTCCATTGTGCATTGATGTGTTAAGGGTGGGTGGGGGCTGATGTTTTAGTTGTTCAACGTGATAAATGTTTAGCTTAGGATAAGTTAAGTTAAGTAAGGTAGGTTAGTCATAGTTGTGATTGATAGATTTTTAGATAGAGTTTTGGCTTTTAAGATTATTTAGGATAAGTTATTTAGATAGATTCATAGAGACTTTTATTACATTTTTTATTGTTAATACATTTTTGAATTTTTCAAATTTGGATATTGTTGCTTGATGGTCAGCATTTCATTATATTAATGTTTGAGTCATTAGGCACATGGAATGTAATATGTTTTTTGTGTTTGAGTGATTAGGCACAGCAAAATGTAGCATGTAGAAGCTTCATGTTAATGTGTTTTGGACATGTTATTTCAACACTTGAGACTCAACAATTGTTTGCAGAGACTCTTGTGGTTTGACATATGTATTACATATAACTATGATTTTTCAAATGGTTATGCAGAGAACACTTGTATGTCTATGTAACAAGACTCTGTGTCAACTATCTTTAGGGATGATATATTTGAGTACATAGGTGTTGTTTCTTACACAGATGGACAGGACGTACACACTACACATTGTCAGTGTAGGTGTTGTTAGAGCTATTTCATGTTCATGGATAACTAGTTATTGTGTTACAAGTAGTACATTCATACCACTGCCCACCACAATGTCTGTATACAGGACAAGTTGAGTGGCATTAATGGTGTATGGAGTACACAGGTACAACTTTGCACATATCTTGGTTACTGGTATGACTAGTTTCACTTGCTGTGGACATGTTGATGAGTTTACACAGCATCATTAATATATTTATATTGCAATATTTGTACATGAATTGCAATATTTACCTTGTAATACTTACCAGACAAAGATCGAGTCCTTACACACTCTTTCACGGGTGCTCAGATTTATTTACACACCACAATTACAATGACAAGAGGAAATTGGTCAAACATAAAACAAGGGGACATTGCTCTTGTCACACAAGTTGGTATGCTGCACTCATGTTTACAGGGGAGTGAAAAAACAAGTTGTCAAAAGTTTTTTTGTGAGGTAGACATTGTTATTGGCACAATATTTTGAACTTCACACATGAGGACAAACATGATGGAGGGGCACAGGTGTAACCTGTATGGAGACGAGATTGTCTATTGGTGATATGGGGCAACACTGGAGAGAAAGCTCTCTTTGTAAATGACACCTGTGACGTTGTGTGATGTCAGTGTCCTGTCTTGTACTTAAATTGTGTTGCAGTTGAGTCATCTTCATCAGAAGATTCTGCTTGTTGCTCAGTGGGCTCGGTATTTGCAGGCTGTGTGTGAGGAGTGTGTCCAACAGCAGTGGCAGAGGAGGTTTGAGGTACAGCATTTCCTTGTGACAAGATGTTGGGCATTAGCGCATTTATCAATATTTACTGGTTTCTGAGGACAGCCATGAAATCCCCATGATAGCCAAACATTGTTGCAAGGTAAGTGTCATGCTTTTGCTGCATGTCACATAGGATTTCATAAATATTTTGAAGATGTTTTGCCACCTCCCTGCTGCCACTTTGTGTTGGCATTTGTTCATGCCTCAGACTCATTACACCAGATATGTTAGCTAATGTTTGTACGAGGCCAGGGGTTGGATTGTTGATAGATTGTTCCTGATCCAGGTTGACAGGTTCAGAGTTCAGGCTTCTGAGGATGACCTGCAGTGTACCGCCCACACGGTCCACAGCCACTTGCACCTTTCTGAGAAGGTCACACTGTAGTCCAATAGCTGTTCTTTGGAACTGTAGCTGCATATCCTCAAAGTCAGGGGGTGGATGTGTAGTGACTGATGCAGTGTTAGAACTTGTTTGAGTTTCTTCAGGAGCAGCAACAACATTGGTGTCACTCTCTGGAGGCAGAGCTGGTGACCGTATTGTATATAGTATGTCATCAAGAGTGTCATGGTCTATTGTGGGCAGATTGTTGTCCATCTCTTGAAAATCATGTGTGTCATCCACATGTTCTGATGTAGTAGGTGCATCTGCTGCAAAAAGATGGAAATGTGTTACTAGTGCTTGCATGTTTAATCTTTGAAATGTTTAACTAAAGCATCTCATGTGTTGTTTCAAAGATGATCTCTGTGTCACAGTCAAGTAATCTATGTTGTGATGCAGACCGAGGATCAAGATTTATACCCCCTTGCATCAGCATTGCACCACTTATTATTACAGCAGTGGTGCAGTGTAGTGGTACTTATTTTTACTGACCCGTGGAGAGAAACTGCCTTGCTAATGTTTATCTTGATGGTATGTACACTTTTATGCCAAAACTGTGAAGGCACGTTTTAAAATTAGTGTATGATTGCAGTGTGTTGTCCTCCTTTGCAGCACCCCATACTGCAGCCCTTCTGTGTTTTGTTATGCAACATATTTACGGCATTATGGTGCATGAAACAATTTCATCCTGCACAGGCACTGAGGCTTTTCTTTTATGGGAACAAAGGACAAGGAAACCCTACTCACACAGAGCCTGGGTACGTGATTTGGCAAAGAAACAATGGCTCCAGTGGATTAATAAAGATTATTCGTAATAGAGTGTGCACAATGGCAATATACTGGATTATGGTGATGTCAGAAAGAGAGCTAGCCACATACACAATGGATACGATCAGTATGTAGAAATATTTATGCAATAAGAAAATAAAGTCAACAATACAGAAATAATCATAATTAAACATTAGTGAATTGTGTCCCAGTGAAAAACGGTAGGAACCTAAGCTAATGGTGACATATTTGGTGACATATGTACAAGGTTTCCTTTCAAAACATTTAAGCGACCAAAAAAATATACAATCGGTTAAACAGCACTCTGTATAATAAAAGGTGCTGAATGATGGTTCGCTTTTGTAAACAGTCGACGGCGTTTCGACCCTGTGTATAATGTAGGGTCTCTTCAGGACCTAAGAATGTAGGGACACCTAAAAGAAAGGGGAGGATACTGTCAGTCTGTGGCCAATGTGAGCAACTGCGTGCGTCAAAGGAAATATATGTAAAGTAAAGTACCTGAATGTTATCTGACTTTGCCTAATGTGGGGAACAGTGTCACCGTGAGTAAAGTGAAGAAAAAACTCACAGGGAACCCACCCGGGTGCTGTCAAAAGGTAAGAAAACAGGTTGGAATCTGCTGATGCATGTTGGCAATGCTTATTCAACATATGCAGAATGGTGGGTGAAATGGACTTACCCCATATGAGGGTAGTGTTTAGGCAGGCAGAAAGAATAACACGTCCGGGAATACCTCGGCGATATTGAAGATACTGGACTTGTAGGACTGACGAGCGCTGTGTAAAGAACAATAATATCACTGTGTGAACATGCATAGGATGTACTAGGTGCCTAAGAATAACAAGATTGCAAGAACAGACTTACCAGGTGGATCTGTTCCGCAGTATCCTGAGAGCAGGCATATCTTTATCGAAGCCCTATCTAGGTAAGAGTAGCGTTAACACCTCTTGCCAACTGCGGACACTTTTCAGAGCGTCCTTATTATTCGGACACACTAAGTTCTCCGTATTCTTTTCATTTGTTTTCAGATCCTGATTAACACACGATAGCTTTCCATTTAAACGCTGAAACGGAGCTTATGCCCGTGTAGCCACGCACAGTTGTAGTGCTCGGTCCTGCTCTCTGTCCACAGCGCACAGACATACCCACTCGGGTAAGTCTGTTCTTGCAATCTTGTTATTCTTAGGCACCTAGTACATCCTATGCATGTAAAAGGGTTCACCTTAAGACTCTTCAAACTGCCTTTAAAGTTTGGTCCTCCGCACGCCGATTGCTGGGCATCGGCAGATTTAATTTTTATACGCCTCTTCAGGGTAATAAGAATCTACCAGAGATATTCGGAGATGCCTATATGACTACTTGGTTTAATGTCGGGATAGATAAAGTAGGGGCATTCTTTCACCCTCCGGGATTATTTCATTCAATCGTTTTAGAATAGATTTCGTGCTTTCCCACAAGAATTTTTTTAATATTTTCAAATTAGGGATTTTTTACAGCGAAAGGGGGTGGTCCTACAGGGTTTAGTAAATGTGATCTTATTGAGAAACTGATCGACCTAAAACCTCCCAGAATTGGTAGTTTATATAATCTTCTGAATAATTATATGAAAGATGATTTAGATAAATACTCTACAAAGTGGCAATCAGAATTAGGCATCTCAGACACAGCTTTTGTTCATGCTTTATCATTAGCACAAGATGTGCTAATATCCACAAGTCTTCAGGTTCAGTGGTATAAGACTTGTTTCTGCCTATATTACACCCCACATAGGATTGCCAAATGGGGGTACGGAAAAGGAACGCTCTGTCCAAGGTGTGCTCTGTATGGGGGAGACATAGTCACATGTTTGCAACCTGTGGCTCTCTCTCTCCGGTGATTGGTGAAATTAATCATTTTCTCAGAGATAAGTTGCTATTGAACGTAGTCATGACTCCCTCGTTAATATTACTGGGAGTTCAAGATAAGTTGGGATTAGGTGAAAGAGGGGGCTTGCTCTGTATCACCATGACTGTCTTTAGGCTATCTGTCGCCTCGCCCTGGCTGGATGTCAATCCTCCCTCGTTTCAGCAACGGCTAACCGGGCTTCTAACAGTTTATAATCTGGAAAAGGCGGTTTATGTAAGAAAGGCTCGACGAGCCTGGAAGAAGGGATTGAGAATCCGGCAACCTTTCACCACCAGGGTTAATCATGCAGCTTTATAATTGTAGGGGCATATTAGCAAGACCCACGTTAAAATTATCGTCGTTTTAGCGGCAGGAAACTGCCGCTAAAACGGCGATAATGGGCTTGCTAATATGCGTTATGGAATTCCAATAGAAGCCCAGGTTAGATGTCCTGCACATCTAACCTGGGCTTCTATTGAATTTTATAACGCATATTAGCAAGCTCATTATCGCCGTTTTAGCGGCAGTTTCCTGCCGCTAAAACGGCGATAATTTTAACGTGGGTCTTGCTAATATGCCCCGTTGTTTTAAGAATGTGATGAAAGTGCCCTTTTTTCCCTTGCTCTCTTTCTTCTCTTTTCCCTTTTTGTATGCTATTTGGGATATTTGTGGGTTATTTTATATGATGAATTATTGTGTACCAATATTGAATGGATGAAATGATTTGTGCTGCATTGGAATTTTGATTAGCAGTCGGGTATTATTTGTATATATTTATTTGTGATGGATTTTTTCTATATATCAACTATTGTGTGGGGTGGGTGGGGGTGGGGGTTGGGAAGAGGCTGCGGGGGTAAAAAACAAAATTTGGTCATAAAAACATTAAAAAATAAAAGAAATAATACATTTCTGAATGCCATCTTTTATACTGCTAAAACTAATAGAGCTAGATTTGAGGACATTTCCACTTTGCAATTTGAGCTAGAGCAAGCGAGGTGTGCAGATGCCAGGATACAATGAGTCTAATGACGATCTGGCAGAGGCTAGTCAGCGTTTCAGAGAGTATTTTCTTTCTCGCAACATAATGAATCAGACAACCTGTTTTCAAAAACACTATGAGGAGAGTGAACATGTAGGTTCTACCTTTGGCTTGGTCATTAAAAAAGAAATGTAACCAAGGGACTACTAAAGAAATATGGGATAAGAAGCAGAATTGTGTAGCATCTGACCCACGACAGATAGGCAAGGTATTTTTGCAGCACTATGCACATTTGTATACCTTTTACTGCAATCCACCACCTGGTATAATTGAGACCTTTTTCCACTCAATTGAACTCCGTTCCCTTGAGAGTGATATGCAGGAGATGATCGAAGCTCCCACTACGGGGGGAATTTTAGAAGCTATAAAGCAGCCCCCTAATGCCAAAGCTAGTGGCAGTGATGTCATACCATCTGAATTTTATAATGGTTTTGCTGGACAGATTGTAGAATTTTTGATGATGTTATATAATGAATTTTTAAATGCCTGTGAGATCCCAAAGGAATTTACTGAGTCGGTGATTGTCAGCTTTCTCAAAAAGACAAGCCTGCTGAACAGTCAGGGTCTTACCGTCCCATAAGTCTTTTAAATTCTGACCTTAAACTTTTCATTAATATTATCCCGATAAAACTCCCCACTGCCGCATTGTCAGTAGTACGCAGGGATCAAAATGGCTTTTTGCTGGGTAGAACTCTGTCAGTCATCACAAACTTAATTGTCAAAGCAATAGATTACTACTCTAACAATAAGGTCAAAGCAGCTATAATTATGTTAGATGCCGAAAAGGCATTCAACCGTGTGAAGTGAGAAGTACAATTTACGATTCTCAGGTGTTTTGGATGCCCTTCTAATTTGATTATACTACTGGGTAACTTATATGCTAAAGCAGAGGCAAAAATAATGGTTAATACACAGCCGGCATGAGTTATTTCCATCTCCTTTGGCGCGGCAAGGGTGCGCAATGTCACCTGTATTATTCGCCCTTTTCGTCGAGACTTTAGCGATGGCTCTTAGACAGGATCCGGAAATGCAGACACCACTTCTGGGCACCCCTAAATTGAAACTATTAGCAGATGATATTATTTTATATTTGTCAGGAACTGCCTGCAATCTAGAAAACACTTGGGGGCATATTCACAAGGAGCCATCGCCGAATTAACGGCACTTTATCGCAGCCAAAGTCGTGATAAATTTACCTCCCCATTCACAAGCCGGTGTTAACAGCCCACAGCACCAGTTTACCCGCAATAGCAGCCGCAAAAAACATCGCCACAGAGGACCTCCGCAAATATCGCTAATGAGATGCAGAGTAGGCGTTCCCGTGACAAAAGCCGAGACAACAGCACACCTCAACATTCACAACGACCAGCCACATTCGCGATAAAAACACAAAACAAGCGATATGGCGCGTTAGCACTAGGAAATCTACACCTGCTCAGACCTGGGGTAAAGTCGGACGGCAGCCTGCAAACCAAAAGGGAGCACAGCCCAGGTCTACATCGGAAGGGCAACAGATGCCATGGAGCCACCCATCATGCGGCCCGGACACCCAAGAGGGCCACAACACCCACCTCCACCACCCCAGGACCCCAACCCACACCCGGAACACCCCCCCCCGGACCACCACAGACGCAGCGCAGACAAGGACAGCGGAACCCCAGGAAACGTACCAGCCGCACAGACCCAACATCTGACAATGTCACCGTCCACTACAGGCTGAAAGGGACAACCAACCTACGCATCCTGACCATCATCGCCTAAAAGGCCTACGGCAACAACACAGTGGACAACCAACATCCCACGCCACACAAAGCTGATGGCGTGGCTGCACCTGTTGGCCCCTGGGACCCCCATCCAACACCCGCCAGAGTCGGAGGAGTCTCACAGCCAGCCACATCCAAGTCCCCCACACCTGTCCTGGACATCACCATCACCATCACCCTGGTACCCCAGTCCCCATATGTACAACACAATGCGCAGGATCCGCTGGAGACCAAGCAAGGACCATACGCCCAAGCAGGATGCACGCACGTGTTGGGGGCAAAACACAGCACACATGTACTACCTGTGCCCCCTGGTGACACAGCACACAATCACCGCAACAGGAAGCACACGTCTCACACCAATGTGCAGGCAACAACAGAACACCGTGGAACACCCAACAATGTCGCCTTCAAATACACAGCCAGTGTGCATGATTCCTTCATCCTCCGACAGTCCATCATCAACCAGCGTTCCCAGGATGGCAACAAGGGAAATGCACAGCCCCTTGTCAATATACAAATGAACACCCCACACACCTCAACTCCACAACCATGCAACTCACAATGCTGGCAATGCACACGTCACAAAATCACATGCAACAGGCACAACAATATGCCCACCCACCAGACATGACAGAACAACTTACAATGTCCACATGGGCAAGCCCTGAACATGAGCCAGCAACGGCATGGCACCTCAGCCACATAATAGCCGAATGTGGGGAGAGATGGCAACTAGGCATGTGTGAAGGATGCAGTAGAACCATGATTGGGAAAGTACACAATGCCAAGAGTGCCGGAGATGTGCTGGACACCTCGCATTATGCAGAACACACCCATATCCATGGCGACATACACCGCTTGCGTATGGAGTGTAGTGGACAGTGGACGCCACCATGTCACCCCAGCCAGTGGGGGACTTCGCGGAAATGTTGCCTGTTACGCCCCCCCCTAAGCGTCAGCGGAGTGGGATGGCCCGGCGTACGCCACGCTAGCGTAGGGGTGTGAATAAAAAGCACGTAGGCCTGGGCGTGGTCCTCTTCCGGAAAGACCCACGTCCCTGCCAGGGCGGCACTTCCCACCCCGGCACGAGGCCGACGCCATCCTCGTGAGCGGAGTTGCCTGCGATGCTGTGCGCCTGCCGGACCCCAGCACGCTGGACCATAAACCCGTCAGGCCAGCCCCTGCGCAGCCAGGCCACACTGATCACCTTCCGACACCGGCGTGTGTCAAGGAGGGCCCACCACGTGCCGGCGCAAGCCCCAAGCCCTAGGCCTGTGACCTTGGCAGCCACCTCAGACCATCACGGCCTCCACAACACAGGCCAGCTTTATTCCTTTTTCGTTGACGTACTCTACTGCCGCCCCCGGCCTACTCTTCGGACCAGTAGGTCCCATATGTGAAACTGTGTCCTGAGTCATGAATGGCAGTGACCCCAAATCCGGGCCAGCGGCCACAGCACCAGACCCCCCCCGATCAGTGAGGCATAGTTCCATATGGGCATCTTGCGACATGTGGTGCCACTAACCCTGTTCAACGTCAGCCGGCAACACGTGGTGCCACTAACCCTGTTCAACGCCAGCCGGCTACACGTGGTGCCACTGAACCTGAACTACGCAGGCCGGTGGGGCCATCCAACCTATGCTGGCGACACTCGGTGAATGGGCCGTGCTGCCTCAGGCCTACACCACGGTCAGGTAGGTCACACATTTGGAACTGAGTCTTGATTACACCATGGCAGTGACCGGATGTCTACTGCAGGGGTGATATCACTAAACTCCCTGCTATCAGTGAAGCAAACGAATGCATCACAAGCACACGACACGTGTCTGTGGGCCCATGCTGACCGCTGCCTCCGGCCTACACTGCGGTCCAGTAGGTCACAGAGTCTTGATTTGGCAATGTTGGAGTTCACATCTGTGTACCGGCATCATCGCAGACTGCATCCCCTCTCAGCACTTGTGCCACTAAGTTTGTTCTCCGACATTCATGGACACTGACTGGTCGTACATTGGTGGCGTTTGAGTCTATGGACTAGGGGCTAGTTTTCATCCTCATGTAGCTGATACCAAATTGTTGGTGGAAACGAGGGTTGCGCTTTCCACTCCTCCATTTGCTGCTTCCAGATAACATCAGACCTTCCGCATCATGCCCTGGAGGACACCTTCCACTGTCCCCCAAAACCCTCCACAACATACACCTCGGACATTGATGGGGACCCGCTCAGGTCGCATGGCCCATCTGACTGCACCGCAAATCACCGTCCCGTGGCTGGGTGCCTGTGCCGGCCGCAGTGCATCCGGGGCCACTAACTCTGTGCTGCTCAGGCCTGGGACCCCTCCTTCTGGGACATTGAATGGCCTCTGTAGCGATGGTCTTGGGGTCATCAACGCCATGTGTCTGTGGCCCTGCGCTGTCCGCATCCTCCGGCCTCAACTGCGGGCCACCAGGGCCCACGCAAAGCATCGAGTCTTGACCGGCCCGGACGTCGCATCACCGCAGGAGACACACGCCACCACCGCAAGGACCACCTCCAACCGCCATCTGCCAGAGTCGAAACGGTGGTCCTGACAGACCTACGGAGTTGCTCAGACCTGTCGTGGATGCCATCATCGGCCTGATACCCTGCTCAGCACTCCAGGTGCCAGTGACTCAGTGCACCGCAATCCATTGTCCGTTACTGATTGAGTTTTGTGCTGTTGTGAGGTTGCGCAGCAATGTCACCTCATGCAGTGGGGAAGGCCTGGGACCATGATGAGGAGGATGTGTCAAGTGTGCGGACGGGAGAAGGCACAGACAATGGGAGGGCAGGTGGCAACAGCCCCAAGGCAGGAATGCAGACTGGTGGTGGTAGTCAAGCTACACACCCGGATCTAATACTGGGTATTGCGCTGTGGACTGCGGACGCAACTGTCACCTCAGGCAGTGTAGGAGACCTGGGAGGTTGATGAGGAAGCTGATGCAGGTGTAACACACCCCACTGCATCTGCATCAGGACTAACCCGAAGGGACACAATCCTAGCAATTTCTTCACATGAGCGCGCTCTTCTCTAGTGCCCCTACCTCAGTGCACTGCAACTCACGGAACCTCCTGACTGAATATTGGGTGACCTCTGTCCTTACTCCGGATCCCTCCATGTTGCTCTGCATTTGACTCTGTTATGCTGGTTTTTTCTGTTTCCATTACACTGGTGTCCACTGTTCAGGTTGTTGTCAGCACCAAGCACTCCGTGCGGGCTGGCTTATACTCACCCCACACACATCCAGCACAGGCGTCACTGTACATGTGGCCCTGCCAATAAAGGGGCTGGGCGCACGTGCCCGTAGCCAGTTCAACATGATATGTGCATGTGTCTCTGTGGGGGTGTGGGTCTCCTTTGTGGGGTGTAGGTTGTCCCTGAAGGGTATTAGACACCCACGTATGTGTTCTAGTTCGCATTCCATGGTTTCGGCAACACCCTCACCTGTTGGGCCACCTCCTTTTGGCGTTCTGCCACCTGGCATTGGGGTGCCATGTGTGGGTGGGTGAAGTGTTGTGAGGCAGCCGTGATTGCGGGTGCTACATGTTGTGTGGTCTGTTGCAGGGGCTGGGTTCTCCTCTGAGTAGCTTGTCTGCCCTGGTCCTGGTGGTGGGTTGTGTGGGATGTCCATGGGCTGTTGTAGGGCGTCGGTGTCGGGGGTGTGGTGTTCGTCTCGAGCATCACTGATGGGTTGTCTGTTCTGACCTGCTGGAGGTGTTGTTTGTCCCTCTGCTTTGTGAAGGGGAGGTGCATGTTGGCATTGTGTTGGCGCCTTGTTCTTGTCGACTTGCAGACTGTGTGATAATGTACGTTGTGACTGTTTGGGCGGTGGTGGCTATTTGAGTTGGGACAGTGTACATTTGGCCTACATGGCTGATGTGGAGTTGTAGGGGTAGATGTGCATCTCACAGTTCCCTGCTCTGTCCAATGTGATTGTTCTGTTTCTGCGCCTGGGTGGACCCAGTTGTGTCCCCTGTTCTGCAGTGTGGGTGTTGCACTTTGTGCCACATTGTCATGGTATGTGCTGTGATTGCTATGTGTGTGTGCTGCAGTGTGCCACGGGGATGGGGGACATGTCCCTGGGTAATTTTGGGTGTGCAGTGTGTTACACCTCATTGTGCATGTGTGGCATTGTGCCCATCACCCCCGTCCCCCCAGTCCGTGTTGGATCCTCACCCTGTTGTTGTTGTGTCGGGTCCTCTCGAGCTGTGTCCGTACTCCCTACTCCTTGCACCCTCTCCACACTGATGACTGTGGCCTGGGTTTCCTCCAGCTCCTCCTGTGGCGCTGGACTGCCACCTCCTGTCGCCGTTGCTGCCTTCCTGTTGGCAGCGGGTTTGTACCTGGTTTAGGTTGTCACGCCCTGCCGGCGCCTCTTGGCCTCCTGGATTGGCCTCCTGGGCACTCCGACTGCATTCCAGGTGGTCTGCTTGTGGGTCAGTTGCTGGTAGTGTTCTGTCGCCTCCGTGGCCTTGGTCTTGTTTTCCTGCGGTCTGCACCCTGTCTTCCTCTCCCTTTTCTCCTTGGCCTTCCCCGAGCCAGTTGTTCCTTGCTGGTGGTCTGTGGGGGTTGTGGGGTTCGCGTTGCCCTCTGCTCTGGGTCAGGGTGCATCCATGTTGCTACGTGCTTTGGCTTGTTTCTGGTGTGTTGTGTCTGTGGTTTTTATGGTACAATTTCCCGCCAGACGCGTGGGATTTGCAGGCCTGAGGCTAGTTTTCCCTACTTTTTGTACCGCGATTGGCCTCATCGCATGATTTCTCGCGTTCGCGTTTCGCATTATTTCGGCGTGGCGTTGATTTTCACACTGACATTTGACGCGTTATCTGGTGACTATCGCATTGTACTGCCTTGTGAATTCCACGTTGACACGGGGTTATTTTCCCGCGATGGGCTGCGATATTGAAAGTTGCGTTACGCTACTCTTGCGGTAGTTATCACACGTTCTTGTGAATATACCCCCTGATGTAGAATCCAATCATTTTCAGAGATAAGGGGTTACAAGATTAGCCAGGCTAAGTCTGAGGTGTTTCTTTATCATTGCTCCCCTAAGATTCTTCCCAGTGAAATGCAACAAAAATGTTCAATATCTCCTCCTATAAGATATCTAGGTATCTTCATTTCTCATGATTTTTCAGATGTTTTAATTAAATAATACTATTACTCTTAGTAAAGTTTGTGGACTATTAAATAGGTGGCAGAATCTGCCTCTGTCCATCGTTGGATGAGTTGCAATCATTAAAATGTAAATTCTCCCTTTATTTATTTTCGTCTTTTCTAATGTAATAATTCTGGCTAGACACGCCTTTTTTTATCGAGGTTGAGCAATTGCTGTGACAATTTCTAAGGCAAGGAAAAAAAACCTGCACTAAACTGCTGAAGCTTCAATTATTGGTTGCCAATGGAGGGCTTGCTCTTCCCTGCATATGGAATTATTATCAAGCTGCCTTTTTCGACTGGCTCAATCGGGCAGCGGGGGGAATACCTTTTCGAGTTGCTTTTATCTTCAGCAGATGCTGGGAGAGCATGAAGTTCAGCTACCTGCCTTTCTTAAGATTCTGCCCAAGCGCTCTGTATATAAGCTTTCGCATATCATAGCTAGGAGGTTCAGGCAGCTTCAAGAAGAATACCATTTTCCACTGACTCATCCCTAGAAATCTTTACATGAAAGTAGATTATTAGGCTTATCCCTCTAGAACAGCGTTATTAGGAAATGGGAGAAGGCAGGGTACCAAACTTTAGGCCATTTTCTATTGGGAGGAGGACTTAAAACCTGGGAGCAGATAGCAGTAGATAGGGAACATATTACATCCGATCTTGGATTTTCCCACCTTCAAATTTATGAACACCTTTGGATATATGTTCAGACGTTAAACACAGTTAAGGAGCATATAAGTAAAGCTCACTTTGTAGCTTAATAAGCAGGGCTAGGCAGCTAGTACCAAATGTTGTGGATATGGGTATAAGCATATGTTCCTCCCTTCAATCGATCTGTTTTTTCATTAGGTTCATTCCTTTATTTTGTGACACAACACAGTAGTCCAGTTAAAGTTTAGTGAAGGAAGATATTTTATTTCCATTTATCACTTTTTGAAGCCATTCCACTCTTTTTTGAACATGTTTAATGGCAGGATGTTAAGAAAAGGGGACAGCCGACACGTGTTTCGCCCTATATGGCAGATTGAGCCAGGGCTTTCTCAAGGCTGTAAAGGAAACAAGATACAATAAGTACTAAGGATAACCGATAAAAGGACCTCAAGGGAAACACCAGCCGTGATGTATAAGTGAAAATAGTGAGAGTTGGAGATTTAAAAGTATTTGTTGATTTTATTTAATAATAAAAAGAAGCGAGAACTATGACTTTAATAATAAACGCAACTGTGAGTAAAAAGGGTGAAAAGAAGGTAACCCAAAGGTGCTTAACGTACGTATGTGGAACCAGGAGAGACAAAGGAAATATGAGAGAAAAAAATAGGAGAAAAAGGACGGAAAAGACGGAGTAGGTTACTGTCAAGAACAGGACTCCAGAGGGAATATTCTGAATGTCCAGAGAACATATAACCAAAAATAGGACTGATGATGAAGATTAAAGGGAAAAAGTAGTAGCTTGGGTGAATTCATGCAATGTCAAGGCATGCCATAAAGAGAGATTATTGCAGAAAGTGATCAGCCACAGTACCTAGTTTGTAATATTCAGATGTAATACAGTCTATTGGTAGTATATTAAATTCCAGATTTCTTCCTTGTAGTATAAAAGAATATTCACAATCTGGGAAAACAAGTATTAAATAAAGTACATTCAGGTTTACACGAATATAGGGTCAACATACAATCCCTAAAACATTTCTATTTGCAATGTAACATTATAGGCAACAAGGCAAGCATTTTTCAAGAAGGGAAATATAAACGAGTGGCAGAGAAAAGGGTAAAGTCCAATGCGTCATTTTGCGTTGACCTATGGTGGTCTATTTTTGAGAAATAATAGTGTGTCCAGTTTTTCAAGAGAGGTGCCACGGCAACGATATTGAAAGGAAGCAGTATTTGAGGACTAATGACAGAAAAAGGTGTCTGTATTAAAGCACTCAATTTAAGAGTGAGTGTCGCATGGTCTGTGAAATTTTAGTCAGAGACCATCAGTACTCGAGTAAAATTCCATATTGTATCACAAACACAGCATTACTGAGTAAGGTACCACCCCGCCTGGGTAGGGTTTAATCTTGCGAGGGGAAAGCAGGAGCATATAGTTAAAGCGCACACAGGTAACGGGATTTAAGTACTGTACGGGGCTTTTAAGAAAAGGACAGTTGACCCAGACACTCCTAAGTCAGGACTGAGCAGTCTGCACAAAGTACGGGCGGCTCCTCGAGAAAACGGAACCGGAGCAAGTTTTTGTGACCCGTGGAACACATTTTGAATTAAAACCAACATTTAACCTGCGCTGACAGGTTAAAGTTACCAGCTGTGCACCCGTTTAGAAGTTAAAAGTAAATGTGGCGCGCATAACTTACTCGAAGTGACGAGGTTTTAGTCCCAGGATAAATCCATCTCACGCGGTATTGCTGTGATCTGACAGCATTCCGTCTGCGCCGCCATATTTAAACTCGTATTTTTTACCGTAAAGTGAAGTGTGTTCAATTAAGTTATAGATCTAACCCGCATTTTTTACACAAGGTTAAGTTATGTCCACGGCAAAGATTGGGAAGCAGCATGTATGATCGAGTGCATGTTAACGAAAACCTGGACAAATTTAAAGTGAGCGGGAGATAGCAAACCCTCATGCAGAGAACGAATTGAGGAAACAGTCCCTTTAGCAATAGGAATTGAAGAAAGTGCAATTCAAAAAGGGCATGCCCTTTTAGTACAGAGGGCAGCAATATACTCGTAAGTTGAACATTCAATATAAGCGAATATAATGATTTTTACGGTTACAGCATTGTAAAAAGAAAATGCACGTCAAGTCTGTTGTGCCACGATTATTGCTCAGTACGGGCACATTTAAGGTAGCGAGTAATGGTGAGGATTCAATTAAACACCCAACCAATTTTTTTCAATAAACAGATACAAAGAGCCACAGTTAAGAGCTGCATAATGATTGCACCATGTAGTGCACAGTTTGTCCAATGAAAATATTGAATTGAATGAGAATAGTGAGGTAGATGTTAAGTTCATTTCCATTTGCAACTTCTCAATCTGAGGTAGCTTGGTAGAAGCAGCTGGCAAGTTAGGCCCAGATCTGTCCACCTAACAGCTAGAAATAATATGATACTGGACATGTTGGAATTTTGCCTATTCAACAACTATTTTCTCTTCAATGGCAACTTTTTCTTACAACTCCAGGGTACTGCCATAGGGGCAAAATTCGCACCACCATACGCCTGCCTCCTGATGGGGGAGGTTGAAAGACACTGGCTATGGGGAGGAGGTGCAGATGATGTTTCCAGTAACATAACCATGTGGGGAAGGTTTATCGACGATATTCTGCTTGTGTGGCAAGGTCCAGAAGAAAAACTGAAATTGTTCATTGATTCCCTCACCCCCAATAGATGGGGGATTGACATTACGTACGCTATCTCAAAAACCGAAATAGACTATCTGGACTTAACAATCTACATTGAGAACAATAAACTGAATACCAAAATACACAGAAAATCCACCTCTGCCGATTCAATCCTACACGCAATAAGCAGTCACCCAAATCATACCATCATCCACATTCCTACAGGAGAATATCGCCGAGCTCGCATGAATTGCAGCTCAAATGAGGAATACACTACGAATTCCAATGTGATAACCCAACGTTTGAAACAACGTGTATACAAAGATCAAGTCCTCAACAGAGCCCAGAAACGGTTTGCTGACACTGAACGACATTTGTTGCTGCATAACAATCATGTCAGAGAACATAAACCAGTGATTCGTTTTACCACACAGTATAACAGAGGTCATCAATATATACAGAAAACCCTCAACAAACACTGGCATCTTCTCAAAGAGAACCCCACTCTATCTAATGCCCTCCATGACACACCACAGCTAAGTTTTTCCAGAAGCAAAAATCTGAGGGACATTCTGTGCCCATCCTTCCTGGAAATCAAACATGAACCGACTACCTTTCTGAAACAACCTAAAGGCTTCTTCACCTGTTCGAACTGCTCAATCTGAAAATTGGGCAAATCCAGAACAAAGGATGTCACAGTTAATGGCCACATGTACAAAATAAATGACTTTATTAACTGTGAAAGTACCAACGTCATTTACCTGATCACCTGTACTTGTGAACAACATTACATTGGGAGCACTATCAGACCATTGAAAATCCGCATTCAGGAACACTATCGCAACATCCATAAATCAGATATCAGGCAGCCCCTGGTGGAACATTTTGTATCACATCACTGTCACCAACGTACATTTTCCTTCATTGGTCTCAAAAAACTGAAACAGCATAAACGGGGCGGAAACTTAGAACTACGTCTCCGCAAAGAGGAAAGTGCCTTGATTATAGGCCTGGAAACTGTGGAAAAGGGCCTAAATAAAGAACATGAGTGGCATCACTGGCTCTAAGGGCCTAGCTTGCCAGCTGCTTCTACCAAGCTACCTCAGATTGCGAAGTTGCAAATGGAAATGAACTTAAGATCTACCTCACTATTCTCATTCAATATTTTCATTGGACAAACTGTGCACTACGTGGTGCAATCATTATGCACCTTGTTAGACCTGGCATCCTTGGCGTGGGTCTCCCTTCCATTTTTTCGTAATGCCTCCACTGTTGCCGATATGTTTTTGCTGGACTAGATGCTCATGGGCACTTTGCCGCTGCTAATCAGTGCCAAAGTGCAAGTGCTCCCTATCGTTAATTGATATATGTATTAGTGACTCCATGATTGGATGATTGGTTTACTTGTCAGTCCCTAGTACAGTGCACTCAGTGTGCCCAGGGCTTGTAAATCCAATGCCGCTGGTGGGCTTGCAGCACTGGTTGTGCCACCCACAGAAGCGGCCGGTAAAATGTGTCTCAGGCCTGCCATCGCAGAGCCTGTGTGCAGCCTCGGGCTGCCATGTCGACTTGGTGAGTACACCCACTTACCAGTCCCTAAACCTTCCCTTTACTGCATGTTGGTCACCCCTAAAGTAGGCCCTAGGGCAGGGTGCATTGTAAGTATAAGGTAGGACATGCCCTGGTGTGTGTGGCATGTCCTAATAGTGAATTACAGCCATTTTCGTTCTTCACTATTGCAAGGCTACCTGCTCCCCATAGGCCAGAATGGGCAGACTGACTATTACACCTTATAGTCAGAACTGACCCAGGGAACATGGTAGAAAAACGAATTTAGTATGCCTGAACTCAGGATGATAAAATACATCTTTTAGTGAAGTTGGTTTTAACATTCTGTGTTCGAAAATACCACTTTTAGAAAGTGGGTATTTTCTTGCCTAACTATCCAAGCCTGCCTCTGCTAGGTTGTGTATTCCTTGTCTGGAGATTGAGTGACAGGGGCTGGGGGTGGCTACAGGAAACAGGGTGAGTCAGCGCAGGGCTGAATAGAAAGATCTGCATCCAGAGTGGAGGGAGGAGCTGCACCTGGGTCTGAATAGGGCTGTGCCTGCCTTCCACAATGCTGGCTCCACCTCCTGCCGGGCGGCTGAGCACTCTGCCCCACATTCTGAAAGGAAAGAAGGAGTCAGAAAAACAAAGTACTCCAGAACTGACCAGAACTGGTTTTGGACTAGGCAGAGGCCTCTCTGCCTCCAGAGAACAAAGAGAATCAGGGTATAAGAGGGGCACCCAGACCCCAGGAAAATCAGATCACTTTTGGGAACAAGAAGAAACCTTTGCTGAGGAGCGGAACCAAGAAGAAACTGAGGAGAGACTATCCCTAAGCCTGAAGTGCTGCTTGGGGGATTGGCCTGCAGTGGTTTGCCTGACTGCCAAAGAGAGGAGAAAGGAACTTTTGCTTTGCTGTGACTTTCATCAACTTGTGAAGGATCTCCAAGGGCTTGGAAGAGAGCTTGCCCCTGACCGAAGTCCCAGGACCATTGGACTTCACCCCCTTTGTGAATTGCTGCTGGAAACTCTGTTTCAGTGGCTACAGAGGTAGGGAGCTGTGACCGACTCTCACGACCGACTCGGTGTCCTGCAAGCACCGCATCGAAGCACCGTCTCGCCCTGCAACGCACGGCCCTGGTCTCACCGACTCCGTCAACGAGCCGCTGCCTGCACCGCATCGAGGGACAACGCGTCCTGCAACGCTTCGCTACGCCGAATCGAACTGGTCCGACCGACACGGTCACTGCTGCTGAGTTCGAGTCCTGTGACCGCACCGGAGTTGGGCACCGCCGCACGCTTTGCGACGCACCGCCCGACTCGCACCGCTGTCCGGACTGATCGACGCCAGCTCCTGAATCCGGCTCCGTCGCCGCACCGCAACCTGCCAGCACCGCGATCGAAGCACCGTCTCGCCCCTGCAACGCACGGCCCTGGTCTCACCGACTCCGTCTCGATGACGCCAACGAGCCGCTGCCTGCACCGCATCGAGGGACAACGCGTCCTGCAACGCTTCCATTTTTGCATCGCGACCGCGACGAACAGCCATCCGGCTCGCACGCCCGTGCCTGCCGCTTCAAGTAAAAGGTACTGTGACCGAGTCTGTCTACGCTGTGTTGGCCCGCCTCGACGCGGTCAGCTGGATTTGTTAGACTCTGTTTGTTCTCGACATCGCCGTAGCCGGAGGAGGCTACCGACTCACACAGAACCTTGAATTAAGCCTTTTTGATCAGAACTAAGTATTCTTAACAGTATTGTGGATTATTTTTGTCGTTTATGGTCTTGTGATAAATCTATATAAAGTATACCTATTTTTATAAATATATAACCTGTGTGGTGTCCATTTGTAGTGTTGTCACTTGATTACTGTATGTGTTCACAAATGCTTTACACACTGCCTCTGAACTAAGCCTGTCTGCTCCTGCCAAGCTACCAAGAGGGTGAGCAGGGGTTATTTCGGGAGTGTACCTACTTTCCTGACTAGACTCAAGGGTCCCTATTTGGACAAGGGTACATACCTCTGCCAACTAGAGACCCCCAAATCTAACATTGGTGGTCAGCGGTGAGGATTCTGGACTTGCATTTGTGACTCATGTACAGTGATTGGTGAACACTACTTAGTGAGTGCAGACCAAAACGCAACCACATACTTTAATAGCATTTTTTCTGGGATTTCCTATTTTTGCAAATGCCAAGTTCAGTCACTATGGAGAAACCAGCATCAGTAGCCTCTGTTGAATGTGATTGGGAAGAAGAGAGGCTAGAATGCTACACCCTTAAGCAGCTCAAGCAATTCTGCAAAAAGTTTAAAGTGTCCATGACCGGGATCTCCAGGAAGGAGGACCTCCAAAAGGCGCTGAGGGCCTGGGTCGAATCAAGGAGTGCCCCTGTGGAGGGGGCTGAGAATGCGGAAGGGCAGCTGGAGGGGCTATTGGGTCTAGGGGCTAGAAGACCACCTTCCCCAGTAGGTAGCAGTGTTTCTGCCAGAGGACTGTCTCCAGAGGAGTTGGAGGACAGGAAAGAGAGTAGGATGCACGAAATGGAGCTGACCAAACTCAAGCTGAATAAGCAGTTAGAATTCGAAATGCAAACAAGGAAATTAGCCCTAGAGGAAAAGAAAATGCAGTTTGAACATGAGAAAGTTTTGAGGGAGTTGGAATTGAAGGCCAAGAGCTTAGAGATTACTCCTCTGGTGGCAGTGTACCGCCTGTGCCTGTTGAAGCTAGGGTGTATATTCCCAAAGATGTGGTGAAGGAGTTTTTAAAAATGACGACATAGGGCAGTGGTTCAAAGCCTATGAGGTAGCCATGTCTTCCCACCGGGTCCCTGAGAAGGATTGGGGAGCGGGGTTGTGGGGACGGTTCCTCAGTGAAGGGCGGGATACCTTGTTGGATTTGCCCTCTGAAGTCTATAATTCGTACAGCCACATGAAGGATGCCTTAATGACTAGATATGGTTTGACCCCTGAGCTTTATAGGCAAAGGTTCAGGAACTGTAGTAAGATTGAAAGCAGTACCTGGGTTGAATATGTGACCTTCTTTTGCAGAGCCTTGGATGGTTGGGTAAAGGGTAGCAAAGCGACTGATTTTCAGGCGCTCTTTGATTTGATTGCCTGGGAGCACTTGTCCGGTAATTGTTTTCCTGAGCTACGCCAGCACCTGATTGATAGTAAGCTGACTAACCCTAGGCAGCTTGCTGAGGAGGCGGACCGCTGGGTGAGTACCCGGGTCCACAAGGGTCACGTGGGAGACTCCGCCAAGGGTGGGCAGGGTCCCCAGCAGAAGAGTGGGGGGGACAAGGGTAAACAGAAGGAGTTCCATAAAGGGCCCCAAAGTAGACCCCAAGGGAACCAAGGGAAAGGTTCCCAGCCTCCCCTGAGAAGAAGCCAGTGGCCCTGACAGGCCCCCCTGTTCACCAGGGACCACTGGTATGTTACAAGTGTGGCGCCCCTGGCCACAAGGCAAACGATCCTCGTTGCCCTTTGCATGGAAAAACCAGCACCCACCAGTGCAGTCCCCCGGCAGTTGGCTAGTGTAGCCCTGGGGGAGGAGTTGGGTGCCCAAGGTGGGGGGATCCCACAGTGTTTTCCCTTGTCTCATTAGGGAGACTCTGAGATGGTCCCTAGGACCCCGCTGCCTGAGAACACTAAGAAATACAGGCAGTGGGTGACCATCAATGGCCATAGGGTGGAGGCTCTGAGAGACACAGGAGCCAGTGTGACAGCTGTCAAGTGTCACCTGGTGTCTAAAGAGCAGGTTATCCCTGATGCATTCTATCCGGTTGTTGCCGCTGACAACACAGAGAGTCACTGCAAGGTGGCTCAGGTTCCCTTTGAGTGGGGGGTCTCGGGTACTCTTCAAGTAGCTGTGAGGCCAGCCATGCCTGTTGACTGTTTGTTAGGGAACGATTTGGAGAGCTCACCTTGGGCTAAGGTGGAGCGGAGTGCGCATTTAGAAATGTTGGGCTTGCCTGATTGGGCATGTGTGACCACCCGGTCAATGGCAGCTAAAGGTGTTCAAGAGGACCTGGAGCCTGAGAGGGAGGCCCAGGTGCCTGCCGGAGAGAGAGGAGGCAGGGGGCGCGGGAAACCGGCCCCCGAGGTTCCCACGGTCCAGGAGGAGGCAGACCCTGAGGGGGATGCCCTGGAGCCTACAGGGGAACAGGTAGCTGAACTGGGGGACTCTACCTGAGCTGACCCATTGGCAGCAAGAAGGAGGACCCTCCAGGGAAGAGTTCTGCAAGGAGCAGAACAGATGCCCTTCTCTCGTGGGTCTGAGGCAACAGGCCACAGACCAGGCAACAGGTGATCAGTCTGGATCACATTGGGTTTACTGGGAGAATGGTCTCCTGTATTCAGAGCCTAAGGTTGCTGAGCCTGGGTCAGCCCGTGTGCTGGTGGTACCCCAGCGCTTCAGAGCCTTCCTACTGGGGTTGGCTCATGATGTACCGTTAGCGGGACATCTGGGGCAGGACAAGACCTTGACAGGCTTGTTACCCATTTCTATTGGCCCCAGATGCGCAGGAGTGCCGCCACTCACTGCAGAACATGCCAGACTTGCCAGGCAAGTGGAAAGAGTGGGAGGAAGCACAAGGCTCCTCTCCAGCCATTCCCTGTGGTCAGCACCCCCTTTGAACGGGTGGGTATTGACATTGTGGGGCCACTGGACCCCAAGACAGCCATGGGCAACAGGTTTATCCTGGTCTTGGTGGACCATGCCACCCGGTACCCTGAAGCCATCCCTCTGAGGACAGTGACGGCCCCCGTGGTGGGACGGGCACTGATGGGAATTTTCTCACGTGTGGGATTCCCTCAAGAGGTGGTGTCTGACAGAGGTACCAACTTCGTGTCCAAGTACATGAAGTCCCTGTGGCAGGAGTGCGGTGTAACTTACAAGTTCACCACTCCTTACCACCCTCAAGGAAATGGGCTGGTTGAGAGATTCAACCGGACCCTCAAGGGCATGATTATGGGTCTGGAAGAACCCATGAGGCGTAAATGGGACGTCCTCTTACCATGCCTGTTGTTTGCATACCGGGAGGTGCCACAGAAGTCTCTAGGGTTCAGTCCCTTTGAGCTCCTCTATGGACACCCGGTGCGAGGACCTCTGAGTTTGGTCAAGGAAGGCTGGGAGCAATCTCCCAGGAAACCTCCCCAGGATGTATACAGTTACATGCTGGCCTTCAGGAACCAGACTAGGCGTTTCAGAGAACTTGCTGAGGCAAATCTGGAAGCCAGCCAGGAGGAGATGAAGCGGTGGTACGACCAGAATGCCACTCTGGTAGAGCTTCAGCCTGGTCAGAAAGTGTGGGTCATGGCCCCTGTGGAGCCCTGTGCGCTCCAGGACAGGTGGACCGGCCCTTTACGGTGGTGGAGCGCAAGAGTCCAGTTACCTATCTGGTGGACTTGCAGTCTCCCAGGAACCCCTTGCGGGTCCTGCATGTGAACCGCCTGAAGCCCCACATGGAGAGGTCCCAAGTGGGCATGCTCTTAGCTACAGATGATGGAATGGAGGAGGAGACCGAGCCTCTTCCTGACCTCCTGTCAGCCCGAGAGCAAGATGGATCAGTGGAGGGAGTAAACCTCTCTACCTCCCTGACACCTGAGCAGCAGGGTGACTGTCGCCAACTGTTGGGACAGTTCCCTGACCTGTTCTCCCTGGTTCCCAGTGTCACTCATTGGTGCGTCCATGATGTGGACACTGGGGACAGTCTTCCTGTGAAGCACAAGGCTTACAGGGTGACTGACAGGGTCAGAGCCTGCATCAAGGAGGAGGTCTCCAAGATGTTTGCGCTTAGGGGTGATTGAGTCCTCTAACAGCCCTTGGGCCAGCCCCAGTGGTCTTGGTTCCAAAGGCTGCCGCGCCTGGTGCCACACCAGAACTCCGGTTCTGTGTGGACTACAGGGGACTCAATTCCGTCACCAGGACTGACGCCCACCCCATCCCCAGAGCTGATGAGCTCATAGATCGGTTAGGGGCTGCGCGGTACCTCAGCACGTTTGACTTAACGTCTGGATACTGGCAGATCGCCTTGACTGATGGGGCAAAGAGAGGTCAGCATTCTCCACACCAGATGGGCACTACCAGTTCCGGGTGATGCCCTTTGGGATGAAGAATGCCCCTGCCACCTTTCAGAGGTTGGTCAACCAGGTGTTGGTTGGACTGGAGGATTTCAGTGCCGCCTACCTGGATGACATCGCAGTGTTCAGTGCCCGTTGGGAAGAGCATCTGCGCCACCTCTGGGAAGTGTTGATGGCGCTGCGGAGGGCAGGCCTCACAATCAAGGCGAGTAAGTGCCAGATTGGGCAGGGTTCTGTGGTGTACTTGGGACACCAGGTTGGGAGCGGCCAGGTGGCGCCCCTCCAACCGAAAATTGATACCATTCTGGCTTGGGAGCCCCCAAGACCCAGACAGAGGTGAGAGCCTTCCTAGGACTCACCGGGTATTACCGGAGATTCGTCAAGGGGTATGGCAGCATTGTTGCCCCCTTGACCGAGCTGACTTCCAAGAAGCAGCCCAGGAAAGTGATTTGGACTGACGCCTGTCAAAAAGCTTTTGACACCTTGAAGACTGCCATGTGCACGGCACCTGTGCTCCAGGCACCCAACTTCTCCAATGAGTTCATTGTTCAAACCGACGCTTCAGAGCATGGTGTAGGGGCTGTTCTATCACAGATCAATGAGGAGGGCCTAGACCAACCTGTAGCCTTCATCAGTAGGAGGTTACTTCCCCGGGAACAGAGATGGAGTGCTATCGAGCGTGAGGCATTTGCTGTGGTCTGGGCACTGAAGAAGCTGAGACCATACCTGTTTGGGACTCACTTCCGGGTTCAGACAGACCACAGGCCCCTCAGATGGTTGATGCAGATGAGGGGTGAGAATCCAAAGCTGTTGAGGTGGTCCATTTCCCTACAGGGGATGGACTTTACGGTGGAACACCGCCCTGGTACAGAACACGCCAATGCTGATGGACTGTCCAGATTTTTCCGCCTTAGCGATGAGAACTCCCTAGGGGTAGGATAGTTCTCCCCACATTTCAGCTGGAGGGGACACGTGTTAGACCTGGCATCCTTGGCGTGGGTCTCCCTTCCATTTTTTCGTAATGCCTCCACTGTTGCCGATATGTTTTTGCTGGACTAGATGCTCATGGGCACTTTGCCGCTGCTAATCAGTGCCAAAGTGCAAGTGCTCCCTATCGTTAATTGATATATGTATTAGTGACTCCATGATTGGATGATTGGTTTACTTGTCAGTCCCTAGTACAGTGCACTCAGTGTGCCCAGGGCTTGTAAATCCAATGCCGCTGGTGGGCTTGCAGCACTGGTTGTGCCACCCACAGAAGCGGCCGGTAAATGTGTCTCAGGCCTGCCATCGCAGAGCCTGTGTGCAGCCTCGGGCTGCCATGTCGACTTGGTGAGTACACCCACTTACCAGTCCCTAAACCTTCCCTTTACTGCATGTTGGTCACCCCTAAAGTAGGCCCTAGGGCAGGGTGCATTGTAAGTATAAGGTAGGACATGCCCTGGTGTGTGTGGCATGTCCTAATAGTGAATTACAGCCATTTTCGTTCTTCACTATTGCAAGGCTACCTGCTCCCCATAGGCCAGAATGGGCAGACTGACTATTACACCTTATAGTCAGAACTGACCCAGGGAACATGGTAGAAAAACGAATTTAGTATGCCTGAACTCAGGATGATAAAATACATCTTTTAGTGAAGTTGGTTTTAACATTCTGTGTTCGAAAATACCACTTTTAGAAAGTGGGTATTTTCTTGCCTAACTATCCAAGCCTGCCTCTGCTAGGTTGTGTATTCCTTGTCTGGAGATTGAGTGACAGGGGCTGGGGGTGGCTACAGGAAACAGGGTGAGTCAGCGCAGGGCTGAATAGAAAGATCTGCATCCAGAGTGGAGGGAGGAGCTGCACCTGGGTCTGAATAGGGCTGTGCCTGCCTTCCACAATGCTGGCTCCACCTCCTGCCGGGCGGCTGAGCACTCTGCCCCACATTCTGAAAGGAAAGAAGGAGTCAGAAAAACAAAGTACTCCAGAACTGACCAGAACTGGTTTTGGACTAGGCAGAGGCCTCTCTGCCTCCAGAGAACAAAGAGAATCAGGGTATAAGAGGGGCACCCAGACCCCAGGAAAATCAGATCACTTTTGGGAACAAGAAGAAACCTTTGCTGAGGAGCGGAACCAAGAAGAAACTGAGGAGAGACTATCCCTAAGCCTGAAGTGCTGCTTGGGGGATTGGCCTGCAGTGGTTTGCCTGACTGCCAAAGAGAGGAGAAAGGAACTTTTGCTTTGCTGTGACTTTCATCAACTTGTGAAGGATCTCCAAGGGCTTGGAAGAGAGCTTGCCCCCTGACCGAAGTCCCAGGACCATTGGACTTCACCCCTTTGTGAATTGCTGCTGGAAACTCTGTTTCAGTGGCTACAGAGGTAGGGAGCTGTGACCGACTCTCACGACCGACTCGGTGTCCTGCAAGCACCGCATCGAAGCACCGTCTCGCCCTGCAACGCACGGCCCTGGTCTCACCGACTCCGCCAACGAGCCGCTGCCTGCACCGCATCGAGGGACAACGCGTCCTGCAACGCTTCGCTACGCCGAATCGAACTGGTCCGACCGACACGGTCACTGCTGCTGAGTTCGAGTCCTGTGACCGCACCGGAGTTGGGCACCGCCGCACGCTTTGCGACGCACCGCCCGACTCGCACCGCTGTCCGGACTGATCGACGCCAGCTCCTGAATCCGGCTCCGTCGCCGCACCGCAACCTGCCAGCACCGCATCGAAGCACCGTCTCGCCCTGCAACGCACGGCCCTGGTCTCACCGACTCCGTCTCGACGACGCCAACGAGCCGCTGCCTGCACCGCATCGAGGGACAACGCGTCCTGCAACGCTTCCATTTTTGCATCGCGACCGCGACGAACAGCCATCCGGCTCGCACGCCCGTGCCTGCCGCTTCAAGTAAAAGGTACTGTGACCGAGTCTGTCTACGCTGTGTTGGCCCGTCTCGACGCGGTCAGCTGGATTTGTTAGACTCTGTTTGTTCTCGACATCGCCGTAGCCGGAGGAGGCTACCGACTCGCACAGAACCTTGAATTAAGCCTTTTTGATCAGAACTAAGTATTCTTAACAGTATTGTGGATTATTTTTGTCGTTTATGGTCTTGTGATAAATCTATATAAAGTATACCTATTTTTATAAATATATAACCTGTGTGGTGTCCATTTGTAGTGTTGTCACTTGATTACTGTATGTGTTCACAAATGCTTTACACACTGCCTCTGAACTAAGCCTGTCTGCTCGTGCCAAGCTACCAAGAGGGTGAGCAGGGGTTATTTCGGGAGTGTACCTACTTTCCCTGACTAGACTCAAGGGTCCCTATTTGGACAAGGGTACATACCTCTGCCAACTAGAGACCCCCAAATCTAACACACCTCTTAACTGTGGCTCTTAGTATCTGTTTACTGAAAAAAATTGATTGGGTGTTTAATTAAATCCTCACCATTACTCACTACCTTAAATGTGCCCGTTCTGAGCAATAATCGGGGCAGAACAGACTTGACGTGCATTTTCTTTTTACAGTGCTATAACCGTAAAAATCATTATATTCGCTTATATTGAATGTTCAACCTATGAGTATATTGCTGCCCTCTGTACTAAAAGGGCATGCCCTTTTTGAATTGCACTTTCTTCAATTCCTATTGCTAAAGGGACTGTTTCCTCAATTCGATCTCTGCATGAGGGTTTGCTATCTCCCGCTCACTTTAAATTCGTCCAGGTTTTCGTTAACATGCAACTCGATCATACATGCTGCTTCCCAATCTTTGCCGTGGACATAACTTAACCTTGTGTAAAAAATGCGGGTTAGATCTATAACTTGATTGAACACACTTCACTTTGTGGTAAAAAATACGAGTTAGAACTGTATTTGATTACACAATTTTTGTAGGGCATTTTAATCTCGTTTTTAATTACTTAATGTCTTTTACGGTTATATCCCACAAGCAAGGACCCATTGTGCAATGGTGGCTGCTTTGACTTCACAAATGCCGCCTCTAGACCTCTTGATCTCCGTACATTCACTTGTGCTGACGTCTCATGACGCCGCTCTTTTCGCTAAGGGTTTCCTTTCCCCACGCTGGAGGTTTGAACTTGGACGACATGTAGATCAAAATACTCTACTGCACTTAAGTAAAATAAAGAGCAAATGCGTGTAGTGCCGTGCTTTTAAAAATAATCAAAAATAATTTAAATAATTTAAATTTAATCTAAAAATAATTAACGTATCCACATGTATTATCTGAAGTACACCTTCCGGTTCAGATGGGCGTCAAGTTCCGGGTCATATTGCACACCGGCATCATTTAAATATGGCGGCGCAGACGGAATGCTGTCAGATCACAGCAATACTGCGTGAGATGGATTTATCCTGGGACTAAAACCTCGTCACTTCGAGTAAGTTATGCGCGCCACATTTACTTTTAACTTCTAAACGGGTGCACAGCTGGTAACTTTAACCTGTCAGCGCAGGTTAAATGTTGGTTTTAATTCAAAATGTGTTCCACGGGTCACAAAAACATGCTCCGGTTCAGTTTTCTCGAGGAGTCGCCCGTACTTTGTGCAGACTGCTCAGTCCTGACTTAGGAGTGTCTGGGTCAACTGTCCTTTTCTTAAAAGCCTCGTACAGTACTTAAATCCCTTTACCTGTGTGCGCTTTAACTATACGCTCCTGCTTTCCCCTCGCAAGATTAAACCCTACCCAGGCGGGGTGGTACCTTACTCAATAATGCTGTGTTTGTGATACAATATGGAATTTTACTCGAGAACTGATGGTCTCTGACTAAAATTTCACAGACCATGCGACACTCACTCTTAAATTGAGCACTTTAATACAGACACCTTTTTCTGTCGTTAGTCCTCAAATACTGCTTCCTTTCAATATCGTTGCTGTGGCACCTCTCTTGAAAAACTGGACACACTATTATTTCTCAAAAATAGACCACCATAGGTCAACGCAAAATGACGCATTGGACTTTACCCTTTTCTCTGCCACTCGTTTATATTTCCCTTCTCTTGCCTTGTTGCCTATAATGTTACATTGCAAATAGAAATGTTTTAGGGATTGTATGTTGACCCTATATTCGTGTAAACCTGAATGTACTTTATTTAATACTTGTTTTCCCAGATTGTGAATATTCTTTTATACTACAAGGAAGAAATCTGGAATTTAATATACTACCAATAGACTGTATGACATCTGAATATTACAAACTAGGTACTGTGGCTGATCACTTTCTGCAATAATCTCTCTTTATGGCATGCCTTGACATTGCATGAATTCACCCAAGCTACTACTTTTTCCCTTTAATCTTCATCATCAGTCCTATTTTTGGTTATATGTTCTCTGGACATTCAGAATATTCCCTCTGGAGTCCTGTTCTTGCCAGCAACCTACTCCGTCTTTTCCGTCCTTTTTTTTCCTATTTTTTTTCTCTCATATTTCCTTTGTCTCTCCTGGTTCCACATACGTACGTTAAGCACCTTTGGGTTACCTTCTTTTCACCCTTTTTACTCACAGTTGCGTTTATTATTAAAGTCATAGTTCTCTCTTCTTTTTATTATTAAATAAAATCAACCTAATACTTTTAAATCTCCAACTCTCACTATTTTCACTTATACATCACAGCTGGTGTTTCCCTTGAGGTCCTTTCATCGGTTATCCTTAGTACTTATTGTATCTTGTTTCCTTTACAGCCTTGAGAAAGCCCTGGCTCAATCTGCCATATAGGGCGAAACACGTGTCGGCTGTCCCCTTTTCTTAACATCCTGCCATTAAACATGTTAAAAAAAGAGTGGAATGGATTCAAAAAGTGATAAATGGAAATAAAATATCTTCCTTCACTAAACTTTAACTGGACTACTGTGTTGTGTCACAAAATAAAGGAATGAACCTAATCAGAAAACAGATCGATTGAAGGGAGGAACATATGCTTATACCCATATCCCCACTTGTCAATTCGAGGCTGAAAGGTCGAGAGCCTTGAGCTACGTTCCTCCAAAGTCCCACAGGATTTCATATCAATAACAAGGATTTCTGGACCGACCTTTCCTTTGAACGGTACCAAATGTTGTACCTGTATTTCCGTGAGTCAATTGCTGTGGCAGTTTTTTCCTCAATTTCACAATATACTGAAGGGAAGATGGATCATGCAAGCTAGGGGAGATGCAACCTTATGGCCTATAAGGAAGTGCACGGAACCAATTTTAAGTGAATTGTGTTTTACTCAAAATGGGCTCTATACTATACCCCTCATCGCATACACCTGATGCATACATCTGCGTCAGTCAGCTGATATAGATGTGGGCACACACGTTGGGACTGGGTGCATGTAATTTTCTTTTGCCCTAAACAATTTAACTTTTGGAGCAAGATTATTGCTTGTCTGGACGAAAAATTACAAGTCCAAATTGAACCCGATTTACATGGGGTATTATTTGGGATCTTGCCCTCAAATTGCTCTGCGACACTGCGACAACAACAGCTCTTTTATATTGGGTCGCTAATAGCCAAATCATTGATTCTGCAAAGGTGGAAATCGTTAGATCCACCATCATATGAAAGCTGGATAGTGAAAATGAACAGGGTTGGGAAATACAAGGAACTATATTGCCAAAGGGTAGGTGCCCTCAAGAAAGCAGAGGGAATTTAGGCCCTTTTTAGAGAGGGGATGATAGAGGAAGGATGCAATGTATGAGAGGATTCTATTTTACTATTCTTCCCTCTTTTTTGGTTCTCCCTCTTTAATTTCTTTTTCTTTTTTTTCTTTACTGGTAATAATGATTTTGGAATAAGTATGAGAAGTGTACACACGAATAATGACTAATTAATTATACATAATGATCGGTTTTTATGCTTATTATGCATTCATGTATATGGAGTGGTCCTGATTATCAATAAAAAAGAAATAAATAAAAAAATAATAAGAATAAATCTCTGTCCAGCTAGCACTACAGCTTGTTGAAAATAAAGCACTTTATTATTGCACAAGCAATTCCAAACTACTGAGCATAAATCACAGTAGACATTTCCTATGGATACGAATGGGACCAGTACCCATGGTAGTCTTGTGGACAGTCTCAAATGGTAAAGCTCACTAACCTTTCACTCTAGAAAGTGGGGGTCTCAGTAGTACAAGGGCAACATCTCGCAGTGCAGGTTCCTCACAGTCACTTGTTATGTTATTTTATATAATGTTATGTTATTGTTGGAAAGCCATCCTGTGCCCTGAGCACCCCCCAACTTTTTGCTGACTGGTACTGGTGATAACTGACTCTGACTGACCCTGGGCCCTGCCTAACTAGGCCCAGGGCCAGTGCTATGCTGAAAGAGACACATTTAGAATACAGTGAAAACACCTACATACACTAAGGTACACTATGGGTTGGGGTACCCCTGTGATTGGCATGACCTTCCCTTCAAGGCCCTAGTACATAATAGGGCAGAGGGATTAAAACTGCCTCTCAGTCCCTAGTATATAATAGGGCATGGTAGTTTAGAGGCCAGCAGCCCTCTCTGCACTTTCATGTGTGCACTGCCGAAGCCTGAGGTCAGTTTAAAAGTGGTTCTGTGCTGCAGGACTGCTTTTAAAAAGTAAATTGTGCCCAAACTCGACTTTGGTGTTTGGGGCACTTAAAATGGATAACCTACAATGCTTGGGACCCCCAGGGTCTCCTCTATGTGTCTCAGTGGTGGGGGATCAGTTATTTATAAGGAGGATCTTTATAAAATGAGGTTTTTATGCCCTGGGTTAAGTGAAATTGCACATTTCACTCCGCACATTGTGATAAAGTGCTGCCAAAAATCGACTTTGGTGCTAGGAGCACTGTGGAGGGAGGATCTGTAATATGTCTACATATTCAGAAACCCTAAAGTCTCCCCTAGGTGTTCCAGGGGTGGGGGTCCAGTAGATATAGGTAGAGTACTTAAAAAAATGTGTTTTTATAAGCCCTGGTGCTGAAAAAATGGCCCAAGTAATTTTTCCCATTGCAAATCCCATGCCACATCGGTTAACATAAGACAAACAATTGATGGATGGAATGCAGAACAAATCAAAACATTCTTTTGCTCACCATGCCACCTCAGTTTAGACCTGGCCATATGCAAATCAGTCTTGACCCTGTGCCTCATGGGAACAGTCCAGCCCGAACTGGCAAGACAGGTCCTCCCTGGACCAGAAACAAGCATCCTAGGACCGGTTTCAGGGTTTCACCCCTCAACAGCCAAGATAGCTTGAATCCAGTGGCACAGTGAGCCTGGGACCCACGTCTAGGCATACCCGGTGCACTTAGGGTGAGGAAGCAAAAGACAAACAATTGATGGACGGAATGCAGAACAAATCAAAACATTCACCCCCAGTCAAGAGATCTGGGTTAAATCCATCATTCTTTTGCTCACCATGCCACCTCAGTTTAGACCTGGCCATATACAAATCAGTCTTGACCCTATGCCTCATGGGAACAGTCCAGCCTGAACTGCCAAGCGAGGTCCTCACCTGGACCGGAAACAAGCATCCTAGGACCGGTTTCAGGGTTTCACCCCTCATCAGCCAGGATAGCTTGAATCCAGTGGCACAGTGAGCCCGGGACCCACGTCTGGGCATACCCGGCGCACTTAGGGCGAGGTAGCAAAAGACAAACAATTGATGGACGGAATGCAGAACAAATCAAAACATACACCCCCAGTCAAGAGATCTGGGTTAAATCCATCATTATTTTGCTCACCATGCCACCTCAGTTTAGACCTGGCCATATACAAATCAGTCTTGACCCTGTGCCTCATGTGAACAGTCCACCCCGAACTGCCAAGCCAGGGCTTCCCTGGACCGGAAACAAGCATCCTAGGACCGGTTTCAGGGTTTCACCCCTCATCAGCCAGAATAGCTTGAATCCAGTGGCACAGTGAGCCTGGGATCCACGTCTGGGCATACCCGGCGCACTTAGGGCGAGGAAGCAAAAGACAAACAAATGATGGACGGAATGCAGAACAAATCAAAACATTCACCCCCAGTCAAGAGATCTGGGTTAAATCCATCATTCTTTTGCTCACCATGCCACCTCAGTTTAGACCTGGCCATATACAAATCAGTCTTGACCCTGTGCCTCATGGGAACAGTCCAGCCCGAACTGCCAAGCCAGGTCCTCCCTGGACCAGAAACAAGCATCCTAGGACCGGTTTCAGGGTTTCACCCCATATCAGCCAGGATAGCTTGAATCCAGTGGCACTACACCACTGGATTCAAGCTAGCCTGGCTGATGAAGGGTAATGCCCTGAAACTGGTCCCAGGATGCTTGTTTCCGGTCCAGGGAGGACCTGGCTTGGCAGTTCGGTCTGGACTGTTCCCACAAGGAACAGGGTCAAGACTGATTTGCGTATGGTTGGGTCCAAACTGGGGTGGTGTGGTGAGCAAAAGAATGATGGATTTAACCCAGATTCTTGTGACTGGGGGTGAATGTTTGCATTGTCCAGCATTCCGTCCATCAATTGTTTCTTTTGCATATGTCGCCCTAAGTGGGAAGGGTATGCCCAGACATGGGTCCCGTGCTCACTACACCACTGGATTCAAGCTAGCCTGGCTGATGAAGAGTGATGCCCCGAAACCGGTCCCAGGATGCTTTTTTCCGGATGCTTGTTTCCGGTCCAGGGAGGACCTGGCTTGGCAGTTCGGGCTGGACTGTTCCCACAGGGAACAGGGTCAAGACTGATTTGCATATGGCTGGGTCGAAACTGGGGTGGTGTGGTGAGCAAAAGAATGATGGATTTAACCCAGATCCTTGTGACTGGGGGTGAATGTTTGCCTTGTCCAGCATTCCGTCCATCAATTGTTTCTTTTGCATACATAGTTTAACATGGCAAGAAGTTATTGACTACTAACTCTTGATAGGAGAAGGCTAAAAATACCATTCAAAGACTTCCCAGAATGGTAATAATAAACTCAACAATATGATATTGCTGAATTTCTCCTAAAATGTACAGACAAGAATTTATAAGGCTTTCTTGTTTGTAAGCCCAGATTCAGCCTTCCAGTGGTCTGTCCTGATTGGTCAGAGTTAAGTGGATTAGCCAGGCTCCTTTGAAGAGGTGATAAAGAGCCCCTGGGGTTAACCAGCTCTGCTGGTAGGGCAGTGTTCTGTTACACAGGAATACAAGAGCAGGGGGAGGAGTCGTAAACAATGGACTTCAAGGGAAGGGGAAGACACCAGTGTCATTTACAACTCTACTCTTTTGAACCCAGCCAGATGCTAGACTTAAGGAAGGAATGAGCAGATACAAGGGGGAGAGACTATGGAGATTAGCCATCCTAGGGATGTGTTTAGCCAGCTCTTCTCTCCCTGCTGGAAAATCAGCCATTATGAATTTGGAAGAATTGGTGCACTCTGGGACAAAAAAGTGCCACACTCTGCAGGAAGTGATCAGACCTTGGGGTGGTACGCAATACCCCATTGGACAGGAGTGACCTCCTGCTTGACCCAGAGAACTTGTAATAAGTATCTGAGAGGGGCAGGGTCTCTCAGATCTGCTGCTTGAAACCTAGGAAAGCAAGACGGGCCATGCTGAGAAGTTTGATGTGCATTTCCTAAGTTCTCTACTCTGAAGATTGCACCTTCTGCACCACCTGAAACTACAGCCTGTGGATTACCTTGCTGTAAAAGGACTAAAGAGTGGACTCACTGCAAGCTACAGGTTAACAGATCTCACCTGGAACATCACCACCAAGGATCCTCAACCTGGAGAACTACAAGTGGATTTTGTAAGGGTTTTGTCTAAGTGAATTGTGGGCACTGAAGTCCTCAACTTTGAAGGACCATCTTGAAGATTCCAGACCCTTGCAGTGAGTTTGAGACACTTTGGGCCCTTTGGGGAATTTCAGGAAGAAGTTCCCGGAGTTTGGAGAACTTTGGAGCAACTTTGGAAAAAAGCTCCATAAGGGGACCAACTCAACCTGGCCAGCCAAGCCGCCTGCCTTCAACCGGGAGCTGGCCTGCCATCCAGGTTCATCCCGCTGAAAAGCTCCATAGGTCCTTCTTCCAGAGTTTGACCGGGAGTAGGCGAAATCCGAGGCTGGCAAACCCTCACCGAATCCGTCCTGGTGAAGAGCATTGAGGGACCCCACGAGAAAAAGCTCCAGAAAAGTTTCTAAGTCCGAAGGTAAAAACTGTGACCTAGACCTACCGCGAGGGGTAGCTGAGCAGGGCTCCATCGCCGTCAGCCTGAAACTTTGACTTTGACCCGGTCTATCACGACCAGATATCCCGATAAGGCGCTTTAGGTTTCTATGTGCTAGAAATTGCTAAATATTTGAAATTTCATATCTCCGGTTCCCTACATTGGATTTTTGTCGTTTTGGTGTCATTTTAAAGATAAAAATATTTCCTATTTTTATAAATTGGTGTTGGATTTTTATTGTTCATTGTGTCTTAATTATTTACTGAAGTGGTGTTTTTAAATGCTTTACATACCTGTCTTTGAAGTTAAGCCTGCCTGCTCGCAGCCAAGCTACCAAGGGTTGAGCATAGGAATATTTTTCTAAGACCTATTCTGAGCACTATACCATGTTAGTGGCCTTATTGCCAGTGGCAGATCTACATTTACCCCTACCAATAATCCACTTTCCAACATTTGGTGCTCAGCGGTGTGGATGAGGACTTGTGTTTAAAAAGTACACCTTTCAGTAAAGTGAATTTAGATTGTAAAAATCCTCTAAATTGCCTTGGAACAAAGCTTTTGAGTTTGATTTTTGGAATTTGGACTAAACTGTTTTTAACCCATTGTTTTGATTTTTCCAAATTGTTCTAAGTCTGTTGTGCCATATTGTTGTGACCCAAAACTAGGGAACCATGGAGCTGAACCTGGCTAAACTGTCCCAGTTCAGGAAGGCTGATCTTAGGGTACTGTGTAGGCTGAGGGGGCTGCCTGCTGCCCACAAGATTAGGAAGGCAGGGTTGCTTAAGTCCCTAAAGGCCTGGGCTAGGGTAGCTGAGGAGATTCAAAGGGGGATTGACGGAGTTCCCCCCAACCTCACTCCAGAGGAGGATGATGCCTCTTCCATTTTTTCTAGTGTCAGTCATATGATTCCAGATGGTGGGAGGGGGGAAGGGTACCTTACTCAGGAACCACCTCTGTCCCTTGCAGAGAGACAGCTTGAGGCTCAATTAGCTTTGATAGCTTTGGAGCAGAGGAAGCTGGAATTGGCTGAGAAGAAGTAGGAGAAGGAGGAGGCGTTCAAAAGAAATGGTGGCAGTGATAATGATGAAGATTTTGAGACGTCCAGGGGTGGTGGGTTTGACCACAAACTTCCCAAGGTATAGTGCCCAAGTACACCGAGGGGGATGACTTTGATAAGTGGCTAGCAGCCTTTGAGAGGGCCCTTAGAATGAGTAGGGTCCACTCTAAGTATTGGGGTGCACTCCTGTTAGAATTGATTCCAGTAGCTGGGAGGGATAGGCTCCTCACCCTGCAGAATCATACCAGCAGATGAAGGCATGCTTAGTCAAGAGATTTCAAAGTCTTGGGTAGACTTTGTGGACGTTTCAGTGAAGGCACGTGAAGGCTGGATTGCTGGTAACAAAGTTGACACATATGAGGGATTGTATAGTTTGTTTTTGAAAGAACATATTTTGACTCATTGTGCAGAAGAGAAGTTACGCCAGTATCTAGCGGACTCTAAGATGACAGACCCCAAAGAGCTGGGAGAAGCAGCTGATGAGTGGGTGAGAACCCGGGTTTCCATTCAGTACCAGGGGGGTGACCAGAAAAAAGGAGGACAGGTCCCTCCCCAGGGGAAAGCCCAGGGAAAAGGAGGTCAAAACCAGAAGGAGTCCTCCAAAGACCCACAAAAACCTGCACAAGGAGGGGGGGCCCGAGCCAACCCAAATTCAAAGGGAGGGGGTATCAAGGAAAGAATGGTAGGTTCTTTGATCCCTCGAAGGTGGGTAAGTGCTTTGACTGTATCCAGCCGGGGCACAAAAAGGGAGATGCTGTCTGCACCAGGAAGCTCCCCCCTAAGGGGCCATCCACAGGGATTGCCAGTGTGAGTGTAGGGGTAGAGAGTGGTGCCCCAGAGAGGGGTAGTCAGGTGGTGGAGGCAACCTTAGTGTCCCTGGGTAGGGTGAATATTACAAACCTTGCTGCCTTACCTCTAAATATGGACAAGTACAGGCAGAGGCCTAAAGTGAATGGAACTGTGGTTGAGGCTATCAGAGACACAGGGGCTAGTGTAACTATGGTCCTAGATGAACTGGTGCCTCCAGGGAGGTTGCTACCTAGTGAGTTTCACCAGGTGCCTTATGCAGACAGCACTACCAAACTCCATCCTATGGCTGTGGTGGATTTGGAATGGGGAGTTGTGACAGGCCCTATGAAGGTAGCTGTGTCTAAGGTGCTACCAGTCCAGTGTTTACTGGGCAATGATCTTGAAGCCTCTGAGTGGTCAAAGGTGGAGAGAGGACTCCATATGAAAATATTGGAGCTCCCTGAGTGGGTATTTGCTGTGACTAGGTCACAGACTAGCCAGAAGGGAGGGGCTGGACACTTGGACCCTAGAACAAAGGGTCAAGCATCCAAGGACAAGGGTACTGGGCCTTTTGAGCCAGCCCAGGGAACTCTAGAGGTGCAGGAGGGATCTAAACCTGATGGGGAAGATCTGGCCTCTGAGGGAGGGACTCCATCCCTGCCAGAGCGGTCAGATTTGGCAGAAGTGACAGGAGCAGGTGGACCCTCCAAGGAGGAGTTCAGTAAGGGACAGAGAGACTGTCCCACCCTTGAGAGCTTGAGGCGGATTGCCTCTAAGCAAGAGGAGGGGGATGACAGTGGGTTTCATAAAATCTACTGGGAAGATAGACTGCTTTATACTGAGGCCAGAAACCTCAAGGAGGGGGCCACCAGGAGGTTGGTGGTGCCCCAGAAGGTCAGAGAGTTCATCCTGACTTTGGGTCATGATATTCCCTTGGCAGGACATTTGGGACAAACAAAGACATGGATGGGTTAGTGAACCATTTCTACTGGCCCCATATGTTTGAAAAGGTAAACGTGTTTTGCAGCTCCTGTGTCACCTGTCAGGCCAGTGGCAAGGCAGGGGGCAAGACAAAGGCTCCCATAATACCACTGCCAGTGGTTGGGGTTCCTTTTGAAAGGGTGGGGATGGACATTGTTGGTCCCCTGGACCCACCTACTGCATCAGGGATTAGGTATATCTTAGTGGTAGTTGAACATGCCACTAGGTACCCGGAAGCAATCCCTCTTAGAACCATTGATGCTCCTTCAGTGGCTAGAGCACTGCTTGGTGTGTTCACCAGAGTGGGTTTTCCGAAAGAGGTGGTGTCAGATAGGGGCACGAACTTTCTGTCCAGCTATCTGACTGCTATGTGGGATGAGTGTGGTGCCAACTACAAGTTCACCACTCCGAATCACCCACAAGCAAAAGGTCTAGTTGAGAAATTCAACGAAACCCTGAAGGGCATGATAAATGGGTTGTCAGGGAAACTCAGGAGGAGATGGGATGTTCTCCTCCCATATCTACTGTTTGCCTACAGAGAGGTGCCACAGAAAGGGGTTGGTTTCAGTCCCTCTGAGTTGTGTCTTGGACACCCTGTGAGGGGGCCATTGAGCCTGCTAAGAGAGTTTTTAGAGAAGCCTTTTAAAGAAGCAAAGGACAATGTCCTTGACTATGTGCTAGGCCTGAGATCGAGAATGGCAGAGTACATGTACAAGGCAAGCAGGAAACTAGAGGTTAGCCAGGAGCTCATGAAGCACTGGTATGATCAGAAGGCCACTATGCCTGAGTATACTCCAGGACAATTGGTGTGGGTGTTGGAGCCTGTGGCTCCCAGGGCCCTCCATGACAAGTGGAGTGGGCCCTATCCAATCTTCGAAAAGAAGGGTGAGGTTACCTATTTGGTTGACCTTGCACCCCCAGGACCCTCACAGGGTCCTGTACATGAATAGATTGAAACCCCACCATGACAGGGCAGATATGACCATGTTACTGGTCACTGATGAGGGAGTGGAGGAGGAAACTGAGCCAGTGCCCGACCTCTTCTCCACTAATGTGCAAGATGGGTCAGTGGAGGGGGTTGTGCTCTCTCCCAAGTTGACAGACCAGCAGCACAGAGACTGTAAGCAAGTGCTGGAGCAGTATGCTGGCCTGTTCTCTTTGACCCCAAGCATCACTGAGTGATGTGTGCACCACATTGACACTGGTGACAGCCTACCGGTCAAAAATAAACTGTACAGGTTGTCTGACCATGTCAGAGCCAGCATTAAAGCTGAGGTTGCTAAAATGCTGGAATTGGGGATAATTGAACCATCTGAAAGTCCATGGGCCAGTCCAGTGGTGCTGGTGCCCAAACCTAATCCACAGGGAGACCCAAAGAGTTAAGGTTCTGTATGGACTACAGAGGATTGAATGCAGTGACAAAGACTGATGCTCACCCTATCCCTAGAGCTGATTAGCTCATTGACAGGTTAGGGGCTGCTAAGTACCTGAGTACTTTTGATTTGACTTCATGTTACTGGCAGATTGCCCTCACGGATGGAGCAAAGGAGAGGTCAGCATTCTCGACACCAGAGGGACATTATCAGTTCAAGGTAATGCCCTTTGGCTTAAAGAATGCATCTGCCACCTTTCAAAGGCTGGTGAACAGGGTCTTGCCTGGGTTGGAACAGTTCAGTGCAGCTTATCTGGTATAGATTTATATAGTTCTACCTGGGGGGATCACTTAAGCCCCCTAAAGGAAGTGCTTCAGGCCATGCAGCAGGCAGGCCTGACTATTAAAGGCAAGTAAGTGCCAAATAGTGCAGAGTTCTGTGGTGTACCTGGGCCACCTGGTAGGTGGGGGCCATGTGCAGCCTCTCCAAGCTAAAATCCAAACTATTTTGGATTGGACAGCTCCTGTTACCCAGACTCAGGTCAGGGCATTCCTTGGACTGAAAGGGTATTATAGAAGGTTTGTTCAAAATTATGGGACCATTGTGGGGCCAACAGAACTCACTTCTAAGAAGAGGCCCAAAAAGGTGGATTGGATCCCAGAGTGTCAGAAGGCTTTTGACACTCTGAAAGCTGGTATGTGTTCAGCACCAGTGTTGCTGGCCCCTGACTACACAAAAGAATTTGTGGTTCAGACAAATGCTTCAGAACAAGGGATTAGGGCAGTGTTGTCACAGCTAAATGAAGATGGCCTTGATCAGCCAGTTGCCTTTATTAGCAGGTGACTTCTTCCCAGAGAGCAGAGGTGGAGTGCCATTGAGAGAGAGGCTTTTGCTGTGGTTTGGTCCCTGAAAAAGTTGAGGCCATATTTGTTTGGGACTCACTTTTGTGTACAAACTGACCACAGGCCTCTAAGATGGCTCATGCAGATGAGAGGGGAGAATCTCAAGCTGTTAAGGTGGTCCATTTCCCTACAGGGAATTAACTTTACAGTGGAACACAGACCTGGGGTTGCCCATGCAAATGCGGATGGACTTTCCAGGTTTTTCCACTTAGCTGATGAGGACCACCAGGGTGTAGGTTAGTAACCCATCACCTTTCATTTGGGGGGAGCTATGTTGGAAAGTCATCCTGTGCCCTGGGTACCCCCCAACTTTTTGCTGACTGGTACTGGTGGTAACTGACTCTGACTGACCCTGGGCTCTGCCTAACCAGGCCCAGGGCCAGTGCTATGCTGAAAGAGACACATTTAGAATACAGTGAAAACACCTACATACACTAAGGTACACTATGGGTTGGGGTACCCCTGTTATTGGCATGACCTTCCCTACAAGGCCCTAGTACATAATAGGGCAGGGGGATTGAAACTGCCTCTCAGTCCCTAGTATATAATAGGGCATGGCAGTTTAGAGACCAGCAGTCCTTTCTGCACTTGCATGTGTGCACTGCTGAAGCCTGAGGTCAGTTTAAAAGTGACTCTGTGCTG
Organism: Calotriton arnoldi; assembly: GCA_963921515.1. Taxonomy (NCBI): domain Eukaryota; kingdom Metazoa; phylum Chordata; class Amphibia; order Caudata; family Salamandridae; genus Calotriton; species Calotriton arnoldi. The sequence continues at coordinate 664,797 of CAWUFW010010569.1, forward strand.
CAGGACTGCTTTTAAAAAGTAAATTGTGCCCAAACTCGACTTTGGTGTTTGGGGCACTTACAAATGGATAACCTACAATGTTTGGGCATATTAGGTACCCCCAGGGTCTCCCCTAGGTGTCGCAGGGGTGGGGGATCAGGTATTTATAGGGAGGACCCTTATAAAATGAGTTTTACAGACCCAGAGGTATCAGAGCGCTTTACATGAGCACCAGTTACGTTACAGATGGACACATTCATTTTTGTTAGGTAAAACTGCACATTTCACTCCCCACATTGTGATAAAGTGCTGCCCAAAATCGACTTTGGTGCTAGGAGCACTGTGGAGGGAGGATCTGCAATATTTCTACATATTCAGAACCCCTAAAGTCTCCCCTAGGTGTTCCAGGGGTGGGGATCCTGTAGATATAGGCAGAGTACTTATAAAATATGTTTTTATGTCATGGTGCTGGAAAAATGGCCCAAGTCATTATTCCTATTGCAAATCCCATGCCACATAGATTAACATGGCAAGAAGTTATTGACTACTAACTCTTGAGAATCCCAGAATGGTATTAATAAACTCAACAATATGATATTGCTGAATTTCTCCTAAAATGTACAGACAAGAAGTTATAAGACTTTCTTGTTTGTAAGCCCAGATTCAGCCTTCCAGTTGTCTGTCCTGATTGGTCATAGTTAAGTGGATTAGCCAGGCTCCTTTGAAGAGGTGATAAAGAGTCCTGGGGTTAACCAACTCTGCTGGTAGGGCGGTGTTCTGTTACACAGGAATGCCAGAGCAGGGGGAGGAGTCATAAACAATGGACTTCAAGGGAAGGGGAAGACACCAGTGCCATTTACAACTCTACTCTTTTGAACCCAGCCAGATGCTAGGCTTAAGGAAGGAATGAGCAGATGCAAGGGGGAGTGACTATGGAGATTAGTCATCCTAGGGATGTGTTTAGCCAGCTCTTCTCTCCCTGCTGGAAAATCAGCCATTATGAATTTGGAAGAATTGGTGCACTCTGGGACAAAATAGTGCCACACTCTGCAAGAAGTGGTCAGACCTTGGTGCGGTACCCTACACCCCATTGGATAGGAGTGACCTCCTGCTTGACCCAGAGAACTTGGAATAAGTATCTGAGAGGGGCAGAGCCTCTCAGATCTGCTGCTTGAAACCTAGGAAAGCAAGACGGGCCATGCTGAGAAGTTTGATGCGCATTTCCTAAGGCCGGCACTCTGAAGAATGCACCTTCTGCACCACCTGAAACTACAGCCTGTGGATTTCCTTGCTGTAAAAGGACTAAAGAGTGGACTCACTGCAAGCTACAGGTTAACAGAGCTCACCTGGAACATCACCACCAAGGATCCTCAACCTGGAGAACTACCAGTGGATTTGTAAGGGTTTTGTCCAAGTGGATTGTGGGAACTGAAGTACTCAACTTTCAAGGACCATCTTGGAGATTCCAGTCCCTTGGAGTGAGTATGAGACACTTTGGGACCCTTTGAAGAACTTCAGGAAGAAGTTCCCGGAGTTTGGAGAACTTTGGAACAACTTTGGAAAAAAGCTCCATAAAGGGACCAACTCAACCTGGCCAGCCAAACCGCCTGCCTTCAACCGCGAGCCGGCCTGCCGTCCAGGTTCATCCCGCTGAAAAGCTCCATAGGTCCTACTTCTAGAGTTTGACCGGGAGTAGGCGAAATCCGAGGCCGGCGAACCCTCACCAAATACGGCCTGGTGAAGAGCATCGAGGGACCCCACGAAAAAAAGCTCCAGAAAAGTTTCTAAGTTTGAAGATAAAAACTGTGACCGAGACCTACTGCAAGGGGTAGCCGAGCAGGGCTCCATCCCAGTCGGCCTTAAACTTTGACTTTGACCTGGTCTTTCGCGACCAGATGTCCCGATAAGGCGCTATATGTTTCTATGTGCTAGAAATTGCTAAATCTTTGGAAATTCATATCTCCTGTTCCCTACATTGGATTTGTGTCTTTTTTGTGTCATTTTAGAGATAAAAATATTTCCTATTTTTATAAATTGGTGTTGGATTTTTATTGTGCATTGTGTCTTAATTATTTACTGAAGTGGTGTTTTTAAATGCTTTACATACCTGTCTTGGAAGTTAAGCCTGGCTGCTCGCAGCCAAGCTACCAAGGGTTAAGCATAGGAATAATTTTCTAAGACCTTTTGTGAGCCCTATACTGTGTTGGTGGCCTTATTGCCAGTAGCAGATCTACATTTGCCCCTACCAATAATCCACTTTCCAACAGTTATGTTATGTAATGCAGTTTTGTAGAGTGCACTATCACCCCGGAGGGTATCCTGGCACTGAGCAAGTATGAGTCTAGGCACACCTAGGGCCTAGTAAGACTATATGAAAAGCCAGGTTTTCAACTTCTTTCGGAATTCAAGAAGTGAGAAGAAGGCTCTTATTTGTAGTGTATGGTTGTTCAATGCTTTAGGAGCGATGTAGGAAAAGGCTCGACCGGCAGATATTGTTTTCTGTATGTGTGGGATTTGTGCAAGCAGGAGTACTAACGAGTCAAGGTATCTGGAAGGTGTGTGAAAGCAGATGTGGCTGTTGAGGCATACTGAGCCAGTGTTATGTAGTGCCCTGAAAGTGTGGGTGAGGAGTTTGAATTATGCTAATTTATGAATGGGAGCCAACGGAGCACCTTCAGGTGTGGTGTAATGTGAGTGCAGCGTGAGAGGTTGAGAGTGATACTAGTCACCGAGTTCGGAATGGTCTGCAGTCTTCTGCTGAGTTTTTTGTTGATTCCAGCATAGTGGGTGTTCCCATAGTCCAGGTTGTTCTGTGACTAGGCCGTGCGTGACGATTTTCAGTCATGCAGGCATTGAACTTCATTTGGGTACAGGCCATCTTGTCCATGAGGGAGAATCAGAGATGTGTGTCATCAGCGTAGGAAAGGACTTTGATATCATGAGAATGGATGATACTTGCTAGGAGATTCATGAATGTGTTGAAGAGGGTTGGTCTCAGGGAGGATACAGTTAGGTTTGAAGCAGCCCATGCCCTTCCCATTCACATGGGATCAATCTCAGAGTACCTTTCATGTCATTGAATGTTCTGGGATGAGAGGTTGTGCCTGCTGGTGTTGCTGCCTACAAGAGCAGTGGGTTACTGAGGGTGTACTACTGCACAGCCCACCAAGCGGAGATGATCTCTGCCCATGCTCAGCCAATGTGTGCGCACCTCATGTTAGGCACCAGCGCCTGCTATAGGTAAGTAGCACTAGCAGCAGTGCTGGTCTCCCCGATGTTACTGTGGTGACATTGATTTGTCTTGCTTGGTCCCCTTTATACTCCCTCTCCTCAAAGCAGCATCTTCGTCATGCAAGGGCACCTTCAATACCCATCTTCAGCATTTGGTAAGATTATTACCTTGAAGCAGTGCCTAGGCAGCCCCTCCTAGCAGACTTGTTTACTGCTGAAGCTGGACAACAGGGCTTAGCATTAGTCACCCCAACCCCATGCTCTTAGGGGTATCCCAGGGTTATCCCAGTCTAACTGATATGGGGCCACATGCTTCTAGTCTGAAAATCTTGGCAGACACACTGGAAGTTTCTGTCCCTTCTTCATATCCAGTTGCAAACAGACTTTGTGTCCAGTCATGGTCTTTGTCCAAAATGAAAGCATGCCAGTGGCTTGGAGCAAAGGGTCTCCAGGCAAAAGAAATCCATAACTTGGAAACAAAGGATATGCAGGCCTTCACTCTCAACTACCTGTCATACTGGGAATGGCAGGTTCTCCAGAGAGAAAGAGGTAGGTGGAAACTCCCTAACTTCAAAAAGACCCACTGTCTTCTCTATTAAACAATCTACAGTCTGACCCACTGCACTGCATTCTGGAACATTTGAGAAGAGTTCTGCAGTTAACATCTGCTGTCAGAGACCTCCCCAACCCTCCATCGTAGGTACCAGTTATATTTTCTATCATGCAAAATGAAAGTCAGTGTGAACATGATCGCAGGCACCATACACAATTCATGCATGTCTTCCTCACACAGACAATACACACACACTGTGGCCTGCATGGATAGGTGAAGGGGATGAGCAGATAATTTAAAACATTGGATGAGCAGATAATTTAAAACATTGGAGCCCCTTAGATGCCCACTCCCAAGCAGGCAACAGATCAAAAAAGTTTTTCCTGCTGATTAAAATTGGTTTTGCTGCCCACACCATCAGTCCTCTACAGCCAAGGGATACAACAGTAGGCACACTTTCAAAATGGAGGGTGCATTAAGTGTGCCACTCTGACTGCAAAGCCCTGCTCTGTGTCTTAGTCCAGTCTCAGTCAATGTTACAAAAGGCCTTAGTGCACACAGTAATTGTTGTTGTGTGTGCTAAGCTACAGGTCAAAACTACTAAGTCCAACTTGCAACTCAGGCATTCGTTAATTCTGAGGAGTTGGGGCTGCTAATCTGAAGTATGATATAGTGGTCTAAGTAGATTCACTGCCCACAAGAGGGCCTAGTGGCTCACAATCTGGAGAGGGAACTCTCCTGGTGGACTTTGCAAACTCAGGACAATGAGAGAACATGACCAAAGTCTTCAATGGAAGAGTTAGTCATGCCTTCCAATATCTCATCCATACCACATATCATATTGTAAAGAAAGAGTTGCTGACCAGCAGATATAAAGTATCGTTTTGATACCTAGCCAAATTGAAATATATATATATTTTTTTTTAACAATGGTAACGATCTCTATGGAGGCACGGAATTACTCAGCGAATCCAGAAATTCCAAGGTGATGCCAAGTTAAGAGAAAATGTGCAACTTCCCATCACTCCTGATTTCAATTTGGCTAGGTATCAAAATGATACTTCATATTTTCATATTATATATATATATATATATATATATAGATATATATATTTATATCTATATATATATAAATATATATATATATATATTCACTGAAAAAATCATAGGTTTCAGGAACGTTATAGTTAGTAATTAGCATTTAAAAAACATTAGAAATTCACTGAAAAAACCATAGGTGTCAGGGAAGTTATAGTTTGAAATTAGCATTTAAAGAACCTTCGAATTTCACTGAAAAAACCACAGGTTTCAGGGATGTTATAATTAGTTGGACATTTCACTTGTACAAAACCAGAGAAATTCAGCCGTTATAGTTAGTTGAGCTAACTATAACTCGCACACCCGCATTGCACTGATGACATCACTGATGACATCAGTGATGTCATCAGTGATGCCACTGACCATGTCATGAATGATGTAATATGTGACGTCATCAGCAGTGCATTGCGGGGGCGCGAGTTATAGTTAGCTCAACTAACTATAACGGCCGAATGTCTCTGGTTTTGTATGAGTGAAATGTCCAACTAACTATAACGTCCCTGAAACCTGTTGTTTTTTCAGTGAATTTCTAAGGTTTTTTAAATGCTAATTTCTAACTATAACATCCCTGAAACATATGGTTTTTTCAGTGAATTTCTAAGGTTTTTTAAAAGCTAATTACTAACTAAACGTTCCTGAAACCTATTATTTTTTCAGTGAATGTCTAAGGTTTTGTAACTTGTTTTGACATTTTTAGAGTGGAACAGCAATGGCACTATATCTTCAACAATTTCTGTAAAATTGCAGTGTGTACAATTTACATTATGGATTAAAAACGCTTGTTCTAAATTTTTAAGCTTTTATAAAGGTAATGTGATTTTTTATCCTTTTTAAAATATGTATTTACATATTTATTTTTAAACTGAGATTTGCTTACCAATCGCGTACCGGTCACAGTGGGTGCGCGAATCCAAGCATCCTGCTGCCATATTTGTTAAGTCGTGCACGATGCGCGTACGGTGCGCGATGGGTGCGCGGTTCTCATTTTTCATGTTTGCAAAATTTAAATACTTGATATATACTATATATTTATGAAATCAATCGTATATACTTTATTGAAAGAGTTATAAAAGTGATATTAACATAAATATTATGAATATTAAACTTCTTATATTGAAGTTACAGAAGCTGCGACGGTCCCGCGTAAACTCACGTACGTATTTCCGGGTTCGCGCCAGGTATGCGAATCCAGCACAAGTTATTTAGTTTTAAAAGTATATATATATAACTTTATTATATATATTATACCAAGAGATTGATATACAAATTTGTAAATTTAGTATATTTGTAACTGGAATAAAGATATATTATTGTTATATATGTTTTTCGGGAATTGCATCTGGTGCGCGCTGGTTGCGCGTCGGGTATGCAAATCCCATGTGACCTCAAAAGAAAGCATTTCATTGGTTAAGAAGCTTTCTATTCTAGTACTTGCAGGACCCCACCCAATTTTTTCATTCTTCCAGGACCATCTTCAGAAGACACAGCTCTTGTGTTTTCTGCTCCTCTTTATTTCATTTTTTTGGTGTTTGTTTAATTCACTGAGTTAATGGCTTCTGTTAATCCACCACAGGACATACATGCAGAAGAAGAGGAGCTGGAAGAACCAGTCAAACAGCACAAAGAAAGTATTGTGTGGGCTTTCTTTTCTATACCACCTGGAGAGAAGAAGGTGAATGCACGGAAGGTGACCTGCACTATTTGTCAAAATGTGTTATCTCGGGGATCCGAGAAAAAATATTCCTGCGGAACTTCATCAATGATGAAGCACCTACAGAGCATACACCCGAATCGTCTTGCGCGAGAACAACATCGTCGCCAACTTCAACAAAGTCAGCAAGATGATGAGGTCGCAGGGCCTAGCACTTCGGCAGGTTCTTCTGCATCCACCCAAACTGGACAAATTATTCCAGAGTTCGCTGGACATGAGAAGCACTGCATAAAGTGCAAAAACTACTTTGTGCTGGAGAGCAATCTGTTGAAGCTGTTGTGGTAGCTGCAAAGAACCACCGCTGTTAATTTTTTGTTTTTGTTTTTGCAATGACTTTATAACTGCAAAATGTTTGGAAAAGTTTTTTCAGTTCATTCCGTTAATTTTTTCATTTTTTTGTTAAAGAAACACCCAAAAAATGAATAAAAGAGTTTAAACAATACAAAAAAATTAAAAAGAAAAAAAAAGGTTCTTTTTAGAACCGCCTATTTGGTTGAAAATAGACAAAGTTGTATGTGTTGTATGAATTGATGCAAGTGTAATATGTGAATCATTGTATGAGTGCATGAGTACTGCCTGAGTGAATGAATGAGTGCAGCAGTAATGCGTGGGTCATTGGATGAGTGCATGGATAGTGCCTGAGTGAATGGATAAGTGCATGGGTAGTGCCTGACTGACTGCATGAGTGCAAGAGTAGTGCCTGAGTGCATAGATGAGCGCATGGGTTTTGCTTTAGGGAATGGATGAGTGCAAAAAGACTACCTGAGTGATTGGATGAGTACAGGGGTAGTGCCTGGGTAATCGGAGGAGAGCATGGGTAGTGACTGGCTGATTGCATGACTGCAGGGATAGTGTCTGGTTGATTGGAGGGGTGCATGGGTAGTACCTGAGTGCATGCATGAGTGCATGGGTAGTGCCTGCATGATTGGAGGAGTGCATGGGTAGTGCCTAAGTGATTGGATGAGTGCATGGGTAGTGTTTGAGAGAATGGATGAGTGCATGGGTAGTGCCTGGGTGATTGAAGGAGTGCATGAGTAGTGCCTGAGTGAATGGATGAGTGCACAGGTACTGTTTGAGGGAATGGATGAGTGCAATAGTGGTGCCTGAGTGATTGGATGAGTGCATGGATACAGCCTGAGTGCATGGATGAGTGCATGGGTACTGCCTGGGTGATTGGATGAGTGCATGGGTAGTGTTTGAGGGAATGGATGAGTGCAATAGTAGTACCTTAGTGATTGGATGAGTGCGTGAGTAGAGCCTGAGTGCATGGATGAGTGCATAAGTAGTGCTTGGGAGATTGGAGAACTACATAGGTAGTGCCTGAGTGATTGGATGAGTGAATGGGTAGTGTTTGAGAGAATGGATGAGTGCATGGGTAGTGATTGGGTGAGTGCATAAGTAGAGCATGAGTACATAGATGAGTGCATGGGTAGTGCCTGAGTGATTGGATGAGAGCATAAGTAGAGCCTGAGTACATATATGAGTGCATGGGTAGTGCCTGGGTGATTGGAGGAGTGCATGAGTAATGCCTGACTGAATGGATGAGTGCATGGGTACTGTTTGAGGGAATGGATGAGTGCAATAGTGGTGCCTGAGTGATTGGATGAGTGCATGGATATAGCCTGAGTGCATGGATGAGTGCATGGGTAGTGTTTGAGGGAATGGATGAGTGCAATAGTAGTGCCTCAGTGATTGGATGAGAGCATGGGTAGAGCCTGAGTGCATGGATGAGTGCATGGGTAGTGCCTGGGTGACTGGATGAGTGCATGGGTAGTGTTTGAGGGAATGGATGAGTGCAATAGTAGTGCCTGAGTGAATGGATAAGTGCATGGGTAGTGCCTGGCTAATTGCATGAGTGCAAGAGTAGTGCCTGAGTGATTGTAGAAGTGCATGGGTAGTGCTTGAGTGATGATGAGCGCATGGGTTTTGCTTGAGGGAATGGATGAGTGCAAAAAGACTGCCTGAGTGACTGGATGGGTGCAGGGGTAGTGCCTGGGTAATTGGAGGAGTGCATGGGTAGTGACTGGCTGAATGCATGACTGCAGGAGTAGTGTCTGGGTGATTGGAGGAGTGCATGGGTAGTGCCTGAGTGCATGCATGAGTGCATGTGTAGTGCCTGCGTGATTGGAGGAGTGCATGGGTAGTGCCTGAGTGATTGAATGAGTGCATGGGTAGTGTTTGAGGGAATTGATGAGTGCATGGATAGTGCCTGGCTGATTGCATGAGTGCAAGAGTAGTGCCTGCATGATTGGAGGAGTGCATGGGTAGTGCCTGAGTTGGAAGTGTTTGAGAGAATGGATGAGTCCATGGATAGTGCCTGAGTGATTGGATGAGTGCAAAAGTAGAGCCTGAGTACATGGATAAGTGCGTGGGCAGTGCCTGGGTGATTGAAGGAGTGCATGAGTAGTGCCTGAGTGATTGGATGAGTGCATGGGTAGTGTTTGAGGGAATGGATGAGTGCAATAGTAGTACCTTTGTGATTGGATGAGTGCATGAGTAGAGCCTGAGTGCATGGATGAGTGCATAAGTAGTGCCTGGGTGATTGGAGGCAACATGGGTAGTGCCTGAGTGATTGGATGAGTGCATGGGTAGTGTTCAAGAGAATGGATGAGTGCATGGATAGTGCCTGAGTGATTGGATGAGTGCATAAGTAGAGCCTGAGTACATAGATGAGTGCATGGGTAGTGCCTGAGTGATTGGAGGAGTGCATGAGTAGTGCCTGAGTGAATGGATGCGTGCACGGGTACTGTTTGAGGGAATGGATGAGTGCAATCGTGGTGCCTGAGTGATTGGATGAGTTGGATGAGTACATGGATATAGCCTGAGTGCATGGATGAGTGCATGGGTACTGCCTTGGTGATTGGATGAGTGCATGGGTAGTGTTTGAGGGAATGGATGAGTGCATGGGTAGTGTTTGAGGGAATGGATGAGTGCAATAGTAGTGTCTGAGTGATTGGATGAGTGCATGGGTAGAGCCTGAGTGCATGAATGAGTGCATGGGTAGTGCCTGGGTGATTGGATGAGTGCATGGGTAGTGTTTGAGGGAATGGATGAGTGCAATAGTAGTACCTTTGTAATTGGATGAGTGCATGAGTAGAGCCTGAGTGCATGGATGAGTGCATAAGTAGTGCCTGGGTGATTGGAGGCAACATGGGTAGTGCCTGAGTGATTGGATGAGTGCATGGGTAGTGTTCAAGAGAATGGATGAGTGCATGGATAGTGCCTGAGTGATTGGATGAGTGCATAAGTAGAGCCTGAGTACATAGATGAGTGCATGGGTAGTGCCTGGGTGATTGGAGATGTGCATGAGTAGTGCCTGAGTGAATGGATGCGTGCACGGGTACTGTTTGAGGGAATGGATGAGTGCAATAGTGGTGCCTGAGTGATTGGATGAGTTGGATGAGTACATGGATACAGCCTGAGTGCATGGATGAGTGCATGGGTACTGCCTGGGTGATTGGATGAGTGCATGGGTAGTGTTTGAGGGAATGGATGAGTGCAATAGTAGTGCCTGAGTGAATGGATAAGTGCATGGGTAGTGCCTGGCTAATTGCATGAGTGCAAGAGTAGTGCCTGAGTGATTGTAGAAGTGCATGGGTAGTGCTTGAGTGATGATGAGCGCATGGGTTTTGCTTGAGGGAATGGATGAGTGCAAAAAGACTGCCTGAGTGACTGGATGGGTGCAGGGGTAGTGCCTGGGTAATTGGAGGAGTGCATGGGTAGTGACTGGCTGAATGCATGACTGCAGGAGTAGTGTCTGGGTGATTGGAGGAGTGCATGGGTAGTGCCTGAGTGCATGCATGAGTGCATGTGTAGTGCCTGCGTGATTGGAGGAGTGCATGGGTAGTGCCTGAGTGATTGAATGAGTGCATGGGTAGTGTTTGAGGGAATTGATGAGTGCATGGATAGTGCCTGGCTGATTGCATGAGTGCAAGAGTAGTGCCTGCATGATTGGAGGAGTGCATGGGTAGTGCCTGAGTTGGAAGTGTTTGAGAGAATGGATGAGTCCATGGATAGTGCCTGAGTGATTGGATGAGTGCAAAAGTAGAGCCTGAGTACATGGATAAGTGCATGGGCAGTGCCTGGGTGACTGAAGGAGTGCATGAGTAGTGCCTGAGTGATTGGATGAGTGCATGGGTAGTGTTTGAGGGAATGGATGAGTGCAATAGTAGTACCTTTGTGATTGGATGAGTGCATGAGTAGAGCCTGAGTGCATGGATGAGTGCATAAGTAGTGCCTGGGTGATTGGAGGCAACATGGGTAGTGCCTGAGTGATTGGATGAGTGCATGGGTAGTGTTCAAGAGAATGGATGAGTGCATGGATAGTGCCTGAGTGATTGGATGAGTGCATAAGTAGAGCCTGAGTACATAGATGAGTGCATGGGTAGTGCCTGAGTGATTGGAGGAGTGCATGAGTAGTGCCTGAGTGAATGGATGCGTGCACGGGTACTGTTTGAGGGAATGGATGAGTGCAATCGTGGTGCCTGAGTGATTGGATGAGTTGGATGAGTACATGGATATAGCCTGAGTGCATGGATGAGTGCATGGGTACTGCCTTGGTGATTGGATGAGTGCATGGGTAGTGTTTGAGGGAATGGATGAGTGCATGGGTAGTGTTTGAGGGAATGGATGAGTGCAATAGTAGTGTCTGAGTGATTGGATGAGTGCATGGGTAGAGCCTGAGTGCATGAATGAGTGCATGGGTAGTGCCTGGGTGATTGGATGAGTGCATGGGTAGTGTTTGAGGGAATGGATGAGTGCAATAGTAGTACCTTTGTAATTGGATGAGTGCATGAGTAGAGCCTGAGTGCATGGATGAGTGCATAAGTAGTGCCTGGGTGATTGGAGGCAACATGGGTAGTGCCTGAGTGATTGGATGAGTGCATGGGTAGTGTTCAAGAGAATGGATGAGTGCATGGATAGTGCCTGAGTGATTGGATGAGTGCATAAGTAGAGCCTGAGTACATAGATGAGTGCATGGGTAGTGCCTGGGTGATTGGAGATGTGCATGAGTAGTGCCTGAGTGAATGGATGCGTGCACGGGTACTGTTTGAGGGAATGGATGAGTGCAATAGTGGTGCCTGAGTGATTGGATGAGTTGGATGAGTACATGGATACAGCCTGAGTGCATGGATGAATGCATGGGTAGTGCCTGGGTGATTGGATGAGTTCATGGGTATTGTTTGAGGGAATGGATGCGTGCAATAGTAGTGTCTGAGTGATTGGATGAGTGCATGGGTAGAGCCTGAGTGCATGGATGAGTGCATGGGTAGTGCCTGGGTGATTGGATGAGTGCATGGGTAGTGTTTGAGGGAATGGATGAGTGCAATAGTAGTGCCTGAGTGAATGGATAAGTGCATGGGTAATACCTGGCTGATTGCATGAGTGCAAGAGTAGTGTCGGAGTGATTGTAGAAGTGGATGGGTAGTGCTTGAGTGCATAGATGAGCGCATGGGTTTAGCTTGAGGGAATGGATGAGTGCAAAAAGACTGCCTGAGTGATTGGATGGGTGCAGGGGTAGTGTGTGGGTAATTGGAGGAGTGCATGGGTAGTGACTGGCTGATTGCATGACTGCAGGGGTAGTGTCTGGTTGATTGGAGAAGTGCATGGGTAGTGCCTGAGTGCATGCATGAATACATGGGTAGTGCCTGAGTGATTGGAGGAGTGCATGGGTAGCGCCTGAGTGATTGTATGAGTGCATGGGTAGTGTTTGAGAGAATGGATGAGTACATGGATAGTGCCTGGCTGATAGCATGAGTGCAAGAATAGTGTCTGAGTGATTGTAGGAGTGCATGGGTAGTCCTTGAGTGCATAGATGAGCGCATGGGTTTTGCTTGAGGGAATGGATGAGTGCAAAAAGACTGCCTGAGTGATTGGATGAGTGCAGGGATAGTGCCTGGGTAATTGTAGGAGTGCATGGGTAGTGACTGACTGATTGCATGACTGCAGGGGCAATGTCTGGGTAATTGCAGGAGTGCATGGGTAGTGCCCGAGTGCATGCATGAGTGCATGGGTAGTGACTGCGTGATTGGAGGAGTGCATGGGTAGTGCCTGAGTGATTGGATGAGGTCATGGATAACCCTGGGCGTAGTTCGCGAAGTAGCGCTACACGAAGCTACGCAAAGTGCAGTTCGCACTACGCGAGCTACGCATAGCACTACGCGAACTGCGTAGTGCACTGTTCGCAATGATTGCACAGTGCTGGATGCTTGTCCGCACTGTGCAATCATTGAAAACGGCATCTTGCACAGTGCAAGCTGTCTTTTACTGCCGCTTGAGTAGATTTTTACTCGAGCGGCAGCTTTCTCAACGCGGACTGGTAGTTTCTCATCGCGAGCGGTCGCGAGCATACGCCACCACTCGCAATGAGAAACCTGACCTCCCCGCATTGAGAATCTCGCCGGGAGGTTTATTTTCCACGCTCGCGATCGGCAACTTGAATTTGCTGACCGCGAACGAGGAAAAAGTCTCGCCGGGATGTCATTTTGCTTGCTCGCGGTCGCCAACTTGACGTTGAGGACCGCGAGCAAGCAAAAAATGACCGCTGCACTACGCTACGCTACGAGTGTTTGCACTGTGCTACGTGCAATTCGCGTTGTGCGAAGTAGCGCAAACTTCGCAAACTACGCGAGCGTAGCGTAGTGCTTTGCCCAGGGTTAGTCATGGATAGTATTTGAGAGAATGGATGAGTGCATGGATAGAGCCTGAGTGAATGGATGAGTGCAAAAGTAGAGCCTAAGTACATGGATTAGTGCATGGGTAGTGCCTGGGTAATTGAAAGAGTGCATGAGTAGTGCCTGAGTGATTGGATGAGTGCATGTGTAGTGTTTGATGGAATGGATGAGTGCAATAGTAGTACCTTCATGATTGGATGAGTGTATGAGTACAGCCCGAGTGCATGGATGAGTGCGTAAGTAGTGCCTTGGTGATTGGAGGACTACATGGGTAGTGCCTGAGTGATTGGATGAGTGCATGGGTAGTGTTTGAGAGAATGGATGAGTGCAAGGGTAGTGCCTGAGTGATAGGATGAGAGCATAATTAGAGCCTGAGTACATATATGAGTACACGGGTAGTGCCTGGGTGATTGGAGGAGTGCATGGGTAGTGCCTAGGTGATTGGATGAGTGCATGGGTAGTGTTTGAGGGAATGGATGAGTGCAATAGTAGTGCCTGAGTGAATGGATAAGTGCATGGGTAGTGCCTGGCTGATTGCATGAGTGCAAGAGTAGTGTCTGAGTGATTGTAGGAGTGCATGGGTAGTGCCTGAGTGCATAGATGAGTGCATAGGCTTTGCTTGAGGGAATGGATGAGTGCAAGAAGACTGCCTGAGTGACTGGATGAGTGCAGGGGTAGTGCCTGGGTAATTGGAGGAGTGCATGGGTAGTGACTGGCTGATTGCTTAACTGCAGGGGTAGTGTCTGGGTAATTGCAGGAGTGCATGGGTAGTGCCTGAGTGCATGCATGAGTGCATGGGAAGTGCCTGGGTGATTGAAGGAGTGCATGAGTAGTGCCTGAGTGATTGGATGAGTGCATGGGTAGTGTTTGAGGGAATGGATGAGTGCAATAGTAATACCTTAGTGATTGGATGAGTGCATGAGTAGAGCACTTAAAACATCTCCACTAGAACTTGGCTCATGTAGGAAATGTATCTGCAAGTATGCCTATATTTTAGCATCGGGATGGTTTGTATCTATGAGGCTAATGAGATCTATACACCTCCCGTAGTTTAACTTCATGTCTATTTTTATCCTCGTGAGTTTTCATATTTAATGTTATCCTTTAAAATTGTACAATTTTATCATTGAAGTGCATCTTTTGATGTATATTGATATATATGTAATTCATCCTCTGAATCTGTGTCTTTTATGGTAATCTTTACCGAAATAAAGATTTGATGATGATGAGTGCATGAGTAGAGCCTGAGTTCATGGATGAGTGCAAGGGTAGTGCCTGAGTGATTGGAGGACTGCATGAGTAGTGCCTGAGTGAATAGATGAGTGCACGGGTACTGTTTGAGGGAATAGATGAGTGCAATATTGGTGCCAGAGTGATTGGATGAGTGCATGGATAGATCCTGAGTGCATGGGTAGTGCCTGGCTGATTGGATGAGTGCATGAGTAGTGTTTGAGGGAATGAATGAGTGCAATAGTAGTGCCTGAGTAATTGAGTGAGTGCCTGGGTAGAGCCTAAGTACATGGATGAGTGCATGGGTAGTGTTTGGGTGATTGGAGGAGTGCATGGGTAGTGCCTGAGTGCATTGATGAGTGCATGGGTAGTGTTTGAGGGAATGGATGAGTGCGATAGTAGTGTCTGAGTGATTGGATGAGTGCATGGGTTGAGCCTAAGTTCATAGATAAGTGCATGGGTAGTGTTTCGGTGATTGGATGAGTGCATGGGTAGTGCCTGAGTACATGGAGCAATGCATACATAGAACCTGAGTGCATGGATGAGTGCATGGGTAGTGCCTGGGTGATTGGAGGAGTGCATGGGTAGTACCTGAATGCATGGATGAGTGCATGAGT
Source organism: Calotriton arnoldi (assembly GCA_963921515.1). Classification (NCBI taxonomy): domain Eukaryota; kingdom Metazoa; phylum Chordata; class Amphibia; order Caudata; family Salamandridae; genus Calotriton; species Calotriton arnoldi. The sequence goes on from CAWUFW010010569.1 coordinate 679,890, forward strand.
AGTGTTTGAGGGAATGGATGAGTGCAACAGTAGTGTCTGAGTGATTACATGAGTGCATGGGTAGAGTCTGAGTGCATGGATGAGTGCATGGATACTGCCAGGGTGAACGAAGGAGTGCATGCGTAGTGCCTGAATTCCTGGATGAGTGCATGGCTAGTGTTTGAGGGAATGGATGAGTGCAATAGTAGTGCATGAGTGATCGGAGGACTTCATGAGTAGTGATTGAGTGATTGCATGAGTGCATGGGTAGTGTTTGAGAGAATAGATGAGTGCAATAGTAGTGTCTGAGTGATTGGATGAGTGCATGGGTAGAGCCTAAGTGCATGGATGAGTGCATGGGTAGTGTTTGGGTGATTGGATGAGTGCATGGGTAGTGCCTGAGTGCATGAATGAGTACATGGGTAGTGTCTGGGTGATTGGAGCAGTGCATGGGCAGTGCCTGCGTACATGGAGCAATGCATAGGTAGAGCCTGAGTGCCTGGATGAGTGCATGCGTAGTGCCTGGGTGATTGGAGGAGTGCATGGGTAGTGCCTAAGTGCATGGATGAGTGCATGGGTAGTGTTTGAGGGAATGGATTAGTGCAATAGCTATGCCTGAGTGATTCGAGGACTGCATGGGTAGTGCCTGAGTGATTGGATGATTGCATGGGTAGAGCCTGACCGCATGGATGAGTGCATGGGTATTGCCTGCGTGATTGGAGGAGTGCATGGGTAGTGTCTGAGTGATTGGATGAGTGCATGGCTATTGTTTGAGGGAATGGATGAGTGCAATAGTAGTGCCTGAGTGATTGGATGAGTGCATGGGTAGAGCCTGAGTGCATGGACAAGTGCATGGGTAGTGCCTGGGTGATTGGATGATTGCATGGGTAGTGTTTGAGGTAGTGTTTGAGGGAATAGATAATTGCAGCAGTAGTACCTGAGTGATTGCATCAGTGCATCGGTAGAGCCTGAGTGCATGAATGAGTGCATGGGTAGTGTCTGGGTGATTGGAGCAGTGTATGGGTAGTGCCTGAGTACATGGAGCAATGCATAGGTAGAGCCTGAGTGCCTGGATGAGTGCATGCGTAGTGCCTGGGTGATTGGAGGAGTGCATGGGTAGTGCCTAAGTGCATGGATGAATGCATGGGTAGTGTTTGTGGGAATGGATAATTGCAGCAGTAGTGCCTGAGTGTTTGCATCAGTGCATCGGTAGAGCCTGAGTGCATGAATGAGTGCATGGGCAGTGTCTGGGTCATTGGAGCAGTGAATGGGTAGTGCTTGAGTACATGGAGCAATGCATAGGTAGAGCATGAGTGGCTGGATGAGTGCATGCGAAGTGCCTGGGTGATTGGAGGAGTGCATGTATAGTGCCTGAGTGCATGAATGAGTGCATGGGTGGTGTCTGGGTGATTGGAGCAGTGCATGGGTAGTGCCTGAGTACATGGAGCAATGCATAGGTAGAGCCTGAGTGCCTGGATGAATGCATGCGTAGTGGCTGGGTGATTGGAGGAGTGCATGGGGGTGGACAGTCAAAATATCGATTTTTAAATATCGAAGCACAGTTATATCGAGTTTTAAATATCGTAGGGACAAAATATCGAAGTCAAGAATATCTACAACCAGAATATCGAAGTTAAGGTAAGAAATATCGATGTTGCAAATATCGATGTTAGTAATATCGATAGTTAAATTATCGATGTTAATAATATCGATATTTATATGAGTGTTATGTATTTTAGTATGTATTTATTATGTATGTGTTCTATATTTTTGTTAAGTATTGTACTGTTTTTTTAAATATATGTATACATTTTTTAGAAATTAGTCATTTTTTTTAAAGTAAATTTTGCGTTTTAGTACCGTAGCGGGTTGTGGGTTTATAGGGGAATAGGGTGGGAAGTATTTTAATTATAGTAAATTAAATAATATTATTAATTTATTTTAATTACATTTTGTGTCTTATTTCTGTAGCGGGTTGTGGGTTTATAGGGGAATAAGGTGGGAAGTAATTTAATTTCAATTAAGTAATTATTATTTTTTAATTATTGTTATTAATAATTAGTTTATTGTTAATTAATTATTAATTGGTAATTAATTATTATTAATTGAGAATTATTTTATTTGTATTAATTTATTATTGGAGTGGGTTGTGTGTTTTTAGGGGAATAGGGTGGTAAGTAAATTATTTGTATTTAAGTAATTAATTAAGAAAATTGAGTATTGATAATTTTTTGTTAATTCACTTTTAATTGGTTATTAATTTTTATTAAATATTATTTATTGGTATTGATATTTTTGTTGTTAATTAATTATTAATTGGTTATTAATGTTTATTAAATATTATTTATTGGTATTGATAATTAATTGTTTTGTTAATTAATTATCAATTGGTTCTTAATTTTTATTAAATATTATTTATTGGTATTGATATTTTTTTGTTAATTAATTAATAATTGGTTATTAATTTTTATTACATATTATTTATTGTTATTGACATTTTTTTAAATGTAATTATTAATTGCAAATTCGTTTTTATTAATTGATTAATTGAAAATTAATTTAATTGTGTCAAATTTTATGCGGAGTGTGTTGTGTGTTTATTGGGGAATAGGATGGGAAGTATTTAATATTATTTAAGTAATTATTATTTTTGATATATTTGTAGTTTTTTTTCTTTTCTAAATTTATTAATAAATCATTATTTAATTACAATATTTATTTCATTTATATGTGTGTTATTTTTAACATCTACGTTGTCCAACGCTTTCCCTACTGTTGCACTTACTGGAGAGGGAATAGTAATTTTACCCCTGCGCTATCCAGCGCTTTCCCTACTGTTGCACTCTCTGGAGTGGGAATAGTAATTTTTACCCCTACGCTATCCAGCGCTTTCCCTACTGTTGCACTCACTGGAGTGGGAATAGTAATTTTTACCCCTACGCTATCCAGCGCTTTCCCTACTGTTGCACTCACTGGAGTGGGAATAGTAATTTTTACCCCTACGCTATCCAGCGCTTTCCCTACTATTGCACTCTCTGGAGTGGGAATAGTAATTTTTACTCCTACGCTATCCAACGCTTTCCCTACTGTTGCACTTACTGGAGTGGGAATAGTAATTTTTACCCCTACGCTATCCAGCGCTTTCCCTCCTGTTGCACTCTCTGGAGTGGGAATAGTAATTTTTACCCCTACGCTATCCAACGCTTTCTCTACTGTTGCACTATGTAGAGTAAGTATATATATTAATTTATATGTATGTTTAATATATTTTAGCATTTCATGTATTAGTTATTATTTTGAAATATCTTTTAATATTTTTAACTATATTTCTTTTAATTATATGTATTAGTTACTATGGTGTCCATTACGATGTCGAGCGGATAAAAATCCGCCATCAACCACAGTGGCGAAAATCCGCCCGCCTACACCGTCTGAATACCGACCGAGCAATTACGATGCCGTGAACCGAAAACCGCCGGAGGCAGAAAATAAACAGAAGA